>NC_051167.1:188409729-189609729 GCF_013339725.1 Rhipicephalus microplus
TTTAATTACTGTCATCGTTTGGCGGAAGGCTGGCATCACCACGTGTAGCATAGCCATCTATGGCGTCCTAAGCCAACACCACCTAGACTTTTTTTCAGGGCCTCGGCAAGCCTCCGTCTCGTCGGCGTGACGTCACTGCTGTGAGATCTGTGAGAAAGCAACGCTCGACTGGCTGAGGTCGGCATGGCTTGCGTATTCTGTTAGCCAAATAGACAGACAATCTTTTTTTTGCTTCGAAACAAGTTTTCAGTAGGCAAACTGTAGAAAATTATTACCTACTGTCTATCAAAAAAAGTTTAGAAATATTCTATCTTTCAAATGATGTACTTGTTTACTTAATTTATTCACGTTTTAAACATTTTTGTGAACAGCCGAGCGAAGTTGGCAGCGCATGACAGTGCGTCTGGCCACATTGATCTTACGTGCTCGCTCGCTCTGCTGGTGGTTGTGGATGTAGGCTAGTTGCATTTTGTTACCGCTCACGCTGTTTTTTCTTTCTCTTGTGCTGTGTGAGCATGGTTGGGTAAACTACGCAATATGCCTGGATGCTGCTGTGCACCGGGGTGCAACTCTAACTATGCTCATGGACCTAAAGCGTGCGTCTATCGGTTTCCGATGGATGCCGACTAAAGAACCACATGGACGCGAGCGATCCCTCGCAAAGATTTTGCGCCCACAAAGTACACTGTGGTAAGTGCGTTCTTTCACTTGTCGCAGGTGCCAAAGCACGTGTAAACTCACTCAGCCATGCAACTAAAAACCTTTCAAATTTCATTATTTGTGAGCTATGCCTTCGGGGCACTTCCAGCATATATTACGAAGGACATAAGACACGCAGTATTAGTAATCGTGCTGTTTGCCTAATTTTTGTTTTCGCGCGACCAGTCTTGACAAACAGGTACTTTCCTCGCAATCTCACGCCTAGCTGATGGCCTGAGTCACTCTAAACGGACTGCAGCGCCTGATCAAATCCTATGAGAGTTAGATTTAATAAACAGCGCTCGCTTGTTGGGCTGCCTAACAAGGCATTGCTACTATGATAATGCCTAATAATACAGCCGCATTTTTTGGTATGTAGTTGACGAATGTCCACTAAGTTTTTCTTGCTTGATTTTTGTGTTATAAGCTCTGTTTCATTTTTCTTTTTTTTTCAGGTGCGTGAGAAGCACTTTCATACAAGTGATTTTGTGACCACGTCGACCTATCAAGATGAGAAAACCGGACGAGTACTTGAAGTTCCTCTCCAGCTGAGACGACTCAAGCCTGGTGCTATCCCGAGCCTATTTCCAAACTGCCCTTCGTATCTTTCTCGTCCTACTACTGGTGTCCGGGAAGGTCCTGAAGAGAATCGGCTTCGTCTAGAGGAAGAATCGCTACAGAAGGCAATAAGGCAGTCCGCTGAAGTTCACAAAGAAGAGAAGAAAAAGAATAACATCAGTACTTTTGAAGACTTGCTCACCGTTCTGACAAGTTTCCAGGCAAACACCTTCTGGACAAAACTTGTTACTCATGACAAAGTCCTCTTCCTAAACTTCGATTCTCAAGAAGCTCCAACTGTGCGTTTTTCTGTGACAGTGTCAGCTGATTTGATTGTGAAAGTGTTCGTTGGTGACGTGCAGCTTAACAAGCTTGGGACCCTTGTGCTTTCTGTTTATTTGTGTGTTTTGCGGGAAATCGACAAGGTCCTTATTGCTGTGCAAAGTTTGGCAGGAAACTTCTCCGACATCGAAGAACGCTTGCAGATTGTCATGAAGAAGACAGTGAAAACACTGGATGAACTAGCGTCACAAAGTTTCCCACATGAGTGGCAAGTGGAAGTTGTCAAGTTCGTAAAACAGCAAGTCGGCATTTAGTGAGCAGAACTTCGAGATACCCTGTGGACTTGCTGGTATTTGCTAGCCTTGTGTTCACAATATCTCCACATGCGTACAGATTAATTAGGTCCACATCAAAGTTCAAACTTCCACATCGCGACACAATTAGACGTGCTTGTGGGTCATACCGTGTGAACCAATGCTCTGAGCAACAAGATGCTTTATTTCTGTCGTATGCAAAGAGGCTGGCCGTAGGAATGGATGACCACAAAAAAACTGTGACGCTTGTCATGGAAGAAATTCATCTGCAGCCCTACATTGACTACAAAGGTGGTGGTCTAGTAGGAATGGCTACAAACAGTCAAAACGCAGCAAAAACTGCATATGTGTTTATGATTCAAAGCCTCCTGTCGTCAAGGAAAGACGTAGTGCACATTCTTACAGTGGCGAAAATAGATGCAATACAGCTGCATCAATTTCTTCGTGAGCTCATTAATGGGCTGGAGGCAACAGACTTTCGAGTAATCGCGGTTGTTTCAGACAACTCCATCAATGAGAAGGCAATGTCATTTTTTTCAGAGCCACGGAAGGTTGATATGGTCTACAAGCATACATCAGACCAATCAAGACCACTGTTTTTTATTTTAGATTCTGTTCATGTTTTGAAATGCATACGAAACAATTTGCTTAACCAACGTAACAGTGGTAAATGTATGTTTTTCCAGACATCAATGGACTACCTGACAAGCCGTGCGTGCTAACAGCTTCATTCAACACGCTGCTAGAGCTCCATGAGAGAGAAAGAAATTAGCTTGTATGACTTGCTCCAACATTGTCTTTGAAGGCACTGAAACCTTTGAACTTAGAGCGAGAAAACATGAAACTTGTTCTCAAGGTCTTCAACAGTTTCACAATCGCAGCTCTCAACAGTGCACAAGCAGCAGAACTGCAGAGCGCCAAAAGCACGGCCGATTTTATCAGCACTGTCGTAAATGTTAAGACGCCGGATAAAGGGAGGCACCTTCGAGATGACTTTACAAGAGCCCATAAAGGCAGTTTGTCGCCCCCAAGTCGAGTTTTTGAACAAAATAGTCAGTTGGCTCGACTACTGGAAAAGCCTCAAGCATGACACTGGTCATTTCAGTCATGAGACGCACAATGCATTGCGTCACACGTCTCTTGCTCTTGTTCAGGTGACAAGCTACTGCCTTGAAAAGCTTGGATTCAGGTACGTCTTTCTGGGGAAATTCCAGTCGGACTGCCTTGAAGACAGGTTCGGCAGGTACCGACAGTTAAGTGGCGCACAGTACCATATCTCTATACGGCCGATGTATGAAGCGGAGCACAAATTGAGGCTGCAGAAGGTCCTCGGGCTGCCCGAGAGTGACGAGATTCCTCTATGTGCCTCCACTGATGAATTTCGTGATGCTTTAAAGCAATTCCGAATTGTGGTTGGAGAAGAGGGCATTGCTGCAAAGCAGCACACACTTCCAGCTACAACCTATGTCGCTGGTTATTGCGCACATGCTGCACTCAAGAAGCTTAAATGTGCATTCTGTAAAGAGAATCTAGTTGTTTAGAGTAGGACTCTTACAATTGAGGCAGACGAGCTCATAACGAGTATCACAAGAGGTGGACTTAAGTTTCCCCAAGCCATCGTTGTGAACGCCGTACTGATGATGAATATTGTTCTCGAGAAACTGACAATTGAAAAACACGCAGCCAAATTTTATGCCTGTGAAAAGCAGAAAGAACTGCTTGTTTCAATGACAACACTCTTCCTTGAGTGAAATGAAGACTTAGATGTTTGTGACAATGGTCATATGCCACATGTAGTGATGGGGTACATACTTAGTGCAGCAGCCAACACTTTGTTAAACAACCTTTGCAAACGAGAAAACAACAAGCTGCCTGAAGCCAAAGCAGCTAAACGAAAGCTGAAGACACTCCAGGCGTAATCTCTCGCACATGACTGATGATTTGTCCTTTGTGTTTATAAAGCCAAATCGTTTGAGCTCCCAGTTTCAACACCTTCTACAAGATAATTTTTAAAATGTTAAAAGCTTTATATCCACAATTTTTTAAAGTATTGTCACATTTTTCCTTTTGCTGTGAACATTGCCTTTCTTTTGGCACTTGAGCTGTTATGTGGAAGAATCATTTGAAGATTTAAATAGATCATATCTAACCCAATACGTGTGTGTTCATTTACATCTACTGAAAATAAGTCAACTAAGTGTCGAAAAGATTTTACAGGTAATGTCATGTTTACTTTATTTTACTTTTTATGAAAATATCGTATGTGAAAAACTTCGCATGAATCATCGTTCAATGATTTTATTTCATTGTTGGTTTGTTTTTAAAAGCATTTTATATAATAAAACATGCAGTCTTGTTTTGACACAAATCTTCTGGTCCATGTACTGAAATGCAAAATAGACTCTCCAATGCCTTCAAAAACGTTACATAAACCAATGAGTCCGATAACGCGCCTTACTTCAGTATAATCATAACTCACTGAGGCACACTTTCTCACGTGTGATATTATAGCCAATAGACTTATTTTCATTTCCCGTTACCACTGCTCTGCTGCTAGGCGTGAACTTGCCCATTGCACGATGAGCTCATCACGAGGTTCTGCTACAATTGTAAATATAGGTGCAAATATCAAAAACGTTTCGGGGTCTATAAGATTTACACCTGTTGCTAACAAAAATTCTTTCTAGGCAGGCCCGTAGCCAAAAATTAATTTTTCGGGTGGTGGGGCACCTGTTGAAGTCCTTGACAAACTCCTATTTTCACTATTTATTCTCAGTAAAACAGCCCCCTCCATCCGGATTTAGGGGGGGGGGGAAGGGGGCCTCCTAGCCCCTCCCCCCTGGCCACGGGCCTGCTTCTAGGTGTAAACCTCTGAGAAAAAAAATACTACGAGTGCAACTGGGCCGCGGAACGACAAAACGCGAACGTGTGCTGGTCATTTGAGTGAAGCCAGCTTCCAGGCAGATCTCACACTGATGACGTCACGAAGGCTTGCGGAGGCCTGAAAAAAAGTCTAGGTGGTGTTGCCTAAGTACACTCACGCCATAGAGAAGACTTCTTTCTCTTGTTCTTACAACAAGGGCCTTGTTGAATATACTAAGTGCAAAGGGCTTCAGGGGCCCAGGCTGTAGTAGTATTGTGCTGTTGCTTGGCGTCTCACAGGCAGAATCTTGTATAAATATTGATTGAAACAAAAAGCATGCGTGAAATAACTAGAGAGACACAGAAAAGAATATGAAGAAAAACCTAGATTATAATAGAAACCTAGAAAAAGGAAAATGAGACAACAACAATAGAAAGAACCGAAGTAAAATGAGAAAGGCTGCCCTGCTCCGCTGTTTTAAGGCTTGGCATCACTGGTAGGAAGGTGCTTCAATACTTTTTCAACGCACGCACGAGCTCTCATTTATAGCAAATATCGTCACGGGGTCTTGACGGGGTTGATGGCAAAAGACAGAATGGTCCGATCAAACTATTTATTTGAGCGAACCTGTGTCCGCTAAACGAAAAGTCGGCTTACAGTATAACACAATTGCACACAAAGCGGTGGATGCAGCGTTGGCCGTCGATCAACTGACAAGCGGCGAAGCGCGTCCGCATTTAGAGTTGCCATCGAAAGTTCTAGCGTCATCGCTAGTGGTGACGTAGATTCCAAAATAATCTGTACTGTTCGCGGAGTTGGCGTTATCTTAGCGAACTGCTCTACTACAGTACTGAAGCTTCTCGAAAACTGCTGGCGCGGTTTGCGCTGATAATTGTGTAGCGTATTGGGATGATAACCAAAAAATGAGAAAAAGAACTTGGCATTGCCCCCCTCTGAAAAAGGCATCGTCCCGATGCTTTAACGGAAGATGAAGGTACATTAATGCAAGAAAGTACAAATAACAAATTACGATATATCAATATTGCAAAAAAACTCTTTCAGTTCGTTAACGTGCATGAAACGGCTTGAGGCGCGTGACATGGACAAATTCAGTGCGCGATAGGCATCGTTGAGAGTTCGGGATGCCGTCGAAGACAACCTCGCAATCGAGTGGGCCAAGACGTCGAACCACGCTAACCACGCTGTACGGTCCGAAATACCGTCGCAGAAGTTTTTCACCGAGTCCACGTCGGCGTATCGGCGTCCACACCCAAACACGTTCACCCGGCTAGTATTCCACGAAGCGTCGGCAAAGATTGTAACGGCAGCTGTCGGTCATTTGTTGGCTTTCGATACGGAGGTGCTTGAGTTGTCAGGCTTCTTCGGCGCGCTGAAGGTACTCACACACATCGAGGTTTTCTTCGTCGGTGACTTCGGGTAACATTGCATCCAGCGTCGTTGATGGGCTCCTTCCGTAGACTAATTCGTATCGAGATATCAGCTTCGTCTCCTGCACCGCCGTGTTGTATGCGAAGATCACGCACGGAAGAATGGCGTCCCACAGCTTGTGTTCGACATCGGCGTACATTGCCAGCATGTCGGCGATCGTGGCTGCTATGCTGTTGTCCGGCGGTGGTTTGTCTGGCTGTATGTCAAGATCGCCTGGGTTAGTTCAGCAGTAAATTCCGTTCTTCTGTCGGTGATAAGAACCTCCGGGGCGCCTTGACGTAGGACAATATTTTCGACGGAGAACTTAGCTACCTTGGATGCACTGCCTTTGGGCAGGGCTTTTGTCTCGGCGTAGTGGGTGAGGTAGTCGGTAGCTACGATGATCCACTTGTTTCCGAAAGCTGACCTCGGGAATGGCCTCAATAGGCCTATACCAATCTGCTGGAATGGTCGGCGAGGTGGTTCAATTGGCTGCAGAAGCCCTGCTGGCCTCGTCGGCAGTATTTTGCGTCACTGAGAGTCCCGGCATGTTCTCACATAACGAGTGACGTCGGCGGTAAGACTTGCCACTATAACCTTTCTTGTATCCTCGCGAGCGTGCGGGAAACACCGAGGTGCCCTGCCGTTTGATTGTCTTGCAGGGTCTGCAGGAGTTCTGGTCACAGAGCTGAAGGCACTACAAGGAGGTACTTGGCTCGAAGTGGTGAGAGGAGGAGGAGGAATAAACGTTTATTTTCGAAACAGTGGGGCGGTGTAGGTTCCGCGATCACCTTAGGTGGGAGGTCTCCTCATTCCAGGAACCCTGTGGCCTTCGCTGCCTCCTTAAACATTTTTTTGAGAAGACCATTTCGCAAGAAGAACGACAGAGGTGCGCGCTTGAATACCTTTGAAACTTCGGCGATCCTGCCTTCTAGGTATTCCGTTAGGGCCTTACGTTCTGGGTCGTCCCGCTGTCGTTCAGCGAAGTCGTCTGTCGTTATCGTTTCCAAAAAGTGATCGTCATCCGGGTCGTCTGGCGGTGTTTAGTCGACAGGCCCGCGAGAAAGACAGTCGGCGTCAGAGCGTTTCTTGCCGGACTCGTTAACGACGGTAATGTCATATTATTGAAGTATCAGGCTCCATCGTGCGAGGCGACCTGAAAGGTCCTTCAAGGTAGCTAGCCAACACAAGGCGTGGTGATCGCTCATAACTTTGAAGGGCCTGCCGTAGAGGTAGGGGCGAAATTTCGACGTAGCCCAGATTATGACGAGACATTCATTTTCGGCTGTGGAATAATTGGCTTCTGCTTTGGATAGCGATCGGCTAGCGTAACTAATAACCCTTTACAGTCCGTCAGCCCTATGCCCAAGAATGGTGCCGAGACCTACGCTGCTTGCGTCAGTGTGTATTTTTGTCTCAGCGAATTTGTCGAAATGGGCAAGTAACGTAGGCGTCTGGAGATGATGTTTAAGCTCCTGGAAAGCGTGTTCCTGCGGCGGTTCCCACTTGAACGCCACGTTGGCGTTGGTAAGGTTAGTGAGTGGATCAGCGATGCCGGCTAAGTTTTTTCACGAACCGCTTATAGTAGGTGCACAGGCCCTGAAATCGGCGCACTGCCTTTTTGTCAGTGGGCGGCAGGAAGTCGGCGATGGCGGCTGTTTTCCGTGGATCGGGACGAACTCCAGACTTGCTAATCACGTGCCCCAGGAACAAGAGCTCATCGTACGCAAACCTGCACTTTTCTGGCTTCAGTGTGAGTCCGGACGTCTAGATGGCTTGAAGTACAGCTTTAAGGCGCCGAAGATGCTTGTCGAAACTCGAGAAAAACACGACGTCGTCCAAGTACACAAGGCAAGTCTTCCGCTTCAATCCTGCCAGCACTTTATCCAATACGCGTTGAAAAGTGGCAGGCGCTGAGCAAAGACCGAAAGGCATCACCTTAGACTCGAAGAGGCCATCCGGTGTTAAAAACGCCATCTTTTCTCGGTTTCTTTTGTCGACGTCAATTTGCCAATAACCAGTCCTGAGGTTCATTAAGGAAAAGTACTTGGCGTTATGGAGCCGATCAAGTGCGTCGTCTATTCGTGGGAGAGGATACACGTCCTTTTTTGTGATTTTGTTCAGACGGTGACAATCGACGCAGAAACGTAGCGTTCCGTCCTTTTTTCTTCACCAACACCACGGGGGACGCCCATGGACTCTTGGACAACTGCATGATGTCATCCCGCAACATTTTATGAACTTGTCTCTTCATGGCCTCGCATTCTCGCGTCAAAACCCTGTACAGACTTTGATAGAGTGGTCTGGAATTTTCCTCGGTTATGATGCGATTTTTCGTGATTAGGGTCTGGCGAATTTTCGATAACGACGAAAAGCAATATTCGTATTGCAGGAGCAGGGTCTTGAGCGGTTCTTGCTCATAGTTCGGAAGGCTGGGATCGACGTCAAAAGCTGAGGGAGGGGCTTGGTTCCTCTTAGCAGGTTCCGAAGATTGGGCGAGGGTGAAAGCACTGGTGGCTTCCACAATTTCTTCGATGTATGCGACCGTCGTTCCTTTGTTCACGTGTTTGTGCTGATTGCTGAAATTCGTAAGCTTAATGGTTGCCTTGCCTCCCCGCAGCTCTACAATTCCTCTTGCGACGCAATTATTGTGGGTGATCAACAGATACTGACTGCCTTCAATGACGCCTTCCAAGTCAGGTGATTGAGGAACGCCGACTGAAATAATGACGCTGGAGCGAGGCAGAATGGTGACTTGTTCTTCCAACACATTCAAGGTAAGGTTTCCTGACGGCGTGCGCGGCGGTAATGCTTCTTCTGTGGATAACGTTATCAACCTTGTTCTTCGGTTGTTGACATCACCATGGAGATATAAGAAGTCCATACCAGGGTTGACATTTTTCGAGCAATGCTGTAGAACTACGAAGTCTGTAGGATAAATACGGCCGTTAATGGTGACTCTCACTGTGCAGGTTTCTTCAGGCGTAACGAGATGCCCTCCGGCTGGGTGGATTTCAGGGCCTTCCCAAGCTGTCCCAACTTTCTTCAACTTCGTGGTGAACGACCCACTGATGACGGAATGGTCGGCTCTAGTATCGAAGAGAGTGGTCAAACTGTGGCCGTCGATAAGAACTTCGAAGTTGCTAGTTCGCCGTCTCACGTTAAGGTTAGGGTGTGGTGTTGGGTCACGGCTGCGTCGGCTTGTTCCTCTGTTTCCATGTTGCGTCGTCAGGTCACCTTCGGTAAGTGAGGTTTCGTCGTCAGGACTTTGCCTGGTTGGCGTCATGTTCGGAAAGCTCAGTCACGGTGACCTCCTCGTCGGAGGATCTTCCGTAATTCGCCCCACAGCAAAGGAACCTCCATCAGTTGTTGCCCTTGGTTTCCCGGATACTTGCTAGGACACCAGCCTTGCGTTGGGCCAGAGTACTGCCGGTGGTGTGCTGATATGTGTCTGCTGGACGACGGCGAACGGGAAGAACTTTGTGGTGTCCATTGAGTTCCTGTCAGGTAGTCGGTGATGTCACGTGGCCGTTCCCCTGGCTGCGGAGGTCGTGCATTGACAGCGAAGCCACACAGTCCCATCTGTCGGTACTGGCAACAGCGGTAGGTGTGCCCGGCCTCACCGCAGCGGTAGCAGAGGGGGTGGCTGTCATGTGCACGCTTAAGTGCCAACCACTGGCACGTGTATGCACGCGCCTGCGCGTCAAAAGCGTCTAGTCGCGCCTGTGGAGGAAAAGGGTGCGCAACCACTGGCACGCGTCAACTGCGTTAACGCCCACGCGTCCAAGGCCGATGCACAATGTTGCTTGACCTTTTGGCTTAGAACTGTTGAAGTTCAGCACAGAACGGCACGTTCCTAACTAGAGCGGGTTTATATGTTTTAGAGGATATGAGAGCACATTAAAAATTGATAGTGCTTCACCCACCACAGTTTAGACTATTTTAGAAGTAATTGACATTCCAGTGCCCAAAGTAACTACAGCGGTATGCACCAGAAATCAACATCCGTGCGTGCACCGCTCCCGCGAATGAACATTCGCGTCTAACATACTGTACGTCTATCATAGGCGTGTGCAGAGTTCTCCTTAAGGAGGGGGGGGGCAAAAGTTTGTCGCAGTGCCCCCTCCATGTCGGGGCTGACTTAGCGCCCCCTCCCTATTATGTTAATATATGGAGTTGACATTGAGCTCCCCCCCCCTCTCCTCTCTTCGGTGACTGAGGCGGCGGCTGCCCTCCTGATCAGGTTTACAAATTACCAGGGCCCGGATTCACAAAACTCACTTACGAAAACATTTTTGCGCAAGAGAAATTTTGTTGCGTAAGTCGATTCACGAAACGAAAAAACGTCGTAAGAGGCCATAGTTGTCACATCGGCCACTGCAAGTAAAGCGCGCTGTGACTGCCCGGGAACATGTCAGCGATGGTGATGCAGTTGCTATATTTGCTTACGTCACTGAAAAGTGCTCGTAAGTGGATTCACGAAGCAAAAATGTGCGTAAAAACAGCATGGCTGAGAGAAAATCCCAAGAGTGGTCCGGACCACTCTTAGGAACAATGTGGCTACTTAGAACCTGCTGGCGCAGCGGTATACTTTGGTGCCCTGGCTGGTTTTGAGTTAATTCACGCCCATTAAGGGCTGCCTGATGACTGCTGGTGCGTTTTTATTTCTTTCGGCGCTTTGAGCTTCGCGTGTTGTTTCCCTTGTACGCAGTGGATGGTGTTGACAACCACCACCGTCCAATAAGTTCGAAGTCGCAGTAATTGAAGAATTCTATTGGGCGTCAATGGCATAAAACTACGCATGTAAAGATTTGTAGTTGGATGAAAACCAATGTGATACGTGAATGGTCGGTGCATTCGAACGCGACATGACATAGGATCAACCTTATTTGTTATGTTGTTGTGTTGCGCCCATTCTCATCCAATAAAAAGTGCGACTCGAGATCCTTGCCTCATTGGTGGAAATTACCACCAAAGAGGTTAATGGGAGCACATTCTTTGCACGCTATTGGAAATAAAAATGAGAGGAAGTTTTCAGTGAGTGGTTCATAAAGTTTGTGCTCAAGTGTACTTTCATTGGCTCTAACTGTCAAATGGTTGCGATCTCTGAAATACAGCTGTCGATACACTTTGGGACGATCTGGAACAAAGCGCACTTTGTATACCAAAGCGTATTAGGGGTGCGCGTGATTACGCATGGAACTACAAACAAATCATGCATCTTCACCCTCACTGTTCCGACACCGATATGGACCATGGTAATATGGCAAGCAAACGGAATAAAATGACCCTAGTAACTTTGTATGACACCGAAAATATGCAAACCCTCACGATTCTGGAGCAAACCTTGGCTGAATTCATCCCTGCGTCAATTACCAGCCATTTAACTTGGCGCACGAACATCATTCAAAGGTACAGCAAGCAACTGACATGTATTTTGTGCGACGCAGTGGCCACTTGACCTGAGAATAATAGCGTTGCGAAGGCGAATCCCCTGTCGCATGCTCTGATCGAAGCAGACAACAAACGCGAGCAGACGACGGCTTGGCCGACAGGCACAGCTTGTGATTGGTTGTGAAGCAATACCCTCTACATCAGCTCACTCCGTGACGTTGCCAAAACACTTCTTTCTTCTGGCACGCCTGTCCTGTTCGTCATATTACCCCCCTCGCACATAAGATAAATTTTTTTCACGCCGTGAAAATAGTGCAAGTACTTTCTAAGAGCTCTCTTACGTGCGGTGCAGTTGTCGAAAACAACATGGCGTCGTAAACAGCATATCGGTCGGTGAGACTTTCAGCAAATGCTTCTCGCACGAGTTACTTCAGCGTTTGATCGGATGTGTTGTGATTACAGCAGCTCTTTCAGTGCGTGTGAGCAGTGCGGAAGGCTGTGGCAGTGCAATGGTGTACGGTGAAGCGCAGCGAAGCCTGTGCGTCGGTGTGGTTATCAAGCGGGGATCGGCGTCGATGTATCGACGGCAACTAGCACTCGAGAAGCCTGCAATGTGTGTTTGTGTGACGGTAACAGTTCGTTCGCTTGACTTTCCAGTCTCTCAGTTGGGTGCTGTGCGACATTTCAGATTGACAGCGTTTTGACACGTTACTTGAGTGACCCCAAGTACGTACGGAAACGTATGAACTACGCGCTCGGTTCTTGCTTCGCCACTAGTTAGCCCGTACGCTTCTATTTACTTGAGAGCAATTTACTGTTCGGGAGTGAAACGATGTTCGTTGTGAACAGTGGTGCTGTGTTGACGTTCCAAGACTTGTGAACAAGCTGTGCTCGTGTGACCGAAAATTGAAAGACAGCGTTGATAACTGTTTTGCCCGGCGAAGTTGTGGTGGGGCAGCTTGGCGCTTTTGTTTATTAAGTCGTCACTTCTCCTTTTTGTGATAACCATAGTCCTAGCGCTGTGATGTGATCAACCAAAACTGCGAGATGCTACATTCTGTTGTGGATCGTGTTACCTTGGAAGCGCGCCTAGACTGTTCTTCGGTAACAACTTGAGAGTTCTATGTGGCAGCGAGAGCCCGTGAACGTCAAGCTTCCCTTCGGCCCCCAGAAAAAGCAAAGATTTCACCGGTGCCTTGCTTTGAATGAAGTTGTAGGCCAATATCGCCTAACTACAGGTTTCCGAGTTCGTCTGGCCATCGTTTTTCACGGCACTAGAGCCTTGACAACAGCCGGTCATGGCCAGTTCTTACACTTTATCAATGGACGTGCACGCCTGGCCAGCCCTTCATTGCTGTCATTGGCAGCTTCCAGTCTGCAGATGCCCTTTGCCTGTTGGCCGTACTTGGTTCCTCATGACACCGACGGCTACTAAATGCTGCCATCGGTGAGTTCACCTTGCAGAACTAAATTTCACCAGTACTATAATTCACGCAGTTCTATAACGTGTGCAAGTTTTTGAGCCCATCAGATATAATGTTTCTCTATGGTAAGTTGAAGCATGAAAAATATACTACTGCTGTTATATATATATACATATATTATAGACCAAATACATAAAAAGTTTTTTGTGATTTGATACAAGTGAGCTCTTGTTTGATTATGAGGTTGGGCCTGTCAATTGACCACGTTTGATAGTTGGAAAGTTAATGTGAATTTATTTTTCAGAAGCCAGGTTGCACTTAAAAAATTTATGTTATTTTGGAAAATTAGTTGTATAGACGATTACCACTGTGCTAGTACTATACTTCAGTAGGACATATATATTGCGGTACGTAAATTTTACATGAGGCTTCAGTTTATTTCAAAGTGATTATAGCAGATTTTGGTCACATTAACGAAGTGATAGCTTCCTCAAATAAGTATTAGAAGTGAGTGCTTTAATGATTGTTTTTAAATATCTCGTTTTTGGCTCTTCACAGATCGCAGTGATTGGTTTGTTAAGGTCCTGTGATTCATCGGTTGAACATTCTGGCACATCAATCCTCATCATTACTTGAAGCACCTGTACAAAAATAGGAAGGACGCGTTCTCCCTAACTATGCAAGCCTATGTCACTGCTGGGACTGTTATCATTTAGCGGATGGGGCGTGGAAGCATGCATGGCAGCCTCATCTGGAAGGACTGCGATCTGCTTGGGAGCTTCGAGCGCACAAAACTGCCTAAAGGCTGGCTGCAAGGTTACTTTTTCTTTAATACATACGATTACGTGAACACCACTTACTGTGCACAAATTGAAAACCCAAGCATGGTTGCTTTCAGTGGATACCTGTAATATTCTTACACATAATTCTTATTCAACATTTATAGAACTAAATTGCAAGATAATTGAGAATGTTGAAAGCTGAAAGCCTGCAGCTTATGAATGAAACTCCAATAATCTGAGGCTCAAAAGCTTGTGCTTTGAAACGAGCACAAATACTTTGATTCCTTATTGAGCTCTCGAGCTTGTGACTCCCTCTGTGGATCAAGTGCTCTGGAAGGAAATAGCAAGTGGGTGAAAATTGCCTGGCTGTTCACAACTTGTAAGGAGAAATACCTATTGAAGAAGCTTCAGATGACATAGGGCCAGTAACTGCATCTTTTACCTAATGTAGCTTTTTCTCTCTCAGTGCTGTTGCTTACGTTTCAGCCGAACATGTTCACCACGATTGCATAGCGATATATATTTTTCTACAAATTGTACCTGAACTAAGTATGCATTGTTGATCTCTAAAGAACACGTTCAGTGTGTTTCAAAGCCATGGCTTCTCATTTCTCTGTCTGTGGCTAGCCTATTTCAGCAGCAGAGCGATGCAGCTAGCACACATGCAATCCAAGTCATGGAGCGCTCCTTTGGTGTTCTGTGCAGGACGCAGCATATCCATCCGGCAAGACACTGGTATCAACAATAATGGTGAGTGTTGGAGGCACCTGTAGGAGCCCGTTGTGTTTGTTGCGTATGATTATTTCTCCTGATGAAGTGCATTTTTGAAAGGTTTTCTTCATTTAGAATAATAGATGTCAGCAACAAGCACACTCATAATCAACAAGTTCTTTGTGTCTTCTAGACTGCCCATTTGCTCCTATACGCAGCACGGTGAGCTGGCTATGTTAGACAGCCTTAAAGTTAGGAACATTGGCTGTTGCGTTGTAATGCAGTCTAACTTGTATTTCTTAGTGAACTTATTTGTGGTCTGCTTCTCGCACCTAGTGTAAAGTCAAAATAGAAGAAACTTTATTGGCTTTTTATGTCTGGCAGAAGTTTCATGCCTTCATCTATAACATTGTAGTTTTGCTCTTGTATCATATTAAATATATTTTCAGTCTTCACTGTTTGTGTGTGTGTGTGTGTGTGTTGAGGCTTGTCATTGGCTTCTGAAAATACAATATCCATAAATATGAGCACATAATTGACAACTATACACCCTTGCATGTAGCATGGTTGTAACAATGATCTGTATTTTTCTAAGTTCCAGCAGTAACAAGGGGTTCGGTGCTCCACGGTCATGTACAGTGTATCAAGAACAGAGCCCAGAAGACCAACAAGTATAAAGGGACTGCCAGTGACTGTTCTTTTGCTCAAAGTTTACAACAGCAGAAAGAGCACATTGTGATGTCAGGAGCAGCTGCTGCTTAACTTCTTAGCAGTGCATTATTCAGCAGTTCATTTGCTTGCATTCAAAATTATTCAAATTTTGCATGGAAGATACCAAACTATGACACTAATTTAAAGGCTGCTGTAGTGTTAGTGGGCAAATATTTTTGAGCTGAAGTTTTTAACATGTGTGTTAAGTGCCTGCGTGCCTCTACATTTACATGCCAGAAATCACAGCATCCATGGTCGCCAATGGTAACTGTGTCTGCATTCTTTGTAGTACAAGAAGTAAAGCCATGGATGCAGTAATCATGTACTTAGTCGATGTAATCCTTCAGTGTACACTCATTTGTATAGCACCAATGATGCCATGAGTGTATAAGCTCTGGGAAGTGAATCTATGTGGATTATTTTATTTGGAAGGAAGTAGATCATCACTACTCCTAGTATATCTTAACAGCAGATTTTAGTGCTTGCGTATTATCCCACTGCCTGTCCGTCCTTCAACAGTCTACTTATCTACTGTGTAAGTGTAACTTTTTAAATGTATACTTTGCTCGGATAGGTTTGTTCATAATGTAATGCAAGTGACTTATCATTTATGCAGCTCTACTCAGACTAGAAATAAAAGTACTTATTTTTTTAAGTAGCTATACCATGCATTCACTTGTGTTTTTCTAGGTGCCTGTACAATTGTTTAGCCCTACAAAAGTGCTGGTATACTCTAATATTGAATCTGGCATCTTAAAATAGTTTGTTAGTGGAAGTAAGAATGTGTTTACAATCAATATTACTATCCTCAGATGTACTGTGAAAACTCTGTGGAAATTTATTTACAATTTTCGAACTTTGTGAAGGCAAATGTTGTTATGTTCTTTTATTGTGGTCCCTGTTTTATGCAAATGACACATAATTACTTTGCAGTGGCATAGCATTAGTTGTTATTTTACACATATGTGCTGAGCAACATCGCAGTTGAGGCCAGCAGCAAGACATACATGCAGTGCACTGGAGCATCACCTCACATAGTGTACAGTCTTTGCCCACCAGTAAACTCAATATTTTTCAAGCAGACTAATAGACAGCTGTATGGGAACTGTGTTGATGTGCAAACTTTGAAGTCTTCTTGAGAAGTGTTTTTCATCATTTTTGTCGAAGTGAAGTAGCTACCCAAGGCCACAACTGGTGGGAATGTGGTGGTTCCTCTCTCCAAAAGCACTCTTACCAGCTGCCTCAATGTTAGCATGGGGTGAATTCACGAACTGGAAAAATAATTGGTCTTTGTTTTCTTGGCCGAAAGAGTCGCTTTCACCGTTGAGCCACCACGACGCGCCAGAATAGAAACTTTTAGCTAAATAAAGTTGATTCTACTTTTGAGAAGTGTTTTGGGGAAACGAAATGGCACCTATAGCTGTCAATATAAACACTGTTTGCACCAAGGAGCTTAGTAGCTTATAATTGTATTATTCATGTATTGTCTAGAATTTACTCGTGCTGTGCCAACTTTCAGCCCAAGTGTCCTAACATGCTTTGTTAGTGGGTTGTGAATGAGCCAAGCTATGTAAATAAACAGAGTGATATTGCAGACATGTACAAAATATTGATGCACAGCCCTTTTCTTTAGCATGACATTGTCAAGGGCTTTATTCTTGTGTTTTTTATAAAAACTGCTTGTCACTGGGCAGCAGCAGAAAACTATGCATCAAGCTTTTGCGAGATAATTCGAGAAACACCGTGCTCAGACATAACAGTGCCGGTGGATATATCTCGTAAGTTACTTTCTGTAGTATATTCAAAATGAGTGTATTAGAATTGTTGTTTTATAGCCATTCATTTTATATTTACACCTGAGTGTATGTATGTATGTATGGGTGTACATATGTATATGTGTGTGTGCGTATATGTATGTATGTATGTATGTATGTATGTATGTATGTATGTATGTATGTATGTATGTATGTATGTATGTATGTATGTATGTATGTAGTATGTATGTATGTATGTATGTATGTATGTATGTATGTACGTACGTACGTACGTACGTACGTATGTATGTATGTATGTATGTATGTATGTATGTATGTATGTATGTATGTATGTATGTATGTATGTATGTATGTATGTATGTATGTATGTATGTATGTATGTATGTATGTATGTATGCATGCATGCATGCATGCATGCATGCATGCATGTATGTATGTATGTATGTATGTTTGTATGTATGTATGTATGTATGTATCTTTTAAATGAGAATCCGTTTATCATAGGTGAGTAAGTTTGGTAATGATTTGGCTGAATTTGTTTCTAGTTATTTCTCTTTTGAGCCAATATACATTTCAATTTGTTTTGTACTGCATAAAAATAAATGTAACCTTACACAGAATATGTGTGTTCGAAGAAGTTTCATTTACCAACCTACAGTCATGGGCAAGAAATTGGGTAAAATGGAACGAACCTGCGAAGATTAGTTTCGAGCATAGCTACTCTACATGGCATATCTCGTACGCATTGCGTTGGTTGAATATGTCGATTTCAACCTTTCAATTTTAATCAGAATAAGCAAGCTATCACCCGTGGTTGTATATGTGTGTGATATTTATGCATACTGTGATACCGGTTCGCAATTACAATTAAGGTCACAAACCTAGTCAAGCTGAATACACGATTTTTGTCCATGCACCTTTCATCTGCACTGGAACTGTTAATAAAAAATAAACTTCAGTTTAGAAATTTACTCTAGTAGCCAAAAGCAGGGTATCTCTTTATAACACAAATCAAATTGCCATTTTTCTGTTCCATTCTGGACAATACGGGACCCTCTCAGCAGAACTCGAGTAACTGCTATAGTTCATTTTAACCATTGACAGCAACATTACACTGAAGCGTGCAGCATGACAAATAGTGAGAGAGAAGACACAAACTAATCACTCTGTTTGCATCAACTCTAACTGTCCGTGCTCTTTGGTCTTGCTGCATGTGATGATGCCCACCAAATTAGCACGAAAGCGTGTACCTACAAAGGCAGTCAACTTGGCTGCAAGCAGTTATCTCACTGCATGTGTAGATTTTCTTCAAAACACCATGAAGACTGATTGCTGGTCTAATATCCAAACACGTGAAAAGTAATATACCTGGTATGATATTGGTATTTCAGCACTGGACACTTTTGCGATAAGAGAGGATGGAGGAGAAAATTATGAACCCTGAATTGTTTAATTTTTGAAGGAGCACAGTACAGTGCTTTTGGGTCAAAAGGGGAGTGAAAGAAGCAAGTGCGAGAGCCTACTTCTCAAAAAAATTAGTACCCGCCACCACGCATAATGTCAGGCCGGGCAACCTCTTGAACAAAAAAAAGTGCTCAGTGATTCTGCGAATCGAACCAAGTACCTCGTAGATTTTAGTTGAGCGCTGTAACCGCTCGTCCACTGCAGCAGTGCTTGTGTTCGCCTTATTGCTGATATATCGTCATTCCTTCGAATGAAGCCAAATGCAAATTCCTAAGGTTACTGGAAGATAGAAACCGCCACGTGTGATTGTATAACCGTGCGCTATTTATTCTTGTACATTACTGTCATGACGTTGGGATAGCCGGCTCTAACGTACGCTACCTTCTCATAGTTTTCCAAATATAGATAAGAAAATAAATATATATATCAGCCTGTGACAACGCTAATCAACTATTATGAGTTCACTGTCACTAGTGTCACTTTCACTAGATGAATGCTCAGTTTGCTTTCATTATTGTTATTTAGGAAAGTTTTGGCTCATTAACTCAACTCTCTTAATTAGGATTGATTCTCACACCTAAGGACAGTCACACTTCATCTCGCTTTCTGAGTGGCTGTCACTCTCATATAACGCGTACTCCACTTTTTTATGCTCTCCGAGCATCTGGCCCTGTTTTGCGGAGACTTTCCCTGACGTCTGCTGGGCCAGAAAATTGTCTTTATTATCTATCAATTTCAAGCTTTCGCGAAGCCGAAACGAGAGTCTCTCTCTCTTTTCATCCTTTTCGCACGTGTGATAACGTCTCTCGACCTCAAGACTTGTATACACGTCCCTTGCTTTGCGCACTCAAACAACGCTGGGCGAAATATTTGCACCGTGTTTTGTGAAAAGCATTAGCACTGAGACACCTCCCGACGAGTCTCCCTGATTTTACGTAGACATATACCTAAGCGTAAGCGTATGCACGTTCTCGCATTCCGGCTTTATAAAAATGCTGCGGTGCATGGAACCAGCGAAATTGCGCTCACAATTTCATTTGATTACTGCTGTTATCTATTTCCGCACAATTTGTCTGCGGGCACCAAAGTCGCTCATGTGTCTTGTAATAAGAATATTCTAACAAAGGCTACCTTTGACTATAGGTACAAAACACCCTTACGTTCACCACTATACCGTGCTAGATTGCACCGAATTAGTTAAGTAGCAGCGCAGCTTCAATGAAATGTAAGGTAACTGGTCGCGTTAAATAGGGGAAGACATTCGAGGCACATTTTCAAACATTGCATTCATCGATTTATGTGTGGTTTCATTTATGTGGTACAGCTGGAGTGTTGTTTACTTGTACTTGGCGAGATAGTGCATGGATTGCTCGATGACTTAAGGCCATCGAGCAATTTCGTTTTTAGATACAGACGTTGATGAAAGGCGAGTGCTTGGCTTTGCACAGCCCGCCAAAACGCCTATTACAACGTACGCGGCATCCCGTAAGCGCTGTAGCAGACGCTCGTGGAACTGAAACTTAGATGCAGCAAATCATTGGCTGTCATCGTATACTCTCGATGCTAGACGCTTTGCGTGCTACCTTGATATTTTCGGCACACACTTCTTTCTTTCCTTGTCGTTTCATCAGCTATCGTGTGTCCTCCTTGCCCTCTTAAGTGCCGAGTAAGTTAAATTCATACCCGCGCTATAGTAATCCCTCCAGATAAGAGAACTTTTGGCTAAGAAAATGCGTAGCCAAAGAGAAAGCTTTGTGAATTCGGCCCCAGGTTTCTATACCTGCACTACCAAATTTATTAACAATATTTTAAATATGCTGGTACCTTCAGTATATTTACACATCATATTTTATAGCACTCAACTTAATAATCAATTATTAATCAACTCAACTACAATTGAGGCTAGAGTAACAGGCTTTCGGTTGATGTGTGTGTCCGAAATATCCTCTAATGCAACAAAGCACACCAGGTTCTTATTGATACAACAGATATTGGTCATAAGATAGGAACCAAATACTGGGTAGAATGCCTTCGAGCATTTTCCGTAGTCGAAATGTGCTCTAATGCAACTAACTGTGCCTGACACTTCAGGATGTTACAAATATTGGTCATAATATTGCAACTGAACCTTGCATGGAAGACATCTGGACGTTGTCTTTAGTCAAAGTATTCTCTAAAACGACAAACGACACCCAACTGTTCACGAAGTCACAGATATCAGTCATATTATTAGAACTGAATCCTTAATGGAAGATTTCTGGACGTTGTCTTCAGTCAAAGTATTCTCTAAAATGACAGGCGACACCCAACTGTTCATGAAGTCACAAATATCGGTCATAATATTAGAACTTAAACCTTGATGCAAGACTTCTGGACGTTGTCTTTAATCAAAGTATTCTCTAAAACAGCAAACGACACCCAACTGTTCATGAAGTCACAGATATCGGTCATAATATTAGAACTGAAACCTTAATGCAATGCTTCTGGACGTTGTCTTTATTCAAAGTATTCTATAAAGCAACAAACGACACCCAACTGTTTATAAAGTCACAGATATCGGTCATAATATTGAAACTGAACCCTGTATGGAAGACTTCTGGACGTTGTCTTTTGTCAAAGTAATCTTTAAAACGACAAATGACACCCAACGGTTCATGAAGTCACATATATCGGTCCTAACATTGGAACTGCACCCTGTATGAAAGACTTCTGGACATTGTCTTTAGTCAAAGTATTCTCTAAAACGACAAGCGACACCCAACTGTTCATGAAGTCACAGATATAGGTCATAATATTGGAACCGAACCCTGTATAGAAAGCTTTTGAACGTTGTCTGCAGCCGAAATGTTCTCCAACGCAACAACCCACATCCTACTCTTCATGATGTGACAGATTTAGGTCATGAGGCTGTAATTGTGCCCTGTGCGGAAGGCTTTTGAATGATAAGCGTATTGGAAATATCCTCTAATGCAAGAAACCGCACCTGGCTCTTAATGATACAACAGATACTGGTCATAAGAATGGAACCAAGCACTACGTAGAATGCCTCTGGGCATTTTTTGTAGTCAAAATATGCTCTAATGCAACTAACTGTACTTGAAAAATTCATGATAAGACAGATATTGGTCATAGGACTGCAACTAAACCCTGTATGGAAGACTTCTGGACGTGGTCTGTAGTTAAAGTATTCTCTAAAATGACAAACCGCATTCAAGTCTTCATAAAGTCACAAATATCGGTCATAATAGTGGAATTGAACCCTGTATGGAAGGCAGCCAAAATGTTCTCCAATGCA
Source organism: Rhipicephalus microplus (assembly GCF_013339725.1). Taxonomy (NCBI): domain Eukaryota; kingdom Metazoa; phylum Arthropoda; class Arachnida; order Ixodida; family Ixodidae; genus Rhipicephalus; species Rhipicephalus microplus. Next base: position 188,431,430 of record NC_051167.1, read on the forward strand.
ATAAAACACACCCCAAACATCATGATGGAACAGATATTAGTGATCAGATTGGAACCGAGCACAGCGTGGAACTCTTGCGAATTATATATTTATTTATTTTCAAATAAGGCCGCCCAATGTGAGGCTACTGCAAAAGTGGCGTACATATATACAGCATGAAAGAATTTGAACAGTAATATAAAAATAAGCGTGCCAAGGTAAACAAATATCACTACCCTTGAGTGCACCCCGGTAAGAAATCAGAGAAATAGAACATTATTTTAATACAAGTGCCTCCAAAAAGTCAGACACACTGGTATTAGGAATCAAAGCAATTAGATCAATGCAGTGTTCGATAACTTGATTTGAACGTGTTAGAAAGCACTACAAATGACTTCTAAGCTGGATGGTGATTGCGGATCAGTGCTGTGTTGAAGGCTTCAGCACTTTGCTGGTAGTTCAAATATCCTTTAACATCTACAAATTCATCTGACACTTCTTGATGAGACAGACATTGGTTTTGAGATTACAGCCAATCACTGTGGCTTTCACATATCATCAATTGTCAAAATACCCTATAATGACACCATGCATGTCCAAAACTTTTCATGGGACAGATACCGATCATAGGATTGCACCAGAGCACCGTAGAGAAGTTTTGGCAAGTTTTTTAACAGAGCTAAACTGGATATGCTTAAGTGCATGCATATATATAATCCAAGTTAATGCATATAGTAAAAAACTGAACAGAAACGAAGCACTCCTCGGAAACCCATAAAAATATTTTATGTTAGAAACCATCGAATAATATCTTCAGCTTATCACACTTTGGAGGAACCGATAAATACATGCACAGTTCTGAAAGGTCGCATAAGTCCCATGGGGTACTTTTTGCATTTCTTCTATATAAAGTGCAGTACCATACTAGTGCACCTTCTTTTATTCTGTGCATATATGTGGTGATCTTCTCTTCCAACTATCGTGTCATCGTGCAGCTGATTTCAAATCAGGTGCTTCTCACAAGGTTTTCAGTTATCTGTCCAGCTGTAAACAAAACGCGCGTTATATTATAGTGAATTGTAAAATGACGGAGAAGCGCCATTGTATACCTATAGCTATGAGTATCAGAATGAACTATAAATTAAGAATGTGTGTGTTAGAATGCCTCCAAACAACGTATGTGCTACTGAGCGTGGCACAGAAGCAGAAGAAGCGAGAAGTGAAATAGCAGGCAATACCAGCAACACTTAATCATGCAACTTTCTTTACGATCACCACAGCAACGCACGCTCGAGTTTCTGTCTTGTACGTGAATGGAAATGAGACCGCTGAAAGCTGAATGTTTCAGCATTGGTGGTACACGACACGAAGTCGCTTCACACTGCTACCAACCAGCGCACGCTTGTTATTAGCTTAGCAACACACGAAAACGATTTGCACCGATGCCAACGAATGTTTCAGCGTAGCACAATCCGCGAATACTCTTCTATAAATACGTACGTTTTCACATCACCGCAATGTGTTGGCTAGTGCGAGGTTAAACTCCTTCGTATGAACTACGCGATGTTTCGGGTGTCGTAAATGGTGTCTATATTGCGACGGAAACTACCGTAAAGTTTTTTTCAGCCGAGGCTCCTCACATGTGCTGGTTCATACGAACTAGACGGTAGAGGCCTGCACTGGATGCAGATGACACCGCTCTGAATTGCCTCCGCGGTAGGCGAGGGTTCACGCTCAAACCTTCGAACCTCCGAAGTCTGTTTACACTCGTTTTAGCGCATAAAGTCACAGATCAAAACACAAGAACACCGACATGCTCCTTTCGCTCGGCCGACGATCGCACTCGGGACCAGCGCTAGCATAGCCGGCCGGCATTCGCTGGACTTGTCGGCGTCGCTCGAACTCGGCACGAAACCGCGTCACGCTGGTAGCACTCGCAGTCGTTCGTCGTTTCGTTGTCGTTCTAGATTACGAAGCGGTCGTTCAGGAACGTTTGGAGTAGTTTCGGTGCTTGCATCTAGCACTCGGCTGTGCCTTCGAAGCGGTGGCCATTAGGCATAACGTTCCGAGGCATCGCGGCCTCTGGTTGGTTGGCGCGCGGCCCCTGGTTGGTTGGCGCCGCTGTGCGCGTGGTGACGTAGCGTACGCGTGCCAATATATCAAGCCCGGCTTGATCCCTCGCGCCTCCTCGCGTATGCCCCTCCGACGCCGACGCCGAGAGGCGCATTTGACGCTTCAGCGTTGGTTTTCGCCCCGCCGCGGTGGTCTTGTGGCTAAGGTACTCGGCTGCTGACCCGCAGGTCGCGGGTTCAATTCCCGGCTGCGGCGGTTGCATTTCCGATGGAGGCGGAAATGTTGTAGGCCCGTGTGCTCAGATTTGGGTGCACGTTAAAGAACCCCAGGTGGTCGAAATTTCCGGAGCCCTCCACTATGGCGTCTCTCATAATCATATGGTGGTTTTGGGACGTTAAACCCCACAAATCAATCAATCAATCAGCGTTGGGTTTCCCCGGCGCACTGCACTGGCCCGCTGGCGAACGGTAGGACGTCGGTGGGGGTGGTGGCGGCGGTGGCGTCTGGCGACAGAAGGGTGATCGGGTCGAGCTTTGGCGTGGATGTTGAGGAGCGTTGTGGCCCACTGCAGTGGCGTAGCTCATAGCTTCCGGCTCGGGCAGCGGTGCTTGGGGAATTAGAAGCGATTGCCAAACTTTTTCTCGCCCAATGTCGGCGATTGAATCCACTTGAGGCTGCGCCAATAGCAACAGCTTGCGCAGCTCTTCCCGCACGATCGCTTGGATCGTTTCACGCAGGTCTTCGGAGTCAATGGCTTGAGCAGCAGCGCCGTAGGGAGTCAGGCAAATATTATACTGTCTGGTACGCATGTTTAGGGTCTTTTCGATAGTGGTCGCCTCCGATAGAAATTCTTGTTCGGTGTTTGGTGAATTCCTCATCAGTCCCGCGAAAAGCTTCTGTTTGACCCCTTGCATGAGGAAATGAACTTTCTTGTCCTTAGGCATGTCTGGGTCAGCGTGACGGAATAGGTGGGTCATTTCGTCTGTGAAAATGGTGACATTATCATTTGGTAGCTGAACCCGGGTCTCTAGTAAAGCAGCTGCCCTCTCCTTGCGAGCCACGCTCGCGAATGTTTGCAGAAATGTGCTGCAGAAGACATCGCACGTTTGAAGCGCAGAGTCCCGATTTTCAAGCCATGTCCTTGCGGTGTCGTCCAGGTAAAAGTACACACGACGGAGCTTTTCTTTAGTGTCCCAGTGGTTGAGGGCGGCCACGCGGTCGCACGTCTCTAGCCAAGTCTCTGGGTCTTCGAACAATGACCCATGGAAAGTTGGTGGTTCTCTGGGTTGATGCATGACGATCATGGGCTGGGACGCTGTGGTTGTCATTGTCGCCACAGTAGAGGTCATAGTCTTGGTCTTCCACGCCTTGTCTTGTAGAGACCCGTGCTCCGGTGGTAGACCTTGCTGCTGGCGGCTTGTTCACAGTTCCTGGTTGGCGTCGGTGTTTTCTTCATGACGTGAGCTGGGTTCACGGCTTGACGGGGACGTCCGGTACATGAACGAAGCAGCACTTCCACCAGATGTCACGGAGTCGTGACGTGGTTGAAGGCACGAGACAGAATGGTCAGATCAAACTGTTTATTTGGGCGAACCTGTGCCCGCTAAAGAGAAAGTCGGGTTGCAGTAGCACACTTGTGCTGATAGCGGTGCATGCAGCGTCGGCCCTCGATCAACTGACAATCGGCGAAGTGCGTCGGCATATATACACTTGCCATCGAATGTTCTAGCGTTATTGCTAGAGGTGACGTATGTTCCAGAATAATCTGTACAGTTCGCGGAGTTGGCGTGATCTTATCGAAATGATCTACTACAGTCCTGAAGCTTCTCGAAAACTGCAGGCGTGGTTTGCGCTGAGAATTCTGTAGTGTATTGGGGCGATAACAAAACTTGAGATAAGGAACTGGGCAATATAGTCACACAAATGTTTTTAAGAAATTTACTTTCTTTTACAAATGAGCATAACGTGTAGTGAACTAAAAGGTAATAACGAAAGCAGTGGACCATTACAAAAATCTGGCTTTTTTGTTGGACACTACTGAATGAAGCCATGCTTATTACCTTCACTAGAATCACGGGTAACATCTACTCGTAAAATGATAGTCACAAATTACGTGTACGTTCACTCTCTGTGCATTACAATGATGGACCTGTATACCACCGAAGCATTGATTTCAAGAACGTGATAGCCCACACTCAGAAGAAATATTCGCGGAGACTGTTTCAGGAAACCAGTAAAAAAGTTGATATTCTCTGAACCAATCATATGCAAGGAAAAGTACGTGTGGTAGCCCCTGCTTCACTTGCCTGGGACAGATTTATCTTATACCCTATTCGCGGGCTCGCAGCGCTTCCTCATTTAGCATAAGGCTACTATATATATTTATTTCTTACTTGGTGTTTTTATTAATAGGACTCACAAACGACCATTTTTTGATAGTAGCAGTGGCAACAAAGAGACATAAACAATAACTGACAAACAACCTGCAAAAATTGTTGCAATGTGAAAACTGAAACGTTCCACGTCGGTGTTTAGCACTGAATTCAATCCCACGTTGCACTGAAGCCTTTATTATTTACTCGCAACTTGTTCGTGCTCCTTGAGGAGGCTGGACACACGTCTTTTGTTTGCTTTAAAACAGTCTTTATTTCTCATGCCACAGCAGCAACTCCTTGCACGTCCAACAGAGCGTGAACTGACCGGCGTCAGAAGCAGCCGACAAACACCGCGTCAGTACCTTCATGACGTAACCGCGTTGTTGTAGAGATTAGATGCCAAAGATCTTTGCCAAGTTGTTGTCGAACCGTAGATTGTCACAGACGTCGTAGCTGAGGCCAAAGTGCCACTGGAGAGGCTTCCGCCTAAAGCGGGTGTCCTCCCTGGCAATCGCAGTCCCGCAGACATTATGTGAACGCTGTTATGTCAGCAAATCTACTTGTTGAGCGCGCTGGTAATGCAAGCATCTGAAATCGCGACATAACTTGGCACCATGGCTTGCAGGATACACCCGACAACAATGCTTCCACTTCGGTTCTCAATTCAGCAGGAATTGGATGGCTGCCGGATCATCGTTACGATTTTATTGGCAGCATTCGGCCACCCGGGCCAGTTTTTGTGGCCGGAAAACTGCATCGGCCCGGCGAATGCAGCTTTTTCATGTATTCACTCTCGGCGCATGCTCGGTGCCCCAGGTGCAACGGGATGGACGACGTCACTGTTAGCGCAGCCAATTGCACACGTCCTTAGGTACTTTGCTGAGAAGGACGTAATTGATAGCAGAGCCGTTGGTGACCATTCGTGAAACCAAAGCCCAATAGTTTTAGGTGGGAATGCACTTCTTATTCAGGCTCTGTCAGGCACCCGGCGTTATCCGCGGTGTCGGCGGCTCCGCTCTCAGTCCCTCTTCCATAACAAGAGCAGCGGGTGCGCGTGCTTATCATCCCCCCCTCCCCTACGAACCGGCGCATGTGGTGCGAGAGAGTGCAGGAGAGAAAAAGTACTGTGCTTTGCTGCTCATTCTCTCACCGTTCGCCCTCGGTCCTCCCTGTGCCCAACTTACCCTCCATTCGCACCTCTCGACCGTTCGCTGGCTGGGCGCCTTTCAAGAACAACCGGAAATAAGTGCTCGAGCCGCTGTAGTGAAACGCCAACGCCGAGCCAAGAACCCTTCTTGTTTTGTTCAATTCATAGTATTTTAAATGCGAAGCATTTCTTAGCAAACTTCGGCGACATTGAGCGTATCTATCTATCTATCTATCTATCTATCTATCTATCTATCTATCTATCTATCTATCTATCTATCTATCTATCTATCTATCTATCTATCTATCTATCTATCTATCTATCTATCTATCTATCTATCTATCTATCTATCTATCTATCTATCTATCTATCTATCTATCTATCTATCTATCTATCTATCTATCTATCTATCTATCTAACCGCCTACGACTTTTAGCTCTCCTGGCCGCTTCAATAATGGTATCGATACCAAACTTGGTATGGCACAACATGACTGTATGAAGAACATATTTGACTAGTCATAACAAGATAATCGTAATATTTATCTCAAATGAAATGATAAATATGTCATGGCCCTGCAGCTCTTGCGGTGGTTTCGTTCACATGGCACGTTTCAAAACTGGTATGGTATGACATGAGTGCATGGCGAACACAAGCGACAGATCCTAAAATCAAAACCATGAGATGCGTGTCATGTAACAACATGACTACACGCCAAGCTCGTGATGCGCTCGTGGGTGTTTCGCTAGCGTCATATATACCAAATTTGGTATTACGGGACGTGAATGAATGACGAAGGTATGACACTGGTGCAAACATGATAAACATGAGATGCGAGTATTGTAACAACATGACTACATGCTACGCTCATAATGCGTTCGCGGCAATTCGGCTAGCTTCACATGTACCAAATCGTTCTTGCGCGATGACAATGGATGACGAAGATATGTCACTGGTGCAAACATGATCATGAGATGCGTGTCATGTGAGAACATGACAATGGATGACGAAGATATGTCACTGGCGCAAACATGATCATGAGATGCGTGTCATGTGAGAAAATGACTACATGCCAAAGTCAAGACGCCAATACATTTCGAACTCGGTGCGTGTGCTCGCCGGCGGGACGCCAGCGTTAATTTCGTTGCGCCACGCTGGCGTTGCTACGCCAGGCACCGGTTCTGCCATATATTCGCAGGCACGCGCCGCGCTGCGTTGCTCTGACGCATGCGCGTTTCGGTGCGTCCGGTGTCCCTCCCTCGCATAAAGATGGAGACGCAGTGTTGTCTTGGTAACACATCGGCTCGAAATGCCGCATGTCGTATTTCGCGCCGATTGCCGTCGGGCAGCGCCGACGTACAGTGGTCGCGCCTGGCGTTTGACTATAAAGTGCTCGCGTTTCGCTGATGTAGCCTCGCTGTGCGAAGGCGTGCGCGCTCTTCAACGCTACATTGAAGTATATTGGGTCCTTCACGACGCGCACGTGGCCGTTCTGCTAGCTCGACATATACCAAATTCGGTGTTACGCGACGTCAATAGGTGACGAAACTTATGAATGGTGCAAACATGATAATCCTGACATGCGTGTAATGCAAGAACAGGACAACATACCACGCTAATAGCGTGCTTGCAGTCGTTTCGCTAGCTCCACATATACTAAATTTGGTATCCCGTGACGTGAACAGATGAAGAAGGTGAATGACACAGCCAAACATGATAATCAAGACACGGAAGTCCTGTACGGCATTATATACCACCACCACTTAACGTCGGGCTGTTTTTAAAGTGACAGATCAACCTCTCTTCTTCGTGCTTCGCATATGATTGATTTGCACTGTACATGGGATCTGCCAATTTTCAAGGTGACGAGGTGCTCGGTCTCGAGTTAGCGCCACATGTTGGACAAGTTTAGGATGTAATCATACACTCGTTTTAAGGATAGGCATGCGTGAAAGTATACTTTGAAAATACTAACTAAAAACTAAGAATTTCTATGCTTAGAATCTCTTGTTTCTTGAGTTGTTCTTTAACTGTGCACACTAGCCACTACAACTGAAAACGCATACTGCGTTTCTCGCGACAGAAAAACACCACGTGCGGTGAACGGTGCCATTGGCTGGACATTGTAAGAAAAAGAAAGATGACATTATTGTTCTAACGCTGAGTTCTCACGTGAAAAACGCTGTCTTGGACTCTATGCAATACACTCGCATTTCATCCTTCAGGGACGTAGAGGCGTGTTTTTCGTTTCTGCTAACCCTTTTTGAGGGTTAGCAGTCCCCCAGTCACAAAATCCCCCAGTCACAAGTACTGGGGGATTTATTAAACCACCGGGTAGCAATCTCTAGGACGATGCGTCAGTCGTGGCAGGCTCTCGAGCAGAGAAAGAAGCACGCGATCTTCTTTTTCCTCCAGATTGAAAGCCGCTCTTGCTGTCGACCCACTACGTGCGGGTGGCATTATCCCCCTTCCGAAAAGAAGAAAAAAAAATAAGTCCCAAAAAGAGGAAAGAAAAGTACATAGCATCACCGCGATGCTACTACATAGGCACGTGAAAAAGAAATTGGAAATTCGGATAAAGTGAAAGTAAAAATTGAAGAGCGTGTCAATATAAGAATCGTCAATGAACGAGAAAGCAAGTTCACACAAATAAACAAAAAAACACAAAGAATGCTGTACGGTAAAGGAAAAGTTACGAGCAACGCGCAATAAATGGTTTCATGCGCAACACATGAACGACGTCCGGCCTCAGTCGTGTCCTGCTCCATGCATGGGGTGTTGAGTCCGGAACCACTTCGTAATTCACGTCACTGACGCGGCGTAACACTTTATATGGGCCAAAGTACCAGCTCAGTAACTTTTCACTAAGGCCACGGCGGCGGACGGGCGTCCACACCCAAACTTGATCTCCGGAGTTGTAAAACACTTCTCTGCGGCGGGTGTTATAGCGTCGTGCGTCTGCCTGCTGTTGCTGGCCGATGTGCAGTCGCGCGAGTTGCCGGGCTTCCTCAGCACGCTCTGCGAATTCTTCGGCGTCAGTTGCCAACTCGTCTTCGTTTTGACACGGTAGCATAGAGTCTAGCATGGTCTGCACTTCGCGGCCGTAGAGAATCCGAAATGGCGTGAATCGCGTGATCTCTTGCACGGCGGTATTATACGCGAAGGTCACGTAAGGTAAGATCCGGTCCCATGTTTTGTGCTGTACGTCGATGTACATTGAGATCATGTCTGCGAGGGTCTTATTCAGTCGCTCGGTAAGTCCGTTGGTTTGCGAGTGGTACGCAGTTGTCCTTCGATGTCTGGTGTTGCTCAGTTTGAAAACATCGTCCGTAAGCTGCGCCGTGAATGCCGTCCCTCTGTCCGTTATCACACTGGAAGGAGCACCGTGTCGTAACACGATGTGGCGCATAAAAAATTATGCTACCTCAGAAGCCGTGGCTCGTGGGATCGCCTCCGTCTCAGCGTAGCGTGTCAAATAGTCGGTCGCGACGATCACCCATTTGTTGCTGTCCGCAGACAGGGGAAATGGCCCGAGAATGTTCATGCCGACTTGGTCGAATGGCGTGCAAGGTGCTTCAATGGGTTGAAACAAACCAGCTGGCTTAACAGATGGTTGCTTTCGGCGCTGACATTCCCGACAGCTCTTGACGTACTTCTTGACGCTTGCCGAAAGTCCTGGCCAATAGTACCTCTCGCTCACTCTGGCAAGTGTCCGTGAGTAGCCCAGATGACCGGATGTGGGTTCGTCATAGCAAGCGAAGAGGACGTCGTCTCGCATATCTCGAGGAAACACCAGAAGGTAAGCCCGGTTGTTCGAACGAGCGTTCTTCTTGTACAACACACTGTCTCGAAGGCAGAACGACGTCAACGAGCGGGATAAATGACGTGGTATGATTGTGCCCTGGCCCAACAAAATGCTAAAGCACCTCGACGACGACTCGATCGAGTTTCTTACAGACAAGATCAACGAAATCTGGCGCAGCGGTCTCATTCCCAAGAGCTGGAAAGCGGCCTGCACAGTACTGATACCCAAGCCGGGTAAGGCACCGAGCATCGAGAATCTTAGGCCAATCTCGTTGACGTCGTGCGTCGGGAAGGTGGCTGAGCACGCCATGCTCAACCGCCTCACTGACCACCTCGAGTCTAACGAATGCTATACCCACGACATGATTGGCTTTCGGTCGGGGCTCTCGACTCAGGACGCCATGAAGCTGATCAAGCACCAGGTCGTTGACTCCGGCTCCGCCGACACCAAGGCGATTCTTGGATTGGATTTGGAAAAGGCTTTTGACAACATATCACACGCCTTTATTCTCAAGAGCTTGTCTGAGTTTCACGTCGGCAAGCGGGCGTAATATTTTGTGCGCTCCTTCCTTTCGTCGCGGTCCACAAGACTGAAGATTGACGATTTTTTGACCCACGAAATTACCCTTGGGCCAAAAGGGACACCTCAGGGGGCGGTGATCTCCCCGACGCTGTTCAATATCTGCATGATCAACCTGTCGAGGGCCTTGAACAAAATCCCGAACAATAACCACACGATCTACGCAGACGACATCACCATCTGGTGCCTCAGCGGATGTGAGGGTCAGGTCGAGAGTGCTTTGCAAGAGGCCATTGATGTGACGGAGCGCTATCTCATCCCCACCGGGCTAAGGTACTCGCCCGCTAAGTCCGAGCTCTTACTGTATAAGAAGAGGCCCAGAGGCGGTTCTCACCGGTCCTGGAAGCCAGCAATGGAGAGCCACATTACGTTATTCACCGGTAACGGCTTCCCAGTTCCGCGGGTGGACACTATCAGGGTCCTTGGAATGTTTATCGAGTCTAACGGAGCCAATGGAGCCGCCGTCAAACGCATTTGTTCCAAGACCGAAAGCGCCCTCGGACTGATTCGAAGAATCGCTAACAGGCACCGCGGAATCAGGGAGGACAATCTGATCCGGATTATCCACGCATTCGTGCTATGCCACCTCGCTTATTCGGCGGCTATGCACAACTGGCTCGTGTCGGAGCGCAACAAAATCAATGCCCTAATCAGAAGAGTCTTCAAGCTGGCCCTTGGCATTCCCGTTCGAACGCACACGGAAGACCTCCTGAAGTTGGGAATCCACAACACGTTCGAAGAAATTGTCGAAGCCCAAGAGTTTGCACAGTTTGTCAGACTGTCTGGCACCCCAACGGGTAGAGCCATACTCGGCATGCTGGGACGAAACCCCACGGTTGTCGGTCCTGATGCTGTGAAGCTGCCCAACGACGTAAGATCCAAGATCCAGATTGCGCGGATGCCACGCAATATGCATCCAACCTACAACGAAGCACGAAGACGAGTCAGGGGTAAATCTCTGCTCGCCAGTGCCCGCTTGGACAAGGATCGAGCCTGCTTCGTCGATGCTGCTTCGTACATTCAAGAAGAAGCCTTCTCCTCAGTGGTCGTCGACTGTGATTGCAGAGTCATCAGCTGCGCTACCATCCGCACTTCTAGTTCCAACGTTGAAGAGCAGGTTGCCATTGCTCTTGCATTGACGGACGGTGTACATGACACAAATTATTCAGACTCCAAGACCACTATCAAGGCCTTCCAGATGGGCATGGTGGCTCCCCAGGTCCTACAGATTATTCAAAAAGTCAAAGACCTCAAAAATCACTCATTGGTCTGGTTTCCTGCGCACCTTGGAACCATTGAGGGTGCCTCGCTCAATCCCAACGAGGAGGCGCACTCGGCTGCACGAGGTTTGACTGACCGTGTGCCGGGTAACGCGTCATCTCCTGGGCGACCTGAGCCTCTCTGCTCGTACAACGAGATATGCAAGCACCACTATCTGTCAAGAAGACTGCTGCCTCTACCACACTCCTCGCTATGCAGGGCCCAAGCTGTTACTCTCCGACTGCTACAAACAAACACTTACCCGAGCCCTGCGGCACTGCACACAATGTACCCTGAACGGTTTCCAAGCCCGGACTGCCCCCTGTGTGGTGGTTATGCGGACTTCGAGCATGTACTGTGGGGCTGCGCCTCTGCCGGTCCCCCTTTCACCCAAGAGGAAATGAAGCGACTCATTAAGGCCCAGGACCAGACCTCTCAAATCCTGGCCGTCCAGAGGGCCCGCGCGAGGGCCGTCAGGTTTAACCTGATGGTCCCCGAGTGGGCCTAGCCAGGTGACGCTGAGTTTACTCGCGTCTATTGTGGACCGAATAAAGTTGTTTCACTCACTACCTCAGAAGCCGTGGCTCGCGGGATCGCCTGCGTCTCAGCGTAGCGTGTCAAATACTCGGTCGCGACGATCACCCATTTGTTGCTGTCCGCAGACAGGGGAAATGGCCCGAAAATGTCCATGCCGACTTGGTCGAACGGCGTGCAGGGTGCTTCGATGGGCTGAAGCAAACCGGCTGGTTTAACAGATGGTTGCTTTCGGCGCTGGCATTCCCAACAGCTCTTGACGTACTTCTTGATGCTTGCTGAAAGTCCTGGCCAATAGTACCTCTCGCTCACTCTGGCAAGTGTCCTTGAGTAGCCCAGATGACCGGATGTGGGTTCGTCATGGCAAGCGAAGAGGACGTCGTCTCGCATGTCTCGAGGAACCACCAGGAGGTAAGCACGGCTGTTCGAACGAGCGTTCTTCTTGTACAGCACACCGTCTCGCAAGCAGAACGACGTCAACGAGCGGGATAAATGACGTGGTATGATAGCGCCCTGGCCCTCTAAATGATCAATGATTGGACGAATCTCTGCGTCATCTGGCTGCCGTTTGCTCAAGTCTGATGAGCTAGCGGCGCCCAGGAAGCCTTCGTCTTCCTCTGCTTCCTGACTGACGACATGAAGGGGTGCGCGTGACAGTGTGTCAGCGTCTTCATGCTTACGGCCGGACTTATGGACGATGGTGACATCAAATTCCTACAGCTGCGAGCTCCACCGTGCTAGCCGTCCTGAAGGGTCACGCAGGCTTGCCAACCAACAGAGCGCGTGATGGTCCGTCACTATCTTGAAGGGACGACCATAAAGGTACGGGCGAAACATTGTGATTGCCCACACGACTGCGAGGCACTCTTTCTCCGTAGTGGAATAATTCGCCTCGGCACGGCATAGAGAGCGGCTGGCATAGGCTATGACTCTTTCGGCGTCCTCTTGACGCTGAACGAGCACTGCACCGAGCCCAATGTTACTAGCGTCGGTATGGACCTCCGTGTCAGCATCATCATCGAAATGAGCGAGAACGGGCGCTGATTGCATGCGCTGTCGCAGCTCATCAAAAGCTGCTTGTTGCTCATTTTCCCAGCCAAACGGCGTGTCGTCCTTTGTGAGACGAGTCAGAGGTTTTGCTATCTGTGAAAAGCCATGAATGAACCGGCGATAGTAGGCGCACAAACCAAGGAAGCGCTGGACGGCTTTTTTATCGACAGGAGTTGGTAATTCGGCAACAGCGGCAAGCTTGTCCGGATCGGGCCGGATTCCTTCGGCGCTAACTACATGTCCAAGAAATTTTAGTTCTTTATAGCCGAAGTGGCACTTCTGTGGCTTTAGTGTGAGGTCCGCTGATCGGATAGCCTCCAGCACGCTGCGCAGGCGGTGAAGGTGCTGCTCGAACGTGGTAGAGAAGACCACCACATCATCAAGGTAGACAAGACAAGAGTGCCACTTGAGCCCTGTGGGGACAGTGTCCATCATTCGCTGGAAAGTTGCCGGCGCTCAACACAAGCCAAAAGAAAGCACTCGAAAGTGGTATAGGCCGTCTGGAGTCACGAAGGCTGTTTTCTCACGGTCTCGCTGATCTACCTCGATTTGCCAATACCCGCTTTTGAGATCGAGAGAAGTGAAATAATGGGCACGACGAAGTCTATCCCGCGAATCGTCGATACGTGGCAGCGGATACACATCGTTTTTGGTCACGTTGTTAAGCTTTCGGTAGTCGACGCAGAAGCGTAGCGACCCGTCCTTCTTTTTGACAAGTACGACTGGAGATGACCACGGGCTGTTAGATGGTTCAATAACGCTATCGCCAAGCATCACGCTGACTTGCGTACGTATCGCTTCACGTTCTTTATCCGACACGCGGTAGGGGTTCTGGTGTATCGGGCGTGCGTCCTCGTACGTGATGATCCTGTGTTGAGTGATAGACGTCCGGCGGATCTTTGAGCAACTTGCGAAGCAAGACCTGAACTCGAACAAGAGCGCTCGTAGCGCAGTCTGGTTATCGGTGGACAGATCAGTATTGATGTCAATATTACTCATTGACGTGTCCGGAAATGTTGTAGGCCCGTGTGCTGAGATTCGGGTGCACGTTAAAGAACCCCAGGTGGTCGAAATTTCCGGAGTCCTCCACTACGGCGTCTCTCATAATCAAATGGTGGTTTTGGGATGTTAAACCCCACATATCAAAATCTCATTGACGTGTCGGTGGTATCCACTACTTCTGACGTGATACAGTTGGTGACGTTTGCTACTTCGTGGGCAAACGCTATCGAAGTGCCACGGAACAGATGTCGATGCTCGTTGCTAAAGTTGGTTACGAGAAATTCAGATCGGCCATCACGAAGGTGTATTACACTTCTAGCTACACAAATGCCTTGCTGCAGGAGGAGAACAATTTGTCTCGGCCACCACATCGCCATCGAACAAACCACAGCATGTTACGTCGACTAGAACACTTGCTCGTGGAGGAAGCGTCACGCTCTGTTCAGAAATACGGAGTACGTCGACACGCTTTCCGTCATCCTGCACGTTGATTGCTCGCTGGGCTGAGAACGTGACGCGGCGCTCTTGCAGATCAATGATAGCTCCATTTTCCTGTAGAAAGTCAACTCCCAGGATGACGTCACGGGAACATTCGCGTAGAACGAGGCAGCTTGCTACGAATGTATACTCTTGAATCTGTACTCTAGTTGTGCAGGCACCCAGTGGAGTAACGGCGTGGCCACCAGCTGTCCGAATCTGCGAGTTGTGCCACGGCGTGATGACTTTCTTCAGCTGCGTTGTCAGTTTCCCGCTCAGTATGGAATAGTCGGCGGCGTTGTCCACTAACGCATTAACTGCACAACCATCAATTGTCACTGCTATGTCGAGTGAAAGTCGGCCATCTTTTGCAGCAGTATGTGATGTCGCACCAGTTTCTGTACGGTTCTGCGTTAATAGGAGGTCTTCAGCGCTTCGACGTTCAGCGACCCCGCCCTCAGAGGTCCCTTGGGCTAATTTTCCCGGCAGGGGCTGGGAGATCGTGTGGTAGAATACCGCTGGGGCGTTGATGAAAATCGCTTCGGTGATGGCGAGCGCGACTGGCGCCCGGCAGACAGTGGTGCATGCTGCTGGGCGAGGTAGTTTTTGATTTCGCGCGGTCTCTGGCCGTAACGGGGTGGCGGTGAGTACGCAGAGAAGCCGCGAAGCCCAAGACAGCGATATGGGCACTGGCGGTACAAGTGATCAGCTTCTCCACAATGAAAGCACAGAGGCCGGCGATCAGGTGTGCGCCAAACATCAGACTTCCGAGGAGACGTGCGCCGATCGTCGATGTACTGAATTGGTGGCACCGAACGATGGGCGACAGGAGCGCCAGAGACAAAGGGCAAAGGCGGTGGCGTGTACGTGCCTTCGTAGTACGGTATGTGCTGTGCTGACTGGAGTGCAACAGCAGCAACAGGATGGACGAGTAATGGTGGCGATGCAGCAGGGCGTTTCAAGGCTTCTGCGTAGGTTGTCTCACGGCGGTATTCAGCAGGAGCTGGTGCAGCTGTATCAGGAGGCAAGGTGTTCCGGAGGGCATGGTGCAGCTCATCCTTGATCACAGTTGCAATTGAGCTAACCGTAGGATGAGGTGTTACACCAGCCTTTTGCAACTCTTCACGTACTATATCACGGATGAGTTCACGTAGATGGTCGTTGCTGGTTCTAGTGGCGGTGAAAATGTCGGCAGTAGACATGCCGCTGACTTGCCTGTCGTATCTGTTGGATCGCTGCTGCAACATTTTTTCCATTGTCACGGCCTCAGACAAGAACTCCGCGACCGTCTTCGGAGTACTGCGCACGAGGCCGGCAAAAAGCTGGTCCTTGACACCGCGCATCAAGTGACGCAACTTCTTGTCCTCCGTCATTCTTGAATCGGCCCTTCGGAAGAGGCGCGTCATGTCTTCGACGTACGTGGTCACAGTTTCGTTTGGCAACTGGACGCGGGCCAGAAAAGCTTGTTCACCTCGTTCTTGGCGATCAGCACTGGCATAGGTCTGCAAAATCTACGAGAAAATTCGGGCCACGTCGTCAGCTGCTCCTCTCGGTTTTGATACCACGTACGTGCCTCGTCTTCGAGATAGAAATAGACACGACGCAGTTTCGCCGCGTCGTCCCACTGATTCAAGGTGGCTACACGCTCGAAGCCCTCAACCAGTCCTCAACGTCCTCGTGCTCCGTGCCATGGAACGTCGCCGGTGCTCGTCGGCTTTCTAACGTATAGCGGTTCGACGTCGTGCTTCCCGTGCCTGTTGACGAGGTTTGCACCAAAGCGCTGGTCATGTTTGTCGACGTGGTTGGAGCAGTATCGTCGATTTCTGGAGGTAATCCCCTGATTCGGCGGCTGGTCCGATGCACGGGAGTATTGATTGGCACTGGACTCGTATCACGGCTTCCTGGGAGGGGGTCTGCAGCATCCGTGAGGCTACCCAGCACTTCCACCAGTTTGTCACGATGAGTCACAAGTACTGGGGGATTTATTAAACCACCGGGTAGCAATCTCTAGGACGATGCGTCAGTCGTGGCTGGCTTTCGAGCAGAGAAAGAAGCACACGATCTTCTTTTTCCTCCAGCTTGAGAGCCGCACTTGCTGTCGACCCACTACGTGCTGGTGGCATTATATATCTCCCGCTTTGAAAAGTGCTAACGGTGAGAATAAGAAAACACGAATTAGTTGCACTGAATACTCGCAGGAAACAGTGTGTGGGATAAAACTCAATAGGACTACAATACACTTGTACAAAAAAACCAAAGTGATAAGTTTCCCGTGATATGGCAAAATTAGCAGTTGCTGAAATCACCGTAGGTAGTGAGCTCGTGTCTTTATCTGTTGGTGGCGGCGATGATGCGTGTCTTTATCTATGGTGGCGGCGATAATGCGGGGCTTGCAACTGATGCGATGGAACGGTGAAGACGCACTCGTGTAGCAGGGAAAGACTGGCGAATACGTTGAGACGCTCGCGTTCTTGACTGACTCAGAAGGAAGCGCTGGACTGGTCGAGGTCAGTGAACTTTCAGCGTTCGGCAGTCGCAGCTCACACAAGAAGCCGGAGAAATTTCTTGGCTAACGCCAGAAGACCAAAACAACCCTCGCCCACGTCAGGTGACGAGAAGAAGGTCTGTGTCCAGGCAACACCACCTACACTATTGACAAGGCCCCTCCAGGGAGAGCGTGACGTCACGCTAGTTGCCCACCTGCACCCCGGCCATCGTCGCCACTCGTTCTCGTTATATATGCTGTGGGCACTTATTGAAAGCCGGTGTTTCTTTTTTTTTGCTCCTGCGCGGTCTGTATTTGTTTACGCCTGCCTTTAAACTTTAGTGATCAATCTGTAATAGTCAGAAATGCATTTGTAGAAGTGGTTTTATTAGGACGAAAGGCTAAAACCATCCTACCTCATTTCTTGTTCAAGGTTTTGATTTTTCTGTCAGCTGCCTTTTTTGTGCGGTGCTTTGAATTGTGTCATTTCGAAGTCTACAAAAGTTGTTAAGAGCAACATTTGTTGCAACACGCACTACATGCCGCACGATAGTCTCAGAGGTATGGCCATTTTCACAAGTCTCTAGCTCAACATCTCCTAGCAGTGATGTGGTAATGGAGCTTACAATGCCACGTTGGTTGTTCGACGCGAGAAACGCCTTTGCATTTTCTCCCTTGGTGAGCTTTTCGACAACAAGCGTTGTCACCAGCACCATGTGCACAGTACATGGCTGCGGAAACCTTAAGCTTCCTCTTGATAAGTTGTCAATCATTGTGTTACCTTCCACATCTATGTTCCTGCTCTCCAGGACGAGCACGCTGCTGCAAAATGCGCATGACAGCTTCTTCAGAGCTGAATGAGCACAATATACAGCGACATAAGCAACGACCTCCATGTCATGCTTTGGGTTGGAAATTTCATCATTTGAGATGTGAACACAGAAGTTATGTTGCGATACTTCTGTGTCACTTTCACTGCTGATGTCTGGCTGCGGAAGCATCAGCAGCTTTTGCAGACGAATTTTCTTTTCAGACTCCAGAACCTGTCTCACGGAAACATGATATTGTGCACCAGCAAGCTGACGGTAGCGACCGAAGCGATCTTCAAGAGTGTCAGTTTGAAATTTTCCCAGCAAGACATACTTGAACTTCAGTTCTTCTAAACAGTACCGCGACAGCTCAACAAGGGAGTAGCAAGTGAGTCTTAACGCAGAATGTGTTTCCCTTGTCAAGCAGCCACGGCTCATGTTGACGCTGCTCCAAACATCCAGCCAGTCTACCATGCCTCTAAGGAAAACCAGCTGTTGATTCACCGTAGAATTCACTGGATTTTGAAGGGTGTCGTTCAGTCGGCGACCTTTCGAAGGGGTCTTCACGTTGACGATTTTCCACCACGTCGATATGATGTTTATGAAGAGAGCTGTTGTACTGGTACTTGTGGTTTCAAGGGCATCGCCACGCGTCTCAAGTGCGTTTGATACAAACGTATTAATGACGTTTAACACCAACTTTACATTTTGTCTCTCCATAGGTGTTGGATTGATTGCCTTGGAATTTAGCTTGTAGCCAAGCTTGAGAAGCGATGTCTGCTCCAGTGCATACAGCTGCCGTACGGCTTCAAATGATGCTGCTTTCCTTCTGGGCGGCCCGTTGGGCAATATTCCTGACAGGCTCACTTCAGGAAAGTAAAAGCATATTCCTTCGTTTTTTTGATTCATCCAGTTGTTCCTGATGCATTTCAGTATGTGCACAGGGTCTACGACATAAAACAGAGGCCGATTGTTGTCGGCTGGATGAGGATATACAATGCTTACTTCCTGTTTCTCTGTGAAAAACGACATCATTTTCCGGTTGAGGGAATTGTTGTCGGTAATTACAGCAATGACCCTGAGGCCCATAGATTCCACTTCTAAAATTACTTTCTTGCAGAACTCATGTAGAATTTCGGCGGTAATTTTAGCAACAGGAAGAATGTGAAGCACATCTTTGTTTGATGACAAGAGCGACTGAAGCATGAAAACATGAGCGGTTGTGGCTGCCTCTTGAGAATTGGCTGCAGATCCAACTATGCTGCCCCCTTTATAATCGAAGTATGGCTTGATATGAATTTCATCAACCATTAGCGTCACCGTCTTTTCGTGCAGCTGCATGCACTTCACTCTTTCTCGAATGTAGGAGAGGAAGTTCGCTTCGTTTGGCTCCTTCAGTGGATCGCCTCCATACTTGGAACAAACGCGGCGCAGGGTTGAAGGATGGGGTAAAGTCAACATCGACGCTGATCTGGCAAAGTTATAGGCGTGCGGAGATATGGAGTGCAGGATGCTAGAAAAATGGCAGCATATCCACGGAGTGAATGATGGAGAGTGGGGCGAAGCATTCGTCCGTCCATGCGTCCGTCTGTGTGACCGTCCATGCGTCTGTTTGTGCGCCCGTCCCTGCGTTCTTTCATGCATCCGCCCTTGCGTCCGTTCATGCGTCCATCCATGCATCTGTTTGTGTGTCCGTTCGTTCATCTATTCCCACCATCTCGCATCTTTTTATCATATATTCCCCATATAGAAGCACCGCCATCCAGCGGACATTCCAAGGACTAAACGAGAGGTGGCACACGCACACTTTCTTACGGCCTGCGCTTTGGGTCCACTTCCCACCTTTAACCACCTCGAGTTCATGGTATATTCTAGTTCACTGTGTTCATGGCACTGCGACCAAACGCTCGCTAAATCTTTCGAAAACCAAGGAGGTTACGCCCAGCGAGTATAACGTAGCAACCTTTCCCTGTCAGATAGGGCTCAATTTACATGCCAATGGCTGCTAATGAGAAATGAGAGACAGGAGAATTCGGCTTTTACTTTCTTACGGCTTGCGCTTCGTATCTACTTCTCATGTTTAACCACCTTGAGTTCATTCATGGTATATACAAGTTCATTGTATTCATGGCACTGCGGCTCAACGCTCGCTAAACCTTTCTAAAGCTAAGGAGGTTACACCCAGCGAGTATAATGTAGCATCCCTTTCTTGTCCGATAGTGCTCAATGTACATGCCAATGATTGCTAATGGGGATCGCAGCGTGTGCATTCACTAAAAGCCGAATGCTCATGTCTCTCATTCCCCATTAGCAGCCATTGGCATGTACATTGAGCACTATTTTTTATTGTTAAACAATGCACAGAAGAAATCTCTCACTGGCACCACCTTGGAGGTCAAGTGTTATACCTATTTCGGGTATGTGCCACTGGTGGTTACATACGAGGGACGCCCAAGCCACGCCATAAGGAGCTTCGCCCCTAAAACACTAATGTTTCAGCACTGTAGCGACGAATGGGGGCAGCGAGTCCGAGAGCTATTTGCTCATTTAGCAAAAGAAACAAAGCACTGTGTTCTTCGGTCGTGTCACTGTCTTGGGACAGTTCATTCAATAAGGAGCCGATATGCTGCAACACTAACGCTGTTTTCGACGGACTTGCAACTTCAGGCGTCTCAGTCATGTGGTTTTCCAGCTGCTGGAGCAGTGATTACAACGTCCGGATGTCGCGCACTGCGTCTGGAACTGCGCCTCCGCAAGGTAATGAAACCAGCTTGATCATACCTGCTGAGACTGCAAGTGAGAGATCAGCAAACACAGTGACGGAAAACCTCACGTGCGGTGAAGGATTATCTTCGATGCGGAGAAACATCACACAACGATCGTTGGCCTTGATGGTCCAGAAATCATTGCTGCATACCGCAGAAAGCTTGCCTCTTAAGTGTTCGAAAGAAGACACAGCATTTCTCTCCTCTTCGCTTTTTTTGCGCATATAGAGTCCTTAATCGCCTTGCTCAAGGCCTCGTCTTCCATTCGAGATCGTTTCGAGACAGGAGATTCTCGACGATTGCGATTCGTGCTCAGGTAGGACGGACAGTTCGGACACACCGAGGGTATAGCATCTGACACTAGGCGCACCCTCTCGCTGTCGACTGTCAATGTCCGTCCCGACGCTGCGTCGAAATGTGACAGCTTTGTGATAAAGTCAGCCTCGAGGAAGTGGAGTTCACAGACCTGCGCCAAGCATAACAGTGACTTTATTACTTTCATACGAAACGGGCTAATGGGAACTTTGACACGAGCCTGAGTATTTCTGTTCTATTTTGCCGCACTGCCCTACCTGAAGCGCGACAAAACTACCATCACCACTCACGATACTCGCTCCGTTCACTAGTAACAGAGCCAGAACGCCAGTAATGCGATAGAGCCGGTAAGACAACAAACTTCAGCAGTTTCTCACCTTGGAGTGTATGCTTGGTTTGAAATCCTTTCGCGGAATGGCTTTCATCCAAGACTTCTTCCGAGCTTCATCCTTGGGGAATGCGAAAACACGCACTTTGGGAGCACTGTCATAATTGCTGCGGCACCCGGGAACACAACAACGTCCCATGTCGCACTGATCGATGTGTAATCACATACAAATACAACACCAATAAAATAGGACACGAGGGAACGGACGAAGACTCAGAGCAGTGCGATGCAGCACCAAGCATAACGCAGTCTAACCAGCGAAGCAGGTAGCGATGAAAGGCAAACCTGTCGTGGCTTGTCCGCCGTTCGGGGTAAAAAAGTGCGCGGGGTGACCTACACCACCACCTGAGCGACGCGTCCTCGGCCACTGGACAGTCGGTGATATGTCCGGGGAGGGGTTGAGGCTGCCACCCAGGATCCGGCGAAGGACGACTCTTGCGACGCATCTCACGAACAAGTAGAAGATGCGTTTAATTTACATATTTGCAAGAGAAGTACATTGCAACGAGAGTGTACAGACGCGCCTTTTCATCACAAGGGCCCAGAGCGCACTGTTTGGAAAAAAAATGTTTAACGATTTCGAGTACTTCATACTCGACCATGGGAGAGCACTGAGCCGTCCCGTATGATATGACGATAGTTGTAGCGCGAGAACGACAGATTCAGGCTTGTTTGGAAAAAATTTATTGCTTACATAACGAGCGGGCCAGCGAATTCCAGAGAGAGAGCACAGTGCACTCCCGACACGCTCTTTTTATAGCCGTCCGTGCACGCGCTAGACGCCGACTGTGTGTCCCAGCGACGCTGATGTGCATTTCCTGCGGCGCACACAGACGCCTCCCGCGTTCCTGCAGGACGCGGACCGCGTTTGACCGTTACGCCGATGAGCGTCCCTTGCAAGCCACCTCCTTGCTGTGCCAGTCATAACATCGGACAACTAGCGTGATGTATGCCGTCTGGAGAGAGGTGTATGAACGGGCCTTGTGAATGTTCTAGGTGGTGTTGGTCCAGGTGGGAGCCCGTAGCGACCTTGATGTAGGAGCTCTGCTCGACGCCATCCCCACAAAGGGGTGCAGATCGGCAGTCCATTGTCAGATGTGTGCAGGGCATCATAACGCTAAAATATGTACAGCACATAAAAGGCGTTCTCGTCTGTGCAACGAGTCTCACGCAGCTGACGACAGTAACTGTCCTGTAAGGGCTCAGGAAATGCAAATGATGGAAATCGTTGAGCAAAAACGTTGTTCTTGACAAAAAGCTCGAGTCATCATTGTAGAGCGGTCTCGGGGATATGCCAGTGCTATACGAGTCGTCTCAATCAGGCGATAGATTCCTCTCTCTCACACGTAACAGCATCAACTATTGAAAGGTGAATGGCAAAGGCTGTGGAAAATCTTTTCCTAACCTTAAGCGAATCATTGGCACAGATATTGAACGCGCAGGTGACACAAATTCTGCAGAGCGTTATACAACCGGGTATGACTTCTTCGCCATCCTCACCACCTAAGGAGTTTAATGCGCGTTCGATAGAATCAGGTTCAATAGTAACTACCCGGAAGGAAATAATACCTGTCGATAAAGAGGTGTGTTCCCCAAAGCCAGGTGAAATGAACCGTAAGCTAATAATTCCAATCGAGCAAGACTTGGATTGGAGTTCTGATTCAAGTTCCCATGAAGCGCAAGTGGACTCGGTATCTAGAAACATGAAACAGCGTGCGTCGCCTGTAACTCAGGGTTCTCCAGTGAATGACAAGGTCAGGAGCAAAAATATCAGAAGGAAATTGCTTCAAAAGAGGACTTTTTGAAAGATTGTATCTTGGAGAAGGCAGTGCATATTGCTGCTATTTCGGCAAAATAGAAGGATTAAAAATAATAAAGTGGAACTGCCGGTCAACTTTTTCTGCAACAACTGATTTATACTACTTTTGTATTCAATATGTTCCTGATGTAATTCTATTACAAGAAACTTGGCTTTCACAAGAAAACAGTTTTTATTTAAAAAACTACCGCATCTTTACGTTAGACCAGCTCTCTAGGGGTGGCGGCTTAGTCGTATTTATTACTTGAAAAATTGCTCATCAAGTTGAAATTACAAATCAAGCAATAAATGAAGACAATTAAGTTTTAGCGTTAGATATCTCTCTTCCGGGATGCCCCCTTTTTTCATTAGTGAATACTTGTTTTCCAGCCGGTATTCAAGATACTTGTAAGCTTAATTCTGCAATTTCGTTGTGTAGGAAACAAATAGTATTAGCGGGTGACTTCGATTCTCACCATACATCGGAGGGTTTCAGAACCAATATCAGCGGAAAAACTTTTGTGGGATTTGGTTTCACAGTATAACCTAACATGCATTAACACATGAACACCCACTTTTGTTAGTAGGCGGTATCGTTCCACGATTGACCTTACTTTCTACAGTCCTAACCTCACTATCTCTACATGGTCTACCCTGAACTTGGGTACAAGTAGCGACCACTTGCCTATATATTTTTAGAGATTGTATGTCTGGTGGCCCCTTTAACTAGCTACACAATAACTCACGTTTATTTTAGTATATTTGAAAAATCACTATGGACCGCCTGGTCAAACCGAATAGTTGAAAGTTAAGAGCAAAATGCCATGAATTTAAGTAACGTGATGAAAGAATCGTTAAATAAATTGAAATTCAACGTAAACTTTAAAGGATCTACCAAATGTCCTTCTAATACTTGGTGGAATTCAGCTTGTGCGCGCGATTACAGGCTAAGAAGAGCTGCATGGCGTAAACTACTTTACAACGAATGCCCTAGAAATTGGAGTGATTACAAATATGTGGCTGCCATTTTTAAGAGAACAGTTGCCGCTGCGAAAGACAGCTTTGATAGCCAGCGTTCAGAGTTTCTGTCAAAACCTAGCAACAGGAAATCTCTCTTTAATTTTCTCAGAACTTAAAAGCTTATACCTTCATGCAACAACATTGAGTCAGTGGTTTCTATTCATAGTGTACTGTCAACTTTTCTCGAAGGTATTGCAAAAATGACTAGAATGTCGCTTTACGTCTGCCTTCTCAAACCACTAGTGGTCTCCTGAGAAAAGCAACGGTTTTGAGGAGATCCCTGCTTCGGAGTAGGAACAAGTAATAAAAAACTTGCGCAACACTGTGCGAGGTCCTGATGGCATAAACACTTCGACAATTAAAATCATTTATAAGGTTCTACCTTAAGAACTCCTGACATTGGTTGACCTCTCTTATCAGAAACTCATGGATTCCACCTGATAGGAGAATTGCTAGGATAAGTCCTTTATTAAAAAACAAACAAGGTGCTGTGTTTAAGATAGATAACATCAGGCTTATAGCACTTACATTTAATCTGGTAAAACTAATTGAAAAGATCTTAAACATTAGGATAGATAGTTGGTTTAATAAAAAGATGGTCTTGAGCTCATACCAAATTGGTTTCAGTTGTGGTTGCTCAATCGGCTCTGCCCAGGTCGATTTAGAAAGTAGAATACAGCTGGCCCGTTATAAGAAACAATATGCCGCCTTAGTAACCCTAGTACTAAATTATAATCATTTTGAGTTCAATGGCAAGCATTTCCTTCAAGTCAGTGGCATTGCAATGGGCACGAAAATGGCCCCAAACTTCGCGAGCACCTTTATGGCTTCACTTGAAATCCCATTCGTTGAGGGACGTACCTTGAAACCTTTCTACTACAGAAGACACTTAGACGATATTTTTATGATATGAAACCATGATGAGGGAAGTCTTTTCCGCTTCATAGAGGATTTTGACAAGTGCTACCCGTCAATAAAATACACGCACAAAATTTCCAAAACTAGCATTAACTTTTTGGACGTCACTGTAACGGCCAAAAATGACCGCTTGTCAACAAACTTTTTACAAAAAGCCTACAGACCGTCAACTGTACCTACATTTCAACAGCAGCCACCCAAAGCATTGCAAAACGGGTATTCCATATTCTCAGGCCTACCGGTACCGAAGAATATGCACCGATATGCGGGAATTTGACAGACACGCGGAACACCTAAAGCATTCCTTACTGAAACAAAATTATCCGGAAGACATTATTGACGATGCCATACTACGTGCTCGCAACGTGAACAGAAATGATATAAATAAGGGACCAAACAGAGTATCTAAAACGACTTCCCAAACGAACCTTGTACTAACTTACTCCTCATCAGCGCCACGAATCAACAACATACTTTCCCGCCATTTCAACATAATCAGGCAAAGCAAACGACTAACTTCTATTTTCGCGAAGCCACCTCACGTGGTGGCTTTGCGAAATCTGAAGACATTCTTGTCAGAGCAAAGACAAACACCTCCAAATTTCAATCAGGGTGCCATCCCTGCGGAAAAGCTCGATGCAAGGTATGCCCACAGATGGTCACAACACGTGAATCCAAAGCGATCTTCTCGGATTTCAAATTCTGCATAACTGAAAGCCCTAATTGTGACTCCAGTAACGTAATATACATGCTACATTGCAACATCTGCGGACAAGAATATATCGGCCAAACAGACACGCCATTTCGGCTGCGGTTCAATAATCACCGGTACCACGCCACTTTACTGCCGAAGCTACCTTTATCTAGACATCTGCGCCTGCCAAACCACAGTTTTGAAAATATCAGCGTAACTCTTTTGCAGTCCGGTTTCTCAGACAGACGTGAGCGCTAACAGCGTGAGGCATATATTATTTTCAAATTTTGAACATTAGTAGCCGGCATCAACGAGGACCCCGGAATGCTTTTTTCTGACTGACTCGTACGTGTGCACTGTCCTTTCTTTCGTTTTTTTCCACATGCACATAAAAAGTGTTTACGTTCGCCTACCACTTGATGACCATTGAATAGAAAAGGACGAAGATTAAAGGTAAAGAGCCGACCGACCCATTAAAAGAAAAACCTTTCTTTACGCATGCCGCACGCCGACCGACCCAATAAGGGGAAACCCTTTCTTTACCCACGCCGTCACGGACCCTCCCGCCACCGCGGCGGCAATCTTGGGTGGCCCGACACACGTCGAGAACTGAACAGCACGTGATAAGAACCGTATGTGGACGTACACGGACAGTTGCTTTCGTTCTCAGTGTTGACAGTGGTTCTTCCTCTTTTTTACTTTCTTTCTTTTCTTTCTTTTCGTCTTTTTTTTTCTCCCATTTTTGTTTTTTTCCTTCCTTTTTTAGTTCCCTCTCACTCTCGCAAACATCTTTCAAGGCGAGAGGGACGCGGCAGCAACGAAGTTTGGAAGTTCATGTCAGTATAACTCATCCCCTGATGAAGGGAGGACCCCTACCGAAACTGTTGGGAAATAAATATATTTATCCTTGTTGACAACGCTCCCGTTGTGCCATACTCCATATATATATATATATATATATATATATATATATATATATATATATATATATATATATATATATATATATATATATATATATATATATACATATATATATATATAGACAGACAGGCACTATATTACTTGCAATACGCAAATGCTTCATAGTTGAGAAAAACGCTAGAGGACCTATTTTTCTTACTGTTTTCAAAAATAAATGTTGTGCAGATACAATAATGTACTAGGTCAAGCGAGTATCGATACTTCTGACAAATTAGTATGATTCCATTATGTTTTTTTTTAATTTCAAGAAGCACAGTATATCTTTTTGTAATAGTGTATCAAAAGACGACACCATAATCCAGTTGAAATACGCCATCTATGAGTGTATCTGCCAAGAGGAATATCACGTGCGACAAGGTCATTACCCTGTGACCTGAACTTAATCTATATCAGTTCTGCTTTTATTACTTAACATTCACCTCACTTACTTGAAAACATATCTGGGAAGGCTGGACCTCTGTAGTCCTTGATATCCAGCGTATTGCTGCAAAAATCATTAAAGAACCATTTTTTACTGCATGGTGAACAAAGCAACCACAATGTTTATGATTTGTTACACAAGTAGTTAGCCCTGCCGCGGTTGTCTTGTGGCTGAAGTACTAGGCTACTGACCGGCAGGTTGTAGGATCGAACCTCGGCTGTAGTTGCTGCATTTTCGATGGAGGCGAAAATGCTATATGCCCATGTGCTCAGATCACGGTGCATGTTAAGAACGCCAGATTGTCGAAATCGCCAGAGCTCTCCACTACAGCGCCTCTCATAATCATATGGTAGTTTGGGACGTTAAACCCCACATATCAATCAATTACGCAAGTGGTTAAATGAACCGTCCAGATCTAGCACAGGTGAAATATCTGTACTGGCTGGCTGCATGAGGAGTCATATAATAGCTTTACCAGAATTTTTTACGTCGAGAAGCTTTACTCTGAGCACTCGAAGTTTCGATTTCAGCTTCTGGGAAAAAAGAGGCTAATAATCAATGAAATGTTTCTGAATCCAATGGACAGAATACTAAAAAATTCAATGAAAGCTATTGCCAGTCTTTACAACCTCTCTTCAGGTAAACGTACTTTTTGAATGTGTTATAAAGAAGATTCATTTCCGTCACTTTATTGACCATAATAATTCCTGTATATTGTCAAAAACGATAGAGTGGGCCAGCTAGTACAGGTTCACGTTCTTTTTGTGTGTGTGCTGGGCACGAGAAAAGGCGCTATACACACCCTACCTGTACTAATTGTTGAATAGTGTTGAAAGCAATGTTGATAAGGATATGTTGATGTCCTTATCTTGTTACAGTTTGTTATCATTCAGCGAAACAAGAAACATTGGAAACTTATTTGTTTTTTGTGGTAATGATGTCTGAAGGGAAACCATATGTTGGTGGTTGGTAACACATTTTTTGTCAAAAAATAATATTTTTGCATGTGTTTTTTCAGATATGCAACGAAAGACCTTGAATATAATCCTCATGCGCTAGAATGACTTTCCGCCCTTAAGCGTACAGATCCTATATGGGTATGTTGAACTAAAAAGAATCAAGCATATATTTTTCTTTACAACTATCATGTATTACAGGTGGTTTTTTTCTTTATATTTCATTGTCAGTATCATTCGCTTAACAGTTTGTTGCCTCTTTTTTGTTTGTGCCTTTTCCGTGCTTTAACTCAATCATTGAAAGAATTAGCGATACCCTTTTTAACTAATAAATTTGTTGCATTCAATAGAATGTACCCAACTAACGCCATGAGCATTGGTTGAACTGCAAATAAGATTGATCTTAGTTATTAGAAATCACGACTATGTGCGAAGCTGCCACACTATGTAATATACCGCCTGTGTAGGACAGTCGCGCGGTGCTTCGTGGTAACGAATGTTCTTCTCGCTTATTTCTGGTGGTCGCCGTTATTTGTTTTCTGTCTCGACAACATCCTTAAAAGTGTGATTATACTGTTGGTCCTTTTTTGCGCTATGCGATGCTATACTTTGTTATTTATTATTGTTAAGTGGTCCTGATTATAAAGCTCTAGAACCTGAAAACTCTTCTGAAAGTGGCGCATGCGCTCAGAGACAATTATTCTGCCATATACATGTATAATAAAAGTTAACCTTGGCTTGGTAGATAAGCGGTACATTAAAAATCTTACACTATTTTCTCGTGCGCTCACAACCACTGCTGACAAAGACTGTGTAGACAATGCAGTTGGTTTGACTGCTTTATGGAAATATATCAAATACCTTAAAATTATGTACATCACTGACTGAAGAAGAACGATCCCACAGCGTGAACATTCGGATAGTGAACTTTTGATTGGGCTCACTCTGCAAACTATGGCCCTCAGTCTGTCCAATATACCGTTTAGCGGGAGTACAAGCAAAATTATTAATATTAAATCAAATTCTCAGAATAGTGGCGCTTCTAGAGTAGCAATGGCTTCTGCCGGATTTCAAGTGATGGATTTCCATTATGCGGTGACAAGACAAGCAAAGCAGACATAACGGTCCCAACAAAAATTAAGTGCAGTTGTATTACGTTGCGATAAAAGCAAGAAAACAGGTGTACAATAAAATTGATAGGGTTAATATGGAAGGAGTGCTAGATCGTCAGCTGCTTGTGGCAATGTAAAACTTCTCATCTTATGCACGAAGGCGAAGAGATGTTTTTCAAGAACCTTTGGGCGCCTTTTAAATTTAGCTTATCTTATTCTACTTTGTAGAGGCTTCTGGTCCACTGCTTCGCTGAAGTGCTCAAGCCTGTCTGATGGCAGTTCTTATGAAAAACAGGTTTGTTATGAGACTGGTCCTTTCGGCCATATATATTGTGGAGTCTCAAGGTAGCTTGAGGGTTAAAATAAGCAGTTTTCACTGCCAACCACTTCAAACAAGATGTGTTAAGGAAGTTAACCTTCAAAACTAACTAATAGTCTTAATTTAGATCACTCGGTACAGCCGAACAAGCCACCCCGTACAGCCGGTACAGCCTTGAACCGAAACGGTGGGGGATTGTCACACGTGTCATTACGGGCTGTCATTGCTCAATGCCTTGAAAAACATCCCATATCAAAATAATTGAAAAGTTGCTCTGTTAAGACTCAGGCGCAAGATGTAGAAAACTGCTTGTATGAAAGGGCTGAAAACACCTAAAGCCTAACGGCGTAGTTGTCGGAGTATACTTAGTGGTGTAGGGACTTCTCCGGGAACGCATCGATAAAGAACGTTATCCAGCAGAACATCTCGAAAGATTTGATGGCGATCTAATCTCTAGCCCTACCAAACGACCAATATCTTTATGCCGTATCCATCCTCCCCCCTTTGGCCGTCATTCCTAGCACTGCCTTCTTCGTCCTCTGGTGATTCAATAATCCTGAGTGAGGTGCTCTCTCTCTCTCTCTCTCTCTCTCTCTCTCTCTCTCTCTCTCTATATATATATATATATATATATATATATATATATATATATATATATATATATATATATATATATATATATATATATATATATATATTTATATATATATATATATATATATTCATTTGAAATACCTTTCATGGCTACATGACCTTTGAGTAAGGGGGGCGTTACAGAAATTCATTACACCAAAGCTATACACCCAATTTACACGAAAAAGCGAAATTTGATATGCAAGAACGGAGCATGTAATATACAGAATTAGTACAATCAAAATTCTGTAAAGGGGAATGATACAAAAACCAACAGAAAAGGTAACTATAAAAATTGAAATACAAGTTGTGTTGTATAATAAAGGCATGACAAAATACCACACAAGTTTAGGAGTGATACAATGGATGCTTTGCACGGAGAAAAAAAGGGGGAGGGGAGGAAGACTACAGCAAGTAGGTCATCGCGGATGAAACTGCGGAAGCACCCGAGCAAAAGCACTGATTATTACGTGCGATAGGTTAGGCAGAAAACGTATGCCAGTATTATGCGCGTTAACAGATGGCCTGAATTTCGCCGAGTTGGTTTCGGCGATTATATCATCAGGTAGGCTGTTCTATAGGCGTATGGCTCGTGGAAGTGCAGAATAGTTGAAGGCGTCAGTGCAACCGTAAAGTCGCGTAAAACTTAGATTATTATGTATTCAATGAGATGTGTGTTGATGTATGCAGGCCTAACGCATGTCGGTCGAGCTGGTGCATGCACTTATGCAATAACGACAACAAGGCAATATCACGGCAGTCATTTGACAGCTAGAGGGAAAGAGAGAGTTTTATTTGTGTCACACTTGAATGATACTTATAGTTTCGAGCAATGGAACGAGCGGCTCTGTTTTGGATTGATCCTAATAAAGTTATCAAATATTTGATGGGGAGACCTGATAGCAGAGGAAAATCAAGTTGTGGGTAGACGAATGTTTGGAAAGCAAGCTTACGAATGAGAGAGGGCGAGCTTTGAAAGTTGTGGCGTCAGTACCCTAATGGCTTGGCAGCGTTGGCACAAACGTTGGTGAAATGGGTAGTCGAAGAAAGGTTCGGAGTGAGAGTGATGCCTAGATATTTAAAACAAGAGGCCTCGCATATTGAGCAGGTTTTTATACTGTATGAAAAGTTCGATTTGGAATGCTTCCTGCTAAAGGAGATCACTTTGCACTTCGTTTAGCTCAGTTGGATTAGCCACGTGTCACACCAATCGGTAATTAAGTTGAGGTCATCTTAGAGGGAAATGTTGGTAGTGGAATTGTTCATCGGGCGATATAGAATGCAATCATCAGCGAATACGCGCATGAAAAAAGATATCTTATTGGGCAAGTCGTTGATATAAATGAGAAACAATAGGCGACCAAGTACGCTTCCTTGAGATACACGTGATGGTCAAGTAGTCATGACGTTCGCAAAGTAGTCGGAGTTTTTAAGGCGAAACTCTGTTTGGGCGATCCTGCTCCCGTCAAGCGAAAAGTCATACAGCAATACACACTGTAGCCTGATACACACACTGTAGCCTGAGAGAATTGGGCAATGTTGAACCGTCAAGCGGTCAGGTGCGTCAACGTTTACTTTAGACACGTGTTATCAAACATTGAAGCATGATCCCGAGGGCTGCGTAAGCAGAACCAACTGTAATTTTCGCATTGAGTGCATAATTTTATCAGAAGGTTCTTGTATTAGACAAAGGGTTCTCAGTAACTCAGGCGTGGTTTGCGCAAACAATAGTGGTATGTGGAGTTTGAAGACCCCAAACCATGAAGTTATTATGAAAGACGTTGTAGTGGAGGGCTCTGTAACTTTCGACCATCTATTGTTCTAACTTGCAGTGACATCGCACAGTACACAGCAGCAGAGCGCCCTAGCCACTGTTCCACCGAAATGAACAGTGCAAGCAACGGTACACGTGTAATCGGGCTGTAAAATGCATGAAGAAGAAAAGGAGCCCATGTGATGCCTGAGATTGAAATCTCCACATTTTTCTCACCAACACATGAAAACATAAAATGCATTTGTTGTAGAAGTTTCTCAGATGTTCGTCGAAAGTACTGTACGTACACCCGACTTGAAATAGGTCCGTCATCTCTCCGTAAAAAAAAAACGTGATCACTTCTTACTTCTTACAGACGAGAAAAAGCTCTAGAGTTCGTGCTATCTGTTACCCCCCCCCCCCCCCCCCAAAAAAAAAGCTGCACTTACTTTGTGTATAGATAAACGATGCTGTTGTTCGGTAAATGGTTAAAATAGGAGTAGTTCTGCAGATTTCTCAGTGTTGCATTGCCATCTATAACGTGAGGGCGAGTTAGGACCTCCAGGGTATCATTCTGCAAAATAATCGAACAAAGCAGTGTTTCTTAAAACAAGTGTGCACGTCTGCGAAGGGCACAGTTACGTGCATTTGTTTCTGCACTACTGACTAATCTGTTTGCACTATTTCGAATTTAAGCAGCCACGTATGAATAAGAAAATGCGTATACTGTGAAATTTCTTTTGCAATAATTAGAGATGCTCAACTCTAAACGTGCGCACTTTCTTTGTTTTGGTGCAATTAAAATAATAGAATTTCGCAGGTTTGAAGAAAAAAAATCAACTTATTGTATCG
This sequence comes from Rhipicephalus microplus, assembly GCF_013339725.1. NCBI lineage: Eukaryota > Metazoa > Arthropoda > Arachnida > Ixodida > Ixodidae > Rhipicephalus > Rhipicephalus microplus. The sequence continues at coordinate 188,463,933 of NC_051167.1, forward strand.
TGAGATAATCATTTTAACAGCAGTCATCTCATGAATAACTAAACTAATAAACAGCAGTGTATCTCTGACACTAAGTCAATCGCGATGGGCCATATTCACATAACAGGAAACAACAAACGACTTAAAATTGCATTAGACTTTTCGGTGAATAGTTGGTGCAAGAGGAAAGGCAGTCAAAACGCAGTTCTGAGTTTAGGAGAAAGTAAAAATTTTACAGAAAAAGATGTCTTTGTTTTTATTTTGCGTTAGGACTAGCCGAACCTCGGTGTATTCTTTCTGGTCATCAATTAATTTCCCTGTGCGATAATATTGGCTATTGAAACGTGTTACCTAATATTTATATATGAGTCACTGTGACGTGTAGGGCTAGTCACTTCATTGATTTTGTTTATTTTCATGAAATTGCAGGGTAGATACGCGTCTGTTATGAAATAAGTTAACAGCGGAAGTTTGCCGGCTGTAAAATATCAGGATACGAGTGTGTGCATGTTATCAACGGTTCAAGTGTGCCACACACTGTAAACAGAAATAATCCGAGATGGGAGTAAATAACTCGTCCTCTAGCGCATGCCCCGATGGGGGTTTTATAAACACCATCCGGAGGGAGTAAAATACTTACTCCTCAACAGGAGGGGGTTTCCGGATAGATTTAGGGGAGTTTTCATTCACATCCATCGGGGAACTTTTTTGGGTCAGTATGAGAGTAAATATTTACATTACCTGAGAAAAAAATTACGTCAGCAGCCGTACCATGCGCAAGCGTAACTTTATTTGATTACCTTCGAAGCATACTATATTGATTGATTTGTGGGGTTTAACGTCCCAAAACCACCATATGATTCTGAGAGACGCCGTAGTGGAGGACTCCGGAAATTCTGACCACCTGGGGTTCTTTAACGTGCACCCAAATCTGAGCACACGGGCCTACGACATTTCCGCCTCCATCGGAAATGCAGCCGCTGCAGCCGAGATTTGAACCCGCGACCTGTGGGTCAGCAGCCGAGTACCTTAGCCACTATACCACCGCGGCGGGGGGATTGATAAAAAGCCCCCACTTCGGCTTCTATCGCGCAGCAAAGCACACTATATGGATCACAGTACACAAACATGCACACAACGATCCTGCAATGTTCGAAAACTCACACTCGCCAAAACTAGCATTGCACACCTACATTTTAGTCAGCGGGTATATATAGGCACGACATTCTGACCTCCAATGTAGCTCTGAAGGGACCATTCTTTCGCTAATAATAAATCAATAAACATGAACAGTGTAGGTGCAAAGTTGCGGTAGCTTAATGTAAGCACTTCAGCACAAATGCCTTTTATCTTAAGCCTGCTTAAAGTCAATAATTTTTAAATAGAGTGAAAGGTTTTTATTATTTGGTGCTCTGTCATACGGGCATAATTTGCATGAGCAGTACTAGGTGTCAATCTGTAAAATGTAGGTATCCGTACGCCAAGCCCGACTGGCTTTGTATGAACACATCAACGACACACATTCAGCAGCTCCAGCGATGAACCGAAATGAACCATCGCTACTGCGTTCTACGACTAGGCCTCACTCTCGAGTACAGCACGGTGATTCGATGAAAGACAGCTGGCAATCACAAATTGCTAACTGATGTGCAGTTTTAGCTTCTTTATTTTTCCCGTGCACAGAAATAAGTGTCCGCAATCTACGCAGTTTAGGCAACGGAGTGATGGACTCTGCAGCTTGGACATTCTTTGCCTCGCTGGTTGTCGGTGCTAGCTCGTAGAGCTCGACACGGCGGCCGACACGCAGTGCGAACTCGCTACGACGCCGGCTTGATACCGACAGGATAGCGAGACCTATTTACCGCTTAGATGTTGTAGCCGGTGAAATACCGGTGACACTCCGTGAAGCCACCATCGGCGAAGACGGGGCGAGTGCATCGCCGGCGCAACTTTCACACCGGTTGCCGGCCAGCCTGTCGTGGTCGAGTGAAGGGCACTTCAGGCCGCTTCGAAGTTTTAGACGGTGAAACTCCAGGAGCAATCGCTGACGATCGTAAATGCTTACTTTTTGTTACCATTAGGTTATTCTTCAAAATTTCCTTTTGTAACTCAGCCCTCTGGAACGCGGCATTCACGGCGTTTTGTGGAGAAATTGGACCAATGTCCAGCATGCATGGTTCAACGGTGCGAAATATCTTGAAATGTTCACACTATACACCAACCGGTCATTGCAAATATTCACTGCACTGATAAATTTGTTGCCTGTATTGTTTTTTCACTGGGGTTTCACACCAACGTACAAACAAATACCCGTACATACACCCAAACACACACACACACACACACACACACACACACACACACACACACACACGTCATGACCAAAAAGGATTTTAAAAATAGTTTGTGACCATGTGACCTGAAACTTTCTGGGTATTTTAACGAGGTCATGTCGTTCATAAACTCTGTCAATAGGCAGGCGGCGTTTTACGACGACATGTGCCGAGTTCACTCTGTACTAGGGAGTAAATAATTGGGACAGGAGAGTTTTGGGGGCTCATATGCAGGATTAACTCCAATCTCGGCTAATTTTTGCTTACAGTGTTGTAAGAATGCGAAGGGAGGGCTGTAAGGCAACGGCACTATTTTAGCGAGTCTGTGTAGAGTTCGCAAGCATTAGTGATTCCAGAAATCTTTGCCGTGAGGCAACCGCTACTGAAAAATAATGGAGTACACACTAAACCAAATCTCACCCTTAAGGGTGTAAATGAGCTTGTCGCCAGACGAACACCCTTTGCTCCCTATTGGGTGTTCAAAAAAGGGTGCTGAGAAAGGGTGCAGAGCTCAGCAACCTTAAGAAAGGGTGCAGAGCAAAAATTTTGAAGGGTGTAATAAGTGCACCCTTTAAAAAAAGGTGCTGTGATGTCATAACACCCTTTCAAATGGGTGCTGGAAGGGTGCTCCACATCGGCGTACCAGTGGGCCAAATCTAGGATTGATGCTAGAGATGGCTAAAAATGCAGATTGCTGTATACTCTGTAGACCATGCTGATTTGATTGATTGATATGTGGGGTTTAACGTCCCAAAACCACTGATGATTATGAGAGACGCCGTAGTGGAGGGCTCCGGAAATTTCGACCACCTGGGGTTCTTTAACGTGCACCCAAATCTTAGTACACGGGCCTACAACATTTCTGTAGACCATGCTGAGTGACAGCCCACATACGGTTTGTTAGTACTTCAACACATGTACTAAGTCGTCCATTCCACCCTGAACACTTGCACCATGCACGCGCCCGGCCCTCCACAGAGTGCCTTCCGCAGGCGCTTATGAAACTAGCACTGAAACACAGTGACAGCTCTAGGTGGGGCTTTTGCATCATCGTCTTTTAAAACACAGTGTCTCTGTAGTGAAGCTACTAGTAAGTTGGCTCCAGTGTTTTGCTTTCTCTATGTGTAGGCAAATAGAGAATCCGGCACTGTTATCGAGAAGTGCTGCAATTGCGCCTAACCCTGTCCAGGTGCTGTTCCTCGAGTTTTCGTTTTTGGCTGCTTCGGATAAAACAAGTTGCACTTCTGAAAAACAGTGTCGAATTTTAGATAAGCTTGTACTGTTGCAAGAGCAAAGTTAGCTTCACCACAAAGGAAGTGTGATTTGGCGAAGCCGCCGTTCTCCAGCAGTCAACAAAGTGGAGGCCCACTTACAGCTGTCTGTACGTTTGTGTACTAGTTCCCAAAGTGCCCTCGGGAAGCGCTCGGCAGAGTGCCGGATGCATGGTGCAATGTTCAAGGTGGAAGCAGGCAATATGTAAATATATACCTTAAAGGAAGCTATATTGAATAAATATGTGTGTTTCAATAATCATGAAATTGATCCCAGAGTGCGTATATGGCCTGTGCTACCCATTTTTGGTCCAGAATGATTGTAATCTATTAAAGGCCTCTTGCTGCACACTTGCATGCACAATTTATGGATGCTTGATCATCATACAGACATGCATGTTGGATATTAAAAATTTACAAGTTTCGAATACTGGTGATTACTTCAAATGCCATATACTCACTTTGAAAGGCACACAGATAATATGCACTAAATACAGAACCTTACCACATTGCGCTCTTTTAAATTATGTGTAGCAGACGTGAGCTTTTATGCATGTGAGAATGCAAGATATTAGGCCCAAACAAAAATTTAAGACAAATAAATTAACATGATGCAAATAGTCACTATTTTATTGTACATAGCATACAACCGAAAAAGATTTACAATAGTAAACATGAGCTATGACCTTCTGCATCGGTTGTAATGGTGAGATCTTTGTGAGTGAGGATCAATCTTCTGTTTTTCAAATCTTTTTTCTTACCAGTAGACATCTTTTTAGTGACGAGACTTCTTTCTTAACTTTTAACATTCTGACTTCCCTCCTTGCATAGTAGGTAGCAAATAAATTATTTAGAACAACAAAATATAAGTTAGAGGCACCAGCAGTCCAAAGGCTTTTATTGAGGGTGTTGCCAGTGCCCACAAAATTGAAAAAATATATAGATATAAAAGTAGGTGTGTGGTAAAACATGTGGGCTTATATGACATGCTTTGGTCATCATGCTAAAAGCCTTGACTACAAACTTGCTCAAGGCTTATTTGCAGCTCTCCCTTTATATATGTGTGTTTCTAAACTTGTGCGTTACAAAATCACAAATATTGGCAAAGTAATGCAAAAGGTGTTGGGTTAATATAATGTGATCATTCAAACACTTGCACAATCCATCTTAGCTGCCCAGGCGACTTTGGTTCCTTTCACATAAGTGTAATCAAGGTGCTTCTTCTCTACAGCACATCTTCACCCAGAAGCCTAAAATAAAGACAGAAGTAATCACTAAGAGTTTCACAAGACAGACTGTCCAAGATACAATATGCTTTGTCATGCTGGAGTGTGCTTAGTTCTATGTGAGTAGAAGTCAGCATCAAAATTCGCTTTGTTTTCAGCGAAAAACATGCTTGTTGGAGGTCCCCAAGGCAAAAAACTGTGTAAACAACTTGACAGTACCTGGGGGCCTACAGAGGGTAGCACGTACAACAGATTTCACATACAAAAAAATTCCGCCTTATCCACGAAGTGAATGATGATGAGTGGGCGAAGCTCCGGAGGTAAACCTGGTAAACCATGAATCCTCTGTACATTTTGCCCACTCGATTTTATTACATCGCTCCCCCTAGCGTACGTCGCCGCACTAAATCGAACGATTGCCTTCAACCAATGACACGCGCCATGTGTGACATCATTCCTATTTTATAAGATCTCGCGTCTTTCATCAACTACAAGTACCGCTTTCTAGTTTAAAACATCTTGCATCTTTTCATCATCAGCTACAAGTACCACCATCTAGTAAACACTACAAGAACTAAACGAAAGGTGGCTACATACAGGAGACGGTACCGCCATCTAGTGAACACTGCAAGAACTAAACTAGAGGTGGCTACACACAGGGGACGGTACCGTCATCTAGTGAACACTGCAAGAACTAAACTAGAGGTGGCTACATACAGGCTACAGGGGACGCACAACCCACACCCTAAGGAGCTCGCCCCTAAAACAAACAGCATAGTAGAAAGGAAATATATACACAAGAAACATCTGAGCAATGATTCAGCATGTTGCAAACGTGAAACATGAGTTAGGTTTGAGTAAAAAAGCTATTCATCAAGTAATTGTGCACATCCGATTTGAACAAACCGAATAAGGTACTGAAGTTAATTAGGGTTTTTAAAGAATTGTAAAGTGCCAATAAGCAATATTCTAGTCTAGCTCTACAATAGTATGTCATGTATGTAGTACTAGTATTTGCCTGTTAGGTATGCTGTAGTCATGAATATATTCAGTTTTCCTAATACCTAAAACTTAGTATGTTGCAGTCCAGCTGTTCATGTTCAATAAATAATTGTTTATGGTAGCATTTAGGTTACAAAATTGATTCTAAAAATTTGGCAGACCCCACATACTTCGGGAATCGATGTTATGCGAAACACGCATAACATGTATCTTAATTTTTTTATTGAGCGATCTTATGAAGTGGAGCTCAATATAAGTACGAATTCTCGCACACACATCCGTAAAACAGCCGCATATGTTTCATTTGTTATGGGGAGATGTTACACCCTTGACAACATTAGCAGTTATTTGCTGTTTTGTAACGATGCCAACAGAAACATGGATATTAGCCACACAAGAAGTGGTAGGCTGGTATGAAGCACTGGTGTTTGCGCTGGCACTCGCGACGATGGTAGCTCTCAACACTGCTACACAAATACTTCACAGGATGGCGCCTGACTACAATTGACTTTCATTCGACCTCACGGCTGCATCATAGGAGTGCACATGTAATAGTTATAAAATTTGATAGCCAGTACTGCAACGACATTTGAGGTTACACAAACATTTGAGACTATTTCGAAAATATAACCGAGGCCGGGCATGGCTCTGTGGTAGAATACTTATATACCAAGCAGAATACTAGGTTTTCATTCCTGCTAGGACACTTGACTTTATTCTTTGCATTCATTTGGTCAATGCTGCCTATGTCAGCTTTTTACATGATAGCGTTGAAGAGCTCGTGTCGCAGAAAACCCGCCGCCGGCGTCTGCCCCGCTGGTTGTGAGCGAAAAGTCTTCTGTGCATCTGTGACCGAAAAATCAAGTTACCAAGTTTCCAGAAACTCGAAATTCCTACTTATGACCTAATGGAGGCGTGCTAATTGCTGCAAAACAAAACCCACAAGTCGTACTGACACTCAACACAGAGCTTAACACACGGAAGTCTATTGACATCGGCCAAAAATTCACGTTTGATGTACAGCGCTATTCTTTTTCCCCATTTCATGAACTACACAATGCCATGATAATTGTACCCTGGTATTATTGGTGGGCTATATCGCAAAAAAATACAAGGATTATGTCAAAAGAATGGCATCAAATTTTACCGACATGTCATCGAAATAGAGACACAGGCTACTAGTCTTATTTATAATGCTAAGAGCATTTAAGGTAAACGCATTGAAGATAGCTGGTTGCCTTTTTCACTATCTAGGTATCAATTTTCCACTATCTAGATATCGAAATTCTGCCATGTCAGTCATAGTTTACTGACATTGCAAGCTCAAGAAAAGTGTGGCTCTGAAGGCATAAACACAGCGTTTCGCCAGATCTTCAAAGAAGGCAGTCTTCAAGATTGCTAATGTTTCCATTTTTTTGCTATAAATTTCGTGACTTGCATCCAAATGAACCTCCATCCTACTTGTTTTTTTGCATTCGTGCTCTCACTAACTGCTTACCTTGTCTTGTCAAGTGTTCGATGACATAAATAGGACTACTTGATCTAAAAAGAAGGGCTACTGTAGACAGACGCAAGTTTTTTGTCTTATTCAGAACATTTCATTTGTAACATCGTTCATAATGCACTACTATTTTTTTTCAAACTAGGCTTGTTTGTTCCTACTCTGTCTGCAGTGTCAATATCATCACGAGTAATGGTTTTTCCATCATCGCCCAAAAATTTCAGACAGCGTCAAAAGAAAACCCTCATCTGAGACGCCTTTGATATCGGATAGTTCAACCTTGAATACAGTGTAAATTCTTCAATTTTCATCTGAAGTTGCTTATTTTCACCTGGAAGTTTTTTGTGCCTGTTTCAAGGTGCAACAGTCTCTTCATGCAAAGCCTTTATTTCTAAAGAGAGTGCGTTGACACTGTCACGACCTTCGTTCCACACTTCTCGAAGGACCAAAGTTCAGTATGAATTTTGTGCTTGAAATCCTCTGCTTAGCATGACAAACAATGGACAGGAAACATTAGTACTCTTGCTTGGCAGGAGTGCATGCAGTAATACTAACACAATTAAAGCAAGAAATAAGTGTCTCACCTGTGCAAAAATGATTTTGGCAAGCACTGTGAAGACCACACACACTGCTGCCAAGCTGAGGCGAATATGGAGAGCACTTCATATAAGTAGGCAGCGTCCAGTAGCTTGCTGAGGCACAGCGCATAAGCAGGGTGAACAGAGCTGATGCTTGAAACAATGGTTCAGAGTTCGCTGGTGCTTGGGCTCCTTGACCTTGTCAGGAAATTTCCTTGAGCAGCCTCACTCAAATGAAATGACAGACCGTGCTGAAGAATTTCTGCACCAGTGCAAAAAAACCATTTTAGTAAGGTTTGTCTAGACTGCATGTGCTGCTTGCCAAATTGCAGTGAATGGCTAGAAATGCATGACCAACATATATTTAGTGGCACGCAACTGAGAAATACAAAAAGGGCATGCTGCAGTATAAATACAACGAAAAACCTGCTGCTGCAGAGCTTTTCATGTCGATGTCATACATGTGAATTTTCATTCACCTTTATAGCTCCCTCATGCACGAAGATGAAGTTAGAACTCGTAGATGAAGACACCCCCTTTTAGCGGTATCGACTGCGCGTAATTAAGAGATAAGCATGCGTGAGTAATGCTGTGGCCTGCAATCAATACTGTTCTCGAAGCTGACCAAATATATGCACGAGTGCATCCATAGAGGCACATTTGCATTTCTGTAGTTATGATACCCATGTGATGTGTTTCTTAGGTAAATGCCATGCAATATGCACCATATGAATATTTTATTCCGTAAAATTGCAATACGACTTCATATACATGTCCGTATGCCCATATGCATCCACTGCAGATAAAGCATAAATTTAAAACAATACTGACACATGAATTTTTTACCAAGGTAGTGGAGGGCTCCAGAAATTTCGACCACCTGGGGTTCTTTCACGTGTACACAAATCTGAGAACACAGGCCTACAGCATTTTCACCTTTATCGAAAAAGCAGCCAGCAAGGCCGTAATATCATCCTGCGACCTTCGGGTTAGAAACCGAGTACCTTAGCAACTAGACCACTGCGACAAGACTTCAATCTCCCCGTTCCCCCGTGTAGGGTGATAGACCGTCTTTGCTGGTCTGGCTAACCTCCCTGCCTTTCCTTCTCTACCATTTATTCTCATGAGTTCAACAAATGAAGCTTTCTTCAAACGGCTAACATTCGGACATTTATAATTTGCCTGAAATTGAGTTCACTAAATAAATATTGTGTGCTGCTTCATAGTGATCATTGATCTAAATTGTTCTGGTTGGCTAAAAAGGCACTACTTCTCACTTCTAATCAAACAGCACAAGCTGTCTAATGACCATAGGGGAGGAAAAGTGGAAACGCTAAGACAAAACATCAATCTTGAACCCCATGCCATCACAATGAAGCAGGAAAGCTTCTGCAATATGAACCGGCAACCAGGATCTCAGACACTGCAGATAGCTACATAACGTAATGGTTTCCCAACATGACGTAAAGGCAGCAGAATCACATATTGCCTAACCTGCTTCATTATGATAACAATGAGGCCATAACGTTATTGGCCTCTGTATGCTAATAACAATTTACCTTGCATATCATGTGACATTTACATTCAATATGACGTCATGAATCTTGCATCCTACCTTGTGGTCTAAGTACCAACAAGGCGGTTTTAGTGACGTCGGTGCAAGAGAATAAACAACAATCACTTGGTGAACATTATTTTTGATATTATTCAATTGGTCTGATGCGTACATCTTCAAAAAACAACAGTTTATATTTGTTCATTCTTAGATAAATACAATGTCTAAGTTTGCATGTCAGCAGCAACATATGCACGCCTTTGGCACGCATACTGTGATGTATAACCTTATTGTGTTTTGAGCAATAAATTATGCATTCATACACTGCACATATCACAGGTCACTTGTCAATCTGCAGCGAGGTCATAAAAAATTTATGATATCAGATAAAGCGTTACACTTGTATTCGAAAGTGTCCTTGGAAGTTTTGATAGAACTTAGTTTTAGAATGTTTGTAGACGTATAGGTATTCGGCAAAGTTGTAACTCCAAAGCAGGCTGCAGCACCCACAATTCTTTTACAAACCGGAAGAATGCAATGATATGTGAACAGGGGGGAACAAGCAGTACCACCAAAATTGCACTCGAACGAGTGAACTACTGCTCAACCTAGCACTTGCACAGCTAAGGTACGGCTATTCGGCCACTCATAGAGAAATTGTATTGACCCAGGCGTAATTGCACGCTTTGAGAACCACACCAACAGCACGCTGTGTCATGTTTACGCACACTTAATTAAGCTGAATATTATGGTGATTGAATATTATACGTGCCCGGTGGATGCAAACACGTTTGGTCACACAGGAAAACACATCTACCTTATAATAGTCGCACACATTTAATGATCAAGTAGCTGTTGAAAAGAGGACGCGAAACATATAAAACTTTCTTCATATACTTCTTTGGCACAGAAAACGAACAAGGTCGCGTAAATACCAACGCGGACACCACGTTATTCTTCTCCATTCTTCTAAATTAAATACGCAAAGATCTAATTCAACGCGAATCACCGCAATACTCCAACGCACGTGACACACAGACGACGCTTACGGCTTCCATGCGCAGTCCCCGAATGGCGTCCGACGGCATTGCAAAAATATTGTGATTCATAGCGTAAAGAGCATCGCCCGCCGACTCACAGTATCACAGCGCGCATTGCTTTAACCTCCTTCCCCACAGAAAAAATTCATCCGCGCGTAATGTTCCTGAGCTTAGACTTGAGCCTATTGAAATCAGACACGCCAGCAGGCTCGCTACGTTAATAAAAACTCACTTATCGTCTACCAGCTAGAAAAACCTTAGTTCACAACGTTATTATACTATAGCGCTTTCGGTGTTAACCGCGGCAGGAGCCGAGGACGCGAGCGGAAGCACAACAGCCTGGATCGGGCACGCCGCGGACTTGGCCGGAGAAGCAAAAAACAAAGCGTCGACAGCAGAAACATCCACCTACCTTTTTAGTTTGGCGAGCGCTCGACGGTACAAAGCAGCCGGTCCTCTCTTGAGTATAGTGCATCTTCGTAACAAGCAGCACCGACAGAGCACGAAAGACAGCGCAAGCACACTTTGAACAACATAAAAAATCGACTTTAAACACTCGGTACACGGCCGTTGCGGCCTCCAGGAAGATACCGCCATTTCTGTCCTGCTGACGCCACCGATCCGCATTTGCGCACATAATTTTTATATGATAAGTAAATAGATTATTTCTGCTTAAACTTTAAGTAAAAAATAGTGAAAATAGAAGATACGCTAGTGTGTATTGCATAGAATATTTCTTACCTTTGAGAATTACAAAATCACATAACGCGTATTTGCGCAAAATTTGAAATGTGAATGAGCGCGCGAAACTTGAAACGTTTGCTTGCTTGTGTATTTCTTATACCGATACCTTGTTAACATCTGTACATTGGTTGAGTGGTTAAGCTGGCTGTTAAAAACAGTGTCAAAGCGGTTGTATATTAGTACAAAGTACAGGCAGCAAGAAAAATTTGTCACATCAAAATAAGCGTATTAGTTGGCAAACAATATTTTAGCTGTCTTTAGTGAATTTTCTGTAGGAAAATGTTTTGGTCAAGGCTCATTTTAACTTGCTTTGAAGAATATTTCTATGAACAAAATCAAGAGAACGTTTCTTTAATGTTATAATATTACAACGTCAAAGTCCATAGCCCGCCATAAAAATTGGTAACACGTGTCAACTGATACATAGTAAGGTTAACAAATATTTGTACAACACAAAAGCTATTTTATCTACCACGATCTTGTTGGTTTGTATTTCTTTGCATTAACAAATGTATGATTTATATATACTGTCATGAACGAAGCTTTGTTTTCAATGTTAGGCGCAAACGAGGCCGAGAGCTCTATATGTGAATTCACAATCGTGTTGTAGCTCTACAAGCTGCGTACTCCGCCATTGGCTAGTGAGCTTGTAGCGCATGGCTTGGTCAGCGCAGGCCGTGTAGCGACGAGAAAAAAGGCAGCAAGAATGCAAGAACCAGTGCAGAACTTACGTTCAGCCGGGCACTATCGCTATTCAGATATCCGTTACTGCGGTGGGGCTATTAATGAGACCATGGTGTCTAACCAGTAGACCTCTAAAAGCTCTTGGTTATGCTCTATGACCACGTTGCTCACAAAGCTTTGTCGGCGACTGTGCACCCTAATGGGTGCTCATCAGCACCCATTAGTTGTTGCACCCTTTTTGCACCCTAGTTTCCACCATTTTGATGTGTTCACCCTTTAGGTTCCGCTTGTAGGGTGCTGAGACGCGAATAGGGTGCTCAAAGGGTGTGCTTAGGGTGTCGGCACCATTTTGACACCCTTAAGGGTCAGAATCGGTTTAGTGTGTAGTGAGGGCTTTTTCTGAAAGGCCTGCGTGAAATGCGCTGCACAGTCACAATAGAAGCTGAGGGAGTGGCCTTTTCAAAGATTTTTGAAGACTTTTTGGGCAACTACTACGCCATTAACATGGTTCCAACTCATCCATAAATTACATGGAGCGTTCCCTGGGCAGTTAATAATTAATATTCGAAAAAGCGCGGTAGCCACTACACGCTTGTAAAAGCATTACCTGCAAGTTGATGCTATGGCTGACGACCACTAATAAATATGTCTGAGGCTTTTTAATAGGTTGGAGCAATCAACTACTCACTTGTTAAGCAATACGCATTGCGTGACGCCTGGTTGTTAGTGTACTGTTCTAAAACGCTTTATCGCACAAGTTCAAATGATTCGTTACCTGTCGTGAAGCATACATAAAGTCAGTTTGCAATAAAGTTTCCAGAATTGGATTGACTCAGTGATGCAACACTGGGCTACTTTGGAGAAAATTCCGATATCAACACGATTTTTTTAATATATTTATGTTCTTGTTTGTAATTTATTACGTGAAAGGTTACGGTTAACGGTGACGGCCGAGAGCAACAGCAACCTTGTGGCGATATCCTAACACCACAGGTGTAGGTACACGGAGTACGTGCATCTGTAGTGACCCCAAGAGTGTTTAACAATGCTCTAGAAAGGCCACTTATCCAGCTTGCGCTGTGAATGGGCTGTGTGTTCCGCACAGGGCTGGCAATTTTCTTGTCTGTGTAGCCACTTCTGCAATAAGTGAAAGGCGACAACGTAATGGAGGGCGTCGCATGAAGTATGTGTACATTATGTGCGTGAAAAAATGCGCCAAGATTTGCAAAGAGCGTGAATCGGGCTAAGACGAAGCAGGATGGTGATCCCTTTGATGGTGATTCCCATGAGGAGTGTCTGACACAGGTTGGGAGAAGAGCTGCTGCAGGAGGTGGATAGGCTGCTTGGCACTGGCGCGCAATCCTTACTTCAACCAGTTGGTCATTTTCACTAGTTGTCATGCGAACCGAATTTTCGCATAAAATCAACTGACTGCTCGTGGCTTTGAAGATCCACTATCCTCTCTATGTTGTGTTGGAGCCATACAAAACACACAGATCATTTCAATGATTGCAGCTGCCGCGTTCCTCTAAGCTTTTCTGATTGACTTGGGCTGGGTTTGACACTGAAGGAGTGAGTGGCTAGCCTTTACCAAACAAAATTCTAATTTCTAGCCTGCACCATTGGGCAACTGTCTTTTGTTAGTTTAATGAAGTCCTCTAAAATAAATATGCTCACCATACTTATCAACAATTGTGTGGTCAAAGGCCACCACCCAAACTCACAATATATAAAAAAAAATATTTCAGGACATATGTAAAAGAACAGCAAGTTCACTATTTCTGTAGTGTTTACTTGCGGTGGATCTGGGATTATTCCCATTTGTCGCATTTACTGCTTTGTTTTTCAGGCAGAACAGTCACATGACTTTGAAGTTTGAAGGGGTTTCATACACAATAAAGCGTGCGCGCCAACGTGGCTGGAACAAAATTGATCGAAAGGAACATATATTAGATGCGAAGCTACTTTTCGACTAGCCTGTGTAACCCTGTCTCATCGCACCGGGGTGGTGCCAAGTGGGCCACGCCTTACCTCGCAGTGCACGCACGTGACGTCACTCTCTCCCTAGCCTGTCACTGCTCGCGACGTGTAATCTCTTTCGCTTCATGCTCTCCACCACCCGTGACGCTTGAGCTCACTCCTCACGTCAGCATCATCTCCTCACTAGCACCACCTTTCTTTACCTGTAAGCGAGAAGAAGCCGCGGGTAGGCGCTACGCGCGCTCGCGCGCATGTCATCTAGCCCGGCTGTACCTTTACATTCCAGCACCGTTGCAGCCGGTGACTGCAGCACCATGGCGAGTCATGGCGCGAACTAATGCGAGTGACCGTGCCCTAGGTGCTTTTCTGGGGATTTAGGTGCCTGCTGCCTAGGCACCTAAATCGCACAAATATCTTTAGGCGTTTTAATTCTAGCGGTGCGCCAACGTCGACTGTCAGTGCTTCCTCTATTTTGGTCAACGTTGATTTTGGTGTTGTGCGGTGGTGTGTACGAATTGCGGTATTATTTTTTACAAATCTGGTGATGTGGCAGTGATTTTTGGCCAACCGATCCTTTAAAAGGGGGAGATCGAGTGTCATGGGTGTTTTGTGCAAATGGTAGCGTTTAATCCCCTACATCCTGCGTCGATGTGATATGCTCAAGTGCTGGCTGTCTTGTGTGCTGTGCGGTGGTTTGTTTGACAAGTTCAGTTCCCTGTATATTTATGATACGTCAGTGTTCCCTGATTTATGCGAAGCCGTAGCGTTGAATTACTCCCGGGTTGGTGTGATCATGTTTGCGCAAGCATACTTCCGAATGAAGAACGAAATAGACTTTATAATGACTGCACGCCCAGAAATCGTGAAGGATGTGGAAGTGGTTGGCAAGGTACGATGCAGTGACCATGGAATGGTACGGTCTCGTATTCGCCTAGACTTGAAGAAGGAACGACAGAAACTGATACGCAAGAAGCCAATCAATGAGCTAGCACTGAGAGGGAAAGTACAGGAATTCAGAGTGTCGCTGCAGAAGAGGTACTCGGCTCTTAGTCAGGAAACCAACCTTAGCGTAGATACAATGAATGATAATCTGGCGAGTATCATTACGGAGTGTGCAGTGGAACTTGGAGGCACGGTAGTTAGACAGGACACTGGCAAGCTTCCCAGGAAACGAAGAACCTAATTAAGAAGCGTCAAATCATGAAAGTCTCAAGTACAACAGACAAAATAGAACAGGCAGAGCTTTCGAAGTTGATTAATAGGCGTAAGGTATGCGATGTAAGAAGGTATAACATGGAGAGAATTGAACACGCTGTGAAAAACGGAGGAAGCGTCAAAGCAGTGAAGAGGAAACTTGGGATAGGCAAAAGTCGGATGTATGCACTAAGGGACAAAAAGGCAGAATAACTACCAATATGGATAGGATAGTTAAAATAGCGGAGGAGTTTTGCAGAGATCTGTACAGTAGCCGAGACAACCACGACCTTAATACTATAAGAACTAGCAGTAACCCAGATGACACCCCACCAGTAATGATAGAAGATGTCAGAAAAGCTTTGGAGAGCATGCAAAGAGGCAAAGCTGCTGGTGAGGATCAGGTAACATCAGACCTGCTGAAAGATGGAGGACAGATTGTGTTAGAAAAACTAGCCACCCTGTTTACGAGGTGTCTCCTGACGGAAGGGTACCAGAGTCTTGGAAGAACGCTAACATCATCTTAATACATAAGAAAGGAGATGACAAGGACTTGAAGAATTACAGGCCGATCAGCTTGCTCTCTGTAGTATACAAGCTATTTACAAAGATAATTGCTAACAGAGTAAAGAAAACATTAGAATTCAATCAACCAAAGGAACAAGCAGGATTTAGAGCAGGCTACTCAACAATTGACCACATTCATACTATCAATCAGGTAATAGAGAAATGCTCAGAGTATAACCAGCCACTATACATACCCTTCATAGATTACGAGAAGGCGTTTGATTCTGTAGAAATATCAGCCGTCATGCAGACACTGCGGAATCAGGGCTTAGATGAAGTATATATAAACATTCTGAAAAAATCTACAGCGGATCAACTGCTACCATAGTGCTTCATAAAGAAAGCAACAGAAAACCAATCAAGAAGGGTGTAAGGCAGGGGGACACAATCTCCCCAAAGCTATTTACCGCGTGCTTACAGGAGGTTTTCAGAAGCCTACAATGGGAGAACAGTTAGGGATAAGAGGTAATGGAGAATACCTTAGTAGCTTGCGCTTCGCCGATGACATTGTATTGCTGAGTAACTCAGAGGACGAATTGCAACTCATGATTACGGAGTTAGACAAAAACAGCAGACAGGTGGGTCTTGAAATTAATCTGCAGAAAACGAAAGTAATGTACAACAACCTCGGAAAGGAGCAGCGCTTCGAGATACGTAATAGTGAACTTGAAGTTGTAAAAGACTATGTCTACTTAGGGCAGGTAATAACCGCAGAGCCTAACCACGAGATTGAAGTAACTAGAAGAATAAGAATGGGGTGGAGCACATTCGGCAAGCACTCTCAAATTATGACAGGTAGATTGCCACTATCCCTAAAGAGGAATGGTATATAACAGCTGTATCTTGCCGGTACTTAGCTACGGAGCAGAAACCTGGAGACTTACAAAGAGGGTTCAGCTTAAATTGAGAACGACGCAGCGAGCAAAAGAAAGAAAAATGGTAGGTGTAACCTTAAGAGACAAGAAGAGAGCCAGAGTGGATTAGAGAGAGAGAGAGAATAAAATGAGGGAAAGACAGGGAGGTTAACCAGGAAATGGAGCATCCAGTTTGCTACCCTGCACTAGGGGAAGGGGGAATGGGGAAGAAAGATTGGAAAGAAAGCGAAGAGGGAAATAAACGCGTGCGAAAAAAAAAGGGGGGGGGGGAGCTGGGGTGCTACAGTCTATACAATAGGCCGCTGCCACGCAAAAAGTTCAGTAAGGCCTTCACTGATTTTCTGTGAGCACACAAATCATGTCGTCTTTCCAGCACTGATTGTTCAGACAAAGGTCTGTCGTCAAGGCGAGCTAACGCAGCAGCTAGTTGCCATCTTTGCACGCTGTAACGAGAGCAGTGACAGAGAACGTGCTCTATAGTTTCATCGCGGCCGCAATGACCGCAAGCAGCCCTGTCTTCCATGCCGATTCGGAAGGCGAAAGCTTTGGTGAACACGACACCAAGCCATAGTCGGCAAAGCACCGTTGTCTCGAGTCGGGAGAGTCCAGACGGAGGCCGGAGTCGACGAGACGTGTCCAGTCTACGCAGTCGCGTGTGCCGTAAGCACTCGGTGGATTAGGGGACAAACGGGGGTTAAGCATATCATAGTTGAAATAAAGAAGAGGAAATGGACATGGGCCGGGCATGTAGCGCGTAGACAGGGTAACCGCTGGTCATTAAGGGTAACTAACTGTATTCCCAGAGAAGGGAAGCGGGTTAGGGGGCAGACAGAAGGTTAGGTGGGCAGATGAGATTAAGAAGTTTGCGGGTATAAATTGGCAGCAGCATGCACAGGACCGGGTTAACTGGTGGAACATGGGAGAAGCCTTTGTCCTGCAGTGGACGTAGTCAGGCTGATGATGATGATGATGATGATGATGATGATGATGATGATGATGACTTCCGAATGAAGATTTATGGTCTGACGCACAGTACTGACAACATCACTGTCACACGGGTTCTTGTTTGCTATGTCGTACCCTTTTATATCGCAGTTAGATTATGGCTGCACCGTACTTTGGTCTGATTAGTTTGGGCAGTTAGCGGTGTGTAATACTGGTGTCACTCGAATACTTTTGATAGAGATCGACAGGTCTGTCGCTGCTGCACCGGATCGATTTTCGCACATACGCCCTAGCTAATTGCAATCAAAAGTGCCCGTGTGACACCGGTTTGATCGCACGTGCGAATGCTCAAACCCTTTCTGTGCGCTCTTGTGGTCTCTAGCTTCTTGGCTGCTGGTTGCGTCCGTGGACGAGCATTCAAGAAAAAGAGTTTACTGCATATACAAAGCTATTATATCAAAATTATACAGAAAAGGTGCATCATACTGCGTAGCGAGGTCTGAACAATGGGACGTCCACAAATAAGCACATGCACACCGAAGGACTGAAAGCTGGGCCAGTTGGTGACAGTACTTTAACAAATCTTAACCCAGCGCATGACTATATGGGCACAAGAGTGATTTGTCCCTTCTCTAGTGTCCGTGTAGTCCTGTCCTGTGTTACAATACATTCAAGCACATGCATGTGTTCGGTCTTGCTAAATCAAGTATCACATGATAATTGAAGGACTTTTCATTCTTTAGGAAGTACAATGTCATTTTCCTGCGTGTAATTTTTGATCAAAAGGTTGTCATGCTTAATTCAATATTGCATTAGGCCATTTATTCCACGCATAGATAGTGTTCAGTGCACAAAGCAAGCTTTTGGTCTTCGTGGGTGCTTGTGCGCAATAATAAATAGCATCAAAATACATTTCCCGGCTTCTATATATCATGAATAACGTCATTTCTTGAGATAGGCACGATGATAAAGTAATATGGTTCTTGTATTGAATGAAATTTCTCAAAATTTTGTTGAGCTTTGTAAAGAACAAGTCCACTTGTTAAAACGTCGTCTCCAGCACCCACCCTCCGTTTACAAAATTTTCATGGCTCCCCAATCTGTAATTTTTACTAATAAATAATAATAAAGCTCTACCTAGCAAATCCGTTTTACGAAGTTTCTAACTTAACGAATAATTTCTATTCACTAGCGAAAATCTGTAGAATGCAACGTCTTCAGACCGATTTAGAGTTTTTGAAAGTGACTAGGTAAATAAGCAGTGATTTTTTTTTTCATAATTTTGCCGCAACAGATTTGAGCATACGCTCTGACACTACCATATTGAAGCATTTGTGTGCCCTCGCTTTACATTTATGGAAGCTGCATGCCGTAAGCCTGTGCAGAAGAACAATGGATGCAGCCTTTGGTAGTGATCTTACGTTCCAGATGGTGGCGGAGGTGATGGTGGTTGCTTTTGTTATTTCATGGCTTATGCGACAGAAGTCACTGACAGCGCCTCCTCTATTTGATCAGTGACAGCTCATCCTCTAGGCACTGGCACATATCAGTCTTAGCCTTTTTCTAGCTAGGAATGGTCGCACAAACACTGCATTCATTCTCATTGTCATTGCATATCGGTAACTTGCCATAGCCTCATGTTTCGTCTGGTCTGCATCACCCAGACACGGTCTCCCTCTTCTATGTCAAATTTGCCCCTATGGATTTTTAAGACACAAGTGTAAGGCCTGAAGCACTCATCGCTATTATAATCGGTCCATATTCTTGTAGAAGCCACAAATAAATGGCTGTTTAATGGCAAAATATTGAGAAAAGGGGTCTAGGAAAGCTCAATGTTTTGACAGTTTATTGATCATATCCTGCATCGAAAATCATAGGCACATATGTGTGGAGTAAGCTAGGCTCACATTGAGAGCATACTAACTAATCACAATCTGTGAAATTGTTCTCTACCTACCAGATAGACAAAGTATCACTGATACCCGATGAACCCCATGATTTTATACAGAATACATACATTAATTTTCGAGTAGTTGTGTCCCGTCTTCTTCCAGTAATCCAAACCTTATCTAGGTATAGCTCATGCTTATGAGAATCGCAATGCGTCAGCAAATGTGCCCCATCTTTATCTTTTAACGAAAGCTCAAGTTTTTGTGCATGCTCATTCACGCATATTTTTGCCCGGCCAACATTCATCTTTCGCTGTAGGATTGTGGAAATTCAGAAACGACCCCATTGACACATTTTGTGTATAATTGGCGTGCCTCTTGCCGTACCCACCTTTGTTGCTTCCATCAGATAGTGTACTAGTATACATGAGAAACCTGAGATGATTTTTGTGGCGCAGAAAAAAGAATCAGCATGCCGTCTCTGTTGGCAACCATTTTCAGGTCGTGCAGTTAGGTGCATACATGGTACAACCTATGGTCTCGCTGTTTTGTGCTCTTGCTCTACCCAAGTATCGTGGTGTTCTCTCTTGATAGTCTGGTGGAGCAACTCAGCTACAGCGTTAAGGAGCATGCGACAGAAACCAACCAGAGAAAACCTGTCCAATGGGTTTTCAAAAGTCTTCTGCAGAACGTGTGAGCACGACCCTGCACACGCATACTTTGGGCATTGTTCTGCTATGGCCCTTTTCACAGTTTTGGAATGCGTCAAGTCGTATGGAAGCAATTTTTCACCAGACCTAGACAAGACGAAAAAGCCAACAGCCGTGACGACTCTGCAAGGTAATGCTCTAGGCTAAAAAGTGCAAAGAGCCACAAGCCTTCAACTCATGTGTGTTTTTAAACACCAATCAGACTGCGAAAGCGTGCTAGAACATTGTTAACAATGGGCTAATAAGTAACGGTGGTTAGTTGATTGAAATAATTAAAAGTTATCATCATACGTAATAATTTTCAAAACCTCTCACTAATTAACTTGTTGGTGGAATGTAATAAAAGTGGTTACGGTTAAAAACAGAAAATTGCACAACACAGGAGCAACATACGAGCCAACAAAATTGCCTCGTCTTATAATATGAAATTGCTAATGAAGTTGACTTTAACGTAAAACTTAAGAAGGGCCATAAATGCTTATACTGCCATGCGCACGGCATTCCTGAAGGTAACCAGACCACTCTCGCCTATGCAACTTCTTATGTAGAAAAAGAATTCACTGTGCAAGACAGAATAAAATAGGTCCTCAACATCAACCAAGAACAAGTACCCGTCGAAGGATTCTTTGAATAAAGTGGATGTTGCATGAGAAATTCTGTTTAAAATGGGTCTTTCATGACAACAGAGTCTAGCCACTTCATTAAAAACTGACTAATCTTGTTTTGCCAGATACCTAAATCACTTACAATTGCCCTGAATGAAACACCTGGCGTATGCGTCTCGCCCATAAAAAACACAGAAAGGGTAGGCTTTTTGCTAGCTGCAGTATGCAATAGACTCTGCTTGTTGTGCAAGTTCCAAGTCTTTACTCAGAGCCACTGCCTTGATTTTTAATACTCCTATTTTGATGAATTTTAGCTTGACGAAGTTCATATAAACTGCTTGTCTTGCTTTGAAGTTACCCAAATTTAAATCCATTGCTATGGAGCCACTACTTTTATCAACTTGAAATGAACACAAACTGTTGCACTTGAAGAATGACAACACCCACCAAGTATAATCCTGACGAAGAGGAATTTTCCTCTTTTCTTGCAAGAGCTTATACACTGTCTTGTAAGCAATAGTCCCTAACTGCGACATCGACTTTTGTCGCCACTCGTTGGTGCAATGCCAGTACTTAGTGAGCCAGCAACAAAGGTTCGTGGCTAAATTTTGGGCCTTTGTTCAGTACATAGCGTACACTTTCTGCAATGTGAATGTTTCCCAGCCCAGTGAGGCCTTCCCAGGTCGTGCGAGCTGGCTTATTCAGTATGAAACAGCGGGCAAGCCTCATCTTCAGGTTCCAGTTTGCCTCAGTCATGTGGGCTTCTGAACCCTTGGCATCGCGAAACTTCTGCAGTGCCAGCCGCTGCAGGTCCAAACTAAAGCAAAGTGCACGAAGCATGTAAAGAAAGCACACCTGCTGCCACAAATAATAATTTCACATACTTTCCTAACATGACCGAATGAAGTTATGACTTCACCGAAAAGAGCACTCACTTCTTCTAGAACATGACCTTTCAAGGAAGTCATGCCTTCATTTGGTTGTGTTCGCAAGTATGTAAAATTTGAAAATCCAATTTGTGGTGGCAGGTGCGCTTATTTTTTTACCTCCTTCATGCAATGTGCATTAGTTTGGAACTGGAGTGGTCGGTGCTAAGAAAGTTTAGCAATGCCAACTGTATCATACTTGACCAGGCACAATAACAAGTCCTAGTCAGGCATGTGTAATCAGTCGAAACGCGTGATCTCTCAGAATTCACGTGTTGAAAGTGCCCTGAGGAACCAGGCATTTACGACTAAACAGGTACACCTTTAAACATGGTCACTTTTGTGCAAAGCAGCCCAGCATGTCTATTAGGTCACGCGTGCTCCTGGTCACACCACGTCGGAACCCACAATTTCCGCAAAGCAGCACGGATGAAGCCTGGCTGCCGATGTATTATACAGAGTCGGGGACATGACTGTACATGGTCCTGCTAAATGTTCCAGATATGTTTCAACGTTGCTAGAAACCTGTCGAAAAGCAACTGGTAGTAACCTAAAATACGTAAGCAGTAGCGCTGCGATGCGAGTTGAATAACCTGTTGGTATTTAAACCAACCTTCGATGTGCAACAGCTTGATAACACATGCTCTTGTTGTATATCAGCCTGTTTTTTGTGTTCAGTGCTGTACAGAGGCTTCCCCCAGTAACCTTCAACTTCCCAACCCTGTGCAAGTTATTCGATCTTATGCGTGCAAACTTTTCAATTCATCATCCTATCTAGCCTTCTGTCTTTTTCGGCTATATTACCTATATTTTCGTAGCCACATAATCTCTCTAACTGGCCATTTGTCTCTCCCTCACATTGCCTGACCTGCCAAGGTCCACCATTTATTTCTTGATGTAAGCTGTAGCCCTGTTTCTTCTCTGATGAGCTCTGCTTTTTTAATATCTCCATGCTATGCTAACCATTTACTGTTTCTATGTTGCATAGTTCTTGACTTTGTTCTGGACTGTTCTCTTTCCTTTTTCTTTCTTCTTTTTCACTACCACTCAAGTTTCCACACCATATGTTAGTGCTCGCAGCATACAATAGTTGACCACTTTCCGCTTTAGGCACAATTGTAAATTGGCTTTCGTGATTTGAGAATGTCTGCAATTAAAGCTTTAGCCCATTCATATTGTTCGGTGAATTTCCTTGTCATGAATAGTGTGTCCTGTGAATATCTGACTTAAATACATATACATTGTACGAATTCTAGTGTGCCATTGCGAACTCTCGCTCTCTTGTTTCGTCGCCTAACATTAGATCCTGTCTTTTACTTCTTTATCTGTAACCCTACTTGAACACTATCTCGGTTTACACCCTTGGTTCGTTGTAGTTCAATGGCACCACTGCTGAAAATCAGAATGCTGTTTGCAAAGCGTAACTACCGCGATATTTTTTGTAAATGTTTATTCGTGTTTCTTATCAACATGGTGGCTCAAATACTTCTGCTAAGCATGCTGTAAATATTGCTCAGATTTTGTCTCCTTGCCAGATACACTTCACGAATAAAATTTTTCTGCTCTGCGATAGCTCCTTTCCCATAAAAGGGCTTATCCAGTCGCCCCTTAAGACCTTAATAAAGTTCATTGTTTGTTTTTCTGTCTGCTGTGGGCTCTCTGTGGAAGTTGGCTAGGGTATTCATGTAGGCATTGTGCACTAGCTACTCTGAGACTGCTGGTATCTCTACCAAGTCGAATGCCTTTCATTAGTCTCTGCAAGCTGAGTAGGATATGTTCAGTTAAGCAGATTTTTCAGTTTGACAGTGCATGGCTATGATCCACAGAGGGGCATATGTTGATCAGTGTATAATTCTTTAAATCTTTCATATCTCTTTTTTCTGTATTTGTTTGTTATCCACATTTTTACAGTTAGGTTGTACATTTGATTCGCCAGTACGTGAGGCATTGTGCAGAAAGTGTCACAAGCTTGTTAAACATGAGATCTTCATCTTTGATTCGGTCAACAATTTCGCTGCATGATTTTTTGTTGGTCATGTTTTGTAAGGGCTCCATTTCATTCTTTCAGGGTAGGGTATCCACGGAGGTCCGTTCGTGGTTAGGCTTCTGGTTTTGTTTCTTTCTAACTTTGTTTATAATTACTCGTGGAATTTAAGTGGTTTTTTGAACTTTGGCTTCTTTCTTTGTTAGGTGACTTATTCGTGAGCTGTAGTTAAAGTGTTCTGCTACCTTACTAAAGGTGTAAAGACTGCTGATTATGTTACTCTATCTGTTGGAGTGTGCATTCGTATGTAGTTTCCTGTTGTCATGCTCCCTCCTTTTTTGAATTCTTCATTTATTTTTTGGTGCTATGAATCCCCATGTCGGCAATTTTCTTTTTGTTAATATAACCGTTAATTCACCTTTTAATAATATCACCGTTATCATCTTTTAGCACCGTTAATTTAACTTTAGATCTTGAGTGAGTAAGTTTTGTAGATTTTTGCTTCTTTTTTTGTTTCTTTGTGATTTGGGAGAGTTTGCTTATTTCTTGCCTTTGTGCTTTACCCTAACCGCAGTTGCGTTTTAGGAATCAAAGTAATCATGGTTTTGGCCATTCACTCTATGTCATAATTTTTTTCTCTTGTTTTAAGGCCTCGCATACGAGTGTTCTAAGGCAGTGTTGAGAATGCATGTGACTGTGGCTCAGCTCCAGTTTGAGAGGAGCCTTGCAAGAAATGGCATTGTTGGGTGCTTTCAAGTTCCGCATTCAATTTTTGTGGGCTTACTGATGATGATGAATACAGAATTCAAGCATTTGAAAAGAGCGTTTTCGTCAAACGTTTAAATGAAAGATTGAAGACGAAAACGTTTAAGCACGAATTATCAGTCATCGCAGCTGTATCTGAGGTGGTAGCTGCGTTGAATCTTGCTAGCTACAACTTAGGCTTACGTTGGCTCGTTGGCACTGCGTCTGTTTCCTATCAGGAAAAGTGTCATGGCGGCTTCCGGCTTTATCGTTGCACCAGCGCAAAGTTCAAGCTACGTGTTTATTAGCCGCAAGCACTCTGCCTCGCGATAAATGTACTCTTCAGTGACGAAAGTGATGAAGGCAAATGTTCACAGCTTGATAGTGCACCTCGTGTCAAGGACGGGTAAGTTGCCAACCTCTAGCTAATCTCCGGGTGAATACGCTTTTGCACCATTAATTTCGTTGCAAGTGATGGTGAATATCGCTCTGTGTTAATGTACCGCAATTCGAAAACGTTCTCGCTGCGTAAGTTGCTCGGTTCCTTCAGGAGTCTGATGAGAATACTGTAAAGAATATAATACAGATCTTGACAATAAAAGTAAGAATTTCATTGTTTACCATGCTTCCACCGTACGCGTTGTTGCGTATTTTTTTTTTGCGCGAAGTGTACTCATGATGTTTGTTTATTGTCCATGTAATATAAACACGTTGCTGGTTTTAGGATTCCGTGTCACTCTTATGCTATGCTCGATCTGCAGCTGGAGCAGTTTGAACCAGGTGAAATTGGCTGCGCTGATGCTGAATGACAGACAAGTCAGCTGCTCAATGCCACATAACAAATTAGAGTGATACGTCACATTTGGCGCACTTTTCGAATTGTTATGCAATTTGAAATAATGAATCACCGAAAAAAATATGCAGATGAGCGTCGGCAAGCGGGGTAAAATGTTTTTCCTTTTCACCCAGAAATGAACTCTTCATTGGTTAGCCAGCAGTCATGCTTCCGGCATTTGACATGCTGGTAATAAAACAAAGATAGACGTCATTAATAAATATCTTAATTTCTGTGCTACAGTGTAAAAACATCCTTCTTTTTCTTTCTATCATACTTTTTAGTCTTAGTAAAGCAGGTGTTAGTCAGTAGATGCAAGATGGCGGGAAATAAATAGAATATGACAGAAAATAAACAATGAAGAGCAATCGTTGGTTCACTAACTTAGTCAAATGATTGCTCAAAAGAAACCAAGACAATGTATGCATTGAAAATCTACGAAAATACAGACAGAAATGAGCTAATATTAACACAAGTTATACAAGAAAGTACCAATTTCATTATTTTTTTCAAAATCAGAAGTGTCACGTTATGAAACCAAAAAAAAAACACAGACGTTGGGAGGGAGACAGGCCTAAAGAGTTGAAACATTTGTGAACACGGGTTAGCGCTATAGAGCAATCGTCTCTACATGCAAACTTCTTCAATGCTGCAACGGCCGACCTTATCTTAATTGTGTAGGGCAGGTTTATGAGAATGAAGGGAACCCACATACACTGGTGTTAACTATCAGCAAACGACCGCAAAACATTTCAAATATGTTGTACCAACAAGGCCAAAAGTCATTCCTTGCCTACCTTAGTGCCTTTTGCATATTCTTCATACCGTCTCCTCCAACCTAAACAAAGCAGTGAAAGCCACATGCGAAAACGAGGAGATGAAAATGAGGAGTTGGCATGCTGAATTGGGTGAGTTACAAGCCAATCCCCGGTGACGGGATGCGCCAGTCTAAAAGGTGCAATCAGTCAAAAGCCCTATGAAACAGAAAAAATCAGGTGCAGGATGAAGCAAAGGTTTGGCATGGCTAGGTAAAAAAGGAGAAGACATTTCGCTGAATTATCTTTGCCTCGAAGAAGCACCACCTGACAATGGGGATAATTAGCCTTAGAAATTCCTTGAAGAATAGCTTATTTTTCATAGGTTTTCTTTATGTATGTGCCAAGTCAAATTGGTTCAAGCCTTCGAAACATTTTTACTTGTCGGCAGGAATGTATTAAACTTGTGAATAAGGTGCGGCAACTTTTTTTTACGAAAAGCTGGTTACTGTATTTAAGGTTTAAGATCGTCGAAGATATGTCCTGCCACTCTAATGTGCTGCATTATTGATGCCAGCTATTCGGCCTGCTTGATTGATTCTTATTTAATAAACGTTAACAGGTTATTCTGTTTGTTCAGCAGTGTTGAGGGCTGAGCTAATTGGTGAGATATCATTTTAACTTGTGGTGTAGTTCGGCAACTTCAACGGAGACACAGAGGAAAAGAAAAACGAGTATCGTGTTTTCTGTTACTCTGCGTCCTTGTTGAAGTTGTGCTAGTACACCATGTTAAAATTTTGTCCTGTTTGTGACAATATGCATATTTATTCATGTTGATAATGTTTAAACAATTGCCGGTCAAACTAGATTTTATGCTATGCATAAATCACTTCTAGTCCTTTTGAATTTAACGTTATCTTGATGGTGCTGTGCATAAATCACTTCTAGTCCTTTTGAATCTAACGTTATCTTGATGGTGCTTGCAGGTTTTAAATCTTGAATTACAACTAGGTATTAAGTGTATGAAAAATGAAGACTTACTTTTGCATGCAATAACATGCCGACGAACGTTTTTCGAAGCGGCTCGTTGCTTGTAAATGTTGGGTAATACTTGTGAAGGATATTATTTGAGTTTGGAAGTGCGTTTCAGTATTTGATTGCTAAGACTAGTGGCTTGTTAGGCTGTGCTATGGGACGTGTTCATCTATTGATGATTTCCTAATTTTCAATCTTCATTTTGGATTTAGTTCAGAGTGTTGTGCACGTCATTTCACCAAATGTTTCCCTTAGCTTATTTAATTGCTGAGCATAGTGATCTTTGTGACTACAGACGCTTCCTAAACGCTTTGCCTGTCTGACGAATATTCCTTGTTTGCCATGTCGTGAATGATGGCTTGTGTATTCCATGTATTATAGTTGACTATTCATTGGCATTATGTAGAGCGTAGCCTTTGATTTACCTTTAAAAGCAAGAACTCCAAGACAGCCCCAATAAGACGGCGCACCGCAAGAATTCACCACTGCAGATTAAATTTTGCCAGGCATGCTTAGCAGCAAGAACAACATTGTAAACCAAACCGAGATCTTCTGTTTTTTTTCCTTTTGTCCGCTTATGACTGGTGGTGGAGTCCGCTTCTACTGCACATCCTTCCTCCTCAAAGTTTTATTTGGCTCTGCCCTGTTCATTTTTATCATCTGATTGGCATTGCCTGCTATATCTTTATATGGTGTGGGTGGAAGCATTTCTCTTTTTTATACCTCACAATAAAAATGTTTCAATAGATGCCTTCATATCCAGGAAGTTAATTTTGCTAAAACGTTGATGAATGGTGAATTTACACTAGGGTGAAACTTCTTACAATTACCAATAAATGTGATTGTCATGAATGCATGTCAGAAAGGAGGCTAGCAGCAGAGCTAATGAATATATTCATCAAAATGATTCTATTTTCAATATTATCAGTGTTACCTCAAGTCAACTTATTCACTGAAAGATAAAAAAACAAGACTTAAACCAAGAAAGTTTAATGTGTCAGTCTCTGTTTACGATAGAGTTGTTAATGAACAAGTGCAATAAATGTCATGTTTTGCCACTATTGAACCCATGTGGTTGAAACTGTAGAAGGAAACTCTTGAGGGATTTATAGAGCTCTGCTGCTGTAGTCTCGAGCAGTTTGGTTCCCTTCACTGCAGCAATGCGACATGGGTGAAATCACATTGTACAAACTGCGTACTCCTAACACCAGTTTGCTGTGCAGCTTTGCACTTGATTCACAGGCTTCTTGCGTGTATTTTACAAAAGCATTACAAGGATACTGCATAAAAACAGTGGTTTTGCTTTGATTTACAAACTGCACTCTGAGAAATCTAATGCCAATGTCATATGTTTCAATATCCCAAGTTCATTTTTAGTGGAGAAAATTAGGGTTGAGGTTTCACTATTGAAATTTGTGCCAAAATATCCTCGCGTGACGTCAAAAGTTTTTAAATGTATTTTTCATAATTTTGCGATTGGCTTGGTGATGTTTTCTTAAACTTCGTATGCTAGATCTGTGATACCCACAGATGACAATTTATTTCATTTTTATTGATTATAAGCCATGTAGAACCCAGTAAATGTCATCAAAATAATTAATGTCATGATGTTTGGTGAGACATTTTCTTCGCGCGGTTACGCACCTGCCAAGCGTCGTCTTGTGGTAAGAGTGGTGTTGTGAAATCATACTTCAATAGTACGCGAAAAATTATTTCGCTGTTTAGCGTCCCTTCAACACCCAAAGAAAAAAAAAACTAACGGGAATGATGCAGAGTAGCTGACCAGCTCATTCACCTGGCCCAAAGAGAACTGAAAGTCAGTGTAGTTATAGTGTTAAGTGTATCCCATCTCAATGCGCATAATCCAAGAAGGATGGATGGTAGAAAGCATGACACAGAGGACAATTTATTGTAACAGACATAAATTACATGTACATTTAAACGAGACCATGGACTGCTTTTCTAAAAGAAGCATTAAAAATATGCATTTCCGAAAGTCTGCAGCAGTGTGGTACCTTGTGAGACGACGTTCATTAGCCCGAGCAGTGCACTATGAAAATGTCCTAAAACGATTTAACTACTGTGTGCTCTGTTAAAGAAGGTTTGCAGTCAAAATAACTGGGTCATTAGCCACTCAATGCTGCAGAATAAATTACACGTCCACGTTTTGTGTTGGTACTCTTTGCAAATATTTACTAACTGAATCGGGAAAACCAAAACAACCGCTAAACAAGGCACATCGTCTTTTGATTGCATATATTGGCAAACAAAAGATTGAATTATGGCCGTTGGATGTTCGCTGATAAAAACAGAAGTGGGCACGCTTTCTTCAGCTGTAGGTTGATGGTGCGGTAGCCAGTCGCCGCGGAGCGCAGGCCACGTGCTCATGTTTTCTCTTACATAAAGGTCGAAAGTGTATAGCCATGTTGACTATGACTGGTAACGTGGGAAGTGTGTCCTCACAAGCTCAAAGGCAACACATGGCCTAAGATTGCCCTAATTTACACAGCTTGCTTGATGGACATGCAAGTTTCACCATAGTGAACTAAAACCTGAAACAGTGCGAACGTATTGGGTATTCTGTGTTTCTTCTTTTTATGTCAGGGTACAAGCTGTCCAGGTTCTTAGTACTTCAAAGTGAGAGATGAGCACTGGCCCAAGCACTACCTCCAACTTCATACTGCTGTAAAATCCCGAGAAATCACCCCCTCGACGCCTAAAAGGTGATCTGAAGGGGCCAGTAAAACTCAACTTTCTACGTGCGGCTAGGTATTAGAATCATTTTAGCGATCACACAATTGTGTAGTTCTGCTTGATTTTTAAAATGAGACTTATAGTTGAGTGATTCTAAGCCACGTGAGCAGATTTTGCGCCATGTTCTGGACTCTACCAGCCAGCGTAGGTCTTGTTTATTGCTATCCAACTCAGGTTACTTTCGCAATCTTCATCTGCAGCCTCGTTTTTTCAGAAGATTCTTAGAGGTTGCTGAGCGTGAAGTGCCACTGGTTCAACCCAAAAAAGAGGTGACGGTGTTCGGAGCCAACAGAAGCGAGATGACGCTGTTCAACTAGTGATCTTGACATGTTAAAACGTTTTGGTACATACGAGGGTGCGTCATTAAGCAGCACCATTTTAACTTGATACAGTGCATGCAACTCCTTGGAAAATGCAAACATGATGAAAGCTTTTGAATGTTAGAGCTGTCAGCTGTAGTCAGCATCCTGGTATTACGTATGAGGAGGAAGGGAAAGATTAAACGGCAGGATTGTCAACCAGTGGTGAGTGTCTTGTCCTTGTAAAATCCGAAGTGTTCTTTTGTGGAAAACCGGGTTCAAAGGAGTTTTACGCCTGGAGATGAACAGCAGAGCGTCTCGATGTCGGTTTATTGCGGCGCAGATCCAAGAACAACCGTTCGACGTGCTTCCCTCGTCTTTTCTTCCTCTGCTGCGCCCTATGTCCACTGTTTTTAACACTCCCGGGCCACGAATTGCGGCGGGCGCATTTCTAGGAAACACCAATTTTGAATAGGCCGCGTTACAATTTTGCCGTCTGCTAGCTTTAGGCGACATGCACAAATAACACCGTCGTGTCCCGTAATGTTCTTCAGAACGCGTGCGAGTTTCCAACACAACTTGGGCAGAGCATCATCGCGCACTATCACTATATTGCCTTACGCAGTACTAGTAATTTCCATAACTGGCCTATTATGGGCGCTTCTAAGGAGAAATAAATATTCTTGATACCAGCGATTTCAGAAGTCTTTCTGTAGCTTTTGTCGCTGTATCCAAGTTTTAAGAAGCTCCGTATGTAAGTTGGGCACCACGTCTGTAGTTTGCAAGTCGGGGAGTGCCGTCAGTCGCTTGCTATGTAAAAAATGGGCACGTGTTAATACTTCTGGTGCAGAATACAAATACGTCAGTGTTCTGCTATTTATGATCGCTTCAACTTCTCCCAGGACCGTGATCATTTAACCATAGTCTATAAGAGACCTTCCCAGAGCTTTTTTCAAGTGGTCTATGACTGACCTCATCACGCGCTCCCAAAATCCGCTTACTAAGGAGCACGGTCAGCAAAGAGTTTCGGCATGATGCTATGGGCAGATTGATAATCGCCGACATCACTTCTCCTAATAATGTCACACACAGCACGAAGTTTGCGAGAAGCATGCTTTAAACATTCACGTTTAAAGCACAAAGCATTGTCAGAGTAAATCACTGAAGGCAATTCACGACGGACAGTGAAACGCTGAAAGGCTTCCAAGAAATTGTCTGCTCTTTAGCGTAAAACAAGCTCAAGGTGAACAGCGCGTGCTACCACGCAAGTCAATAGCACGATGTATGATTTCGTCACCCAGAAGCGATCTAGAAGTTCTGCGGTGATTGTTGGGACTCTTGCATGCAGAAAACCTGTGGTGTAAGCCGGTGGCGATGAGTTCAGTGGCGATGTGGTTACCGGAAGCAGAATCGGGTGTTTCATGCCCTCATGGTACTACAAAATTCCGGAGCCTTGTTTGAATTCTCAGCACTCCATCCTCTTACGCGAAAAATGGGTGCAAATCCCGAATTGTCGACGCCTTGGGTAAGATTTAGGCCAACCTGGAGGACTGCCAATTCAAGGCCAAATCCTTGTTTCCAGGTAACGGTGTCTACTTTCGCATTTTCTTTCGCATCGTCTTCAACATCACTCGGATTGTGGGTCGAGTGTTCATACCATTCTTCGTCTTTTGCCAACCACCAAACTGCTCTTTGCCACCAATTCTCCCTGTCTTCAAGCGACTTTATTGACGTGTCTTGAGAAACTGTGCGCACAGCATTTTCCTTTTAAGCGTATAGCCGTTTGAACACTTCTGTACAATAATTGTGCAGGTCTGTTGGTAGAACCTTCAAAGGCGTGTACACTTTGCATATCTGATCGCGCAACTCTATGGTTCCATTGAAGGCATTGCAAATCGTTTCAACGTGAAAGGATGGTACATCCATATCAATAATCTCTAAGCTTTCTAGCCACTAAAGCTTTCTCAGATTAGAGCCTGCACGTTCTGCATCTGTTCATCGTTCATACAGTAATCCGTCCGAAGTACACAAACGTTTGCATTTGTGCGTGAAGGAATGGTTTCATAGCCTAATGATTCTTGGAATGTTCAACCAAGTGCTGTTTCAATAGAAAGGAGCTCTTTGTGGTTGTCATGCCAACTGACGTCCCATCCAAGGACTTTCCAGAATTGTTCTGAGCCAATCAATAGGCTGACGCCTTCTTCTTGAGCTATGTGGGAAAAGCCGAATGCATCAGTCACTCGTTGACCACGTTTCTGAAACCCTTTGACGAACCTCTGACATTAGGGTACCTCAACAATGGCTTCACAGATGTGTCCCATTTCGATGGCTTCAATGACATGCCGAACATCATCGTACTGGCTTTGCAAAGTTACTTAAACTAGTCTTCGACGCGTACATCGACCACCATCTTTGGTTCCAAATACGTCGACTGTAATGTCAATTTCTCCCAGCACCTTTAGATTCATTTTCTAGAAAATTCTTTTTTGATAACAGAGCGCTGGCTACCGTTATTCAGAATGCTTCTTGTATAGCAGGAACCCTTTGCGCGATTTATTCATTCTCCAAATGTTTTCATTGGTATTGTATCAATTAAGGCTTCTATTGCTATCTAATACAGCGTACATGGAGGTACTGCTCGTAGAGTGTTGTGGTGGCGTCATTATTTGAAGGGCTTTACTAGCCTGTCTAGAGCAGATCGAAAAAGCGTTTCTTCTATGACAATGTGAGCAGCTCACCTTTCACCAACAGTTTCTTGCTCGATTTCCTTTTGTGGTACATCTGAAGCAGTGCCCAGTCGTCGACAGAAGACGCTTTTTTTCCGAGTCAGGAAGTGATGCGTCGCGGTCCAGTGTTGAGTGTGACTCTGGCAGAAAAGGCAAGCCTCCTCCTTCATAACGGCAGTGTTATAGAGGACTGCAGATGATGCTGTCGCCTGATTCTCATGGCTGCCGGAAGTCTGCTGATCTCTTGTAAAAGTAACTCGTGTTTGGTAGCTGGTGAGCTCTCTGCACTCGACCTCGATGCGTAGGTACTTGAGCAACTGTCGAAGTTCTTTTTCTGAGCTCAGTGGGTTGTTAGCAATTGACGCTTCAAGTCGCCGTCGTCGGTTATATTCCACAATTGTATCCTGTGGAATCGCTTTCATTAGCACCCGGCACAACATGGCAGAGTAGCTCGGTTCCAAGGCGCCGAGGCCTTTGAGCCCTCTTATGTTGACTTGAACGAAGTCGTAAAGGCTTCTCAGGGCACTAGCATTCACCGACGTAGTGACAGAACGTAGAGTGCGAAGATTTTCGAGATGCCTCTGCTGAATCACACGTACGTCTCCAAACAGTTTTTTTAAGTATAAAAATGGCGTCCTCATAACTGTTGTTGGTTCTGAGTATGCCTACGATAGCCTTTGCCACAGGGCCGTCGAGGAGAGTTTGGAGGTAGTGAAACCGATCGACGTTATTGAGACTCGGGTTCTCGTGTACGGAGTGTTGGAAGAGGTCCCAAAATGGTAGCTATTTTGTTGGAGACCCGTGAAATCTTATTAGGTCTAGCTTAGGAAGCCTTGTTCATGTGCCGGCGGAAATATCTAACGGGGCTGCTTGACGCGGCAGAGCAGAATCGGTTGGCAACTCACTGTTGGACCAGGCTAGCCCCAATGTTTGGACAGCCAGCTCCTGGATGTGATGTTTAAGGAAGCCAACGCTCCCTGCAGTTTGGTCCTCGTACTCTAGCACCAAGTTAATGTCCGCCAGCACCTCGTCATCCGTCCTGTGGGCGTGCAGTGCTTCGTTAGCCTTGGCGAGCTTGTCGGTGCTTTTCTCCAGGCACCCAAGAATGCTGCGAAGCCCCGCCAAGTCATTCGAGGCTAGAAGCTCATCAACGGCCTTGATGATCTTGCTACTGTGTCGCCGTCTCGCTGCTCTCGTGTTTCACTGGAGTTCCATGGTCCTCCTTGAAACCTGGTCGGGTTTCGGCACCAATGTAAAATACGAAGACTTCTATCGTGGAAAACCGTGTTCAAAGGACTTGTACGCCTGAAGATGAAAATCAGAGCGTCTCGATGTCCATATATTGCAGCGTAGATTCAAGAACCACCATGCCACGCGCCTCACTCCTCTTTCTCTTCCTCTCTTGCGACCTATGTCCACTGTTTTTAACAGTCTTTTTTGACCCTTTTCTTTGTAAAAAGTGTGCTTTTTTTACTATAAGGTGTAATGATCAGCCACCAGGCAGCCCAGATCTTGATATCTTATTGAATACGCGTGTCTGCTTTTCTACCCTTCACTCTGGAAAGAGATGAAGGAATCAAGGAAAAAAAGAAAGAAAGAAAGAAGAGAGAATAGAGCACCATCAGGGGACATGTGTGTCTGTCTACAGCGTGCCTACAAGCGGCCACTTAATCCATTCATTTAAAAAAAAAAAAAACACGTGCCGATCCTCGCTTAACATTGCTGGCCAGATACGCGTAGAGCCATGATTCGAGGATCTAGTTTTTTGGGAAAATGTTTATCGTCCAGTTTGTTCAGCATACCGCGCTGAACGTTGCCAGAACAATTCCAGAAACACAATAGATGCTCTAATGTTTCGTCACTATCGCATGAGTAAACCTTGAAGGTGTCTGCCATTCTTTTGCTGAAGCCTTTGCCGTCGTTGAAGCTACCCCTAACCACAGGCAGCACAGTCAAGTCACGTTCAGGGGAATGGGTGTGAAGCAATAGACTAGATTGCTGCATATTTCGTCCCCCGCATTAAAGTAGATCAGGATATCCGTTGCCAGTCATTATCTCTGCGAAATATTATCGTTTGCGCGCGTGTTGGTTGTGGTATCATGTAATCAGGCTTGGGTGCAGATGATGTTTTGTGCGCAATAAAGGCGTCCGCCACTGAGTTCGCAATGGCAACATGCAGCATGACAAAAAATGTAGCATTTACACTGCTCATATGAATGAGCAGTGTATGAATATATGAATATATATGATTGGTGCAATTGTAATCAAATTAGAGTTTTCATAATATACTACACATTGCTTTATTGTTTTCTTCTTACTTTTCATAATTTAACATTCGGAATATTAAGATGCCTTTTAATGGTTCTGTTAAATTTGAAGTAACTAGCTTTCAATGAATTGATATTTTAGATGTTACCAAGCATTGCCTTCCTGTCGAGCTTAGAATGTTGAGAGTATTTAGTGCACACTATTTTCAAAGGCGTCGAACTATAGCTTGCCTATGAGCTGAATAATTAGAAATAGCGTGAAAAAAAAATCAAAATTATGGTATGAGCATTTATAAGCACTCTGCGGCTGCTTTAAAGGCATTTACTTTTGTGAACAAGAATAAAATAGCTTATCAAAGTCGTGCCGCAAAGCAGGTTTTCACACGTGCGTATATATTTAAACTGGGTAACTAAATATTCGCCTAAGCAGGCAAAGAGGTGGTTAATTAGTTTAGATATATGTTTTCAGAGGACATACATATTTTTATATAATTTATAAAAATACGAAGCACTCACCATGGTGACGTTGCACACCACTATTGTTACCATTACTGATCTATTGTTGAAGTGTTGTTGAGTCTAGAAGGAAGTTTGAATATAAAGATACTGTACTGACCAAATCATACTTTAGACAAAATGACATCATAGAACCGCGAAAATGTTTCTCTGAGGCATAGAGCCCATAATTTTAACATTCACGATAATACTAAATGCTTTCTTAAAATAGGAAAAATTTTCAATATAAGCCAAACTAGAGAAGGGGCTTGTGCAAAACCATTGCAAGTTGAAGCTACCGGCTTAGTGATGCAAACTCTCACCAAACTCTTTGACGGTTGTCAATATGCAAGTAGCTCACGCCAGGCGGGCATCCCTACATGCGTTTATACTAGAAACTACGCTGTTGCCTTTTATTACACATAAAGCACGCCATTATAATTTTTACTGCATTTACTCCTCAAGATTAGTGTTAGTAAAGAAATACTCAGTGTCGAAAAGTGTTCGTAAAGACTTCTTCAGCAGATGTGCTGAGATTGCTTCGCCAAGGCAATTACGAAGTGCACGTATGGCGAAAAATACCTTGAAAATTTAAAGAAGGACTCATCGAGGTCATTTAGGTGCCCCACACCTCGGAGGGTTAGGTTGTTCTATGCTGTCATTCAGCCACATTGTACTATGAAGGAAAAACTATTTATACAAAGCAGTTTGCAGCAGAGCCATGTACTGTATATCATAGCTAGAAGGCCAGAAAGAATAGTGAGAGAAAGCAGGAAATGTGTCAGGGCGACAGGCAATGCAAGAAGGAAAGAAGAGGCAA
Source organism: Rhipicephalus microplus (assembly GCF_013339725.1). Taxonomy (NCBI): domain Eukaryota; kingdom Metazoa; phylum Arthropoda; class Arachnida; order Ixodida; family Ixodidae; genus Rhipicephalus; species Rhipicephalus microplus. The sequence continues at coordinate 188,500,251 of NC_051167.1, forward strand.
GACACAGCTTAACCATGTATGGCATTCTACAAGCAAAAGCGTCTTTAGCAAAGTCATGTAGCGATTGGTATAGTAAAGGCACCGGCAAGAGAATTCAACGTGTATAAAAATGAATTGAGGAGGGAAGAACGCAAAACGCAGTGCGGTGTCACACATGCAAAACCAAGCATTCAAAAGTGACGTAGAGCAGAGCCTTGTGTAACAAAGTGTGGGGAAGGTTTTTGCAACTTAACAGAAATCGAGTGAGATTACGCTAAGTGCCGGCACCACATGTACCGATAGAAATCTGCCTGTATTCAGACTTTCGCCTTTCTTGCGGGATGGTTCAGGTGTACCTCGAGATGCATCGCCAGGACAGTGCTTGGTAAGCAGGTAGGGTCACCAACTCTTCAATGACAGGAGTTGGAACGAGTCGGGTGTCAGGAGTTTAATATGGGGAGCCAGTGAAGTCATTTCTCTTTATTGTGGGATATTTTATACAGACATTGTTTCTTTATATTAAGGCCACTTGAAGTGCTGTTTCAAAAAGTGATGCTCATTACAACTTTTCATTCTGGTTGGGTACTCGGAAAAGTTGCCGCACTTCACAAGGAAGTTAAGCTGAATTTCATGCATGCGATTTATTCATGCGATTCGAGTGATTCGAGTGACTCAAGCGGTCGGGTGTGCGTTGCACTACATAAATATTTTTAACTGAATGATATGGACAGAATCCGGCACATCCGGACGGTCCACACCAAAGCCACACCGAGTCTTTTACGTGTCGACGCGGGACTCGGACCGACGTAAGGATAGTCAGGACATTCCAGGAAGTGCGTGGTGGCTGACAACCCTATTAGCAAAACGGTGCGCCCATGGTCTGATTGCACAATCGCAGTCTACTTTTCAAAGTGAAGCTCTAAGACGATCCAAGTTTTTAGCGCAACGAAGCATACATTGGCCTATATAATATTTGCACCTATAAAGTACAGTGTGTTACGGTATTCGAGCAAAGCTTTAACATTGCGTGTGTAGCCAATGTTGAGTTAAAAAAGATGATAAACTTGTCGTGGTAAACAGCGTAGCAAACGAATACAGAGTGAAGGAAAGACACAAGACGACTGTTGCCTTCTGTCCTTAGTTTAGTTTGCCTTTGTTTTTCGTGCTGTTTGCCTCGATTAGCTATGAATAGCACCCGATTTGCGAAGTTTTCAATATTACTCATAAAAAGATAATATCCAACACAGCTACCTCTTTTTGCGCTGCCCACACTTGGCAATGCCGTGGGTCTTTCACTGAGAAATTTGAAGCGGTGGCATAGCTTTTTAATAGGATTATTTGAGTGTCATGCAGATTTCTAAGGTTTAGTAATGGCTGGTGAGACCATAGTTCGTTGCTTCTATCAGCGTTTTTCAATCATGTACATCGCTGGCGTGAAATATTCTGCGACACAAGCTACTTAGCGCTTTCGCTTTATCATGTACAAAGTAGATGTCAGTGTTTTTGAGCTGACATTGACAGCCAATAGGTTGTGGCGCATTCATTTAGAACGTGGTGTGTTATCCGACAAGGTGCCTGCCCCACGTGAATGCTGAAAATGTTCACGTGACGTACATGTCACGAAGTGATGTTCATCTTGTCAAGATGAGCAAATAATCTTTGTCGTACACTGATGGACTTCTGTGGCAATTTAGGTACATACAAAGTTTTGTGGAGGATCACAAGTACATCGAGGTATATACACTGCTAGACAGACATTCAGATAGATAGATAGATAGATCGATAGATAGATAGATAGATAGATAGATAGATAGATAGATAGATAGATAGATAGATAGATAGATAGATAGATAGATAGATAGATAGATAGATAGATAGAAGTGTTGAAAGTGCTTTTCGTTTGGTGTGAAATGCTTCGCTCCTATTAGGTGGAGCTGGTCGTGTCAACAAAAAAAGTGCTTTCGTCTCTCCAACACTTGTTGGTAAGGATTGCTTTTTATATCGAATGTCTTCTTTCATAGGCAGGTAACGAAAATTGTCATTTCGTCTAATGCGTACTACAAAAAATACACCCAAGAAAAATTTCTGTGTGTTCATTGAATTGCCAAACCTAACATTGGACCTGGTGAGGAGTCGTTAGGACAGCAGAGGTCTGTTCTCACACTATTGAGAAAAAGCGAGAGATGGTTGTCGGTTTCAATGTACGTGACGTGCATCCTTGCGCCAAACTGCTGAAAGAATTAAAAACGAACGCGTGAATGAGTGGAACCTAAGGCGCTATAGTAACCCGGAACCGTCACATCACTGTATTAAATGTAAATAGCACTTCTGCCATATTGCATGAGTGATTTTCGTTGCACAAAGAGGAGTAAGAAGTGATCGCAGAAGGCAGCTCCAGCATTCAGCTCTCGAAAATTTCTCAATTTTTTCTGCGACTTCTGCAATCTGGGAGAAGAACAGTGGAGGACGTGGTCCCGTAAAATGGGGGATCAAAACCCCGCCCAGCTTCCAGGCCCTGGACCGCCTCATCAGGGTGCGCCCGATGTGCGACCTCTTCGGCCCCATCGTGGTGCACAGTTACGCTTCTTCTGGCTCTTCCACCGAAGACATGGCCTCGGACAGTGATTTCTCCCCTATTCCAAGACGCCGCCTGAGGAGAAAGATCAGAAGGACGTCGCTGACCGGTCGATAGGCGCCGAAAAAGGCGAGTAGCATGCGGTCCTTCACAATCTCGTACATGCCAACAACGACGACAGACGTCCTAAACACTCTAAATATGCAAAGCTTGTCGGAGTATTTCGAACGTATCGCACCTGGCCAGGTTGAGGAATTACGTATAAATACCCGCAAGAACATCCTGTCGATGGAGAGAGAGAGAGAGAGAGAGAGAGAGAGAGTGAGAAAGGAAAGACCGGGAGTTTAACCAGATATTGGCATCTGGTTTGCTACCCAGCGCTGGGGGCGGGGAAGTAGGGGCAAGAGAGAGGGAGTAGATAGAGCAAAAAAAAACGCACGCGCACTCATAGGAAAGCGAAAACACGCACAGGAAGGGCGTCCTGGTGGAGGTTACTTGAAAGGCTATACTGGACACGCTGAAGGCCATTGTCCAGTTGGGAAACATTCCAGTGCGCGCGTTTTCCGCGTACGACAAGGCAACTACAATAAGCGTCATTTATGATGTGGACGAAAAGATTACACACTCAAGCCTCGAGAAATTCCTTTCTTCGACGGCTCCTGTAATTGGTTTTCACCGCTTTGGACGGTCGCGTTGTGTGAAAATACTGTCCGAGTCCGAGTCGTTGCCTAATCACGTCAAATTCGGATATGTGCGTCATCCGGTACGCCCTTATGTACCGAGGCCTCTACAGTGCCATAAATGTTTGAAATTCGGGCATGTCAGTGCAGTTTGTAAGGGTGTGGTAACTTGCAAATGATGTGGTGGACCTCATGACGATGGCAACTGCAACGCTGCCACAAATTGCCTAACTGCATGGGCGCCCAGAACGCAACCTCAAAGGACTGTCCTAAAATGAGGAACCAAATAACTATCACGAAGAAGATGGTTAGGGACCACTCCACGCACAGAGAAGCTGCAAGGGCTGTCCGGCGCAGTACACGTCGTTCACGACACCGACGCAAACGAGGGAGCAGTAGTGCTAACACAGTTGAAGAACTGAGATCAAATGTCCAGGCTTCACCTCCTCGTCGTCTGCTTTTAACAGCCAGAAATGAAGATGTCTTTGCTTCAGTACCTTTACAGCCGACGAATGGACGAGCCAACTAGCCACCGGCCCGTAATACTTCGGAGTGGCCTCTTTACCCTCAAGACCCACGAGTACGCTTTCCACGCATAATGCTGCTGAACGCAGCGAGCAGGACGACAAGATGGATAATAATGACATCAAGAGTATGCTTAGAAATTTGATGGGTTCAATGCGCAAGATCCTTAGTGGTCTAAACACTCCGGCGGCTAAAGCTGCTGTCCAGTTACTTGAGGTGCTGGAGCCACTTCTTGTTGTTCTTCAGTAAGCGAACATGGCCTCGATGTTCGAAGATCGCATGCGGAAGACGCTTGTTATGCAGTGGATTTCTAGTGGTTTACGTGGCCGTCTCTCTGATTTCAGACAGCGGGTATTGATATACCAGTTCCCAGTTATTGTCATCTGCGAACCAAACATGGATTCCACATTCTATTTATCTTGGTACGTCCAGCTTTCGTCTTGCAGTGATCACCGTGCAAGCAAGGTGCTAGTTTGTGTACGCCCCGATATCACGTACGAACGACATGACATTCTGTCGCATACAACGAATGATTACGTTTGCTTGACTATAAAGTACAAGAGGCGCACGTTGTCAGTTATCGGAGGATACATCCATTCAAGTGCGAACATAAACTGCTCTCACCTTAGGTCTGTGCTTCAGGCTGCTCGGAACCCCCACATTGTCATTGGAGATTTCAACGCTCATCATCCCCTCTGGGGTAGCATTGTAATGAACGGCCGTGGCAGAGATTTGTGCGACTTCGTGTGTAATTTTGGACTAAAGGTGCTGAATGACGGCTCACCCACTTTCATTCAGGTTACTTCTTACAGTAGCTGCCTCGACATTGCATTTGTATCCAGGAGTCTCCTGTCTTCTGAAGCTTGGTCCACGGATATAGAGACTCACGGTAGTGATCACTTGCCAACTTATGTTCAGTTTAGGTGGTACCGTCGTTCAGACACACGCTGCGTTCAACAAACAGACTGTCGTCTCTTCAAGTCATCTGTGAAAACCAGCTGTCAGCGCACTAATACTTCATCAGAAGTAGAAGACATCATTTCTTCGTCCCTGTGTGACACAACAAGACAAGTTACCATTCTGCTGCAACGATCACCTATCGACTTACAATACGAGGCCCTTCGTGCTATCTGTCACCGCGCAGAACAGCGATGCAGAAGAACAAGATCACCGTCAGACCTCTCAGCCTGTCGTCAAGCTCAACGACACGTTCTTCGGCATCTCGACAAGCTGGACAGGCAACAATGAAGGTCGTTCTGCGGTTCTTTGGACCCAAGACAGCCTCTCTCTAAAATCTAGCGGATAGTATGAAGTCTACAATCTTCTCCACAACAAATTTGGCAATTCTGTGCGGTGGCTCTGCATCAGGGTCGGAGTGAATTAGAGGTAGCCAAGGACTACTGTAGCCTTGTCATTTCCACCGCTCACACTGTGACCCAAACTCTTCCAACCACTGTGCCCCCGTGCTTCGACGAACGCCTCGAAGTGCCTTTTACAACGCAGGAACTGGACGCTGCAATTTCACTTTCCCGGCTCTCATCGGCACCCGGGCCGGACGGAATTACGTAGGCTGCACTTCGCCATCTTGATACAGAAGCACGACAGATCCTGTTATTTTACTACAACACCTTCTGGGAGTCAGGAAATGTCCCAGATAAGTGGAAGTGCAGCCGCATAATCGCACTGCTTAAACCGGGGAAGTGCCCTAATGAGCTTCCATCTTACCGGCCGATCACCTTAAGCAGCTGCGTTGGCAAAGTCATGGAAAGGATGGTGTTGTCGAGATTAGAGTGGCTCTTAGAGAGCAATAATCGCTTTGCTGCTGTCATGAATGGCTTTATAAGAGGCCGATAAGCCATTGACGGGGTCATCAACTTGGTCTCCGATGTTGAACAGGAAAGATGTGGAGGCAGATTAGTGGCTACTGTTTTCCTTGACATTAAAGACGCCTACGACAATGTCTTACATTATGCCATCCTTGATGCGCTTTAGGATCTAGAAATCGGCGGACGACTGTATGCATGGATCGTGAGCTACCTTAGCGACCATACGGTGTAAGTGTCAGCAAGCGATGGAGATACAGACCATTATAACATTCACCGTGGTGTTCCCCAAAGGAGTGTTCTCAGTCATCACCTTGATTGGACTTGCTACTGAACTTCCTGACACGGTGAAGGTGAGCACATACGCGGACGACATCTGTATCTGGGCTTCTGGAGCTAGGCGCCCCCAACTGCGTGCTCGACTGCAACGTGCAGTGACGATCACAGCAAGGTACCTACGTCACCAGGGTCTCACACTGTCAACTGAAAAATGCGCAGTGCTTGCATTTACATGAAAACAAATGACAAGATACCCACTAACTGTGAATAGAACATAAATTCGTGCTGTTGTGCAACACAAATTCCTGGGCGCGATCCTCGACCCGAATCTATCGTGGTCAAAACACGTCACAGCCTTGAAGTCAAAGCTCAAGAGCTTTGTACGCGTTCTTCGGGTCATGGCCGGAGCAAGATGGGGCCCTTCGGAGGCAGCTCTCCTGCAACTGTACCAATCTTTATTCTTAGGGTACTTACGATACAGCATGCCCGTGCTTTCAAGCATGAAGCTCAGTTGTGCGAGCACGCTAGAAAGCATCCAAGCTCAAGGGTTGCGCACATGTTTGGGCTTACCTCTATGCACATCAACCAAGGGAACTCTCACTGAAGCTCGCGCTTGTCCAATCAAAGTATATGTGCTCTGCGAGCCTCTTCGAGTCCACCTTCGCCTGTTGACTCGACACAGGCAACATCCCCTATCAGCGCTCCCTGCCAGCCACCGAGACTGCAGTTATTCAAGAGCTATATCGCGGCTCGAGAACATCATACCGCCAAGATTCTCTCCCCTACGTGTTCCTGAGACACCTCCGTGGCTCCTGCCTAGACCACTTGTCATACTTCAGATTCCTGGGATTATGAAGAAGTCCCTTGTATCAGCGATCGGCCTGAAGCAACATTTATACTATGTACGACGGTGTGGCGCACGTATACACTGATGGATCTACCACGTCGCGTACCTCCGCCGCAGCCTTTGTCATCCCGCAGATGAAGATAGCTCGACGTTTCAAGATAGATCACAAGACCACATCAACAGCCGCGGAACTTGTTGCAATTTGGGAGGCAATATGTTTCATGTCGACAGAACCCGCTCGTAAATGGACGATACTGTGCGATGCCAAAGCTGCTCTTCAAACCATCGGTGGCTTCAAGAGACAAGGTCTATATCATACTTTATTGATTGAAATAGCAGAGCTTCTTGGCATTGCTAAAGAAAATGGACATCATGTAACATTTCATTGGATACCTGCTCATTGTGGCATAATGGGCAATGAATAGGCGGATGCTGAAGCTAAGAGAGCTTTAAACAGTGCCCCGGAAGTGTGCATCGCATTTTCTTGACAAGATACTGACATCCTACTTCGACGCGTAACGCGCAACTCCATTTTAGAGCACTGGCAGAAACGAGAACACCAGCACAAGCGGTTGCACAAATGGGACCCGGAATAAAAGTTCCGTTTGCCTCACAAGTTAAAGCGAAGCATCTCATGCATTATCTACCGCATTCGCCTCGGTGTGGCTTACACGAGACGTTACACCCACTTGATTGGCTGTAATGACACAGGTCCCAATTGTGGTCACTGTCGATTGCCAGAAACGCTCGAACATATATATTTTACGACTGTCCAGCATATGCAAGCGAACGTCAGCAACTGATATCTTCGATTGGCCGATATAATAGTCGACCATTAACCAATGAGGTTGTGTTAGGTCCTTGGCCTGACGCCAGCAGCAAACATGTGGTTATACGAGCCGTCATCACTTTCTTAAAAGCCACTGGACTGGATGCACGTTACCCAGCCTAATAAGAACATATCATCTCTCTACCTTACCATCGTCATTCATCACTCTTTCACTCTCCAGTCATCCTTCCCCAGTGTAGAGTAGCAGGCCGGAGCAACCTATAGCTCAGGCCAACCTCTCTACCTTTCTGTAAATAAATTCTCTCTCTCTCTCTTGTTGCACAAAAGTACTTACGAAAAAGTTCACTGATAGTGTTTTCTTACCATATTGAATATTTGCATGAAATATTTGGTCACATTTTCGTCAGGTGCTCTTGTTTTGTATTCATTGTTGTCATACAGTACGTGTGCTAAAACTTCGATACCTTCACCAATTTTTTTGCTTCCATCGCCTAGACACATAACAAATAGAGAACAGTGTTATTGCAATATTGTACAAAAAAGTCAAAACGTTGTCACAAAAGCGAAGCGATGAACATGATAGCAACAAATTGGAAGGTCACGCACAGAATGGAAAGCATATCGAAACGTGCCCCGCGTTTTTCACGCGCAAATGACGCACGAAATGAACTCACTGGTAAACATGCGCACAAATAGGCGTCTCAGTTGTGACTCAGCTGTGTCTGAAAAGTGCGCACTTTTCGCAAATGGAGACTGCATTGATTGTAGGGACGTTTGTGCACCCAGTAGAGAGAGAGAATAAAATGAGGGAAAGGCCGGGAGGTTAACCAGAAAATCGAGCATCCGATTTGCTACCCTGCGCTAAGGAAAGGGGGAATGGGGAAGAAAGACGGGAAATAAAGTGAAGAGGGAAATAGACGCGCGCAAAAAGGGGGAGGGGCTGGGTTGTTATAGTCTATATAATAGACCACTGCATCGCAAGAAGTTCAGTAAGGCCTTCACTGATTTCCTGTGAGCACACAAATCATGTCGCCTTTCAAGCACTGATTGCACAGACAAAGTTCTGTCGTCTAGGCGAGCTAACGCAGCAGCTAGTTCCCGTCTTTGCACACTGTAACGAGGGCAGTGACAGAGAACGTGCTCTATAGTTTCATCACTGCCACCATGACCACAAGCAGCACTGTCTTTCATGCCGATTCGGAAGGCGAAAGCTTTGGTGAAGGTGACACCAAGCCATAGTCGGCAAAGCACCGTTGTCTTGACTCGAGAGAGTCCAGACGGAGGCCGGAGTCGACGAGACGTGTCCAGTCTATGCAGTCGCGTGTGCCGTAAGCACTCGGCGTTCCACGGGGATTTTAATTCTGCATTAGCGATTTTTCGGATTGTCATTGCAGCATCAGTCCTTGAAAATGGTACAGATTCTTCTTCACCATCTTTGTGTGCTGATCGAGCAGCTGCATCGGCATGTTCGTTGCCCAATATGACGCAGTGACTTGGAAGCTACTGAAACGTGATTCTGTGTCCTTCGTCGAAGAGGTGGTGAAGCAACTCTCCAGCACTAGTTGCACTAGTTGTTCCAGCACTAGTTGTTCCAGCACTAGATTTCCAGCACTAGTTGTTCATGAGGCCCCCAGCGTAAGGCGAATATCAAACACTGCAGTGCTGCCTTAGAGTCCGTGAACAAGCTCCATTTCTTGGCTTCTTGGTGTTTAATGATCTTAACTGCGCTACGTAGAGCAGCAAGTGCGCCCAGTAACTACAACAGAATCGTTCCAGGTAAAGGCTGAGGGCAGACAAGACATACGACTCCCCCGGGAGATAAGGGTGCGCGAAGGAACGTCGCCCTCTTCTCTAAGCGGGGCGAAGCACGCGTGTTAGGTTATAGCGTGCGCCACCGCGCGATGTGGTGATGCGCGCTTGTCTCGCCATCGTTCTGGTTATGCTGAAAACACCACCATTCCCTCGAGTCCTGTCAGCAGAGGTAAGTGGTAGATATAAATAGCTTGCCATTTGAACGTTGAACGACGTGCTCTTCAGTGGCTCAGTGGTTAACGCCTCGCGTTCATGACGCAAAGGTCCCACGTTTAATTCCGCTTGCCAGTCTTTTCTGGTTTCTTTTCTTTCTTGCGTTTTCATACATAGACTCTTAGAAAAACGGTGGTAGTACTTGCTAAAATTGGGGTAGTAATGGTTTGTCACATATGTTACAACCCTGGTAGTAAGCGCAGTTAAACGGCGAGGGTGGTAACCGTTATTACCTCTGCTGTTACTACCAGCAGTTAGTAACTGCTACTACCCTAGCCATTACCGCCCATTGGTAGTAACTTTTAAAGGTTTCAAAAAAAAAGTAGTAACAGATACTGCGTCGTTCATTCATTTTGGCATATTATTTCTCCACTGCTAATGTTGGCTAATCAATGTCCTACAACTAGACAAATTCGGGTAAGAAGCGGGGTGTGCCATGAATGCGATTAATACATAGACCAAAGAAGTTCACTATTTTTTACGTGCTTTTTTTATTTATTGCGTTCTCACTATTTTTTACGTACTTTAGTTTTCGGTAAACTTCACAAACGGGTTGCTAAGATATATATATTACAATTCACAACTAACAATACAAAAACTTAAAAAATAACTAAACCCGTCAAGCATTACTATAGCAAATCACGTCCTAGAATTCCTTCATGGTCAGTAGGGCTTCTACCCTTTCTACCCATAAAGGTACACATTCGTCTGTTCTTACTACCTCAAGTAATCTTGAGATGCTTTCTTTAAAATACTCTCTTTCTGGTCTTCTGTCTGGGTCACAATGAAATCCAGCCATTCTAGAGCGCCATATACTGTGCAAGGCTGTCATCATGAAAAAAACGAAAGGTAATCCTTCCTTATTCTCTATCGCCAAATACCTGATCCCATGAGGGTCTAAAGGGAACTCTTTTTTGATTGTCCTTTGTAATACGTCCCAAAAATAAACTCCTTCCCAACAGTGCAGGAAAACGTGGTCAATTGATTCAGGTTTCTTACAGATTAGACAGTGAGATATCCAAAGCACATAAAACCCACTCTCCTCTAGGAAGGTTTTTACAGGAAGTGTTCCAGTGTGTAATTTGAAAACGAACGCTTTCGCACTTGGAGCTGCTGGCATTTTTTTAACCCGTTTAAGTACATTCTGACCCTTGCGTGCTGTATATAATGCTCTGTACAGTGGGATGGGGAGCATCGTGTCACGTAAATCTTTGTACAGTTTTTTCTTTCCAACAGACCACAGGTAGTCATTTGAAAAACGAACTAACAAAAACCGCACGCTGGCCTTCATGCATCCTTGCACAGCCCCTGTGGTAAGATGGGGGCTCACAACAAACTCAGGCAACAGTCTACTTAGTCTTGTTTGACACACTGTTAGTAGGAAAGGATCTCTTGTCTCACGAAAAAAGAAAAACCTATTTACTAACTGCTTGATAAACAGATGTCCAAGCCCATGGCCTCGACACTTCACCCGTCTAAACAAATTCGTGCAACTGCACCTTTCCCAGTTAGACCCCCACACAAATGTAGCAAACACCCGATGTAATTTTTTCATATTGAGCCGGGAACAGTACAGCAATTGCATCATATACCACAGCTTGGACACAAAAAACCAGTTGCATGCAGTAGCCCTAGCAAACATGGACAGATAAGTTGCATTCCACCTATTCGCTTTCTCTTTATTTATTTCGTTTGCTGTGTCCAATATTCATCAGTACTTTTGTATGACTCCAGCGGTACTCCGAGATAATTAAGTGGCGTTCTTGTCCATTTAATGTCTGCGAAAAATTCTGGTGTTGAAGGCCAATATCTATGCCAGAAGCCGAGGCATTTACCCCAGATTATGTGGCTTCCTGTAACTTCGGCGAAAGATTTAGAAACTCTGATTGATTCTTAAATACCTTCATAGGAAGTGCTACAAATCGCAACATCATCAGCGTAGGCGAGTAGTTTGACCTCTGAAGATTGTACTCTAAACCCATTAATGATGTAATTCTGCAATATCGACCGACATAAAGTTTCAATATAGATGCAAAACAACAGTGGACTAACAGGGCAACCTTGACGCACTGAGCGCTCTATTCTAATGGGGGAGCCCAATGTCTTGTTGATAATTAGTCTCGTACTACCATTCCTATATGCCATGGCTACTCCGTCAATAATTATCTTACCAACAATAATGTGCTTCAATACTGAAAACAAAAGAGCGTTGGCAACGCAATCAAACGCTTTCTCCAGATCCAGCTGGAGTATGGCCACACGAGTTTGACTGGTGTCAACACATTCGAGCATGGATCGCATTATATGAACGTTTGTAACTATGAACCGACCTTTCATTCCACATGTTTGGTGTGGACCGATGATATCTTTTATTACTGACTGAAGTCTAGCCGCCAAAATTTTCATTAATATTTTGTAGTCTACGTTTGTCAGTGCGATTGGCCTGTACGCTGTGACGTGCCTGAGCTTTTCAACCTCGTCTGTTTTCGGAATCAGAACGGTACGCGATTCATCAAAGGATGGTGGTAATTTCTTTTCCTCATATGCATCATTAAAAACGCCCACAAGTATTGAAGACAATTCACTTTTAAAACATTTGTACCACTTGGCACAAAGACCATCTGGTCCAGGAGATTTCCTGGGATTTAACTTATCAATCGCCCGTTCAACTTCAGATGCAGATATAGATAATTACAAAGCGTTTTTCACATCTTCACTCACTTGCGGCATGCGTCCTAAATATTCCTCTTTAAATCTATCTAAGTTTACCTGTCTACACGCAAAAAGGTTTTCGAAATGACTTGAAAATACGGATAAAATGCTGTCCGTTTTGGTTACTTCGTGATCTTCCTTCTCTATTTTTTTCGATATGATTCCGTCGAGCGTTCGTTTTCTCCACCCCTAACGCTCTTTTGGTTGGCGTCTCTCCAGCCGCTGAAGCCTCAGCCCTAGCATGAACGAGTGCACCGCGGTAGCGTTCCTCGTCATGCAGTGCAAGTTTATGCTTAATATTGCGTATGTCAATTTTATACTCTCCCGGTTGTTTGCACTCCAAGTCTATTAGTCTTTCCAAAGTCTTTCGGAGTTCTTTTTCTTTCTTTTTCCTTTCATAACTCAATGCGCAAAAACGATCAATAGCTTTTATTTTTATTCGCCGCTTGAACTCTTCCCATTGTTCTGCAAGTTTAGCTCCATCATCCGTTTTTATTTCATTGATACAGTTCCTAACCTGATCTAAGAAATATTCGTCAGTGATCAAAGTGGAATTCATCTTTCACAGCTCCCATGAGAAAGGTCCACCTTGTGTTTTCTTTCCCATATCACATTTAACTAAACAATGATCGCTAAAGTGTATTGGGTAAACAGCATATGTCTTGCAGTGGGCTATTAATTCAAGCGACACGTAAATGCGATCAAGGCGCGCATGGCTATTCCCCTGAAAATGTGTGAAACGCACCTCCTGCGTTCCCTCTATACAGCTGCCCACGTCTTCTAACTCGAATTCAGTAACTACGTCCGCTAGCGTCCTACTACTTTTATCGTAATTGGCGCGTCCATTTGCTCGATCTCGCCCAATGAGGACGCAGTTAAAATTACCAAGTAATACAGATTTCCTTTCCAAAGTGAAGTGCTGCTTTAGGCTTGAAAAAAAAAAGTGATCGCTCCTCACAAATGGTTGGTGCATAAATACCCGCTATACGCCACTGACATTCATTGAATACAAAATCACAGGAAACCAATCTACCAGACGGGCAAGCGAAGGTATCTTGCACTACCAGACCCGGTAACTTCTTAATGAACAAAACGCAGCCTGCAGACGTGCCTATTGCTTGACTTACAATTGCGTGGTAACGCGCCGTAAACCTCAGCACCATGCCCCGGGTCTCCTCCTCACCGTCTACTTTTGTTTCTTGTATAGCTAGTATATCCAGATCATGATCCACGAGCAGCCTGTAGACTTGGCTCTGTTTCCGCTTGGCGGCAAGACCTCGAACATTCAACGTTGCCACTCTAAGTTTCGGTGCAAAAGCCATGTCTACGCAATGAAGAAGTTAGCACGGGGCATGATGCTTACCTTCAGCGTCTATACCCGGCGACAACTTTCTGTGGCAGCACGGCCAAGGCTACGTGGGCGGAGCCTATGCACATGTGCTACTGCGCCAAGTAGTCCGACCGCTTCGACGGGTGTTTCGGTTTCGATTTCACCAGCGCAGTCCGCGTCTCGCAGTCCGCGTCGGCTCGCGTTTGCTCGCGTTTCGCTGCAGGAAACGCGAGTCGCATCTTTGGGAACTCGAGAGCAATTTTTAATAATATTGTGACGTGATTTACTGACGCGTGGACCCAGGTTGCTGGGTGAATGATACATTCAATTATTCATGTTGGTTACACAACTCATCATGCACGTGCCGTTTTCGGTGACTTCAGGGTTTCACTGTTAACGTCGAGCTTAATCCGGAAGACACTGCGCTCGCTAACACCAGTGAGCTCGCTGACTTTCCGACATGCGGCTCTCACAGACAGCTGCGGGTCGCTTTTGCTTACTTGCGCGTAAACGTTGTACGCCACCTTCTTGGCCTGTACCGACAGCTTTTGATTTGACAACGCCTGGTACGGCTGCGCAGCTGGTGGACTCGCGGCACGCGGCGGTGTTTCCTCCGTAAGCGACGTTGACGAGCTGTAACCGGCGGACGCCATCTTTGACAGTGAGGAATGCGGTGAGGTAAAAAGGCGACGGAAGCCAAAAAACCCCCAAAAAAACCTGAGAGAGCGTGAAACGAAATTTTTTCTACTGCGCAACGTTTTTATTCACTAATTAAAAAATAAATCCGCGAAAAATGTAAGTGACGAATGGTAAAATCTTAGTTACCCAGAACAGTATACAAACGTTTTCGTTGAGGGACTACATGCTGTGGCGCAGTAAGACAAGCGTGCTTCGGCTCCGTAGCCTTGGCTGTGCTGCCACAGAAAGTTGTCGCGGGGTATAGAATAGGGCTAGATATCTTCGGAGCCTTCAGGTGGACCCGTGCCACTGCAGGACAAAGGTGATCAGTGTTTGTCCAATATCGGGTTGGGACGCAGCCTTGTGCTGCTGCGTCTGAACGAAGTCGCCTTCGCAGATGGCCCCACTTCATGCTTTTCACTGGACACCCCACGTCATCCTGCAGACTACTCGCGGGGTCTTTTGCTTGACGCCCGCCTCACCACTGATGCTCTCGCACGGCACTGGAAGTTCGGTTAATTGCACCGGCTCAGGCTCCTTCGATGAAGTGCTTGTGAAGCCTTCTTCGGTTTGGCCGGCTGGCTCTTGAGTAACCTCCTAAGATCTTATGTCTGCTTGGACTGTTGGTTCATCCCCACCAGTCGGTGTGGCAGTACCTGTTGAAGCTTCTGGGTTCACCACGTCGCCTGCGCCTTTCGCCGCGTCTTCATCCTCGGTCACGTTCATCACCAACTCTGCTGTGTCTTCACCTTCAGCTGATCCTATAGCCGATGCGTACATGCGCATGTACGCGTCTTCGCTGTGGCCAAACTGCCAATAACGCGAGCATCGGGGTACCTTACACTCTCTTCTAACATGGCCGGTACCTTGGCAGCGCCGACACTGCATTGGCCGACCAGGTGCAACCACAAGTGCCAGTTCACCAGCCACCCTGATTTGATGCGGGAGATCTTCAACCTTCACGCCACTCTTGAGCTTAAGAATCATAGTCCGTGTGGTTGACCCCTTGTCGCTGACTACTTGAACACGCCAATTCTCCCTGGTGACTTGTACGACCTTCCCGTAAGCCGCCAGCGCCGTTGGCACGTCTTCATCGTTGACGCCATACAGCAGCCATGAAGACGCAGCCGCATCTGCTGATCCTGGGGGTCTACGATGATGCAGCGTCGACCCTTGACGTTCAGCTCCTTCACGTCCAGCAAGCGTCTCGTAGCGTCCGCGTTGTTCATGGTGACTGCCCAGACATGATTTATCTGGTAGGCCCCCAGTGCCAACACCTCCGGCAGCAGTCCTGTAGGTCCGAGCGCGTCTCAGAAATCTTCTACTCGATACGGTCTACCGCGCACATCACGTGCAAAAACACAGTGTTTTGCGCAACGCGTCCTTTCGGCAGTGGAGGCAAACTTACTTCGTATCCTACGTCTTGCTCTTCGCTCATCCTGTTACCGCGGCTAGTATGTGCCGCAAACGCCACTCCTACGGAGCACATGATTCTTGCGTCCGACGCGCGTGAGTGCCAACGAAAGAATGACTATTTTTTTACGTGCACATGTAGTAAGAGGTAAGCGTGGGGAATATATAGCCCCTATTTTTAGGGGCATGTCTGGAACAGGGAAGCACTTGTGTTTCAGGATGAATTATAAGAAATTTGAACCTATAGCACTATATTATACCAACTGGTTACGCAACTTTTGTGACGTAGCACAAGACTTTTAATCAGCCTTACTTATAAAATTCACATCTTATATTTATTTATTATAAAATTGCCACAAAAAGGCAATAAGTACAGTGGCTAGAGCAATGTACCGAACTTATTGTCAGTGCATTTGAATGCTTCACACGACATACATATCAGCGTTTAAAAGGTAATAATTGTTTCGGGGGCTTTACGCACCAAAACAATGATAATATTTGGAGACACGCCACAGTGGATTAACTGTGACTGTCTTCGAGGCTAATTGAAACCGTCCAGTTATTTTGATCTGCCGGTCTTGTAATTATGCGCTGTAATTTACTAAGTTTGTTGTGATTGTCTATTACGATACCTGTAGCACTTGCTTATGGTTCGTTAACTTGTACTTTTTCGTCTCGACAACATCAGAATGACGTTTACATATATCGGTTACGTAATTTAAAGAAAATGTATTTTCTTGATGTATGGATACCTTCTGCGTCATTTTTCAGGTAATGATTATACGTTGAGACAATTCCTCTCATAAGTTATCAGAATCGCATTGACACACTGTATTGGAATGGATAGTCAAAAGCCGGGTAGCAAAGAAGTAGCAACAGGGCAAGAAAGGTAGTAACCGCTGCAGTTACTATTTGTTTGAGGTTGCTACCTATTTTCTAACTTTTTGGGAGTATATATATATATATATATATATATATATATATATATATATATAAGGGGAAGGAGTGTATACCCAGGGCTCGTTTTTCCGTGTTTGTGACACAATAATAATGAGATATAACAGACAGTAATGCCAAGGAATGTACAGGGGAAGTTATTAGCACCAATGGAATGTAAATAAGAAGAAAGAAAAGTGGGTGAAAAATAACCAGCCGTGAGCAGGAATTGAACTTACGACCTTCGAATAACGCGTTCGATGCTCTAACCACTCAGCTACGACAGCGGCCTATATATATATATATATATATATATATATATATATATATATATATATATATATATATATATATATATATATATGTATATGTATGTATGTATGATTATATACGGTAAGCGACGTCGACACCGACGCCACAAGAAGAAACATCCAGCCGAGGATGTCCATATAGTTGCAATCACAATAAAACGGAGCACTCAGTCTCACATTTTTAACCTGCAAATTTAAACCCATCGGTAAACATTACAATTGACAATTGACAATTGACAATTGTGCCAGTTGTGCCAATTGTGCCAATTTCAACATACATTTTATTCAGCCAAATTGGTGTGTGCAGCTATAAATGGTGTAGCCAGTTGGGTTTAGCAACTGCGCAGCCTGAATCTTACGCATCAACCCCCGGCTATCCCAAGGCCTAGTTTCGTGAGCGAGAGTCATCATCTCCAGGAGATGCCTTTATATTCCCGCACCATTCCAGCCGGTGACTGCAGCGCCCCGGCGAGTCATGGCGCGAACTAATATGAGTGGCCGTGTGCTAGGTGCTTTTCTGGTGACCACGCGCTGCCTAGACACCAAATCGCGTGAACCTCCCTAGATGCTTTAGTCTCTAGCGTTGCGCCAACGTCTACTGTCAGTGCCTCTATGGTCAACGTTGATTTTGGTGTTGTGCGCCGGTGTGTATGGATAGCGGCATTATTCCTTGTGAACATTTGATGAGGGAGTACTGGCTGTTTCTCGGCTAACCTACCCTTCATTGGTTGGAGATTGAGGGCTGTGGCTGTTTCATGCAAGCGATAGCATTGAATGACCAACATACCGCGTCGATGTGATATCCTAAAGTGCTGGCTGTCTTGTGTGTGCTGTGCAGTGGTTCGTTTGACAAATTTAATTCCCTGCGTATGGTATGATGCTGTTTCATGCTAGCCATAGCTCTTAATCACTCCCGCGTCGGCGTGATCACGTGCAAGTGCCGGGTGTTCTGAATGAGATCTAGGTCTCTGACGCACTGTACTCACAACACCGCTGACACACGGGTTCTTTTTTGCTATGTCGTAGCATTTTATATCGCAATTAGATGATGGCTGAACCGTATTTGATCTGATTAGTTTGGGCAGTCAGCAATGACAAATACTGATGTCACTTGAATACTTTGATCAAGATCGGCGCTCGTGTTGTCCTCTTTGCCTTCCGCGCCTCGACTTTCGTCTGTTTCTTCTAGCACATTCGTGCTCGCGCTGCAGCCCTTATTACTTTTATGGAGCTGCATGCCATACCCTTGTGCAGAAGAACAATGGATGCAGCCTCTTACGTTACAGGTGGTGGCAGAGGTGAGGATGGTTGCTTGTGTTATTTCATGGCTTATGCGACAGAAGGCACTGTTCACTCCTAGCCACTTTCTAGCTTGGAATGCTCGCACAATCACTGCATTCATTCTGCTTCTCATTGCAAGTCGGTAACTTGTCATAATCTTATGTCTCCATGGTCTGCATCACCTAGACACGGTGTCCCTCCTCTATGCTAAATTTGCCCTTATGAGTTTTTAAGACACAAAGGTCAGGCTAAAAGTACTCATTGCTATACGAGTTGGTCCATGTTGTTGTACAAGCCACAAAGATATGCCTGTTTTGCATGATGAAATAATGAGGGAAGGGTTCTAGGGCAGCTCAAAGTTTCGACGGCTTATTCAACAATGAAAACTATAGGCACACTTGTGTGGACTAAGCTATACTAACATTGAGAGCATACTAACTAATTACACTCTGTGAACGTGCTGTCTACCTAACAGAAAAACACTAAATTATCACTGATACCTATTGAACCTCGTGATTTTATACCAAATACATCCATTTATTCTCGAGTAGTATTGTCCCTGCTTCTGCCAATAATCAGAAGATTATTCAGGCATGGCTAACACTTATGAAAATTGCAATGCATTAGCAAATACGCCCCATCTTTATCTTGTGACGAAAACTCATGTTTCTGTGCATGCTCATTCAAGTATATTCTTGCCAGGCCAGCATTCTTCTTTTGCTGTCGGATAGTGCGAATTCGTAAACGACCCCGTTGACACATATTGTGTATGACTTGGTGTGCCTCTTGCTGTACCCACCTTTGTTGCTTCCATCAGATAGTATACTAGTATATATGAAAAAACTGGGACGATTTTCATGGCACAGAAAAAAGAATCGGCATGCCATCTCTGTTTGCAACCATTTATAGGTCGTGTGCAGCTCGGTGTACATACGGTACAACCTCATGTCTCGCTGTTCTGTGTTCTTGCTTTACCCAAGTATCGTGGTGTTCTCTCTTGATATTCTGCCTGAGCGACTCAGCTGCAGCATTAAGGAGCATGCGACAGAAACGAACCACAGAAAACCAATCCAATTGGTTTTGAAAAGTCTTTGGCATAGCGTGTGAGCACGACCTTGCACATGCATACTCTAGGCAATGTTTAGTTATGGTCCTTTTCACAGTTTTGGAATGCGTCAACTCGTATGAAAGCAATTTTTCATCAGACCTAGACAAGACGAAAAAGCCAACAGCCGTGATGACTCTGCAAGGTAATGCACTAAGCCAAAAACTGTAAAGAGCCACAAGCATTACACTCATGTGTAAACACCAATCCTTTTTGCCGTCTGCGAAAGCCTGCTAAAACATTGTTAACAACGGGCTAATATGTGACAGTGGTTAGTTGCTTTGAAATAATAAAAAAAAAATTCAACGTACGTAAGAGTTTCCAAAACCTGCCCCTAAAATGTATTGTTGATGAAACGTAATAAAAAAAGGTATGGTCAGACATAAGAAATTGCACCCCAGAGGAGTGACATAAGAGCCTATGCATAACGCCTAGACTTTTAATAAAAATTGTGTTCTTAAAATAATGAAGATGACTAACCTAATCCGTGAGAAAGGCCATGAAAATTTATACTGCCATGCCCGTGGCATTACTGAAGGCAACCACACCACTTTCGTCTATGCAACTTTTAATGCACAAAAACAATTCGCCGTGCAGGACAGAATAAAAATAAATCCTCAACATCAACCAAGAACAAGTACCCATCGAAGGGTTGTTTAAGGCCAGTGGATGATGCAGGGTAATTCTCAATTTAAAACGAGTTTTCCAGACAACAGAGTCAAACTGCTTCATAAAAACTGACTAATCACATTCTGCCAGACACCTCAATCACTCACAATAGTCCTGAATGAAACACCTGGCTTACGCATCTTGGCCGAAAAAACACACAAAGGGTGTTTTTGCTAGCGGCAGTATGCAACAGACACTGCTAGTTGTGCAAGTTCCCAGTCTTTACTCAGAGTCAATGCCTTGCTTTTCAAAACTGTTGTTTTTGGTGGCTTTTAACTTGACGAAGTTCATGTAGACTGCTTGTCTTGCCTTTAAGTTGCACAAATCTACATCCATTACTACGGAGCCATTTAGCTTCTTGAAATCGACACAAATTCTTTCACTTGAAGAATAAAAACACTCATCATAAGATCCTCCTGACGAAGAATAGGTTTTCCACTCCTCTGGCTAGAGCTTAGACACTGTCTTGTAAGCAATGGTTCCTAACTGCTACATCAACTTTGGCGGCAATTCGTCGGTGCAATGCCAGCAAATAGTGAGCCGGCAAAAGAGGTTTGTGGCTAAATTTTGGACCTTTTTTAAGTACATAGCATACATTTTCTGCAATGTGAACATTTCTCAGAGAAGTGAGGCCTTCCCGAGTCATGCGAGCAGGCTTCTTAGGTATGAAACAGCGGACATACCTCATCTTCCGGTTCCACTTCACCTCAGTGATGTGGGTCACTGAACCCTTGGCATTGCAAAACAGCTTCAGTGCCAGTCACTCCAGGTCCAAACTGAAGCAAAGTGCACGAAGCAGGTAAAGAAAGCAAACCTGCTGCCACAAATTGTGATTTCACATACTTTCTTAACATCACCAATTGAAGGTGTGACTTCCCCCCAAAAGAGTACTCACTTCTTATGGAACATGACCTTTTGGGGAATTCATGCCTTCATTTGGTTGTGTTAGCAAGTGTGTAAAATTTAAAATCCGAATTGCGGTAGCAGGTGCGCTTATTTTTTTACCTCCTTTATGCAATGTGCTTTAGTTTGGAACTGGAGTGGCTGGTGCTAAAGAAGTTTCGCAATACCACCTGTATCATACTTGACCAGGCACAATATGAAATGCCTAGTCGGCATGTGTTATCAGTCGAAACACGTCATCTTTCAGAATCCACATGCTGAAAGCATCCCGAGGAACCATGCATCTTTGGTAGAAAAGGCACACTTTTAAACAAGGTCATTCTTGTGCAAAGCAGCTAGGCATGCGAAGTAGGTCATGAATGCTCCTTGGCACACCACGTCGGAGCCCGCAGCTGCCGCAAGGTGCCACTGATCAAGGCTGGCTGCAGATGCGCTCTACACAGTCGGGAACATGCCTGTACGTCGTTCTGCTAAATGTTCCAGATATGTTTCTATGTTGCTAGAAAACTGTTGAAAAGCATCTTGTAGTACAACTAGAATGCGTAAAAAGTAGCATTGTGATGCTAGTTGATTAACCCGTTGATATTGAAACGAACCTGCGATGTGCAACAGCTCGATAATACAAGCTCTTCTTGTATACCAGCCTATTTTATGTCCAATGCTATACAAAGGCTTCCGCCAGTCACCTACAATTTTCCCAACCCTGTATAAGCTCGTTCAATCTTATGCATACAACATTTTCAATTCATCATTTCATGTAGCCCTCTGTATTCCTCGGTTATTCTTCCCATCTTTTTGTTTCCACCCCATCTCTCTATGGTCACTTGTCTCTCCCTCACATTGCTTGACCTGCCCAGGTCCACCTTTTATTTCTTGATGTAAGCTGTAGCCCTGTTTGTTCTCTAATCAGCTATACTTTTTTAATATCTCTATGTTATGCCAACCATTTTCTGTTTCTATGTTGCATAGTTCTTTATTTGTTCTGGACTCTTTTTTCTGTTTTTGTACTATCATTCAAGTTTCCACACCATAAGTTAGTACTCGCAGCATAAAACAGTTGACCACTCTCATCTTTAGGGACAGTTGTATATTTCCTTTCATGATTTGGAAATGTCTGCCATGAATAAATAAATTAAAGCTCAAGCTCATCCATACTCATTGGTGAATTGCTATGTCATGAATAGTGTGACCTGCGAATATTTGACTTAAGTACATATATTTTGTAAGGATTCTTGTGTGCCGTTGCTAGTTGCAAACTTTGGCTCACTTGTTTGGTCTCTTAACAATAAATGCTTGTGTTTTCCTTACTTATTTTTAGCCCTATTTGAACACTTCCTCGGCTTAGACCCTTTGTTCAATGTAGTTTATCGGCACCACTGCTGAAAAGCAAAATGTCATTTCGAAAGCGTGAGTACGAAAATACGTTTTGTCAATTATTATTCGTGTTTCTTGTCAACATGGTGGGTCAAATACTTCTGCTAAGCATCCTGTAAATATCGCTCAGATTTCGTCTCCTTGCCAGATCTACTTCAGAAATAGAAGTTTTCTGCTCTGCGACGCCTCCTCCCGCATAAAGGGACTTTTCTAATCGCCCCACAGGACCTTGATAAAGTTAATTGCCCGTCTGTCTGCTGTGCACTCTTTGCAGATGTTGGCTAGGGTATTCATGTATGCATTATGCACTAGCTACTCTAAGACTTTTGGTATCTCTACGGAGTCGAATGCCTTTTTGTAGTCTCTGCAAGCTAGGTAAATGGATCAGTTCTGTTTCGCAGATTTTTCTGTTTGACAACGCATGGCTATGATCCACAGTGGGACATCTGTAGATTGGTGTGTAATTCTTCAAATCTTTCACATATCCTTTTTCTGTATTTGTTCGGTATCCGCATTTTCACAGTTTGGTGGTACAATTGATTCGCCAGTACGTGAAGCATTGTGCAGGAAGTGTCACAAGCTTGCTAAATACGAGATTTCCTTAATCTTTGATCAAGTTAACAATACGCTGCATGATTTTTCGTGATCATGTCTTGAAGGACCTAATTCCATTCTCTCGGGGTAGGGTATCCAACGAGATTCGTTCTTGGCTAAGCTTCTGATTCTATGTTTCTTTCTTTCTAACTTTGTTTATATTTACTCAGAGAATTGAAGTGTTTTGTTCAACTTTGGCTTCATTTATTTTAGGTGGCTTATTTGTAAGCTGTAGTAAATGTCTTCTGCTACCTTACTATGTTGAGACTACTGCTTATGTTACTCTATTTATCTGTTGGAGTGTGCATTCGTAAGTAGATTCTTGTTGTCATGCTTTGTCTTTTTTTTTCAATTCTTTATCTATTTTTGGTGCTATCAATCCCTATGTCGGCATTTTTCTTTTTGTTAGTCGACCCTTTTAGCTCAGTTAATTCAAATTTAAGACTTCGATGGGTAGCTTTTGTAGATCGTTGTTCCTTTTTTAGTTTTTGTGATTTGAGAGAAACTCTTTACTTCTTGCCTTAACTAAGATTTACCCTACCGGAAGTTGCATTTTAGGACTCAATGTAGTTGTGTTTTTTTTCTTTCCTCTACGTCATAATATTTCTCTTGTTCTAAGGCCTCGCATACGAGTGTTCTAAGGCAGTGCTGAGAATGCACGTGACTGTGGCTCTGCTCTATTCTAAGAGGAGCCTTGCAATTTCTCTGCAAATTATAACATTAAGAAAAGAAATGGATTTTTTGGGTGCCTTGAAGTTCTGAATTTAATTTTGGTGGGCTTACTCATTATGTTGACTATGTAATTGAAGCATGCGAAACGATTGTTTTTGTCAAACATTTAAAAGCAAAGTTAAAAAAAGCATACTAAACATGAATCGCAGGTCATCGCTGCTGTATCTCAGGAAGTAGCTGCGTTGAATTTTCCTCGAAACAACATAGGTTTTACGTTGGCTCGTTCGCACTGCGTCTGTTTCCTGCGAAGAAAAATGTCATGGCGGCTTCCGGTTTTATCGTCGACCAGCGCGAAGTTTGAGCTACGTGTTTATTTGCCGCAAGCACTCTTCCTTGCGATAAATGTACTCTTCAGTGAGGAAAGTGATGAAGGCAAATGTTCAGAGCTTGATAGTGAACCTCAAGTCAAGATGGGAACACGGGGTACCCCACAGGGAGCAGTGTTATCACCGCTCCTTTTCAACATTGCTATGATGCGCTTTCCAAGCGAATTGGCCAGGGTGGAAGGCACACAACACGCAGTATATGCCGACGATATTACAATCTGGACCACTGAAGGTAGCCTTGATGAAATGCAGGAGCGCCTTCAGCAGGCCGCATCCATAGTCGAGGCGTATGCCAACGATTGTGGACTCCAATGTGCTCCAAACAAATTAGAGCTTCTGCACGTTAGAGCGAAGTCAAGAGATAAGTCAGCCGTACACATCTCCCTGTCTGGGGTTCCCATCAGAGAGGTGGAGGAGCTCCGGATTCTGGGCCTGTTCATTCACCACAGACTCAGACTGGACTCCACTATAGCGAAACTCAAGAGAATAGGCGAACAGGTAGGGCGCATGATCCACCGCGTTTCCAACAAGTGGGGTGGTCTGCGGGGCAGGGACGCGCTTCGGCTCGCCTATGCCTTCGTGACTAGCCGGATCCTCTACGCCGTCCCATACCTTTGCACTAACAAGCAAGAAGACGAAAGAATAGATGCCATCATTCGTAAGGCTACTAAACGAGCTCTGGATCTCCCGGTGGCCACTTCCAACGCCAAACTGAGGGCGTTAGGTGTGCTCAACTCCTACCAGGAGTTGCGGGAGGCCCACCTTATGAATCAATATACGCGGCTCGTGCAGACGGCTCCCGGGCGCCGCCTGCTAAACCGCTTACATATACAGCACACTTGCACTGCAGAGGAGGCGGAGTGTATTCCGGAACTGTGGCGGCATATGCTCTCGGTCGCTCCACTCCCCAGTAACATGGATAAGCACACGCACGAAAGCAGAAGACAGGCGCGGGCTCGGACGCTAGAGAGGCAACACGGCTCCCGACCTGGTGTATTCTACGTAGATATAGCAGGGCCTTCGCCCACGGGATTTTACACGGCCTCTGTAGTTCACCGGGAAAAGCATGTCAATGGGCTCTCGTTCCGAGCACGAAATCCAGAGCGCGCTGAGGAAGTCGCGATAGCGCTTGCTGCTGCGGACCCCAACTAGAAAGTTATCATCTCGGACTCCCGGAAAGCATGTGCTCATTACTTGGTAGGAGAGATATCCCCCCTAGCCAGCCAAATTCTAAAACGGGCTCTCGCTGATCCAGCCCCGAAACGCATCGTATGGGCTCCTGGCCATCAGGGCTTACGAGGTAATGAGGCCGCTGACGCCGCCGCCCGAGCGCTTACCCACCGGGCTCCTCACCTTGGCTCTTATGACTCGGAGGCCAATACACCGCTGCTGCGGTTCAAAGAAATTCTGACCTATTATCGTGACACTCACCGCCTTTACCCGGCTCCTGCAAAGGGGCTGAGTAAGGCGGAAGAGCGAACTCTAAGGCGCCTGCAGACAGGTACTCTACTCTGTCCTGCAATCCTAAAACATTTCGATGCGAACACAGATGGGCGGTGCCCACACTCTGGGGAGACGTGTGATATCTTCCACATGGTATGGGCATGTCCGAAAAATCCCCACCTACCCCCTTCCCCTACCCCTTCCCGAGAGGCATGGGAGACTGCCCTCCTCAACTGCTCATCACTAGAGTCTCAACGGGCTCTGGTGAGACGGGCGCGAGTAGGGGCCTCGTCATGCGGTGTCCCGGACTAAGGACGCCGACCATGTAGCGGGGTCATGCTTTGGCCCCGTACCTCTCTCTTTTATAATAAATGTTTTTCATCATCACCAAGTCAAGAACAGGTAAGCTGTCAACCTCTAGCTAATCTCAGGTTGAATGCGCTTTCCCATCATTAATTTTGTGGCAGTGATGATAATACTGCTCTGTGTTAATGTACCACAATTCAAAAACTCCCTCGCTGCTAAGTTGCTCGGTTTGTACAGTAGCCTGATGAGAATTATGTAGAGGCTAATATAGATTTTGACAATAAAGTAAGACTTTCATTGTTTACCATGCTTCCACCGTACGTGTTGTTGTGTATTTATCTTGTTGCTGTACGTGTACTCATGATGTTCGTTTATTGTGCGTGTAATTCAAACACATTGCTGGTTTTAGGATCACGTGTGGCTCTCCTTTGTGCCGGATCTGCAGCGGAAGCGTTTCAACCAGGTAAAATCGGCTGCGCTGACACTGAGTGACAGATGAGTCAGCTGCTCAGTGCCAGATAACAAATTAGGGTAATGCGTCACGTTTGGCCTACTTTTGAAATTGTTATGCTATTTGAATTATTGAATCGCCGAAAAAATTGCGGATGAGCGTCCGCGAGGGGGTAAATGTTTTTCACTTTCGCGTGAAAATGAACTCTCGATTATTTAGCCAGCAGTCATGCCTCTGGCACTTGACGTTCTGGTAATAAAATGAAGAGACGCAATTATTAATTATCCTAATTTATGTGCTATAGTGTAACAACGTCGTTCTTTATGTTTCTTTCGTAATTTTTGGTCAGTATTGTACGTACTACTCTGTAGACCAGGCAAAGGGGAAGGAAATAAACAATCAAGAGCAATCTTTGGTTCTGTAACTCAGTCAAATTATTGCTCATAAGAAACCGAGACAATGTTTGCATTAAAGATCTACAAAATACAGACAAAATGAGCTAATATGAACAAGAAATACACAAGGAAGTAGCCATTTTCATTATTTTTTTAAATCAGAAGTGTCATAATATGAAACAGAAAAACACACAAATTGAGAGGAAGACTTAAGCTTAACGAGATGAGAAATTTGTGAACGCGGGTTGTCACGAGGGCCATCGTCTCAACATGCTGACTTTTTCAAGGCTGCCACTGCCGACCTTATCTGAATTGTGTACGCCAGATTTATCAAGATGAAGGAAACCCACATACACTGATGCTAACAATCAGCAAATGACCACAAAATATTCAACATACGTTGTACCAACAAGGCCAAAAGTCATACATTGCCTACCTTAGTGCCTTTTGTATATTCTTCATACCGTCTCCTTCAACCTAAACAAAGCAGTGAAGGCCACATGCAAAAACGAGGAGATGAAAACGTGGAGTCGGCATGCTGAATCGGTTGAATAAAAAGCCGATCCCCCGTGATGAGTTGTGCCAGGGTAAAAGGCAATTAATCATACGCCCATGAAAGAGAAAGAAATGAGGTGCACAAGGGAGCAAGAGTTTTGCATGGATGGGTAGATAAGGAGAAGATGTTTTGTTTATTATCTTTGCCTCGAGGAAGCACCACCTGCCATTGGAGATATTTAAACTTGGAAATTTTTTGAAGAATGACTTATTTTTGATTGGCTTTCATTGTGTATGTGACTTATCAATTTCTCTCAAAAGCCCCCTTTGATACATTTATATACTTGTTGGCTAGAATGCATTAAACTTGTGAATAAGGTGTGGCATTTTTTTTCCGAAAAGCTGGGGACTGTTTCTAAGATTTAAGATTGTTGAAGATATGTCCTGCTACTGTAAAATACTGCGCCATTGCTTTCAGTTAGTTTAGAGAGTTATGTTTAGACAATTTGTGACAACTCAGAATGCAGCCTCGAGGCATCACTCTAAAAGTGTTGAAAAAATATTGTCCCTATATGAAGACTGCCAGAACTTTGGTTCCAAGGAACTGCTGCTGCAAAATTTTGTCGTAAAGAACAGGTTGAAAAATATTTGTGGGAGAGAGTTGGCGCTTGCTAAATTATTGGCGCATAGTAGAAATCTCCTGTAAAGTGAAAAAGGCACTTGCTCGCTATTCTACAGTACCCACTCGCCATTGAAGTTGGAATGGAGGCACTAGCAGGTGAATTTTTTTTTGTTATTGCCAGGGCTGCACAAGAGGCCCTTTGAATGTGATAGCTCAAGGAAGAAACGCTTGCTACCCATTCGGCTGCTCCATCTGTGAGTGTTCTCTTCACACAATCACTTTACTGCGATGTACTTTACAGTAAAAAAAGCACACCCATTTTCATATTTTTCTGTTTCAACAAATTTTGTTTAAATCTGTAGTGTGAACAGTGTGGACACTTATCACAGTTTCTTATGAAAGTGTATGCTTTAGATTGCAGCCTGGGTCATGAGGTGAAGTTCATGCATTCTCAGCTTACTCGCCACCACCTTTATTTGGGAGTGGGGAGATGGGCTGCTGCTTGAAGTGTACAGGCAAATAAAAAAGGAGGTGGGGTAATTCCCCTTGTCGGTCACAGATAGGTGTACTTGCTGCCAAGGACCTCAAAGGAGGATAGATGACAGCGATGGAAATGAATCTGCACTCCAGCGAAGTGCATAACGAGCTAAGTCTGGAACGTCATTGAAAAGATTCAAAAGTTAAGCATTTTAGAAACTGATGATAAAACATTGTCCTGGCTACATCACTCCACATGCGGTTATTTTCATTATTCCTTTATTTTTCCTGCTTCAAAGGCCTCGAGCTGAGGTTAGCGCATATGTTTGCAGGTGCTTATTTTCCTGAAATATTTGATAGGATACTTTGTAAACGTGCTTAGTGACTTGATGTTTATCTGCCCCCTCGTATGATTTTAAGATGCACTTTTTTCTATACTTGCACTTGTCTCTAATTGCAAAGAATTGACATTGATCCTTGAGGTGTGTAGTAAATAACAAGCAACTTTTTCAGGCAAGGTTAACTTAGCATTTTTGTCGATATGTGAGGCTTCACATCCCAAAACCACCACATGATTATGAAAGATGCCTAACTTTACATTTTCTTGTCAGTAACTTTTATTAAACATTTCTATTTGTCCTGAACAATTCTTTGACAGTATGGCTGCATAACTGCTGCACAATGATATTTGGAAAAGGCATATAAGTACAGACCATCTTGAAAACAACAAAAATTGTTTTATGCACCCTCCCGTGCAGTCAATGTTCCCTAGTGAACTTGTCTTCTGGTGTCAAAGAAATGTGAAAAAATAGTCATGACCATTGGGAAAGTCTTGAAAACCATACTACCTACTAATACCATAAAGTCTATGATAAACCAGACATTCCAAAACCTTTCACATAAAAGAACTGGGAGTAAAGTTTTGCTAGCACTGTGCATCTATGCTGGCCTAGGGAGAAATCAATAAAGTTAGGTTCGTTGGGGCTGCTCCTCCATCAACCGTGTCCTTGACTTATCGACATTTGTTCAGCAAGAAAAAAGTCGCAAGTGCATATCAGTGGCACTCTTTCTTGACGTGAAGGGTGCATATGATGATGTAGCTCACGATGCTATCCTCACTTCTCTCGCAGCAATGAGCATCGTTGGACGAATGTTTCAATGGATAAAAGATTATATAACTGACAGTGGTTTCTTTGTGCAAACAGATGAGGGTACAGCTGCTGAACATTACACCTACTGCGGAGTACCTCAGGGAGGTGTTTCAAGTCCTTGATTGTTCAATGTGGCCCTCATTGGTCTGGTGAAGGTTCTGCCAAAGTCGGTGTGCCTATCCATACGCGCCGATGATATTTGCCTCTGGTGTGCTGCAGTTACTTGTCCCCAGATGCGTACACGAATAAAGCGGGCAGCAACCCTCACAACAGCCTACCTTCAGAAACAATGCCTAAATATATCAACTGTGAAGCGCGCGTTGATGGCGTTTACACGCAAACCAATGACGCCATACCCTGTTTACATCAATGGGCAGAGGGTCAAATATGCACGGACGCATCGTTTCTTGGGCATAATAATCGACAGAAGTGTTTCGTGGAGCCCGCATTGTGCGTACTTGAAGAAGAGACTGCTATCTATTGTGTATATAATGAAATTCATGAGCGGGAAAGCATGGGGAACTTCTGTGGCCTCCATGCTACAGCTGTACAGGGCCCTATTTCTGGGTCTCTTGCGCTACAGCTTGCCGGTACTGACTAACACTTGCAAATCCAATACTCATTCATTGGAGAGTTTGCTGGGTCAGGCACTGCGTATATGCCTAGGACTGCCCCAATGCACTTCTACTTATGCCATAATCATGCTTGCCAAAGGCCATCCGGTAAGGACATATAGAGTTGTGGATTGCCCCAGAGCGCACATTCGACAGGCTAGCCGTGTCCCCGACCATCACTTGGCCCTTCTACCCTCCGGAAGACCACGTGCTACGTTTTCAGACGTCATAGCCCAGCACCTAAATAGCATTCCATCAGGATATACGCCAGCTACGAGAATGGCATGTCCTATGTGGTGCCTCGACCAGCCGCAAGTACGTCTAGAAATTTCGGGTATCAATAAGAAAAGCAATCACTCCAGAGCAGGATTGAAGCAAGCAACACTGCTATTATTACATGAGTTGTACTTCGACAGAACGCAGACATACACTGATGGGTCCGTATCGTCCAGCAGCTCATCAGGTGCCGCTGTAATTCCGGCTGCAGCAATGAAAATCAAATTTAGGTTGTCACATGTGATTACATCTACGGCATCAGAGCTTGCTGCTATAAGGGCTGCTTTACAATATCTCGTTCAAGAACGTCCAGGAAAATGGGTCATATTCTGTGATTCGAAGGCAGCGCTTCAAAGTTTGCAGTCTGGCATGTGTAGGAGGAATCATGAACAATTGGTACATGAAATAAGACATTGCCATCATGAAGCTCTAGCACGAGGGCATGATATTATATATCAATGGCTGCCTGGACATATCGGTATTACCGGAAATCAATTAGTCGATGATGCAGCCCGCTCAGCCCATGAAGGAACCCGCGTAGTCCCGATTCCTCTATCAAGGAATGATGCAGCAAGACAACTTTACCTGCTGGCTCGAGATCTTACACGCATGTTCTGGTCGTCTAACAGCTTCCGAAGGTGTCAATTTTATGAACTGGATCCTTCGCTCAAGATAAAGCTACCATCACAACTTTGCCGCTCCGATGCGACACCTTTATGCCGCATTTGGTTGGGTGCTGCATTCACAAAGATGTACTCCTTTCGCATTGGTATGGCAGACACTTCTACATGCGACCATTGCGGAGGTGAAGAGACCATTGAACACGTCCTGTGCAGCTGCGCTTGCTACGACACACAGCGATGCCAGCTACGGATGGTTTTGAATCGACTTGACCCCGGACCATTTTGTGTGCGGAAGATACTAGGACCTTGGGCATCTGCCTCAGTTGCGCAGAAAGCAACTAAAGCACTGCTACTTTACTTAAAGTCAACAAACCTGAGCGACCGCCTATAGACTGTGTGTGCTCCCCGAGTGTGCTCGTGATTGAGTGTACCTTCTCATCTCTCTGTAACCTCTTTTCTCCCCTTCATCCCTTCCCCAGTGCAGGGTAGGAAACCGGATGTGCGTCTGGTTAACCTCCCTGCTTTTTCTTGCATCTTTATCTCTCTCTTTCTCTCTCTCTCTCTCTCCAGGTTCTACGGTTTTATGTTGCAAGGCTGAAATCTGGTTATTAGATGCACTGTTTCAAGTGAAAGCATAATTATTTTGACCTCATATTCTCTCTGAGTACATGACACTGGCACATTAGTACATAACGCATACATTATAATGTGACTGCTTTGATTCGGAATCAATCCCGTGATCTCGTGCAGAACTGTACGCAGTGGCAGATCCAGAAGGGGGACGGTAGGGGTGACCCCCCCCCCCACCAAGGCCTGTCAGTACCCCCTCCCCCTCTCTTCAATGCTTGCCTTTTCACCGGCTATCGTCGATTAGGGTGAATGAGTGGGATTCCTTCGAGCACACAAAAATAGTATTTATGCTATGAAAGAGTTTTTGTGCTTGTAAAGAAAACAAAAAAGGTCGTGACCACGCCTCTATCTTCGGTAATACTTTAAGAAACTCCCCCCCCCCCCCTAAAATGAGTGGCTGGATCCTCATCTGACTGCGAAAGCATCATTTCTCTCAACCCTAGGGGCAGAATAGAGACGCAGACTTTGTTGCTTTTAATGCACTTAAACTTAAATCTTCAACTAAATAAAGGCAACCACAATTACACTGATGATTTTCAAAACTACATGTGTAGAACAAAAAATCATGTAAATGCGACCGAAGGTATAGCGTCCTGTGCAAACAAACAGTATTGCTCATATGCTCTACAGCAAAATGCTGAATAACGTCACTGCCGAAAACAATAGCTTAAAAAGAAACCAGCTTCATGGTGAATGGGAGCTGTGACACAATAATATCTTTTGGCTTCTAGCATCAAACACTATGCTAGTCTATAAAAATATGACAAAGACAGGCAATATTATGATTACTTCTGGGTTGTTGAAATGTCTATAATGAAATGCAGAGGCATAAAGAAGAGGATAAATATGGTGCTACTATATGTACTTGGAGCAAAGTGGAACCTCAATACTAGTTACTCAAATTCAATTAGTTCTATGACAATGGAAATCACCAGCAAGGCTTTTACTGAATGATGTTACCCTCTTCATGAGATGCAATAAAACACCACATTTGAATTATACAGCTTTTCTGTTTACCATGTGGAGACATTGGTTATTAGATCAATTCTGATGTATTTATTATTCTGTGCAAATGCATGCCAATTGAAACAGCACCCGTTCAATCAGAGCAAAATATTCTATTCATTACAGAGAAGTTCGACTTGTTATGACGTCATATTGACACGCTAAAGAAAATCTGAATAATTTGTGACAATCTTAACTTCAGAAGTATTTGAATTTCAAGACATGTAATGTTAAGGTACTAGCAGTTTGTTATAAACGGATAGAAAAGAAGCTATATAAAAAGTAAAAATAGAGCTTCGTTTAATATTGTTAGGAGGCCAGCAAAAGAGCTTAAGACCTAGAAAAAACAGTTGACTTTCCTTGGTACTAGCGAAGGGGGTCAAAACAGTTGCCAAAGACTAACAAAGGCTCTTTTAATCACAATAAAAGAAGCCTTTCCTTCGTTTTTCTGCTAAGGAAGCATTTTCTTTTGGCCACCAAGGCCTCCTTAGCTGGTGTCATAGCATCTAAAGACTATAGGTACTTTTACCTCATCAACTAACTCTAACCAGACTACTTCCTGGTTGAAATGTATGGCAGCAAGAGGTAAATCGAATTCTTTCATGATTTTAATGGAGAGCAACGTAGGCTCCTTCTGCTCTGCTTTGATTAAGCCTGTAAGCACAGAAGCTTGTGCAAGTACAAAGGATCTGTACACGGTGAGAGACTCCCATTAGTGCTGTGACCAAGTGCTCCCAGCTTTCATTTAACTGCAAATACTTTGCTTAAGTTGCCACAGCTGTTGATTTTGTACCTATCGACCTACATATTTTAGACAAATATTGTTACACTGTGCTATAACCTGTAGGTATGAAGTACCATATGGGTGCTTTTTACAAACGAACAGACCAGCTGTTGTCGATTGTCTGTGCATGTTTTCACAACCAAACGTTTACGACGGAGAATTTTGCAATTATACAATTTATTACGCAATAAATGTTCCATGCAGTGGTCCTTGGGTTGCAGTTGAAAATCGCAATATGGTAGTGCATGAACAAAGTGTCAAGGACCTCCTCTGCCCTGG
Source organism: Rhipicephalus microplus (assembly GCF_013339725.1). Taxonomy (NCBI): domain Eukaryota; kingdom Metazoa; phylum Arthropoda; class Arachnida; order Ixodida; family Ixodidae; genus Rhipicephalus; species Rhipicephalus microplus. The sequence goes on from NC_051167.1 coordinate 188,533,689, forward strand.
TCCTTTTATTATTGTATGCGATGCGATCTTTCAATAAACAATTCGCATTATGAAGTGGCAAAAAGCAAGAACACCAAAACTGATATTTCTTGCCCAAATAAACTACTGCTAGATCATGAAAGAAGATGCACAAAGCGAAATACGCCTCACTTAACTGCACTGTGGAATGAACCACAATGTTGATGTTGTCGCGTGCCATAAACATATAAAACTACACCTTCACATATAACCAACCCCTATACATAGCCTTCATAGATTACGAAAAGGCGTTTCACTCAGTGAAGACATCATGCAGGCACTACAGAATCAGGCATCGAAGAACTCTACATAAATATACTGGAAGAAATCTACAGTGGATCCACAGCCATCATAAAAAAACCGACAGAATCCCAGTCAGGGTGTAAGGCAGGGAGATACAATCTCGCCAGTGGTATTCATCTCGTGTTTGCAGGAGGTTTTCAGTATCCTAGCTTGTGAAGAGTTAGGGATAAGAGATAATGGAAAGTATCTCAGAAACCTGCGATTCGCTGATGACATTGCCTCGATGAGTAACTCAGGAGATGATTTACAGCTTATGATTACAGAACTGAATATGGAAAGCAGAAAAGTAGGTCTGAAAATGAATGTGCACAAAACTAAAGTAATGTTCTACAGTCTCGGCAGAAAACAGCCCTTTGCAATAGGTGGAAATACACTGGAAGTTGTAAAGGAATATGTCGACTTAGGACAGGTGTTAACCGCGGAGCTGAACCATGAGAGTAAGTAACTAAAAGAATAAAGCGGGGGTTGATCGAATTCAGCAATCACTCACTTAATAATGAATGGTAATCTGCCACTAACTCTCAAGAGGGAGGTATATAACAGCTGCATCTTGACCGTACTTACCTACGGAGCAGAAACCTGGAGGCTTACCAAGAGGGTTGAGCTTAAATTGAGGATGACCCAGTAAGCGAAGGAAAGGAAAATGATAGGTGTAACTTTAAAAGACAAGAAGAGAGCGGAGAGGGTTAGCGAACAAACCAGGGTACAGGTTATCATAGTTGTAACCCAAGAAGAAGAAATGGACATGGGGCGGGCACGCTGTACGTAGCCAGAATAACCGCTGATCATTAAGGGTAACTGACTGGATTTCTAGAGAAGGCATACGCACGAAGGGGAGACAGAAAGTTAGGTGGGTTGATGACATTAAAAAGTTTGCAGGTATAACATGGCAACGAAAATCACAAGACTGGGTTGAATGGCAGATCATGGTAAATGCGTTTGCCCTGCAGTGGGCATAGTGAGGCTGAAGATGATGACACCTTTACTGTACGACGAGGTGTAAATCTAGGTGTTAAGCAAAAAGTTAGCATACCGAAGTTGCGCTGAAGGCAAAGCACTCGGTCCTTTATGCCGATCGCAGTTTACAGGTGAACACTTGACACACCAATCATACCGTATATGTATAATGTGGTGGTCTACTGCAGCTCTTGTCAGCAGAACCCTACCTAACAACAAAATTGGCCAAAAGCGTGAGCAATATGCTTGTTTGGAAGACCGAACATGTACACGTGCTTCTTTGCAGACGTTTCATCTTTTCTAGATACTTGCCTAAGTATAATGCACCGTTTCTACGTAGGTTTGATGTAAATGGTCGACTGTTTATTTCTTGCATTGCCACGTAAGCAGTATCCAAAGAAGTAGAGGCCACAAAAGCGTACAGAACTGCACGGTTAGTCTAAGCATTCACTGTGATCACCAACAAGGGATTTGCAGTCACAGCTTTTTTCCTCTATGCTACTTAGACTACCTGTGCGAATAGTGGAAGTAATGCAATACTCATACCGCTGGTGTCACACATTGATTGATATGTGGGTTTAACGTGCCAAAACCACCATATGATTATGAGAGACTGCCGCAGTGGAGGGCTCCGGAAATTTCAACCATCTGGGGTTTTTGAACGTGCACCCAAATCTAAGCACATGGGCCTACGACATTTCCGTCTTCCATCGTAAATGCAGCCACCGCAGCCGGGATTTGATCCCGTGATTTGCGGGTCAGCCGCCGAGTACCTTAGCTACTATACCTACCGCGGTGGGGCGCCGGTGTCAAACAGACAATTTTGATCGCGGTCAGGACGTCTGCGCCAAACTCGACGTTGTACAGTGCAGCTGCAAAAAATGTTGTTGCGCGTGATCAAATCTTCTCGAGGAAAACTGGTATTATTCACCGCTACACTGTCTAAACTAATCTCGATCAAATACAGTGCAGCGCGACCACATGCAGCAGTACCCGTGTGACAGCGTTCACTAAAGCGCGTCAGAGCGCTACCGCGCATTCAGAACTAACGTCCAGATGGAACAGCCAGCACTCACGCATCACTATGTTAGCAAGGAATAATACAAACCGCCACAAAGCACCGAAACAGAGAAAGCGCTGACACACAGATAACACAGCCAGCGGCGCCTCTACACACCCGCCCCGCTCCAACCAGCGCGGGCGCACCGCTAGGGATGAAAGGGCCTAGGGGTGTTCACGCAATTTGGTACCTAGGCCGTGCGCAGTCGTCAGAAATGAAACCAGCGAGCGGCCGCTCGTGTTAGTTCGCGCCATGACTCGTCGTGGCGCTGCAGTCAACCGGCTTGAACGGTTCGGGAATGTAAAGCGCCTTCCGGAGCCTACTTGCGCAGAACCATAGGTTTCTTGGTATCTTTTGCCCTATCTTTACAACCCTTCGTCGGTCACTACAGCACTTACCATATTTTAACGGGGCTAGGTCGAGCACGGGTGGGCAAGATTTTTCGAGCAACTTCGAGCCAATACCAAATTTTAACAGCTGCGCTGTGAAAATTACCCTCATAATTTCAGCCCAAAACCTAGAATATCTGCCATAGTGCGAATTATGCATCGCATAACGAGCGTTATTTGCGAGAGGCACCGTATAAACCTGCTATTTAATATCCTGACATGACCCTAGGAAAGAAACATGATTGATATGTGGGGTTTAACGTCCCAAAACCACTATATGATTATGAGAGACGCCGTAGTGGAGGGCTCCGGAAATTTAGACCACCTGGGGTTCTTTAACGTGCACCCAAATCTGAGCACACGGACCTACAACATTTCCGCCTCCATCGTAGGAAAGAAACAGTGCGGCGTGTTTTGAGCATTGACCAAAGGCATCACTCGCCTACTTGGCTGGTGCATCACTACTGTTTTCAAATTCAAGGATGTCGCCGATAACTTATCCACGCTGTGTTTCTGAAGAAAGTATTTTCTCGAAACCGAAAGCTAGCTGTACGAGGCTGTGTAGTGACTCACTCGGCAATAAGCTGTTCCCATACTCATATTACAACACAGCACCGATAGCTACGCCCGCTACGGTGGTCTAGTGGCTAAGGTACTCGGCTGCTGACCCGCAGGTCGCGGGATTAAATCCCGGCTGCATTTCCGATGGAGGCGGAAATGTTGTAGGCCCGTGTGCTCAGATTTGGGTGCACGTTAAAGAACCCCAGGTGATCGAAATTTCCGGAGCCCTCCACTACAGCGCCTCTCACAATTATATGGTGGTTTCGGGACGTTAAACCCCACAAATCTAATCCGATAGCTGCCAAGCGTAACATGTTACAAGAACACATGCTCACAAATCTTCGCATCAAAGTAGTTCACGTTTGTTAAAACAATTTACACCCTCACGTGGTGTATTTTATATACTAACAAGTTTTCACCAGTATTCTAAACGAAATGCTTTAGCGTAGTTTTTCCATTCAACTATTGCATCGCCCATGCGATTTCATTCACTGTTAAGGTGGAACGAATTGTCAGCATAACTGATTGCCTAACACTTTCTGTCGTTGTCTGCTGTATAACACAATAGCTAAATTTTTGCGGCTCTTTGTAATAGACATGCTCTAACAGTTTTTTATATGGCAACACAATACTACAGAATTGTCAGGAAAATAAAAACAAACGGTTCTTAGTTCCTCAAAAAAGTCATTTCCGACTGGCCGTCACAGTGGTACAGCGCCGAAAATTGATTTTATCGATTGGTGTGCGCAATGCGACATCCTTTTATTGAAAATAATAATCTTGCCTTTTAGTTTGAGAGAAAGAAATACATATAATTGTCGGAAGACGTTTTTTAAAGAAAAGGTAAAACTCAGAAAGCATAATAGCCATATGCAACCGAAAATGCTTTTGAAACAAAATGAACTGAGTAGGGGTGAAAGACGTAAGAAACGGTGTTTCAGCTCCACAATCGTTAACTCTACTAACACTAACGTTGAAAGGGGTGAAGCATACTTTATTTCTAGATATATTTACTAGATAGGGTACTAATGGTGCCTCATAAACCATGCGTTCCTAGAACCAAGCATGCAGGCATAGATGTTTTCGCTCCCTATGGCGTCGTTACAGTACAGCGTGGAATGAATGTTACCTCAAAACACTTGTTTTTATTTTCGACATGCCCGGTTTAGGTTTACTATGGCATATCGAGTGTTCCAGATCCACTGACGTCATCTGATGTCTGTTGGGATAACTGCTGCCCTCTTCCATTTTTGTTAACCGGGGGCAAGCAATGGGATTAACCAGGTTTTTGTGGCACACGCCCGTTTGTGATAAACTGTGAATACATCACACCCCATTAAATTGGGAGCCTACAAGATGAGTCCCTAAGGTGTTTCGGGACTGAAGAAAAAATGTTTGTTTTGTGAGCGAGTAGGGTGTTTTTCAGAAAACACGTTTTTGTGCATAAGTTTTGATGCCACATGCTGAAACACTCCAGTTGAGTAATAATTTTCACTATCTCTCCTCGAATGCCCTTTGAAGCAATTTTACTTGCCTCGTTTCGTCTATCTTTCTTGCTTCTTCTGGCATCGACCTGAAAGCTTATCTTTACTTTTATGTCATGGCTCTTCAAATACAGCACATTCTACGGGAACTTTCGTAAATGCTACTTTGGCTGTGCGCGTGTCCACAAATGGGTGACATCGGGAGGTATGTAAAACGTCTGAAATGTCGCACGAAAGTAAAACATTAAATATCTATCTCAATATGAAGGCTCTAATTAAAGAATGAGGATGAAAGGAATTACTTGGCGCAAGGTAGCGCGATATACTGCCCTTAACGGGCGCATACCTAAATGTTGAAAATGCCTACTAGCTCAAAACATTGTGTTGCGGAGTTGATATAAGCGAACAAGGTCACAATTTATTCACCATTATAATAAAACGCTTCAGCACTAACTGCTTCAAGGTGTATGACGGGTACACATTAAAATACAATAGGCTCATTGTAGAAACATTTTAAAGTACTTTCTCATGCTGCTCCAGAATGCCACTTGGTGCAAACATTTATAAAGAGTGATTCAAAGTTTCGGTGTAGAAACAAAAATAAACACATTTGCATGTAATATAGCCCACAGTGTGCTCCACATGTCTTTGAATTGTCAAAAAGAATGAACAGTACGAGATTGTGGATGGTGTTGATACCCCCAAAAAATAAACTTAGATGCTTCTGCTGTTGCGTGATCTTCAAGTTGTTGTGACGGTCGAAACGAATGCTTAAGGTTCATACTGCACTCCCGTACATAACAACATTGTGAATGTTAGATGTGATTACGGCTCAACGGAAGGGCAAAAAACGCAGCAACTTTAAATTGACAAAGAGTTTCTATTTGCTGACATTTTACTTCGTGAATAGAAATGAACAGATAAATAAAGTTTACAGCTGCAAGAAATTTGACAGAGGAGTGTCTAGTTTGATACCCTGCACTAGACGTGGGGAAGTTAAGGACTAGAGAGCTGAGGATAAAGAAAAGGCAGGTATTGTGGAGACACAGGTAGAATTTGTCAGAGATGCCAATGTTTCTGCGTCATGTGGTTTTACCACACTTGCATTTCAATGAAAACGAAGAAATACTTTTCTTGCAGTGGAAGAAGAGAACTGTGGAAAAATAATCATGAAAACTAACGAAGTCCAAGCACTTGGTTAGAAGCATCGGACAATTGGAACAATTGTGAGAGAACATCACGGCTAATACAGAAACATTACGAGACATTGTGTGAAGGGTCAAGTTAGACACGTGTATTCTTGAGGCAATGAATATGACTTACTCCATACGAGTGCAGGATGACCTGTAGGTCCTCGGGTGGTAATTTTTTCCCCAATACAACCTTGAATAATGAAATACAGAAGCAGGACGTTTGGTCTGTGCATAATTATATTTAACTAAGAACTGCTGAGAAGTAAAGTGGAGAAAACACATTCCAGCTTCAGAACAGCACATTTATAAGCCAAGGAAGGCAATTCTTCAATGCACGACGTGCACTATCTTGTGAAAGGTCTCACGAATGCAGGTTCACCTATTCGATTGACGTTTCAAATGTCATTACCAGTGAGTGGAGGCAAGTTGTTCTATATCATACAGAATTTTTGCTGCTAAAGGTGAGGTATTCATTGTTTTTTATTTAGTGGAATTTAGAATACAAAAAATATGCTTCATATTTACTATTTATGCAATGCATCACGTAAATTGTTTTTCAACAGCACTTCGTAGTTTTACAAGTTTTTGTAAAATACTTTGAACAAAGAACGGCTAGGTAACTTTTCATACGGCTAGTAATGTCATAGCTATGTAATATCTTTCACTTAAATTGCACTGACTGAGTCCTCAAAAAATGTTTGAAGGTACTCTTACAAAAGCACACGAGTTTACAATTGCACTTTCATACCTACAAAATAGAGAAAAACGTAATATTTTAACGCAGGACAATAATACAAAATACTAGTAAAATACTTGATTATCAAGAAGATATATAGCACTCTTCTTAAGAGTGTGCAGCAATATATTGTAATCAAATTGCTAATCCTGCAATCAGCATGAAATTTACGCCCCCCTTGTTCTTTTTATTTAGCCCAGTGTTTTATCTTCCCGAGTGCATATGAAGTCTATAAGTGGCAAAAGAGGAATCACTGGTAGGACCTAACGAATATCCATATATCATTTGTAGAAGCCTCTGTATTGCTCATGTTCATTCTGGAACTTCAGCAACAAAAATCCGCCTTTAAGGTAAGTATGGGGGCATGTTAAAAAACCCCAAGTGATCGAAATTTCCGGAGCCTTCCTCTACTGCGTCTCTCTTAATCATATAATGGTTTTAGGACGTTAAACCTCATATATCACCATCATTATCATTGAATGAAAGTATATCGTTTGCATGTTCAGTATACCTTTAGTAGGAGTTAGCTGATTGAGACAGTGATAACTAAGCTAGGTATGAATTTAATGAATACAAAGGTACCGTAAGCTGACATAGGCTGCGAAATTTTTTACAGGTGAGAAAGAGAGGCAGGATAGAGAAAAAGGGAAGACAGAAGATTAACCAGATTCTGAGATTCGGTATGCTACGCTGCACGGGGGTTGAGGTCTAAGGGATAGAAATCGAGAAAGATGAAATTAAATGGATTGAGAAGATGGACATAAACACATAGACACACGAAAGCGATCTACTCAGAGTCTCAAAGTCGTTCGGGCAGGCTAGTAGTTCCGCAAAAAAGCCAAAAAAGCCCAGTAGAGCTTACACGGCCTACTTCTCAAGCTTATTTTTTGTTCTTGTACTCTGTTATTTTCTTATTGCAATTGATGCCAGACTCTAGATGGGTTTCTGCCAGTATTGTAAGCGTCGTCATCGTGGTAATGTTTCGTACTAGGCCTGACTCAGTGTAACCATCTCACGCATCATATGTTCAACCCAAAAAAGGGGTGATGAGGGTCGTTGAAGATTGGTGGACACGTGTAAAACAGTCAAAATGTGTGTCGAGTCAGCCGCTCATCGCTGTTACAGCAGAGAAGAAACACCTCACCCGTCTTCCCTCGGATGAAAGAAGTGCAGATACTTGCGGAGATTGGGGGGGGGGGGGGGCTGCATCAATTAGGTAGCAAGTTCAAACTTTCTTCACAAGGTCATGGTCACACGCGCTCATGCGTGCTACCTCAGCACATAAATAGTATAAGAAGGTCGTATACCGATCTACGTGCAATGAACAGACGCCCATGAGCCGGACGGTGCCTTTTTCTTTTCTAATTCATCTTTACTTTATTCCACTCTCCCTTTCAATGCCTCCATATTGTACGTCCTTCGTCTCAATACAGCGCATAGCAAGTTTAGGGCTTCATGTTGATCTTCGTAGGATATTCCCTTTCGTTGGTGTTGTATTTGCTACTGCACCCTGTCTTCAAAACTGTGAATTTTTTACGCACACAGTTTACTGTTTCACACACACACAACTCCGAGGTAATTCAGCGTTGCATGATGTGGTTCAGCTTTGAATCACTGTGGCTTGAGAAAAGGCGCAAATGGTGAAAAAGTGCGATCAAGCCGTTAACATTGTCACTCTCCTATCCGCTTGCTGCGTATTTCGCCTGTATATGGATCTGTTCACCTTCAGCTTACATCAAAACGTAGTCACCTGTGCTCACTCGCTTATCCCTTCCATTGCGTTATTTCGCGTTGAAGTCAAAGACCGCATGAAGGTTCACTTAGCTCGGTGCAACGGCAGTGTTTGCTGAAGGTTGAGCTGGTAGGATATATTTTCACTGCCTCCCATTTCGTTACTAACGTATTAATTGAGTGTGGTGAAACCCACACCTTTTTTGGCAGTTGTGCTGCAAAAGTCCTATGAGAATTAAAATGGGATAAACTGCTGTCTGGTTCAACAAGAAAGCATTTCATGTGCACCTGGTATACTCCTATTGGAAGATAAAAAATATAGTGTATTCGATTTAGTGTTTCTATACACAATTTATCGGTGATGATCATCCAACGTTTAGTGACCCTACTGAACTTTCAGATAGATAGCTGCAGTTCACATTGTTTTTGACACTTACATGCAGTACGTTCCTATAGGGAAACCATCAGTAAATTCGCATGACACAGTGCAGTAACCTATAGGATGTTCACTTCGATACTCATAAGTGTAGCTATTCGCAGCCACTCACTCGAATTCGAGGCGTACACACTACCTACCCGGACATCTCAACACACTATTGTTTTTTTTTAAGTGTCACGTTCACTAATGCGGAGTTCTAAAGAATTTATTATAGAAGGGCACCGAAAGACTTTTCAGTGCCACATTGTTTAAAGTGTGGACCCGCATTTTCATGTATATGCTCTGTATTTATTAGTAGAAAATATTTCCTTGAAAAGAGTGGCTGCAAAAAAAAAACAGATTTATTTTCAATTTAGCAGCCAAAGGTCGTAGGACAGCCTTTCTTTTCCAGACACTCTTCGCGATGGCTATATAATGGACAAGTGGTAAACGACGGGCGCGAAAGCTCTAGTGATCCTAGCAGCCTTCAACTTTACTGATTGCATTGTAGTAATCCACATTTTAAACTTACTGAGTAGCACTATACAATAATACGTATCCAAGTGGTTGAAGTAGACGCTAGGCGCAATATATCACTATTGCGTTCAACTTTCAAAGGCAAAGCTAGAAGTGCCCCAATTTCCTTTATTTAAGCGGTATGACGCACGTTCACCAACGCCTTGTATACATTTAGTAGTTGTTGGCATGCCTTTTTCGGAACATCAAAAACATCAATGCCGAAAAGGTAACATCCGGTTGGGTGCCATGTCAGCACTACCTCAGCTACAATGAAAAGAGCGACACCTGACGCTGTAAAGTTGGACTATCCTGATGGCACTGACACCGATAATAATTTTTGTGTGACAGAGGCTTGGTAAAGCTACCACGTTAAATGTTCTACTGTGTCTTCCTGCCGTTACAAGAATTTAATTACGATGCGCCACTTTTTTTCTTTTTCAACTTTACTCGTTACTCGTGTACCAACTCGTGTACCAATATACATTTACTCGTGTACCAACTGTCATGTGAAAATCCCGTCCAAATGTTTGGCAAGCTTTCAGTTTATATCAAACTTTTTTTACAAGCATTATTACAGCTTGGCAAGCGGTATTTAGTTTATTCTAGAACTATTGTGGTGACCAGCACGAAGGCTGGCGTGTTCAACGTCACATCGGAGAATGCCGAGGCGCATTTCCGCATGCAGGCGCAGACTACCGACGGTGGGCACTATGATGACGGCTATTATTGTTTTGTGTATTGTTTATTTCGATGTTTCATTTCCTAGGCACAAGTTCGGCCAGTAAATTGCTCGTCGTTGATCGACAAGTAGAGAGTGATTTTCCCCCGAGAACACGTGACAATATAAATCGCGGATTCCGTGGGGCGGGCACTCCTACTCCACAGGCCACATGCATCCAGTACACACGACTATGAGGAAGGCTTACATAAGATGTCTAAGAAATGTGCCATGTCAATCATGTGATTACTTTGAAGTTTTCTTAACTGTGAAAAAAGGAAGAACGATGTTCGACAATGACCCATCTTTTTTTTTCTACTGTTTGAGCTTTCTTTTTCTGAATAAAACGAAAGTATTCTTTCAATTCATCGAGGTTTCATTACTTCAGAAATTTTCATTAGAAGGATAGTATCAATATAGCTTCACAGCAGCGTAATATAAATTAAAATAACACAAATGAAAGCCGACACACAAACAGAATGATATGAACAAGCATAGTAATGCAGTGCCTACAAACGCAAGTATGAGCCATATAGTAGTAATTGATTCCATTGAGACGAAGTTTTGTAAATGACTAGTATAGTCGCCTTGGGTAATTTTGGTACATCTTGAGACGTCTATGCTTGTAAACAGAAGTGAAAAGGCTAATAGCGTTTGTCAGACACCTATGCTGTCCTATGCCCGCTTTTGTATGCACCAAGTTAATGAGACGACGACGACTGCGCGCTGACGCCGTTTTTTAAAATCAATCTCAAAATATTGAATCAATACTAACTTTGTAAACACAAAGGAATAGGGCATACATAAGAAGGTCTCATAACACGCAGCAGTAAAGAGAATTCTTGGTAGAAAATTACATACTATAAAGTACAAAAAATAACAACAAGCATTGAGTATTTATTCATAGTTATAACAGCAATCCAACAGTACAAAAAAGGCAATAAGGCAATAAAAATAGCAATAAGGCATCTTTAGGTTCTTTTACTTAGTAACTCAAAGGCGCCGTCACAAAACAAAAAGCGCTCCACCATGGTGGTCTAGTGGCCAAGGTATACTCGGCTGCTGACCCGAAAATTGCGGGATTGAGTGCCTGCTGCAGCGGCTACATTTTCGATGGCCGAGAAAATGCTGCACACCCGTGGGCCCAGATATGAAAAAAAAAAAAACCCAGGATGTCAAAGTTTCCGGAGCCCTCCACTACGGCGTCTCTCATAATAATATGGTGGTTTTGGGACATTAAAACCCACATATCTATAAAAAAGGTGGTAAAATGTCAGCAATACAATAGTGAGTAATTATTGATAGCTATATTGAATCAACACAAATGTACATAGTACTGAGTAGAACAGTAGCGGCCACAGTAATTGCACTAACTGCGCGGAACAGTAGCGGCCACTTTAATGGCTCTAAACGCAAGGAACTGAAGATATAAAAATGCGAATTAGTTATGAGTAAACAGTAACTGCTAGACAGAAGTGCTTTAAGTGTTTGCAGTTTGCAAATAAATGTTTCTAATCTAACCAAGTCAGGTTCAATGGCGTACACGTGCCTCGAAAGTAAATATAAAGAAGTAAACATGCAGTGCCCATACTGTTAAAAACTGGATCGCCTTTTGTCAAAGAAGTGGTTCTTTATTTTTAAACGATAGTGTGCCATACTTTCATTTTACAGAGAACGTGTTCTCTGATATAGCACGCTGATATGCACTTTTGGGTAGTTCGGCCTCTACTAGCGTGCTCCGTTTTACACAGGGTGTGCGTGCACATGTACGCCATCCGCTTAGAACTACAGGGCCCACAAAGACGTAATTGTGCGTCATTGCAACGCGCATATTTTTTGGTCATTACTCAGGCTTGGCATGTGCTGCCACGCTACTGGAATACGTTGAATAATTTTTTTGCACCGATGGATTAACTTCTTTGCACAAATCTATCTGTTTTATTTATGCTTAACGGCAACGAAGTGCCGGCTAGTTTAGCCCTTCTGTCAGTTCGCACCTGTTGCGTCCTCAAAATGCGTGGCTTTCAGGTTTAGAACTTTCAAAAAGCTGACAGACCTGATATCCTCTCGTTTATTGCTCCCCAGTTCATGAATTCGCCTGTTTCCGGAAAGGTGCTGACAGACACAAATGATGCCTGTGTTGTTGCGTTTACAGTTTCGAGAAGCCACAAAAATACTTCCATCGCATTGGCGATACGATGAATAAATACAATTTACAAGCACGATTACGATCAGCAATCGTAATCATTACGTAACTATATGAAACTGTAAATATTACGTAGTTATTACGTAAAATCGTCATTATTACGATTACAATTGCATTACTTATGATTTTTAATTTTTCGCGGTCAGGGTGCACTCTGAAATTCACAGTTTTGTTTACTGCACCCCCCCCCCCCCCCGTAATGTTTGCTTGTGCTATAGAAAAGAAGCCGGTATTTCTGTCCTAAATGAGTCTAGTGGCGATTACTTCGCATCACCGCTTAACAGTAAAATCAAACACTAATCAGTACATATCAGCTCGTTACACGAGGAGTTACTCATGAACTAAACAGGCAGGTATTGATTAGCGAGCGATGTTTGAAAAGAGTGTGCGGCAAGATGATGCTGACGGGCTAAGAAATGGTTTCAATCTCCTTGTATTTCTAGCTCCCGTCACTTCCTGTAGTTATTTTGCATGCCTGCGTACGCCTGTGAACTACAATAAAGTGTAATGTAATGCATGAGGATTTACCATTTTTTTTTATTTTTTTGCAAGAATTCAACAATAAAGGGTCCAAATAAAAGGCGGCAGTAAACTGATAATAACAAACTAGCCAGTAGACATACTTATATTTAATCAGGAACTGTTGAGCTACCCGGAGGTAAAAATATGGGCGGGGTGTTGCAGCTGTTGCGCAGAAGCCTACAGCGAACGCCACGAAATCTGCAAGTGTTTGACAATTGAAACACCTCCATTACGTTATTGTCCGCCTTTCCGAGTAACCGTTTTCCTTGTGGGAAGAGCCGAAAGCGCACCCCTCTGAGCAGCAAAATATTCATTTGAATATTATGTAGCGTTTAATGTCCAAAACCACAATATGAATATGAGAGACACCGTAGTTGAGTACTCCGGAAATTTCGGTCACCTGGGGTTGTTTAACGTGCATGAAAATCTGAGCCAGCAGGGAGGTTAGCCTCCCTGTCAGTTTTTCATCCTTCCTTCTTCTTCTTTAAATCTGAGCACACAAGCCATGGAGCCGCCACAGGCGAGGAGGAAGCAACAAAAAGGGAGAAGGCAGGGAGGTTAACCAGAAAGACATCCGGTTGCTACCCTACACTGGGGGATCAGGGAAGGGGACAAGAAAGACGAGAAAGAGGTAAGAGAGGGAAAAGAAAAAAAGGTGGGGGAGAGGCTGACAGGCGAGATTTGAACCCGTGACAGGCGGGTCAGCAGCAGAGTACCTTAGCTACTATAGACCACCGCAACGGGGCTAGCAGCAAAATATTTGACAGTTGGCCTACTCTACAGGCTATACTATGCGTAAAACGGCCCTGGGTTTATCCAAAGGGAAAAAGAGAGGTACCGAAGCGTCTGTCGGTGGATGGAGTTCACAGCAGCGGCGAGGCTCTGAGCAGGCGCAGCTGTGATGTATCTCCGCAGGTGGTCACGTGAGGTCACATCACACCTGCGACACTTGTGTTTCGGCGGCTCAAGTTCATTGCGAGGTGATGATTGGCCTTAGAAGATATGCTGTAGTTTTGCCTTTTGCTCTAAATGGTTCTGCTTGGATGTGGCAAATCAAGACGGTTGTCTGCGAGTCATTGTTATTGCAGCGAAACGAGAGATGATGGCTTCAATGCCAAGGAGGTAAATAAAAATTCGGCAGATCTCACGTACCTTGGGAATCAGTGTAATGCAAAGCATGCATTTGCAAGGTGAATGTCTTTTAGCGTTTATATTGAGCGAGACGTTATGAAGTGACCCTCAATATATATACAAATCCACGCACTTGTATACGTTCGATATCCGCATATGTTTTATATTAGCAGTTGTTTGCAGTTGTGTAACGATGCCTACATGAATGTGCATATTAGTAACACCAGAAGAGGTAAGCTGATATGAAACGCTCGTCTTTTCACTGGGGCTCACGAGGATGAAGTTCTCTCAACACTGCCACATAGATCAGCCTCAGCGAATGGCACTTACCTACAATTGACGTTAACCCAACAAGACGGCGGTGTCATAGGAGTACATATGTAATATTTATAGACTTGATAACCAGTACTGCACCCAGAATAGACGTCTCATAAACATTAGGGTCCATTTCGTAAGGTATTTTGTAGACCTGGCGTGGCTCTGTGGTAGAATACGTGATTGTCATGGAGAATATAAGGGTTGGATTTCTGCTGAGACCCTGATATTTATTCTTTGAAGTCGTCCGGTCAAAGCTGCCTATGTGAGAACTTTTTTATTGATCAAGCATTGAAATTACCTATGTGTGTTTTTACTGTACCTTAGTTGATAATCATTGTGTATAAGCTGCCAAAGATACTCGCATACCAGTGGCAAAAATCCGCCTCCAGGAATGTGCAACTGTTTTTCAGAAAGTGTTTGTCGATATATATATATATATATATATATATATATATATATATATATATATATATATATATATATATAAACAGCAGGCATGGTGGTTGAGTGGCCGTAGCATTGCATATAGCCAAGTAGATCCTCCGTGAGCGGTCACAACGTGGTTTATTTCGATGTAATGGCGCCCCGCCGCGGTGGTCTAGTGGCTAAGGTACTCGGCTGCTGATCCGCAGGTCGCGGGTTCGATTCCCGGCTGCGGCGGCTGCATTTCCGATGGAGGCGGAAATGTTGTAGGCCCGTGTACTCAGATTTGGGTGCACGTTAAAGAACCCCAGGTGGTCGAAATTTCCGGAGCCCTCCACTACGGCGTCTCTCATAATCAAATGGTGGTTTTGGGACGTTAAACCCCACAAATCAAATCAATCGATGTAATGGCCTAGAGTCTGGCCTTCATCAGGATTGAAGGTACAGTTTGTTGGTGTTCAGCTTTATACAATCTCAAAACTGAGGGGGGAGAGAGAAATAGAAAAAAGGGAAAAAGATAAAGAAGGAAAAAAGATAAAAAGAATAAAAGGTGGACTCCCCCCCCGGGGCGCCCCCTTACAATCTTCCTTCCACTTCCCCCTCCATCTCTCTCCCCTTTCTCCTTTTCACCTTTCTGCTCTCTATGGTCTGTGTATGCTTGCTTTCACTAACGCTTTCTTCCCGACCAGACGGCGCCTCCTGGCTCTGGTGGTTTGGTGTGGAACAAAATGAGGGGAATATATATATATATATATATATATATATATATATATATATATATATATATATATATATATATATATATATATATACATATATATATATATATATTGCCACCTAGTGTTCTGGGCCAGTGAATGAAGAAGACAAAAACGAGCAAACCATGCCAGCGGAGACGTCCTTCTTTGTCTCTCAGATTTCGATAGTCGCGTCTCCTTGTACGTTTCTTCGAGCTCCTAGCACGTGACAACTGGTCGAGGTGCTGGGTAGAGCAGAGTTTGCGCATACGACATGCGAGAGAAGCTAACGTGGTTGCTTGGGCGAGTTGGTACGACATGATTCACTTAAAAAAAACGGCGCCAATAACGAGGGACTCACTTTAAGTGAATCATGCGAGATAAGTCATTTAGGGGCCGCGGCTCTGTCTGACAGGACGGTTCTCGTAGTGCGTGCTGTCAAGCTTGAAGGAGGAAGTTCGCTGATGGCATCCCACCGCTGCCACCAGTTGTTAGGGATGGGGGTCTACCCGGTCTCTTGTGGTAGCGTGGTGTAACCGGGTGGAGGAAATGAACGCTGTCAAGAAGAGGATACGAAAACAAACAGGTTTATGGCATTATTTACACGTATTTACAGCAAAGAAGGGTTGATGGTTTCAAAAACCACGAGCGTGGTGGTTGAAAAGTTACATGGTTCAGAGCGACGTCCAGCACTCTGCAGCGTCGTTTTAAGCCCTGTCGGGCTCCTCCTCTCCGAGTAGAACACCAATCACACACACACAACAGGGGAGGGGGACGAGCATGCACGGCCCACGTGCACGTCCAATATTGAGTCGTGATCACTGCACTGCAAGGTGGCACCAGCAGGGCTCTTCCTCGTCGTGTGTGTGCCGCTATTCGAGAGGTCCCAAGATCCTGACAACATACATCAAAGGGTCCGCCGATTTGTTCGCTCAATTAGCGGGGCGATTCGCGGTGGCCGCAACGGTCTCTTCCAAGGAAGATGCTGTCTTTGTTGTCCTCTCTGGAACGGTTTACGGCGTCGTGGCGACACGACGTCTCATCCACCGGCTAGCAGGGACAATGCCTGGCGGTCATAGGCAGCCGGCCGGTCGTCTACTTGACTGAGGATTAAAGGAGCGCCGCTCCCCCGTCAGCTCTGGCGCCGGTCAGTCACAACAGCTTCCCCGTCGCCAGATGAGTCGCCGACGTCATCAGGCACCGCTGCTGTTCGAAGGGACGACGAAAGGGTCCGCATTTGAAAGTCAGGAACTCGCCTTCGCTTGCCGCATGGTCTGGGTAATTTGCCGAAATCTTCAACAGCGTCTGGCAGACTAGATTGCCGAAGGGGCTGAGAGCCTCCCCAGTAGATCGGCTTATGCACAATGGCGTCTGCCCAGACGACTTGCCGGGCCAAACTTAACAGTGCTGAACTTCATCTCGAACGATGCCGGACAAAGAACTGACAGTGGGGGCCAAGGGTACTGAAAACGTCTGCAGTTCTTCGCGGATTACAGAGCGTATGTGGTCTCAGAAGAAGTCGACGTGGCCCCCAAGACTGCCCATGTAGTCCGTAGCAGAGGCAACGTTCACTTGTCGCTCGTACGTCAGTGCCCGTTGCCGAAGAGTGCTTTCAATTAGGACGACTTCAGCAAGAAACTCTGATGTAGTCTTGGGGGGGCTGCGTACAAGACCACCGAACAACTGCTCTTTCACTCCTCGCATGAGGTAACGCACCTTCTTCTCTTCCGGCATGCGAGGATTGGCTCGTCGAAAAAGACGCGTCATGTCTTCAACATACATTGCTACGCCTTCATTTGGCATTTGGATACGGCACTGGAGTTCACGTTCAGCTCGTTTTTGGCGATCAGGACTTGCATACGTTTCGAGAAGCCAGCGTTTGAAGTCCACCCATGACGTGAACAGACCTGCCCGGTTTTCGCACCAAATATGCGCCCCGTCATTCAAACTGAAGTAGACATGTCGGTGCTTGTCTGTGTCGTTCCACATGTTATGGGCGGCAACAAAGTCATAGTGGACTAGCCAATCCTCAACATCCTTATGGACAGCACCATGAAAGGGATTCGGCGTTCGGGGTTTGAACAGCGCATAGGGCATTGGCGTTGCGCCTTCCGTACCGGCTGGGTTGGAGCCACTTGGGACGGCGCTGCCTGGGATAGTTGGGATCGTCATCCTCTCTGAGAGAAGTCTGAACTCGGGGTCCAGTCCACGGATCCTTCGGATAGCACGGTGAACAGGCGTAACCACCGGTATGGGGCTGGAGCTTCTTGTACTGGGACGTGTTCGGTGCATAGGGTACCCAGCACCTCCACCAGCACCTCAGGCTGGTCATGCCCAAGGCCCCCTATCGACGCGGATGAAGGTACCGACAATACAACGACAACGACATCAGCGGCTGATTGCGGGCGAGTTTCCTTAGATATTCCTGTTCTGCTAGATGGTCGCGAAGTCAGCGCTTTAGTGGACACTGATACGGACTATTCAGTAATTAGCGAAAAACTGGCCACCCTTCTGAAGAAAGTAACGACCCCTTGGAACCGCACGCTAATTTGTACAGCTGGCGGGCATATCGTCACGCCACTCGGTATGTGCACAGCAAGATCGCAAGTCCGTAGTTGTACGTTTTTTGGCAGTTTTAGCGTTCTCCATCAGTGTTCTCGAGACCTAATCATTGGCTTGGATTTTCTCAGGGAGCATGGTGCTGTAATTGACATTCGATGACGTCTAGTCACTTTCGTGACCACAAACGCCCTAACAGCTTACGCTGACCCCAGCCACTCCCGAATGTCTCTTCGCGTCATCGACGACGCTGTCACGTTACCACCCCGTTCAACTGTTGTGGTTCAGGTGGCGTGGGACAGAGTGATGCACGGTGAAGCAGTCGTTGAAAGCAATGACTCGCTTCTGCTGTCTCAGGGTGCCTGCGTAGCGAGAAGTCTTGTCGACCACGTGATGATCACTGCAAAGTTTTTGTCGCAAACTTCAGCTATGAGCACCGGCCCCTTTTTCCTGAAACTGTCATCACCTACGCCGACCCAGTCGCATATGTCACCGAGTGTTTTGCTTCCGAGGCCATCGGCACTGCTGAAGCGCCTTTCCGCAGCGTCGACGTCAATCCAACGTTTTCTGAAGTGAACAAGCAGCGTTTGAGCGAGCTGTTGCTGGAATTCCACACATGCTTTGCAAGTTCTTCGAAGATACCTCAAACACCGATTACGAAATGTTGTTGGCCCGGGTGCTCAGATTTGGGTGCACGTTAAAGAACCCCAGGGGGTCAAAATTTTTGGAGCCCTCCATTACGGCGTCTCTCATAATCACATGGTGGTTTTGGGACGTTAAACCCCACAAATCAATCAATCAAATCACCGATTACGAAGCACCGTATTATCACCTACGACGACGCGCAATCCATACGGCCGCAGCCTTATCGTGTTTCGCCAACCTAACGGCACGTGATTCAAACGCGGGTTAAGGAAATGCTTCAGGATGGCGTGATACAGCCTTCAAACAGCCCTTGGTCATCACCAGTCGTTCTTGTGACAAAGAAAGATATCACGCTTCGCTTTTGTGTCGACTAGAGGAAGTTGAACAATCTCACAAAGAAAGACGTGTACCCGTTGCCCAGAGTTGATGATTCTCTGGACAGGCTGCGCCACAAGAAGTATTTTTCGTCCGTCGACTTGAAGAGTGGTTATTGGCAAATTTAGGTCAATGAACGTGACCGAGAAACGACCGCTTTTGTAATTCAAAGACCAGCTGTTGTCGTGACCGGGAAAAGACCGCCTTTATGAATTCAAAGTGCTCCCTTTCGGCCTCTGTTCCGCTCCAGCCACATTCCAGTGAATGATGGACACCGTCCTGGCAGACCCCGAGTGGAAAAGCTGTCTCGTCTACCTCGATGACTTCGTTGTCTTTTCAGAAACGTTTGACGAGCATCTTCATCGCCTTCGAAATGTGCTCGAAGCCATTAGATCGGCCAATCTCATACTCAAGCCTGAGAAATGTCATTTCGGCCATGAAGAAATAAAGTTTCTTGGTCATGTCGTGAGCGCCATTGGTGTTCGGCCTGATCCTGGCAAAACTGCTTCCATTGCCGCTTTTCCAACTCCAATTGACAAGAAAAGTCTTAGACGATTTCTGGGTCTGTGTGGGTATTAGCGGCGCTTTATTGAAAATTTCTCCAACATTGCGGAGCCACTATTACGCCTAACGCGTGATGACACACCATTTGTCTGGGCTGACGAACAACAGACTGCATTTGCGGAACTACGGCACCGGCTCTCTTCCCCTCCTGTGCTAGGCCACTTCGAAGAAGATGCTGACACAGAAGTACGCACTGACGCCAGCAATATTGGTCTTGGAGCTATTTTGGAACAACGACAAGACGCCATTGAATGGGTAATAGCCAACGCAAGTCGCACACTGTATCGTGCAAAATCTAACTATTCTACATCAGCGAAAGAATGTCTCGCGGTCATTTGGGCAATTACAAAGTTTAGGCCATACTCTACGGAAGACCATTTAAAGTGGTGACTGATCATCATGCTTTGTGCTGGTTGACCAATGTACGAGACCCTTCAGGACGATTAGCACGATAGAGTCAGCGCCCACAGGAATTTGATGTCACCGTCGTGTACAAGTTAGGCAAAAAGCACGAAGATGCCGACACGCTATCACGAGCACCTCTTCAATCCGCCAGTACAAGCGCAGAAGAGGACGGCGCCTTCGTGGCAACGCTGAGCGGGCCAGATCTGATGTCTCAGCATCAAAATGACGCCGATCTAAGAATGATTATAGATCACTTATAAGGTGGCACCGCACCCGTTCCTCGTCTGATGTCACGAACGTTGCCATCATTTTGCCTACGAAATGGCGTCTTATACAAAAAGAGCACTGGTGCTGGTGACAGATCGCATCTTCTCGTCGTGCCTGAAGCCCTCCGCTATGACGTCTTATTCGCTTGCCATGACGAGCCCACATCTGGCCATCTGGGCTACTCGAGAACTATAGATCGGGTGCGACAACACGACTACTGGTCTAAAATGTCTGCCTGTGTCAAACGCTACATGAAGGGATGCCGTGAATGCCAGCGTCAAAAGACACCACCCTTAAAGCCTGCAGGCTATCTGCAACCGATCGATCCACCCCCTACACCATTTCATCAAGTGGGAATGGACGTCCTAAGCCCGTTTCTTTTGTCTTCTTCCGGCAACAAATGGATTGTTGTCGCAACCGATTACTTGACGCGTTACGCTTGGACGAAGGCATTGCCACGAGGGACCGCAGCTGAAGTTGCCAGTTTTTTATGCATCAAATTGCGCTACGGCATGGCACCCCGTCATATATCATCACTGATCGAGGGAAATCATTCACACCGAAGCTTTTGAATGATATCTTCAGGTTGAGCTATACAACCCATCAAAAGACCACTGCGTATCACCCTCAGAGTAATGGTTTCCTAGAAAGGCTAAACAAAACGCTAGCCGAAATGATCTCTATTACGTGGATGTGCAGCACAAAACGTGGGACGACATCCTGCCGTACGTAGCATTTGCGTACAACACTGCAACGCAGGAAAATACACGCTTCACGCCATTTCGGCTAGTTTATGGTTGAGATGTCAGAACTATACTAGTCGCCATGATTCAATAGGAGGACATCGAGGAGCTCGACCAATTAGCCCCCGACATCAATGAGTACATTCAGCACGCTGAAGAAGCACGTCAACTGGCCCATGCGCACATCAGGACTCAACAGTGCAAGATGCACAGCGGTACAACATGCGCCATCGAGAAGATAATTATGAACCTGGTGACCAAGTTTGGTTTTGGACACCCATTAGGTGGCGAGGTCTCAGTGAGAAACTCTTGAGGAAGTACTTTGGACCTTACAAAGTACTCAGACGTGTGAGCGACAACTACGAAGTGGTTCCTGATGGAGGCTCACCATCATCCCAGCGCAGGTTATCACGCCCAGAGATTGTACACGTCGTCCGCCTAAAACCATACTTTACGCGGTGATGCGAATTTTCTTCCTGTGCCAATGAACTCCTCATGTAAACAGTAGATGCCGTTTATTTCCAATTGCAGGGCCCAGGACGCATTTTCTCTCGTGCGCTACTTTTCATAATGCTTGTTTATGTTGCCTACTTTGACCCACTACTGTGCACACTTTGCTTGAGCATCGGGTCGATGCTCTCTTGGGGGGAGGAGTAATGCCACCTGGTGTTCTGTGCCAGCGAACAGTGAGCCGGTTCTGTGCCAGTGAACGAAGAAGACAAAGACGAGCAAACCGTGCCAGCGGAGACGTCCTTCTTTGTGTCTCAGATTTCGACAGTCGCGTCTTCTTGTACGTTTCTTCGAACTCCTAGCGCGTGACAACGCACACACACAAACACACACACAAACATATATATATATATATATATATATATATATATATATCTTGAGCCAGGCATATCATCGAATCGACTCTGTGACATCATCCAGTGCCGATAATTTCAAGCATAAATACCGGGGCCCGTGGGAGGATCCTTTCAGTGGACTTGGTGACACTGCTGGCAGACGGATGCTTACGCCGATTTTCTTTGTCCAGATCACTTGGCAGGCGCATCTCGCCGTTGGATGAACTGGACATGCCTTCGTGCGGGCTTCATCTGACTGTCACGCACCGGAGGACAGGAAGCATGCGGAGAAGGACTTCGCCACCGCAGCACTACCATGGATTCATCACGAACCTGCGCCCTACTTAAGCCAGGCATATCATCAAATTGACTCCGTGACATCATCCAGTGCCGATAATTTCAAGCATAAATACCGGGGCCCGTTGAAGGATCCTTTCAGTAGGCTTGGTGACACTGCTGGCAGACGGATGCTTACGCCGATTTTCTTTGTCCAGGTTGGTGACAAATATTTAATTTCCTCTATCAAAGAAGACTCGCTCACGCTGGCAGTGAATCCAAGCCCACGGTGTCTGCTCGGTGGTTTCTGTGACTGTTATGATGCAATACGTTTGCTGCTACTAACTTCCGGAGATATAGAACTAAACCCCGGTTCCTCTTCTGATTCAGAGTCAGAGGCACATTTAAACAATGAATTACTCAAAAAAAATCTTGAAAGAGCAAACAAAAACAAATAAAAATCTTGTCGCGTTGACTACTAACTTGAAACAGGTAGAGTCATCGGTCGCGGGCATTCAAACTCGGATTACCAATCTTGAGCAAGAGCTCGGTAGAACTGAGAAATGTGAGCGAAAATTGGAGAAGGTGGAAGAAACCTGTCAGAGTACTAACAAGACCATTCTTGAGTTAAGGGCAAAAGAGTCATCGTAATAACCTTGTAGTTTACGATGTAGAAGAAATCCATGAGGAGGGCTCAAAAGAACTTGAACAGAAAGTAAATGGCGATATATTCAGAAAAATTCTTGGTGTTGAAATCCATTCCATAGAGCTAATGCATCGGATCGGTCAAGGAAACGCACAGCGCCCTCGTCCGGTAATTTTGAAACTGTATAACTACGTTGATAAAACTAAGGTTTCGTCGTCCTGTTTCAAATTAAAAGAAACCAACATATCTATATCGGAAGATTTTTCTAAAAATATTCGCGATACTCGTACAAAGTTGTGGCGTTCCAGCGCTGTAGAAAGAAAGACCGGTTCTAAGGTTTCGCTTCTTTGCGATAAACTAAAAGTCGATGGCAAACTGTATGTGTGGGACGCATTTTGAAATTGCAGGACAGAGCTGTCTCAATCCACTGCGTCTGCGCAACCCGAAAAGTCAACTTCTCGCTTCACTCGGGCAACCGCTCATAAACGCGATAATAAGTCACAAGCTAACAAAACGCTTTAGATTATTTCACTCAATGCACGAAGTGCCCTAAATAAAATACCGCTTTTTGAAGATATAATTTCCACCTACCAACCACACGTTTTTGTGATCACAGAAACCTGGCTGCATTCTGAAGTGCAAGATTCTGAAATAGTGCCATCATCTTACACCCTTATCCGTAGGGACAGAGGATCACGGGGAGGGGGCGTTGCAGTAGCGATTAAAAACAATGTTAGGAGGTAAAAAAAAAGTGAGTAAAGTAAACCTCCGTTAAATTCACTCGTTTGGATGGTATAGATTATCATGAAAGCGTGTGGTGCAAACTGAACTTTTTTCGTAAGAATATAGTTTTGGGAGGCGTTTATCGGCCTCTAAATGCACCCCCAGAATACTTAGAAGCACTCTACGATTACCTGCTACAAAATACAAATGCACTTTCAAACATTTTTATTACTGGGGATTTCAAATTGCCCAGCATTAATTGGCCCAATCTTTCACATGATGGCAAGGACTCTCGAAATGCCAAATCACTGTTTCTAACTGCATTTACTTTTTCTTTGACTCAATTGGTTTCTGATGCTACATTGATTAATAGTTCTTCTGTACTAGACGTAGCGTTTGCAAGCAACTTGCTCGAAGAGTGTTTGGTCGCTGTGAAAGAAGGTATGTCTGATCACAAATTACTCTTTGTATAGTGTCCAATTTCAGGCTTCCGACCCACTATTAAACATTCCGATTCATTTGTCAGAGATTACAAGCATTCGCTCGATGACGCCGTACTTGATTACATGGAATCCTTATTTCCTTCCTTCAGATAATTGGTTGACGTTAATGAATTGTGGTCACGTTTTAAATCTATAGTATTACACTGTGAAAGCAGCTATGTGCCATTCAAAAAGAAACGTATTAACAGAGAATACCCATGGATGAACCGTGATTTGATTCTTGGCCTTGCCGCTGTGGTCTAGTGGCTAAGTTACTCGGCTGCTGACCCGCAGGGCGCGGGTTGGAATCCCGGCTGCGGCGGCTGCATTTCCGATGGAGGCGGAAATGTTGTAGGCCCGTGTGCTCAAATTTGGGTGCTCGTTAAAGAACCCCAGGTGGTCGAAATTTCCGGAGCCCTCCACTACGGTGTCTCTCATAATCATATAGTGGTTTTGGGACGTTAAACCCCACATATCTATCTGATTTGATTCTTGTGAAGCGCAAAATCAAACGCTGTCGTAAACGTGGTGACAACAAACGGCTACAAAGTCTAGCACACATTTTTAATGAAAAAATGCATGTAGCAAGAGACCAATTTTTTTGTCTACTCTCTCTTCCTTCATCACAGACCAACCGAAAAAATTCTGGCGTTACTTATCGATAGATAAAAAAAGCATCACAGAGATAAAAACATCTGAGGAACTGCTGATAATGCTGCTGTCATTGCTCAAAGTTTCAACGCCTTTTTTCAGTCCGTATTTACGTGGACGGCCTCACATGCGCACTTGCCAGCTTGTACGCTTGTCAAACATATGCCTAAATTATATTTAAGTAAAGAAGGTATTTTTAGCCTCTTGCGTAAATTATACACAAAAAAATCTCCTGGTCCTGATGATATATCAAACGTTTTTCTTAGTAGATATGCAATCTGGGTTTCAGAACATTTGTATAAGATGTATATAACTTTCTTAGAAACTTGTGTAATACCCGATGACTGGCGCTCTGCGAGAATAGTCACAATTCATAAATCTGGCTCATCATTAGAATTAAACAACTATAGGCCAGTTTCCCTTACATCCACAGCTTGTAATCTACTAGAACACATAATTTTAAGGCGATTAAGACACATCTGGAAGAGAATAAACTGCTTAACGACAACCAACACGGATTTAGGTCTGGCCTATCCACTTCAACTCAATTAGCCGAAATCACTCATGACTGCAAATTCACTAATCTTTAAGGGCCAGATCGATGCAGTGTTCTAAGGTTTTTCTAAAGCGTTTGATGTAGTACCACACGATGATTTAATTACGAAACTATCAGCTATTGGTGTTGATCAGAACATTGTCCGTTGGGTTGCATGCTATTTGTCATCACGGAAACAATATGTGATGGTCAATGACGGCATTTCTGGCTCATTAGATGTACCCTCAGGAGTGCCGCAAGGATTCGTGCTTGCACCATTATTGTTTGTTGTTTGCATAAATGATATTTATTTCTCACTTCAATCACCTGTGAAAATCCGACTTTTTGCGGACGATTCTGTTATTTATGCTGACATTGTTCAGCATTCTGATCAAGCCAGACTCAACGATGCAATGCAATCCACGCGCCTGGTGTGGTAAGTGGGACTTGAAGCTCAACGCATCAAAACGGCACCATCACAGTTACGAACAAACAAAACCCATTAGAATTCCAATGTACTATAAGTAAGGCTCATGTTAAAAAGGCTACGAAAGTGAAATATCTGGGTGTCATGCTTACAAGCAATTTAAATTAGGAAACTCATATAGATAACATCTTTAGCAATGCGCCAAAGTTAGCATTTTTAAAACGTACACTGCGTCGCAATTCACCTTCTATAAAACTAATAGCTTACAAAGCGCTTATCAGGCCTAAGTTAGAATATGCAGACCTGGTCTGGGCGCCGTATCAAAAATACTTAATTGCAAAACTAGAGAGGATGCAAAACCTGGCTCTGAGGTTCATTTATTCTAGCTACACCCGTTTTGCATGCGTCTCTGCCCTTCGCGAGAAGGCAAATCTGAAAACACGCGCTCATCGTAGAATAGTCTCTCGATTAAAATTCATCTGCCTATTGTACCATGGTCACTTCACAATTCCACGCAATCGCTACATAACCAACCCGTCCGTGCGCTTTGACCGTATTCATCATAATAAAACAATTAGACAACCATTCAGTCATCTGAACGTTCATCAGTACTCATTATTCCCTTATGCTCTTTCATTATGGAACAAGTTACCTCAGGAGGTCGTTAATGCGGACACGACGCGATGACCTAACACTTGATTTTAATTATTCAATATATTATGTTCCTCATTAGTGCTGAGATTTTTTGTACTTCGGTATAAATGCCATCATTGCTATGTATTATTTATGTTTTCCCTGATGTTGAGAATTTCCTTATTTTTGTACTATTGTATATATATATATATATATATATATATATATATATATATATATATATATATATATATATATATATATATATATATATATATATATATATATATATATATATATATATATATATATAAGATAAAGAAGTGTATACCTAAGGGCTCACTTTTTCGTGTTTTGATACAATATTAATGAGATTTAACAAACAGTAATGCCAAGGAATGCATAGGGGAAGGTATTAGAACCAATGTAATGCAAATAAGAAGAAAGAAAAGTGGGTGAAAGAATAACTTGCTTTCAGTAGGAATATATGAATATAGGAATATACAGGAATACAGAAAAAATATATATATACGAGATAGATAGATAGATAGATAGATAGATAGATAGATAGATAGATAGATAGATAGATAGATAGATAGATAGATAGATAGATAGATAGATAGATAGATAGATAGAAGTGCTCGCAGTACGCAGAGTAATGCTTCGCATTTAAAAGGAAATTATTGGAGAATGCAGTTGCACACTCAGGCTTAGTTTTCATAAAAAGGGGTATTAGGGGTCAGTGGGACGGAAATTTTAGCCAAGGCAACACTAACTAAAAGAAGTAGTGGAAATTACTGCGTAAGAAAACTGGCTGTGAAGCGGTGAAAAGCATGAATCCCTCGAAAAGTACAGATATCATCATAATCATTATCATCATCATCATCCATCATCAGCCTGACTACGTCCACTGCAGGACAAAGACCTCTCCCATGTTTCACTAGGTAACCCGGTCCTGTGCATGCTGCTGCCACTTTATACCCGCAAACTTCTTGATCTCATCTGCTCATCTAACCGTCTGTCTCCGCCTAACTCGCTTGCCCTCTCTGGGCATCCAGTTAGTTACCCTTAATGACCAGTGGTTATCCTGTCTACGCGCTACATGCCCGGCCCATGTCTATTTTCTCTTCTTGATTTCTACTATTTTCTCTTCTTGATATCTTTACCCCGGTTTATTCCCTGATCCACACTGCTCTCTTCTTGTCTCTGAAAGTGACACCTACCATTTTTTTTCCATTGCTCGCTGCGTCGTCTTCAATTTAAGCTGAACCCTCTTTGTAAGTTTCCAGGTTTCTGCTCCGTAGCTAAGTAGACCTGGCGTGGCTCTGTGGTAGAATACGTGATTTCCATGCAGAATATAAGGGTTGGATTTCTACTGAGACCCTGATATTTATTCTTTGCAATCGTCCGGTCAAAGCTGCCTATGTCAGAATTTTTTTATTGCTCAAGCATTGAAATTGCCTACGTGTATTTCAATGCTTGAAGTTACACATGGGAAAAGAGCAGCGCTTCGAGATAGGTAATAGTGCTCTTCAAATTTATAAAATACTATGTCTACTTAGGACAGGTAATAACCACGGAGCCGAACCACGAGATTGAAGTAACTAGAAGAATAAGAATTGGGTGGAGCACATTTGGCAAGCACTCTCAAGTTATGACAAGCTGATTGCCACTATCCTTCAAGAGGAAGGTATATAACAGCTGTATCTTGCCGGTACAGATATAGGCAGGAAGTATTGTAAAAGAAACTTCATGGCC
This sequence comes from Rhipicephalus microplus, assembly GCF_013339725.1. Classification (NCBI taxonomy): domain Eukaryota; kingdom Metazoa; phylum Arthropoda; class Arachnida; order Ixodida; family Ixodidae; genus Rhipicephalus; species Rhipicephalus microplus. The sequence goes on from NC_051167.1 coordinate 188,561,647, forward strand.
TAGATTGGTCTGAACTGCAGGTAAGATCATTAGATTTACTCTCTGTCAGAAGCTACAGAGAAACTCCCAATTAGAGGTCAGGCAACACCGCATTAACTGCCTGTCACAAGCATAAAGGATGGTTTTTTTTACAAGGATCAGAACAGCCGGTTTTGGCACCACAGTTGTCCGCCCTCAGTGTCCATAAGCGCTAATGCGCGAAATAAAAAAATTTGTAATAACAAAACAATTCAAGGATCAAATGGGTTCTGAACCTTCGCTCACTGGGTGAAGTTCAGTATTCTATGACAGAGCCACAGTGGAGCTTGCACCCCACCACACGAATACCTACACAGGTATCGTGTTTGTCAAATAATCATGTTAGTATACGTAATATACAGTCGTAGAATAGAGGACAAGTAGAACACGTAGCTAACCAGTAATAGAAGGAAGACGGGAAGCACTTAGATTAAAGATAAACAGGACCATTACATATCGTGTAACGAATTTATGAAGTATTTATACGTGGGGCGGATACAGTACACTTTCACAAAGGAAACTAGCCACGTCACAGGTGATCCCACTAAGGCTATTTCAGGTTGGCTCCTACCTTGATACAGGGCAAATTTATTCCGAATTACAGCCAACTAATGCAATAGTTTGAGTGTTTGCGAGAGGTATAGTTTAGCGTCAAGAATTTTTCAAAATATCGGGAAAGAACACAAACGCATGGAGAGAGACGGCTTTGTGTTCACGTTAGCTCCTTTTTTGTGCAGTCGTATTTTTATCATGCTTTAGAAGGTTTTCTTGACAACTCTTGCATGTTCAGTGTGCGTGGATGCAGCCGTTCTAGAACATATGCTGTGTTTGTGCCCCGCATTAGGTGGCCGCGAAGTCATGACACTGTCTAAATGAAAGGGTGCTATCGCCAGCTACGTACTTGAAGAACAGCTATGGACAGTTCACGGACCCACGACGGAGCAGAGACCTTGTCTTTCTCTTTTCACGAGCGAACGGCGCGCAATGTACCAGATTGCAGTCCGAGGGACCAGAATAAAGTCTAACTACCCATTCATCAGCCGTAGTATAAAAAGGAAATCTTGCGTTTACCGATGAGATAGATGACTCCCCGGTACTCTGAATTTTGACAAAAAGTAGCCTAGATCGTGCTGCTCTACTACGTAAATATTAAGGTGTTTTGTGGCGTAGTCGGTACCCGGTATGTGTTCATGCATTAATTGTCCCTAAGGCAGTGTACTATAGAATCTTCAAATGCCTCGAATGTTTCAGTGTCACTGTGCTGAGAATTCCGCGCAGCTTCAGCAATTTATTACATGCCTGGCACATTCTCACCAATCCGGCGTCGGCTGTGTTGTCTACATCCCTACTGCGCATGTTCGCGTCTCGGGCAAACTTTTGCTCACCCCCCCCTTTCTCACCTCCCAAGCCCAATGCAGGCAGAATCTGCTAGTGAAAACCGACTGCTCTCGCTTCACAACCGTTCACTGACCAGCCCGTATATGTAGGCACTAAATTGCGCGTTTGAAATTCAGTAAAGGGCGTCATTACTTCAGTTTAGCTTTACTTGACGCTTTGCTTGACTCGAGTAGATGCGATGGAAGCAACAGTACCTTTGTGCAGTAGAGAAGCACAACCCAACATCAGCGTTCCACCAATCGTTGAAGGCAGCGCTTCTCCTTCATTCGATGAATAAGAATAATTAGGACGAAACAACATTTAAGCATTCGCAAGTCATACCCTGTTACGCAAAATTCACGCGATACCACTACCCCTCTGCAACGCATTTATTCGAGTTCTTCCTGAGAAGATGCGGGTGGGTTTTCTGTAATTAGGTTGGCTGTGTAGTTGTTCCCGTGTTAATGCATCATGGGATATTGCCCGCGATAACTATGCCATTTCAACAAAATTAAATTGGTTCAATAGACATGTCTTACGCTGTTCACGTTGTTTGAGATTGAAGCATTCAAGGATAGTCGAAAGTATAGAGGTAAATCATCAACAGTCTTACATGACATATCTGATTTGAAAAGTTTTATATGTATCATCAATGCATACCTATGCGTAGAACCTACATTCTAATAGGGAGCCAATATTTAATGAGTCGCGCTTCAGGTGTCCATACAGAGAAAGTGTGTGGGAGATATTACAGTGTGCTCTTTCAGGCAACATTATTAATGGCAACAGGCAACAGATTTACACAATAAAAATACCAGGAACACCATGCAAACTTTCCATACGCTATGTGCAGGATCATACATGATCATATAGCCTCGAATGTTTTTTGGTACGAACGCTAGTTCTTATGCGTTCAACGTTCGCAGCATTGAATATACATGTTAGAGTTGAGCAGTTTTGGGGTAAAATTTATATAACTAATCTGATTTCTGTGAATTGGCAAGCTTTGTGTAGTTCGGACAACGATTTGTTTATTTGCAACTGATAAGATATATGTCATAAAAACAAAGCCTACAATTGACAGCATCACCCTCAGATGACTCAGGTATCAAACGTTCTTGAATAGTTCGAGTGTATGACGCCAGTGCTGTGTAGAAGACGTGTTTTAAGAAACTACAGTAGGACAACTTTTAGATGGAGGAAGAGCATGCGTATGTAATCAATAAAAAAAACTAACGTCAAGCATTTGCGTGAAGAGTGCCTTTCTGAAGACGTCTGCAGATTCCAATGAATAACATTTTTAGAGGCACAAATAGAACAAACACTAATACCCAAGTAGCTCTTGTATACGAGGTCCATAATTTATCCGACGTAATTAATGGCCCGTGTGTAAGTATAATTGGTCTTTTGAAGCAGTCCTTTATGGCCTATACTTTTTCATGGCTTCAACATTTTCATTCTAGGAAAATTGTTTTAAAGAAACTTCTACACTAGGTCAAACGGCGCGTCTTTAAAAACATTGTGGGGAAAGGTTCGAGCAACACAATGAAAAAACGTGTCTTCACTTGGTTTCCTAAAAACAAACACGACAGCTCGCTTTTAAGGGAATCAACAACATATATAACTTGCCATTTCGAACATCACACGAAAGCACGAGGTGGACAGCTCTCGCGGTAGGCCACAAGTGAGTCACGCCGCACATGGCCTAAAAGCATTTTTATTGAGTGTGTCGCAGGTCGCCGGTGGGTCAACGCTTCTAACCGCAGACGAGTATTCTCCTGAGTGTGTGTATCCTGATGCAACAAATGATGATATGTGGGGTTTAACGTCCCAAAACCACATATGATTATGCTGATGCAACAAAAATCATACCCCTGTGTCAAAGTGTCAAAAAGTTTTTGCTACCACAAGCAGATAAATGTACGTAAACAAGAAGCTGTATAGTCGGATCGCAAATGGTGACCCACGGGTGGCCCACGACGCCATGAACGTGTTAATTTTGTTGCGAACTCTACGCCCAATAATACCCACTAAGAAATATATGAACGTGTATTTCTGGTGATTGTGAATATTTGTTCAGCACAATGAATTTTATATAGAGTTTATTGACATGATCGACACCCGATACATTTTACGGGAAAGATGAGCTTTAGTTCGAGTTTTAGACATGCATATTTTGTCTATTAAGAGCAAACACCTGTGGTTTTTTTTTCATATATATACGGACGAGGATACTTCTTGCTGGAAAGCTGGCTTGTCGAAACTTAGCAGATAAAAAAAAACATGAAAGATATCGGTAAAAGCTTTAGGTCACCGTTTACCATGTCCTGTAAAAATGCCGTTCTCATCGATTGAGATGTGCGGGGAGCTTTAGAATTTCAAGGAAAAAATACCCTTAACCTGTTCTCTCTCTGCGGTAGAAATGTGCAAAAACTTTGGCGAAAGCAATGTGGTGTTATTCATCATAAGGAATCTTTCTGCAAGTAACAAAATATATAAAGAAGCGTTTGTTGACGACAACTGCTTTAGTTGAGTTGCCACCACAGCAGTCACAGGTCTGTCTTGCATCGTTCAAGGATTGTACTGGCGGGTTTACATTTCATGCGTCTTCTCGATTGCTGTTGCTTCCTACGGGAAATCCTGGGTGGTCTTCGGGGGTTTACATCAATCCAGTGAAGAGTTCTTGCTTGAACCGTCACTTGAGAAAACGAACATTCTTCTCCTCTGGCACGTCGGGGTCAGAGTGGCGGGACCGTCACGCCATTTCTTAAGTGAAGATGGTCAGAGTTTCGTTCGGCAGTTGCACCCTCGTCTCCAGTGGCGTGGCGGGCCTTTATTTGCGGGCGATGCTCCTGAGCCAGTGCAGAATTGTGCCACAAAAAAGATTTCAGATTGAAAGTCTAGGCTCTAGATTTTCGAATCAGGTTCCTGCCGAACCTTCCAGATAGAAGTATTTCCTCTTCTGTGTCCCAATGGTTGGGGTACGCACTCGGTCGTAGGTCTCCAGCCAGGTCTCCAGGTCTTCACTAAGAGATCCATGGAAGCTTGGTGGCTCTGTTGGCTGCTGCATTACAAACGTGGAGGGCGTTGGCAAAGGGGCTGTCAAAGTTGTAGCAGTAGTAGTCGTGGCCTTGGTCTTGCGAGTCTGATTGAGTAGAGTGCCATACTCTGTATGTAGCACTAATTGCCTTCGGCTAGCTCACTGCTCATGGTTGGCGTTGACGTCTTCTTCTAGACTGGGGCTTGGTTCACAGCTTGACGGGGGCATCCGGTACTTGGACGAAGCAGCACCTCCACCAGGTGTCACGGGGTAGTCACAGAGATGAAGGGAGCAGACTAGACCCAAGAATAAACTGTTTGATTATGCTGAACACGTGGCCGGTGAACAGAAGGTAAACTACAGCAATACACACTGGAAATGATAGCGGCAAACAAACGCTGACATTCTTCGACTCTTTTACATGCGCCATCGAAAATTTCAGCGCTGTCGCTATTAGCCCCGTAGGTTCCAGAATCGCGTAATCTTAACAAAATTATCTACTAGGGCGCCGAAGCTTTTCAGACACTGCTGGCGTGGCTTGCGCTGAGAATTAGTAACAGTGTAACAGGGTGAAAACAAAACTTGAGGATGTAGTGTGACAATATTCATTACTTAGTCTGTCTTGGTGTTGATCACATCAGTAGGCAGCAACACCTTCAGTCATATAAAAATTAAAAAAAGTTGGCACGGGTCCCACTCAAGCGGCCAAAGCAGTGCAGGCACTCGCCTTCGCCACTAAAGAAGTATTGACGCCCTCACGCACTCGAAAATGTGTGAAGGCGGGATCACCAGCTTCATGGCTCATGACGTAAATCAGATGTGCGTGCCAATTATTATGGCCTTGCGTTGGCCCAGTTTTGAAGAGCAAACATGACGGACTTCTAAAGTTGTGCCAGAATAGAGATTATATGTCTGGGATCTTTTAGGGCCCAATCTGCGGTTGGCCCGCTGAGGTGAATTTTTTTCTTGCATTTCAATGGGCCCGGGTCTAGCTATTGAGTCAATGGGCTGGGTTATGGTGAATAAACTTTTATCAGTGCTGGGCATGGGCAGAGCCTGGGCCGAAAATTGAGGTGTATGCAGGTCTCTTAAGCAGCAAGGTACGCAACAGGTGGTGAAGCGAAATGAACTTTATTTGGTCAGACACCCTCCTAAGAAGGGTCAGGGAAGTTGCTGGCCGCGTGCACGCCGGGACTGGAAGACCGTGACCCTCCACCCGTTCGCAGGCCTCCTGGACTGCCCAGTATTGGACTGAGAGTTCGGGGCTTTTAAGAGCCCTCTCTCAGTCTTCTTCTGCGCTGATCTTTGCGCCATGTAACACCGGGCAGTGGCAGAGCATGTGAGCGTGTGAGCAGTTATGTGCCTCACAAATAGGGCATCCTGGAGTTATGCCATCAGCGAAGTGGCTGAGTGTGCTACGAGATGGGAAGGAACTTACTTGTATCATTCGAAGGACCGACGACTGCGGCCGAGTGAGCTTAGAATGGGGAAGCGGGTACGTCTGCCTAGACAACTGATAATGGGACGTACCTTCGTTAAAGGTGCCAAGTGGATCTTTAGAGTTGTCTGCGAACCCACCTCCACACCCGCCCGGACTGCCGCGGCACGTGATTCCTCGCACACGGTTAAGGGCAAGTTTGTTGGCATTCGGAACAGTCGGACGATCCTCTGAGCACATGTGGGCCGGAAACCACGTGGTTTTGTGGTAGCCTACTACACCCCTCGAATTTAAAATAGCGGCAACCTTCTTAGAGATTACTCTCAAAGCTAAGGACCGGACAGCAGCCCTGGAGCCGGTGAATATCTGGACGCGAAGGGTCCGTCATCACCAAGGCTATGGCTACCTGCTCTGCTACGGAGGCAGATGCTTTCCTCATGCAAGCTGAGTTGAGTACGCAACCACGATGGTCAACGACTACAGCTGTAAACCGATCGGAACGGCTATACTGCACCGCATCGATGAAAGCTACACTGCCCATGGACCTGGCCACGATATCTACGAGAGACTTGGCCCATGCCTTTCACCAGCCAACATTGTATTGTGAATGAACGTACGCGGGAAGGGTGCCACTTCGTACGCACCCTTCATTGTTTCTGATAAGAAGATCTTGTGTTCCTCCTCTGCCATATGATGATATTCCAGTGACTGTAGGAGAGCTGCCCAGCTTTTGTGGGGGAAAGTCGCGCGACCTGAGCTAGTGTTTGTGGCTCGGTCCTCTCCGTGAGGGTGTTGTGCCTTCCCAGTCTCATGAGCCTGTCCGTGCTGGTGCTCATAGGAAGGCCTAGTACACTTTTGATGCTTTTATGCAATAAAGTGTCGAGTTTATCCTCCTCACGTTTAGACATGTTTAGCGAGGATGCCTTTTATATAATGTGGCTCATGAGGAACGCATGCAAGAGCCAAAGAAGATTGTTCTCCCTCAGATCTCCCGTGCGGCTTGAAACCCTCAATATCAGTCTGAGCATGTTCTCTGTTTTGGAGGTGATGCAAGCCAAACCCTGCCGTTGGATTCAAGAAAGAAGCCTAGCACCCGAATACAACTGACTCTTGGAGTAGACTGCCCATGACGTGTGGTTATAGTAATCTTCACCTGATCAAGCAGTGACTCGTTCCTTCTTCCCGATCGAACTGGTCGATATAGAAAGAACCCCGATTTAGAGGTGAATAGCTGAAGCACTGTATCCTGAAAAAACGTACTGTGATTGACAAAGTAGATTGCAGCGCCTCCTCCACTTCAGCATCCAAACCACGCATGCACAAGACTGTAATGTCGTCGACATATAAGGCATAGTTGGTATTACCTACAGAGGAAAGGCGCTCCGAGAGGCCTTTCATGGCTATGTTGAACAAAAGGGGTGAAATTATTGGTCCCTGTGGCTTGCCCCTTGCACCCTGAATGAAGGCCTCCAATTTATATTCGCGAATATTTATGATAGCTTTGCAGTCCCTGAAAAATGCACGAACATAGGCGTGGAACTTGAGACTTAATCCCATGCACTCTACCTCCTCCAGTATAAATTGATATGAAATCGTATCGAAGGCCTTGGCGAGATCAAGGGCCAATATTCCTCGAACATCTCGGGTGTGTCGGTCGATAATGTGCCTCTTAATTGGCAGCATCACATCTTGGGTAGAGAAACCCGGCCGAAACCTACCACCTTGTACGGCAAGAGCTCTTTATCATCAATATACCGAGATACTCTGTTGTGTACCACATGCTCCATCACCTTCTCCACGCAAGATGTGAGGGAAAGGAAACCGAGGTTTTCCATACCGAATACCTTGCCCGGCATGGGAATCAGTATTACCGAGGTGGTACGCCAAGCCTCAGGTACGCGACCTTCTGCCCAGAGGATATTTACCTCCTCAGTTGACTTAGCGATTGACTTTCCGACGAGATTGCGCAGCAACCTGTTTGTAACGCCATCTGGACCAGGGGCTGAGTGGCTATTAAGCGCATGAAGCACCTCTTCGATCCCAAGGTTTCCTCGAGTGTTCTTCCCTGGTAGACTGGGTTGTTAAATATTGTGTGAACGAAGAAGATAGTCACTATCATCATGAGGGGATTAGACTGGCATTCGGAATAAAGAAGAGGTCGACGGGTGCACTTCGTTATTGGGCACGGCGGCTCGTCCTTTCCTCAACAGTTTGGTGCCGTAAAACCCGGGAGGAAGGACCTTCGGAGGTGAGATGGAGTGGACTTCGCGAATTTCGGACGCAATCGTAGCCTCGAGGACTTCAGTGAAGCCGCCGTGGCTAAAGCTGACGTGCGAGGCCTAACCACCACCGATACCTGGGAGCGCAACTCCGGTTGCAACAGAGACCACTAGGAGCACCAATGGACTGACGTGAGTACAGGCATCGTCTGGAGGTTCGCGAGACGGGAGCCCTCACGTCTACTTCAGCTTCATCCTGACTCGCCCATCACGATGACGGCCCGATATTCACAAGGCCAGGCTGTCCATAGGTCAACGAAGTATATCTTGGCAGTGCAGCCCCGTGAGTGCAGACACCGTCTGGAGACTCGCGAGACGGGAGCCCTAGCGTCTTATCCGGCTCAATACTGACTCGCCCTTCACGACGATGGTCCGATATGCACATGATCACGAAGAATGACAGCCCGACAAGTGGCAGATATTCGTTGTGCGAGCCTTCTGCGATGATTGCCGTGATGACTCCGACTTCGCCTCGTGGCATGGCCGGCCAGTGACTTCTGACGCTTCCGACTCTGGACCGGAACATGAAGGCCCTCTACGAAAGGCGGAGTCAAACATGCAAGGTCATCACGCAGGTCATCGCAGACGTCGAACGTTTTCGGCAATCGCATTGCCCACCAATCTGTGAGTTACGACGTATTCACCGAGTTTTGATTGAGCAATACGAGGATTTCAGAACAATCGACCAGGAAATGGAGGATGCAGTTGACATCAATGATTTGGAAGCCGACATTGAGGAGGTGGAAGTTTATGAGCGTCAGATCATTATAGCGAAAATTAGAGCCGAATATAATATCGCCGACGCATTAAAGCTAGGGCAGGCTCGTTTGGAAACAACACGACTACAGATTAAACTGGAAGCAGAGAGAAATGCACCCTCTGCGTCTGCGTCACCACCATCCATCCAAGGCCTATAAGACAGCAATCTTGAAGCACGGATGCCAGTCGAGTTAGCTTCAGGACATATTCTTGAGCGTGGTGGAAGGCAATCGATCTGGACCTTGACTGAAGTAACGACCATCGAAGAAGCCTGTGCAGAACAACCGCTACTTACAAGGACCCGGCCCACGCCTGCAGAGCTGTCATCAGCGTGTCATACCCGTGAACCTGTTGTCAAGACATCTACTACGACTCCGGTGTTCGAGGTGGAAAGCATTCCTATGATTGAAAATGGGGAAGACTTTGTAGACCCAAAGGGCCACCCACTAGATGTTGAAGATACGTCCAAGTCTAGGCTGGAAGATTTAGACGTTGCAAATTCCTCATCGCCCTGCGTCCAAGTGCCCGATGGAGAAAAATCAAGGCCAACTCTCAAAGGGACAAAAAACAGAAGACGGAAATGAAAGGCTTCGATGATACAAAAGCAAGCCCCTTGCGCTGCTGAAAGCTTAAGTTCTTCAAGAAAGCTACGGAAGTTAATATTGAAGAGAGTGTGCAAGGCACAACTTACTTCCGCAAAGTTGATAAATGCAGACTCGGAGCAACAGCGGCGAATGAGAGAGACCAGACGAAGGCAGAAGCAGAAGGGTTACAAGGTAAAAGCAGCAATAAACAGAAAGCAAAGGAAAAGGTTACTCAAGCATAGCTAGACGAGATCTTTCAGAAAGAGTCTTATCTGCGAATTTCATGCCAAGGAAACTTGCTCAACGACAATGCAGGCGCATCAAAGTCAACGCGTGCAGAAGCACAAGTGTGGAACAAGCACAGAAAGCACCGCTGGAAAAGCAGACGTGGTTGCCTATCACGGATTTTCCCACATGGACTGACCTGGACCTATACAAGTACTCTTGAACAACGTGTGCTTCGAACTTGGTGTGTGTTAGTATTCTTCATCAACGATTGTTAATGCGGTGGTACGAAGGATGTTAAATATTGTGTGAACGACGAAGATAGTCACTATCATCATGAGGGCGATTAGACTGGCATTCAGAATAAGGAGAAGTCGAGGAGCGGGCTTCGCCATTGGCAAAGGGGCTCGTCCTTTTCACAACATGGGTAATCCCAGTCCCCGGAGGGGCCAAGCGGAAGGTATCACACTGCCAATTTCTTGAGTAAAATGGTGTCAGTGACTCCACTGCTCCGCTGTGCTTGAACTAAACAGTCGATTGCCAACCTCTCGTTACTTTTGTAGCTTGCCTGATCGAGTAGTACCTTCAACAGGTTCTATTTACCTCCGGTGCACATCTGCCTATCTGCTTTTGAGCAAACCTCGTTCCACTGCTGCCTAGAAAGCTCCTGATGGTATTCTTCAATATCTTTATCGAGGAGGGCTATGCGTTTGCGGAGCGTCCTATTTTATTTAGCTTTTGTGTGCGCCATCTCTCGACCAGGGATTTTTTAGCCTCCAATCAATGTGCAAAACGCGAGTCCATCGTATCCACCCGTAAGTTAGTTTGGACAGTCTTGGTGGTGAGGAGGTCATCCTCCACCAGTAATAAAAAGAGTTCCTGTTACGTGGCCAACGCGGTCTCATCAGCTTTCCGGCGCTTCCTGAACTCGTCTCAGTCCGTCACCCTGTACTCTTTAGGTGGAGCCACCCGTGTTTCCTGCGTGACTGCGAGGATGAAGTGATCACTTCCCAGGCTTTTCTGCAAGTTAACCCACTGAACTTTCCCCGCATTTCTGATGAATGCCAGATCCGGGAGGGGTATCTCTTGAAACGAAATTGCGCAACCGGGTTGGGAACTAAAGGTCCGTGACCAGCTCCAAAGAACAGCGTGAACTTTCTTACAGCGCAACACCAGAAAAAATACAGGAGAGGGAAGGAGTAGAACAGAAAGAAAAGACGGCGCTGTGTACCGGCGTGAACCAGGGTTATGATCCAGATAACTCGAACATGCAATACGAAGTAGGTCCTTGAGCATCCTAACTTGTCGCCACCATTGAGACTTAAGAATTTTGCAGATCCTTCGCGAATGTCCATCCGAAGGCTTCAGCCAACCACACAACAGCTGCACCTCGGCTGGACAAATTCCTTGTCTGACGTGCCATGAAGCAACTCTGGCTTTGCACACACACACGGCAATCATAGCTGCCAGGCAAGCCGGGTCATGAAGGTTCGGGTTAACACATAGAAAAGAGCCCTGGGTACTATAAATATATTGTCTTTTCTTTCTGTTCTACCCCTTCCCTGTCCTGTATTTTTTCTGGTGTTGCGCTGTAAGAAAGTTCACGATGGATCCTAACCAACTGGCTCGACTTACCGTCTTACTCCAAAGAACAGTCCGTCATAGCTTTACAAGGTTTTTCCTTTTAACAGTGGCCTTTGGATAACCCCAGGCTGGGTGATGTGTGTTAAAGTCACTGATAGCTATGAGCGGCCACTTGCCTGCAAGGGTAACCGCCTTTGCGGCCACTGAGGAGAACACCCGCTTGTGATTTCAAGGGCTGCTGTATACATTCAGTACGAATATGCTGCACTTAAGCCAATTATTCGGAATAACTTCAGCCAGCTGAGCCTCCTAAGTATAGTTGCCGAGCGCAAGCGTGTGCTCTAAAAACGCACATTTGTTCGAAACCAAGACAGCCAGACCACGTTGCCCTCCCCCCTAAACGATATAGATCGATAGCCGGGCAAGGCAGCCGACGCGTCAATAGTTTCTTGTAAAGCAATCACATGCGGCTGAACTGCCAATGAAGCAATGTACTGCTGGAGGGAGGCCTTACGCTTCCTGAACCCCGCGCAGTTCCGCTGTCAAATGACGAACTCAGTTGCGTTGGGAGCAATGGCTGATGCTACTGGTTTGCCGTCTTAACGGCACGTCCATATCGACGGGAGCCTGATCCATTGGCGTACCGGGGTGCGCAGAGGGAACAAGTGAAGCAGGTGTCACCGGGACAAAAGAGTTCCCGCCTGGAGCGAGTCTGCTTTCGATCATGGCAACTTTACCTGCTACGAGGTCAAAGCATTCCGCCTGCCATGCTACCGCATTTGTAAATCTTCGATTGCTTTCAATACGTGCAAGTCGAAAGCCGCCGCTTCCTCTCCTTCCGTACCCATCTTTTTCTTACGCGTCCGCGGCTCTACTTATACTGACGAAGACCACACCGGAGCATGTGCTGTATTTTTGAGAGCTTCATCTGCTGAAGCTGCGCTTTTAGGCTAGCATTCTCTCGAATTAAGAACGCAATCCTAAGGTCTTCTTTTTGCTCTGGCAGTGCCGCGTGCGTTGCATGTGCTGACTGCTGTGCCGGGCTTGGCTGGGCCAATCCACCCAGGTCTTGGGAGCCTCTTGGAAGCGTAGCCTAATGTGGGAGCGTCCCTTGGAGTGGAAGTGCCCCTTAAAGTCAGCGTGCCTCTTGGAGCGAGAGCATCCTCTTGAGTGGCTGCGACTCTTCTCAACAGCTGGCGAGGGAGAGTGCATCCTCGAGGTTGGTGCCAGGCTCGAACCCCATGACGTCAGACTCCCTTAATGCTGCCTGCGTTCTTTGGCGGCCTTACTACGCCGTCTTCACCGCCTTACCAAGCAGGGGACTTGAAATCGATGCTGGTAAGACTTGTCGGCCGTTAGATGTGCCCTCCGCACAAGGCACATGTCAGCTGGCATTGGTGATCGTTCGCGGGATCGTTGACAGCAAACCCATGGCACACTTTCTTCGTCGGTGTCGGGCAGACATCGGCATGATGTTCGAGAGCTTCACATTCATACAAACGTCAGTCTGTATCCTCTACAAAGTACACCGTAGCATGCTCGCACCACACACAACATAGTTGGGTACCTTGAGACCACTGAAGAGAACGACGACGGTAGTCGTTTCACGGATGCGATGCACCTCATTGGCTTCAGAGTTGCACTGGTTGACGATCAGCGCCGCCAACTGTCGTTCATCGATGTCTCTCTAAGTGATTATGTTAAAGAAAGGAAAAGAAAAGTGCCACCCGTAACTGTCTATCACTGGGATGACACCTCAACAGTACGGCACAAGGGTAAGGAGAGTGGAAATAAATGTGGATAGGAAAAGAAAAAACAAAAGAAGTAGCAGAAAAGAGGAAAAAAAACCATTGACGCCTCAGATGACACCTTTGCAAGTATAATTTTTTTTCCTTTTTTGTATGTTTATTATGTTTTCTTGTCAAGGTTTATTAAGAAATTTAACACCTTTTTCTTATTATCTATATTACCTCATTAATCCAACCCTCTCTTTCAAGAAGCGAATAATTTAAAAAGCAATGCACCGTTCAATTAATGGCCTATCCCCCTAGGTGGGTTGCGCCAAGGTGTTGAGGAACCAACCAACCAACAGGTATCGTCAGAAACAGCCGTGTAGGCCGAAACGTGATACTGAGGAACGCCGCTTGCTAGACGCGAGCCGGACGCGCTCGCATCGGCTCCTGCTTTTTTAAATGTTTTTGACCGCAAATTTGCCGATCGACCTCGGTTTTTCGACTCATCTGATCCAGTTTCTTTCAAGGATCGAGTGGATACCCCACTTTTGCGGGTAGGTCAAGCTTTCGAACTTTTATTTGGGTGTTTCACCCTGTGCCACGTTGGCGCTCAGCTCGGCCTGCCGAGCGAGACGCTTCGAGGATGCCGCTCGAGGAGATGGTCTTCGGCGAAGAAATCTCCAGGCAGGAGGATGAAGCCTCCGGATGGATTGTTGCCCACTCTCGGAAGAAGCAGCGTCAGGATTTTACGCCCGGCGACAGCCCTGGCCCCAGTGCCGGTCATCGTGCCGCCCGTCCAGCGCACCCGAAGGGGCCGATAAACAAGCTCATCGCCGCGTCGCGCCTGCCGCGATTGCCTAAAGATCACTACCGGGTTGTCGTACGTCCCAAGGGAGGCATGGATGTGCGCAAGGTCAGTGGAATCAAGGTTACCCAAGCTTTGGTGATGGCTGCTTGTCTCGGCCCGCCGCAGGCTGAGGAAGATATTGTTTGTGCCAATGAAATGCAGAACATTTTTGTGATCAGCATGCCACACGCTTGGAACGCAGAAGCCTACGCTAAAGTGAAGCAAATTCGAGTGGGAGAAACGCTCCATGAAGTCTCTGCTTACGTGACGCCACCCGGGGATACGTGCAGAGGAGTTGTTCGCGGTATCGACCCTGAGCTCTCTGATGACCGGCTTGGTGAGCTCTTCGTGCACGCAAGAAATCCGAAGGTTCTTGGAGTACGGCGCATTAAGAAAACGCCCACGGTGATCGTCCTGTTTGACGGTATGAAAGTTCCAAACTACGTCATGTGTGGGACGAACCTGATCCGGTGCACGCTCTACCGACGACAAATCGACGCCTGTCGAACCTGCGGAAAGCTGGGACATCGCTCGGACGTTTGTCCCACTCCTACAGTCATCACCTGCCCGGACTGTGGGGTCTCATCGCCCCCTGAGAATCATACGTGCCAGCCGAAGTGCTCCATCTGTGGAGGAGCGCATCCGACGGCGGATCGGGCCTGCCAAAGCAGGTACCAGGTTCCCTACATCGTTCGGCGTAGAAGGCGACGACGGAGAAAAGCAAAAAGTGGCGCGCGGAGTTCGTGCCACAGCAAGCTCCCGGGCTTGGGTTCAACCTTGATAACCCTAGGCGGGGTGCGGGTCACCGCTCTCGCTCGAGGGATAGGTCTGCCTCCTGTGCCCGGATTCAGCAGGAACCTACCTGGGCTGAACGAGTGGGCCCAAAACGTGAGTCTCGCACTATCGTGCAGCGCCAGTTGCCAGAGCAAGCTACGGCTAGAATACAGCAGCTAGAGCGTGAGAATGCAACTCTGAGGAGTGAGCTTCAGGAGATTAAAGCATTAGTTGAGGAGCTTAGGCAGCGCGAACGCACGCCGGAAGGGGCGGTGAAAGTGCAGCAGGCCGAGGCACAACCTAGAGGCGGTAAGCGAAAAGCCGCTGACCCTCCGGTAGATATCGAGAAGGAGTTCAGTGACTTTAAACAGGAAATTATGGGGGTGGTCCATGAAATTAAGGAGGCCATCGCTGGTGTCAGCTCTGTCATCCAGTCCCTTTCTGCAAGGGTGGTGGTGGTGGAGCAAAACCTAAGTAGCAATCATGGCGAAGCTAAATAAAACATTTGTCATTTGGCAATGGAATTGCGCGAGCTTCCACAGGAAGAAGGCAGTCTTGCAGCAGTTCGTCAGCTCACAGGAGAATAAGCCAGCCGTAATACTCCTCCAGGAGACCCTTAAAGGAGAGGTGGCCCTCCGGGGTTATCGCTCCGTGGCCTGCTGGGGGGAAGGAAAACGCGGGGTCGCCACCCTCATATCCAAAGAGTTCTCCTTTGAGGTTCGCGATGTACGTCCAGACCTAAAGGTGGAACACATACTCATTGAGTTAATCCCAAACTCTCGGCTTAAGGAGCACCTATTCATTCTCAACGTTTATAGCTCACCATCTGATACTCGGGAGACTTTTAATGCGCTTCTCTGCAAAGCCTCCAAAATTGCGGGCTCGGCTCCGTTGACAGTTGCTGGCGACTTCAATGCGCAACATCAGACATGGGGCTATATCAATAATACGGCTAAGGGGCGGGCGCTTCTGCAGCATACTACCAATCTTAATATGTTATTAGTTACTGATCACAACTTTCCCACACGTCTCGGCAATTCTGTAGCAAGGGACACCACGCCGGACCTGGCTTTTGTCAGGAACGTCGAGTGCCCTTTCTGGCAGAACTTGCATGAGAACTTGGGGAGCGACCATTTCATCGCGTCTATCTCCCTCGATGTTAAAGCACCGCCGCCGCGGGTTTTCAAAATTGTTGATTGGGATGCCTTTCGGGAACTCAGACAAAGCGATGAAAAAGAGTACGATGACCTTGGCCAGCTACTTGAGCGTCTTAAGGCAGATGTTAAAGATGCCACTAAGGTGGTGGAGACGGATCTTAAAACGGAACGCATGGACAGCCGCCTAGCGAGGCTCCTTGAAGCCAAAAACTCCTTACTTAACAGATGGCGTACGCAGCGACTCAACAGGCGGCTCAGAAAGAAAATTGCTCTGCTCAAACAGGAGATTGAATCGTACAGCCAAACCCTGGCCAGACAACAATGGGATGAGGTCTGTAACGCTGTCGATGGGCAGATGCGGTCAGGGGCGAAATGGAACATTCTCAAGCACCTCCTGGGAGATAAGCAAACTAAAGCTAATCAGAAACACACTGTTGATCGGCTCATTCACAAGGAGAGGTCTGCTGGGCTCTCCAATGATCAAATCTTACAACAGCTGGCGGATAGGTACCTCCCCCTGGGGGCTACCACGGATGCAGACTACCCGGATTTCTCTGGTCTGGAGGATGCGGAGCTGGACTCCCCCTTCAGCACGGCAGAGATCAGGGCGGTTCTTTTTGATCTCAATGGAAAATCAGCTCCCGGGCCGGATGGTATCACTAACAGGCTACTTAAAAATCTGGACGATAGATCCATTGAGCTACTAACTGACGAGGTCAACCGGGTTTGGGAGTCGGGGCAGGTGCCGAAGGAGTGGCGAACGGCCTCTGTCGTCCTCATTCCCAAGCCTGGTAAGCCTCTCGGGCTCGGCACGCTCCGACCGATCTCGCTCACGTCTTGCGTGGGTAAGGTCGCGGAACATGCAATCCTTAACCGAATCTCCCATCACATTGAACAAAACGAGCTCTTCCCTTTCAATCTCATTGGCTTTCGTCCCGCGCTCTCTACGCAGGACGTTATGAAAATGATTAAACATCAAATTCTCGACATAGACACCAGAGATGTCCGAGGGATTCTTGCACTCGATCTGGAGAAAGCTTTCGATAATATCTCACATCCTCACATACTGGATTCGATCTCTGAGTTGGGATTGGGGGCCCGCTTTTACGGGTTCGTCCGCTCTTTTCTCAGGGATCGCGTTGCCACCATTCGGCTCGGGGACCTCTGCTCCAAGGAATTTCACCTTGGACCTAGGGGAACCCCTCAAGGATCGGTCATTTCGCCGCTAATTTTTAATATCGCGATGAGGAAACTCTCGCTCGAACTCTCTCGTATCGACCGCATCGGACATGCGCTGTATGCGGACGATATTACTATATGGTGCACTGGGGGTAGGGACGGAGACGTTGAGGAGTCCCTCCAGCAGGCCCTCAGGTGCACGGAGGAGTTTTTGGATAGCACGGGGCTGCACTTGTCGACCGCCAAGTCGGAGCTCCTCCTGTACACACAGCCGGAGAAACGCAAGTTCACCACTATTCCATTTCCGCCGGAAGAGATCAGGATCGAAATTCACACACGGTGAGGGCAGGCCATCCCCCGTGTCGATAAAATTCGGATATTAGGCATGTTCCTGGAGGAGCACGGAAGTAACTCTCATACTCTGACTCGTATTGCGGCAAAGGCGGAGAGCATGGTCAAGCTTATACTTCGGGTGTCTAACAGGCGTGGAGGGCTTTGTGAGGCCAACCTCATGAGGCTTTTCCATGCCTTTCTTATGAGTCACATTAATTACATTGCCGCAGCGCATAGGTGGGAAAGGAAAGAACAAGGGAAACTGGATGCGATTATTCGAAAGTGCATTAAGAGGGTCTTGGGCCTTCCAAACAACACAAATGAGGAAAAGCTCAAGGCTCTTGGTATGCATAATACATTTAGTGAGATTGCAGAAGCGCAACAAACAGCACAAGCTGCACGACTGTCCTCTTCCAAAGCTGGGAGACGCATCCTGGAGTTTCTGGGCTGCGAACCAACTATGGTAGCAGACAAAAAGATACAGCTTCCACCCAAATTGAGGGAGCAGATTACGGTCTCACAAATTCCTAGAAATGTTCACCCTCTCTACAATGTCGGCCGCCGGGCCGCTAGGGCTAGGTCACTCCTCAGTTCCACCGCTGCCACCCCTGAACTGGTGGCGTTCGTTGACGCAGCACAGTATCCCGGCACATCCAATTTCGTGGCTGTGGTCACTGACCTTCACGGTAAAATCCTCACAGCAGCATCTCTTCGAGATACCACGCCGGCTAGGGCAGAGCAGGCTGCTATAGCAATGGCCGTGGCGATTCCCATGCGCACGCGCATTTTCACTGATTCTCGAGCTGCTGCACGAGCGTTCATGACCGGGTCAGTCTGTGAGCAGGCGGCCCATCTTCTTACCAAAAGACCACATTGCACGGAAATCGACGGCCACATCACCTGGTTTCCTGCCCACATGGGCAAGGATGTCCACCCTGTTATCCCCAATGCCAATGAGCTTGCCCATGCCCGAGCACGCGAACTGTCTCACCGTGACGGGCAATCGGCATCTAATTTTGGGGATGGCATCCGGCAGCTTGATTCGCTCCTCACCTTTAACGAAATTTGCAAAAATTATCAATTGGCCAGGCGTAGCTTTCCGCTCCCGCACCCGCAACTCTCTAGGGCCCAGTCAGTCACTTTAAGAATGCTGCAAACGGGTACTTACCCGTCGCCTTTAGTGTACAGCAAGTTTATCGACAGCATAAAGCCGCAATGCCCTCATTGCGAAGAGAGACGTTGCACGTTACCCCACATGCTCTGGCAATGCGCGGCGCTGCGCGATGGCGAGCCTCTCAGCACAGAAGCTGCCTGGAGGACGGCAATTACCAGCTCGGACCAAGAGGTCCAAATCCGGGCTGTCCAGAGGGCCCGCACTTTGGCGGAGGAGCTCGCTCTTCCTGTCCCCACGTGGGTGCGGCCCGCAGCCGACCCTCCCTCTTGAGGGGAATCGGCTCCTCAGGACAATTTGTAAATAAAGTTCATTGACTGACTGAAACGTGATACTCATTCGATTCAAGGCGGACGAGTCGCAATGCCGCGTAGGCGCCCGCGTTGCGGGACGCTGGCGCAGCGACCAAAATAATACTCTGAGTTATGTCTGGGCAGACGATATCCTTCATTGTTTCTTTCGGGGACAGCTTTGCTGCCGTCTCCAGAGCTTTGGCTAGACGAATCAGGCTAACCTTCTTGACATCCAGGCCTCCTTTTGGTCGGATTATGAGTCGAATATGGCGCCTCAGCAATTGGGGAAGCCTCGACGCGGCTGGAAGATGCCGAATGATGCCATGCGCAGTGGCTGTGTGATGGGCAGTCGTTCCTTCACTTTTAGAAGAAGCAGAAGAATGTTGTCTGGGAGAACGCTTATTATTGGCTAAAGCAGTCTGCCAGGCAGGTGCGTTAGCGTCTTCTTGGGCAATAACTTTCCCGTCCACCATCATCACTTCCGGCATGATGCCGTTCCGTCGACACGGGCAAATGCCCGGCTGAAGAAAAGCCATTTGAAGCCGGCTGAAGAAGAGGGCGAGAATTGGCTTACCAGGTCAAAAATAAGCTCGGTAGAATCCTCTCGATGAAATCTGTCTAAGGGTGTTCAATTCCTGAGGATCGAAGCTATACTCTAGCATACATCTATCGAAGACGACAGAAACGCCGCAGCGTCTCTCGTCGACGCAAGAGCTCAAACAAAATGGCAGCATATCCACGGAGTGAATGATGGAGAGTGGGGTGAAGCATTCGTCCGTCCATGCGTCCGCCTGTGTGACCGTCCATGCGTCTGTTCGTGCGCCCATCCCTGCGTTCGTTCATGCAACCATCATTGACGTGGGAACGGACATGGGACACCCCCACGTCCGCTCATGCGTCCATCCATGCATTTGTCTGTGTGTCCGTTCGTCCATCTATTCAACACTCCAAGTCCCACCATCTCGCATCTTTTTATTATATATTCCCCATATAGAAGCACCGCCATTCAGTGGACATGACATTTCAAGAACTGAACGAGAGCTGGCACACGCACACTTTCTTACGGCTTGCGCTTCGGGTCTACTTCCCACCTTCAACCACCTTGAGTTCACGGTATATACTAGTTCACTGTATTCAAGGATGGGACGACGACGAACTGATTGCTTAGCATATCGCAGTTTCAGTTGTGCTCTCTTTTTTCACCTAATTTTAAGTGAACTTCGCGAATATCACATCCGAGTCCGTCGGTGATGGACGTGCACCCCCACGGACGTCCGCCAGTTACGGCGGCGTCGGTGGTGGCCGCATCCAGGAAGCGTACGGGACTCTACCGCTACTACGACAGCGAGGGTACTCTTGTTTACTCAATGAGCAGTGAAGAGCCTTCTGACGACGACGATTTGGAGCTGGTGCTGAGCCGTAAAGCGAAGAGGCGGAACGTCAGAACATCTTCGTCATCGAGTACGTTGAACGACAGAGTGCCAAGGAGACCCGTGACAAACACTATCCTTTTTGTCCCTGAGGTACCGGACGGTAACATGAAGCGCCTCAACAGGCAATCTGTTTCAGTGATGCTGGAAGGACTCGTGCCAAACGAGATCACAGACATCAGAGTGAACACGCGTAAGAACGTATTGGCCATCGACGTTTTGCATGCTGCGGCACTTAATGTACTGCACAACGTCAACGAGTTGGGGGGAATGAAAGTTCGCTCCTACATTCCTGTGAGCTCTAACGTCGTCACTGGGGTCATCTACGATGTGTGGATACTGCCATTCCCAGCTCCGACTTCGATGGTCTGGTAAAACCGGCAAATGAAGCCAGCGTCATCGCAAAAGTTGTAAGTTTGGGAAACTCACGCTGCTTGAAGATCATGTTCAAGGGCGACTCTCTTCCTTCACACGTAAAGGTGGGCCATTTTCGGCATTCAGTGCGACCTTTCATACCGAAGCCCTTACAGTGTTATAAGTGCATGAAGATGGGCCACGTGAGAAGCGTATGCGAAAATAGGACGGTGTGTCCTCGTTGCGCGGAAGCCCATTCTGCGGATGACTGCGAAGCAACTACCCTCAAATGCTCGAATTGTCATGGGTCACATGCAGCTTCGTCAAAAGAATGCCCCAAAATTCAAAGAGAAATAGCGGTATTGAAACAAATGGTCAGAGACAATTCGTCGCATCGAGAGGCTGCCAGGACCCGCCGAAAGAGGCGTCATCGTCGCCGCAGTTCATCAAAGAATGCCGCAGACGCTGCATCGAAAGCACCACTCCACCACCCTTCTCTTCCACCGCCCATGCCTCCCAGACCGAAGGCGGCCAGCGCGGTCAACAAACCAACGAGCAGCACTGTTGCAGATGAATCAGTTTGGCCTTCATTGCCGAAATCACAGCCACCTGCAAATCTCAAGCGCACATCGACAGTCACATCACTCCAGCCAGCCGCTGACAAGCTGCCTGAGGAGGACACAGAAGTCATCAGAATGTTCCGAACACTGCTGGATGCCATGCGAAAGCTGTGCAGCAGCCTGAAGTCTCCACTCGCTCAGAGTGCACTACAAGTACTGGATGCTCCAAGTCCAGTATTTGCAAGTCTCCAGTAGCCACCATCGCTCGACCAATTTTCTCCTTCCGCAACGAGGTCCGACAAGCGTCGATAATGCAGTGGAACGCGAGAGGCCTGAGATCCCGCATCTCTTCGTTCCGTCAGTATATATTCATGAATCGTATTCCTATGATAGTTATGTGTGAACCAAACGTGCAACAACCTCCTAAACTATCAGGGTATGAATCTTTCGTTTCTTCAACGTGCGAGGAACGCAGCAAGGTGGTTGTTTACATTTGCACAGATCTCACATATGTGCATCATGCAGTTCAACCGCATGATGACAATCAATATGTCTGCTTACGTGTTAAAAAGGAAAAAGTGTCATTCACACTCATTGGTGTCTACATATCACCATCCGGACGATTTGAACAAGATCGACTACGAGACATACTGACAACAACTACGGGCCCGTGGGTTATTACTGGAGACTTCAAGGCACATCACTTAACCTGGAGTAGTTCGACGATCAACGCTAAAGGAAGAAACCTCGTGTCATTCGCTTCCAAGCATGACCTATGTTTCTTAAATGATGGCAATCCTACATACCTGCGGGGCCTTACGTACAGCAGTTGCCTTGATTTGACTCTGTTATCCAGAAACTTCCGGTCGCAAGTGCACTGGTTTTCAGACATCGAAACGCATGGGAGTGACCACATTCCATCTTATATGCGAACAAGGGGTCTTACTAACTCCTTTCCTAAGACCACAATACGAAGAATTGTTTGGTCCGAATTTCAGTGACTCATGAAAAATACATGCCATGAAGACCCTGACGAGAACTTGGAGGATGTCATATAAAGAGGCAATGAGGGAAGCTTCCTGTCTCCTCCCGTTTACCGGCATGCGTTCATATTTCGACGTTGAACTGGAAAAACTGCGCGCGCTTCACCGAAGGACGGAAAGAAGATACAGGCGGACGAAAGCAATATGCGACTTGAGGCTGGCACGACGCATACAGAAAAAAGTCCAACGACGTTTAGACAAACTTGAACAGGAACGCTGGAAATCATTCTGCGAATCATTGGATCCCCGAAAGCCGTTGTCACGCATCTGGAGCACTATTCGTGGCCTGCGCTCGACTCCCCAACAAAGAAATCCTTTAATGGCTTTAGCCCTACATTCAGGCCACACCCAACTTGAAGTGGCAAATGAGTTTTGTACGCGAATCACTGGTGTGTCCACCTTGTCCGCTGGCACCATTAGGAGTGTTATCCCTGAACCCCGCATCTATGAAGTACACAATCTTTTCACTACAGAAGAACTTGACGCATCTTTGCCGGCTTCCCGACGATCATCTTCACCAGGACCCGAAGGCATCACCTACGCCGCTCTAGCCAACCTTCAACAGGAGGCAAGAGGACAGTTGTTAAGCTATTACAACCACTCATGGCTTGCGGGCAATGTTCCCCAGGATTGGAAGATAAGTCAACTTGTGCCACTACTCAAAGCAGGAAAGTCACCATTTGATTTGACATCCTTTCACCCTGTTGCCCTCGCAAGTTGCGTAGGAAACGTCATGGAAAGGATGATACTTACACGCCTAGAATGGTACCTCGAGCGCTACAACATATACCCACACTGCATGACGGGTTTTCGGTGAGGTAGGTCATCTCTTGACAACGTGATTGATCTCACAACATTTCTCCAGCAACAGAAGAGCCTCAAGCGCATACCACTGGCACTCTTCGTCGACGTCAAAGGGGCTTATGATAACGTAACACGTGAAGCCATCCTAGACTCGTTGGAAGCTGTTGGAATCGGTGGTCGGATGTTCCGATGGATCCAGGATTATTTGACGAGAAGGTACTTTTTTGTACAAACCTCAGAAGGACCTACCACCAATTACTATACCTCCCGTGGCGTCCCTCAGGACGCCGTATCAAGTCCCACTTTATTTAACCTCGTGATGGTAGGACTTTGTGAAATTTTGCCAAGTACCATCCTCATATGCATATATGCTGACGACATTTGTCTATGGACTTCGGCTGTAACTCGTCTACAAGTACGTGCAAGAGTCCAGCAGGCTGCCACCCTGACATGCTCATATCTCCGCAAGCAAGGTCTTTCCGTCTCAACGGAGAAATGTGCATTGGTTGCGTTTACTCGCAGAGCCATGACACAATACCCCGCTATCATCAATGGACAAAATATTCCATACCAGAAGAACCATCGCTTCCAGGGTGTGATTATTGACAGGGACCTTTCGTGGAGTGCCCACTGCAACTACCTGAAGAGAAGGCTAACTTCCATCGTCCATATAGTGCGGTTCCTCTGTGGAAAATCTTGGGGCGCATCGACAAGGTCAATGATGCAGCTATACAGGGCACTGTTTCTGGGATTTTCGCGCTACAGCTTGCCGTTACTGGCAAGTACGTGCAAGACGAACATCCGCACTCTCGAAAGTCTGCAAGGACAAGCACTGCGCGTGTGCTTAGGGTTGCCGTGATGCACCTCAACCTACGGGGCAATTATGATCGCAAGAGAGCATCCAATTCGAACATACATCACCACTGACAATTTGAGAGCCCACATAATACACCTCTGCCGAGTTCTTGGTCACCATGTTGCAGTGTTGCCACTTCAAAGAACACACGCGATGTTTTCAAAGATTATTTCTGCCCATAGAGAATGCCTTCCTTTTGGCTTCACTCCAGCAACAAGACCAGCGTCACCCCGTGGTGCCTACAACAACCACAGGTGTGCCTCACTATTCCAGGAATAACGAACAAGAGCCATTCAACAGTGGTCCTACGACAGGTGACATTGTCGCTACTCAACGAAAAATACGGCCAGAGGACCCACATTTACACCGATGGATCGGTCTCGGCTGACAGCTCCACAGGTGCTGTTGCCATCCCGGCGTACCAGGTCACTATAAAGCTCAAACTGTCGCATAGGACAACATCCACAGCCGCGGAGCTTGCCGCCTTACGTGCTGCTATACTTAATATCGCGGAAGCCCGACCTCAAAAATGAGCTGTGTTCTGCGACTCCAAAACATCCCTTCAGAGCTTGCAATCAGCTTTACGACAGAGGGAGCATCAACAACTAGTGACTGAAATAAGAGAAGTGATTCACGAAGTTTTATCAAAAGGACATGACTTGGTGTTCCAGTGGTTACCGGGACATTGCGGTATTGTCGGTAATGACCTTGCTGATAATGCTGCCCAATCCGCCCACGCGGACGCCCAGACAACCCCAATTCCATTGTCGAGAACCGACGCTGCAAGGCGCCTTCACTCGTTTGCTAACACCATGTCGGAAAGTTGGCTGAGTGACCCCACTGTCAGGAACCGCCGCCTACACAAATTGGACCCATCGAGAAAGCTTAAAGTTCTATCGGACTTCTCCCGCCAGGATGCAACTTTACTGTGCCGCCTGTGGTTAGGAGTAGCTTTTACAAAGGTGTACTCTTTTCGCATAAGAATGGCGGATAGCTCCCGATGTGAATGGTGCGACACTGACGAGACAATAGAACATCTACTGTGTTCATGTGAACGTTTTGCGAGCGAACGCAACTTGCTACGCGAAACGTTAGAGACACTAGACAGTAGACCTTTTTCCGAAGAGAAGATACTTGGCTCATGGCTCTACGCGTCGCTGGCCAGCAAAGCGACCCGGGCATTGCTAAGTTTTCTAAAGAAGACCAGACTACGCCACCGTTTATAAGCATGCAATGGACAAGGTCACATCTACACACACGTTGCCCTTCACTTCTCTCTCTCTTCTCCTTTTGTCCCCTCACCCCTTCCCCCAGTGCAGGGTAGCGAACCGGACGTGCGTCTGGTTGACCTCCCTGCCTTTCATTTCTTCCATTCCTCCTCCTCGTCCTCCCATGGCACTGCGGCCCAATGCTCGCTAAACCTTTCTAAAACAAAGGAGGTTACGCCCAGCGAGTATAACGTAGCAACCTTTTCCTGTCAGATAGTGCTCAATGTACATGCCAGTGGCTGCTAATGTGAAATGAGAGACAGGAGGATTCAGCTTTTAATTTCTTACGGCTTTGCGCTTCGTATCTGCTTCCCCCCTTTAACCACCTCGAATTCATTGATGTTATATACTAGTTCATTGTATTCATGGCCCTGCGGCTCAACGCTCGCTAAACCTTTCTAAAACTAAGGAGGTTACACCAAGCGAGTATAATGTAGCAACCCTTTTTTGTCCGTTAGTGCTCAATGTACATGCCAGTGGCTGCTAATGGGGATCGCAGCGTGCGCGTTGACTAAAAGTCGAATGCTCCTGTCTCTCATTCCCCATTAGCAGCCATTGGCATGTACATAGAGCACTATTTTTTATTGTTAAACAACGCACAGAAGAAATCTCTCACCGGCACCACCTTGGAGGTCAAATGTTATACTTATTTCGGGTATGTGCCACTGGTGGTTACGTACTACGAGGGACGCACAAGCTACGCCATAAGGAGCTTCGCTCCTAAAAACACGCCCGTTCACACTGGACGCTCGAAAGAGACTTCGCAACAAGTGGTGAAAATGCCGAAGGAAAATGCCATGCTGCAAAAAGTTTAGCTGTGCGGGAGCTAGTACGTATACGGAGGTAATAATGAGTTGGGGGTGGGGGGCTTTGAATATTTATGCGAAGATTTAATAGAGAATAGAACCCATTGTTGGTGTAGGTCAATGCATGACTGTCAGCAAGCACAGCCCATTGTTCTAATTGGTGAATAGGCATTCCTTGATTTGGCTGAAGAGTGGTTTGTTGTTAGTTGCTGTGGGTAAATTCATAGAACTGTACATTTTATGGAAGAATTTAGCTTGTATTAGCGCGGTACATACAAGAAGGAAAGACGACAACAGCGTAAAGAAAGGTACATGGCTACCTATGCTTGCGTCTGTGTCGTATTTCCTTCTTATGTTTACCGTGGTAAAACAAGCAAAGTTCATAGATGATGAACTCGCTCGAGCCACAACACTTCTGAAATTTATGGAAGGAGTTCGACTCCGAAGTCACTACCTCGAGGTTTAACCCACGAGAGGAGGCGCTGAGAGAACAATAGTGCGCAGAATATCCTAGACCAGCATTGTGACAGCGTTATCTCTGATATCCTTCATGACATGGCAAATAGAGTCAGATTCACTAATCAATAGGTTTACGTGCTTGTAAAGGTCCATAATAATTTTGTTGTGGTTCATTGTTGGCAGTGGGTTTCCGGAAAAGTTAGGGCAAGCATTCTGTGGCCCGAAGTTTTCAGAAAAGTGGGAGACAGAGCACTTTCATAACACATTCTAATATAAGGCCATGTGCGCAGGTCCTACTTGCGGCTTCGATACTATATACTTGTCGCATCTGCCACGTAAATGTTCGAGTTGTAGAGCTTCGGAGCAGTGTCACATTTACGGAGGGCTCTTCTCATACCATGCGATGGGATAATGCCATTATACCGCATTTCTCAAAACCACTGAGAATGAAATGGGAGGCAATACTTGGTTCAGGCCCTCAAGACAAATCACTGAGCGAGGTCGGAGGTCGCGTTTTCGCCGACGGTGCCGGTCATCAGGAATGATGACCGGTATCGTCGGAGTGCGTTTTTGTAGGCCTTCGACAAGTCCGAGCAACTCCGTCAAATAAGGAAAGTAATTTAGTGACAATTAAGGTAAGCGATTGTACGTATGTATGAAGCGTCGTACCGATTAGCGTGGATGCCCTTTCATGAGTGAGGTGATGATAAAAGTGAGCAGCCCTGTTCTTGTACAATTTGTTCTTTTATCGCCGAGATGTAGCAGAGTGGGCTTAGGTATAGTATTGTTCTGGTGTTTACGAATACATGTTTTTTTTTCTTCAAAGACCTAGTTTCTGTTTGAAATTACAATGTGCTGCTCTCGGCTTCGTTCTGAGAATAGTGAAAATAACAAAACTAAGACGACAAATGATCAAAAATTGACATATCCGAAACGCTTTTTTTCACTCAATTCACTTGATGTGCTAAAGATGTATTTTTATGTATTTCAAGATCTACAAACATCAGCGCCGTATTAGCTACCTAAAGCAAACTGCAGTAAAGCTTTCTACAACCTTCTTGCAGTGTCCAATATTCTAACATAAACACGTGGAGAGTCAATTATCATAAACTTATCTCTTCAACCCACATACCTCGGAATATTTTTAAACTATTCACATAAACCAACAAATTTCACGTACGGTCGCCTCTTTGTAGCACAAAATGAGGACGATTCTTTCATATAGGTTTTTTTTATTTGTAGTGTACTATGAGTGCCTGTCAAAAGATGGAAAAAACTATTTATTTAGTTTTCACGGAGAGCAGATTGCTTGTTTATTAATCCGTTATTCTTGTCAGCAAGTCAGGGGCACAGGGGCCTGGCTACTACTAGAAACGCCACCTTGGCCGTTATTCATAGGACAGCGCCTGCGAAATCAATTTCAAAAAAGTCACATCAAGAAGAAATAGATGTTCAACATATTTAACAAATTAACAACATGGCATCTTTTGCAACTCTACATCTTTTTCACACTTCTAACATCAGAGATTCGTGATCCCCTTCCCCTGTAAAATGTGGCATACCTGTTGTTCTGAACTCGTTTAACATATCAGCCAATCTTCTCTCTCTTGCTTTCCGTCATTCATTTGAGGCAAAATAAAAGGCACCAATTGTTGGGAAAAATTACAGCATATATCCACGGAGTAAATGATGAGAACGTGAAGCTCCGGAGGTACATCGGAAAACCTTAAATACTCGGTGAATTTAGCCCAGTTGATACACCATAATCACGAAGTGAATGATGATGAAGTAACTTGCCCCGTATGTCTGCCCGTCTGTCTCTCTGTCCATACGTCCATCTGTCTCTCTGTCTGTGTGTCCTCCATCCGTCGGTCTGGCAGTCATTCGCAGCACACGCCTCCACGCCATCTAGTGATGAACGCGAGTACTAGCGATGGGAGTGCCATCAATTGAGCTCTTAGCGTACTAGGGGTGGCTACGGCAGACAACTACGGTGGACAAACGTACGTCTTAAGGAGCTTTGCCCCTAAACATTCTGCCATCTACTGACTGATGATCAAGGAGCTTGCTTGGAGCTAATTGGAAGAACTCGTAGGTGCTGCGTACAAATCCTCTATCATCATATAAAGACATGAGACGTTGTAATGGGCCTGATTGCATATACACATATACATCATGTGTAACTTATATATTGATGCAATTTTAGACCCTTATTTACACACAAGATGCAATAATTCACATACCGATGCGATAATATACAAGTATTGCATTACTGATTAGAAAGCTGTACGAGGTGTTTTTCTTTGAAGATTACAATTTTCGGTCGTTAAAGTATGTGGCGAGGTGATCTTTATTTAGTTAATGCAGTTAAACGTTGGAAAAGGCAATCTCGATACAGATCCTGAGTCGAGGCTTCTGCCGCTGCTCTCGTGCCGCTTCTTCTTCTAGAGCACACTTCGGGGTCGATCTGTCAACAAGCCTGTTTCACAGCACATGGTTCACATAATGTCATACATATGTGTAGTTGGTATATCGCTTATCAGAAGAATTACGAATGGCATAGTTGCATAATGGGTGCTTTCATAATTTATGAAAATTGCAGTAGGCGTGTAGTCAGTACATTGTTCATCAAACTAGCGTACACATCAAAAGACAAGCCCCGAGAATCACAAGCTTGGCAAGCATGCTCCTAAAACTTTTTTCACAGCTTCGTTTCGCGAACATTCATGAAACGGGGGAGCTGTTGGCGTGAAGTGGTGTTTTATCAAACACAATGAAGTAAGAATGAAGTGAGAATGAAGTGGAAAGAAGTGGGTCGAACGGGTTGTAGGAATGGCAAGAACAGCAGTGGGCGTAGGAGTTAGTTGTGGGAGTGGTGGGGGGAGTGGCACATATTTGTAGTGACATACGCAGTTTTTGTGGGCACATTACAGAAGGATCTACGGTCTACGATGGACACCAGACTTGAAGGTGTCGACGAAGAAGAGATGCAAAAATTCACCCAAATGGTCCACATGCTTCATGAATTGCTTTAAATGTTTGAAGCTGTGATATTGTACTTGGATTCATTGGAGCATACTTGCGAATTAATTAGTTTTAGTGTTCAATCTGCTGTTACACCATGTATATTGCGTGACGTGTGGGTGGTTTCAGGCCTATCTAGCAGAAAGCACTAAGAGAATATTCATCACCATATGCGACAGCATCAAAAAAATTAGCAACTGTTCGTAAGCGTCTATGACCCCACTGATCCATATATATGTGTTTAACTTATCTACAAAATATTGAAACACGATGTATTGAGTACTACGCAAATAAACTTCAAGTAAGCAACCTAAGAAGGTTCAGGACGGCCTATTCTACAAACACATCAAAACAGCGCGTGGTATGCAAATGAGAAACAAGAGAGTACGAACAGTACCCGATTGCGCTAGTGTGATGCACTGTTGAAAATGAAGGTCAAACGCTATCTGAGTATTTTTATCATATCCTGGCCCCATTAGCCTGAGCTTGGTTCATTCTGTTTTCACGCCTCACCCTACGTAACACAACTCTCCTCTGCCAAGATCAGTGTATTATACTACGAGTTTTCGGAGTTTATTTTTGCTGCAATAAAAAAGGTGTTTTTAGGAGTTTGCGTTTTGGTGAAAAATAGGTTTTTATCGGAGTCAAGTTTTTTTGGAAATTCAGAGCTCTTTTTTATTCGGAGCACAATCTACTTTCTTCTCTTTATCTCTGATGTCATAAATGGAGTAACGTCTTAACACGAAAACATTCGAACCCCGGAATCGCGTTTTAGTTCTCTAGACAGAACAGACGCCGGCTTAAGGTAAGGTTTGAAATCTGAACCTTTGACAGCCACGCCAGTATGCGGTTCAATATGAAGAACGAAACAAGATGGAAAGTAGCTAATATACTGTTCAAGACATGGTTTAAAAAGGGGAGTTTTAACACATTTGGAAGGCTGTAGTTCTGAACGAAAGTAGATGCAGGTCTCTGGAATCGAAACAATTTAGGAAAAAAACCCTGACCACAAGGACGTTGATGCAATAAATTATCATCATATTACGATCCCATATCTTTCAATTTTATGTCGAGAAAGAATGCAACTGGAGGAAAAGGAAAGTCAAGGATGTTGACCCCTTTAAACAGATTGATATGCTACCGCACATTTGAGGAAAAAAATAGGGCAACTTGAAAGAGAAAGAAAAAAACACGCACAGGGTCCCACAGTTTCTAGCCATGATGAAGTGATTAGCGTATAACC
The DNA here is from genome assembly GCF_013339725.1 of Rhipicephalus microplus. NCBI lineage: Eukaryota > Metazoa > Arthropoda > Arachnida > Ixodida > Ixodidae > Rhipicephalus > Rhipicephalus microplus. The sequence continues at coordinate 188,592,285 of NC_051167.1, forward strand.
ATCGGTCCAAGTCCGATACACTCAAGGGCTTCAGCAGTGCTTTCATCGCCTCCACCTGCGATGATTTCGCAGGAGATCTGTGGGTTATATTGTGACTTCGAGTGATTTTAACCTGCATATTGTACCGTGGACAAGTCGCAAAAAAATGCCGTAATATCTCCTTGCTACCACAGTTGTCCGAAAACCTTTTGACAGGCATACCAATTCAAAAGGAGAAATACTTTGTGAAGGCCACTGTTCCCCATGAATTGTAAAACAGAGTGTCATCATTTCAGCGCAGTTCAGTAGGTGTCTCAAGTAAAATTTTCATGCAGCCGTAGCGCTGCCTGTACAAGCTGCTTGCTGTATCTTTAGTGGAGAGAGCGCTATGTTGCTAGCCACTCGAACATGGCTGGCTGCTTCGGTCCTTGGTAAAGGTATGGTATCGACGCTGAAGCCCTGACGAGTCAACCAATCTGCACCGTCGAGTTTTTCGTTTTCTCTAACCGCTCGCGACTTGGCAACCATTGAGATGTCACGTGATGTCCTTTCTCGAACGAAGTATGAAGTGGATCCTTAACCTAGAAGATGAGTGGCTCGTGTGATTCGTGCTGCAACGTAGGTAGCAAAAATGGCAGAGCTGCCTTCGAATTGCTCACTATTGACCATGGTTAAAGTTTTCGTGGATAATTATTCATAATGCAGCAAGAACAGCGGCAAGTTATTCAGCTTTCATGTGCTTGGTTGGACTGACTTCAAACGGATTGTATTTTCACTGGTACTACTAGTGCTCCTGACCAGCACTGGAGAAGTTGTTAATGCATAACTATAAGCATCTACGTGATCGGCGTACTTTTCGCGCATAAGAATCAGGAATACCCGTTTCAGCACTGTTGACGAGTGCTGAAATTTTTTATGATGCCCGATATACTGCAGTCAACCTCATCTCAAATTAAGCACCAAAGCAAAATTACGAAGCTCACAAAAGATGAGAGACACCGAGAGATAGATAGATAGATAGATAGATAGATAGATAGATAGATAGATAGATAGATAGATAGATAGATAGATAGATAGATAGATAGATAGATAGATAGATAGATAGATAGATAGACGGACGGACGGACGGACGGACGGACAGACAGACAGACAGACAGACAGACAGATAGATAGATAGATAGATAGATAGATAGATAGATAGATAGATAGATAGATAGATAGATAGATAGATAGATAGATAGATAGATAGATAGATAGATAGATAGATAGATAGATAGATAGATAGATAGATAGATAGATAGATAGATAGATAGATAGATAGATAGATAGATAGATAGATAGATTATACCAAAGTGCATTTTTTGTGTAAGAACTGCTTCCCAACTCGATCTGCCTATGTACTGATCCATATACTCTATAACATTTGCACCGACCTACGAAGGCATTTCGCTCGATAACCCAGCAGCTTCATTTGGAGAAGTAACCGAGGAGTTACACATTGATTTGAAGATAGCTTTATTAGTTATTACCTTCGCACTGTAAGCGCCTCCCACGCCCATGTGCCAGTTTAACTGAGCAGTGTTGACTCTTTGCCGTTAGTGGCAGCAAAACTACCTAAAATAAAAATGTCCACAATTATATGTTGATATGATATGTGGCGTTTAACGTCCCAAAGCCAAGATATGATTATGAGAGACGCCGTAATGGAGGGCTCCGAAAATTTCCACCACCTGGGATTCTTTAAGGTGCACCCAAATCTGAGCACAAAGGCCTACAGCATTTTCACCTTCATCGAAAATGCAGCTACCACCACCGAGATTTGATCCCGCCACCCGTGGGTCAGCATTCGAGTACCTTAGCCACTGAACCATCGTGGTGGGGCTTTCACACTCTTATGTAAAAGTAGGTGATATACTGTGTATATGGGTATGGTACTAAATATATTTGTCTGTATAAAGTGTAACACAATCACAGAGTTAGAAAAACTGCTTACGTACATGAAAGTTTCGTTCATCTTGTGGTAGTCTTCCTCAGTGAAAACTATAAAGTGTGGCGAACCAAACCTGCATGAATAAATTTTAAATGAAACAATGACTTACGTATAACTGTCTGATGAGCACATAAGCAATGCCTATTTTTAGGCTTTAATTTAGAAAACAAAGATTGTGAAATTAAAGGTGACACCACATTCTCAGCAGGGCACATATGAAGTTTATTCTTATTCCTCCTGCATGCTTTTGAGTTTCACTGCGGAGCATGCTAGCTGCAAAAACATTGGTATATGTTTTTGCAATGGTATATATATATATATATATATGGTATATGAAATAAAATAAAATGAAATAATCTGAAACCACTGAACTCGGAGCACCATAAAGCTAAGCAGTGCATATAAATAGCTAGCTATTAGAAAGAACGTTGTTTTGAGGCAAAATGTTTATGCCAACCGCTATGGAGTCGGGGGTCATAGATTCGCTGCGGAGGCAGAGTTCGTGGAGTCAGGGGCCATAGATTTGTTGACAGACACATTTTTGTTTTTCTTTTCCCATCTAATAATGTATATCACTTAATTTTGCGACATCGTGAGTGGAGCTGTGGCGCACTCCAGCATAAAACCCATTTGTGTTAAAAGGACACAAATATTGTATCATTCCATTGTTTTTCACTGCTCAATAAGCAAGCAGGCTTTTGAAAGTGCTCAGTTACTGATCTTTTTTGGCTATGTACTTATCAGCTACGAACGTATTAGTTAGTCCTACAACATATTTTTTACAAAGCAAGTGAACATGCGTGTCCGGTTTTCGCGATCTCCCCAAGATTACCATTTGAATCTCTTCACTATAAGTAGCAGTGTTTTTTCAGACCAAACAACTTTTACCGGAAGGGGTTAGTATAGACGGCGGGGTAGATTTTTATCACTGGTCACGCGATACTTGCAAAACCTAGTTGTGATGCTCAGACTGGCGGGCACAGAGTGCAAGGATGCTTACATATTGTGGCTGAGGCGAACTTTGGAAAGACCCAGATTATTTGTTCAGAAGTGTTTGATATATACCTAGTTCTAGGTATTGTGAAGACGATGACGCCTCTCCGGTCAGCAGTATCGTGGAGGCTCGGGTGCAGTGCTCACGCCGCGTGCTGCTGGTTGCTGGCATCTAATTGATTAGATTTGCATTTATAATGCGATTCCCTCTATCTAAGTAATCGTTTCTTGGCGCATCCCGCAGAGTGGTTGCTAGTCATGCATGAGGCAATCATCATCATCATCATCCTACACGGTGTCCTGCGGTGACTCGTCCTGTCGCATTCATAAAACCACCTCAGAAACGTAACTCCAATAATAAACGCCTTCTCAGTGTATTAACCTTGTATTAGGCGTAAGATATAAGTAATTCAGCCTTGAACTAATTAGTGTATATTTTGAGCTTACTCACGTGGTAAGTGTTGCTTTGACGGTGCTCCATATATTATAGTTCTTATACTTGTGCCTTACGAAAGCTGCACTAGTCAAGTTGCTGCAAAATGTTCCATTTGTTGCAACCTCTGCGGAGAAACAACAATACTTATGGACTTTGACGTGTTATAGCGGCAGACACTCATGCACAGGATTGTGCAGCAGTTAACAAGAAACGTACATGGTGCTGAAGTAGCCGGTGTTTTTATATGGTGAGTATAAATAGCACATGAAAAATAGGAATATAAATATATAGGTAATCTGGAACTACCATGGCTTGTAGCGTATCATGCTACTCCAGGTGCTAGATAACAATGATGACACCCGTATTTTTATCTGTTTTCAAATCAAACTCAACGAAGGGATCCCCATGCATGAACGATTCAAATCAAGTGACGTTAGTAACAGCCAGCAGTGAATTTTTCGAAGCTGCAAACAAACGCCATGCCCTCCCTCCCTGCTAAAACAAAACAAAACAAAAACGGCAGGCCTGCGCGGAAGGTGCAGCACAGTCACAGCGAAAGCTATAAGAGCGGCGGCCTTTCATAGCCTTTTCTAAACACTCATTGGGTAACTTCTGCAAGCATATTTGTTCGGTACCCACTACAGTGTAATAATATTAAGAACTTCTGGGTAATGGGCCAGCACTTGATATGCTATCCTTCCTTATTCTTCTGAGAAGGGGAGTATCCGCTAAACATTTGCTAGGAACTTTGTGCCAATTGTTCATGCAGTGGCTGACGACAATGAGAAACTATGCCTGAAGTGGGTATGGCTACAGTTAATAGATGATCAAGAACAAGCTTTTGTAATGGGTTGGAGCATTGAACGACCCACTCGTTACCTTATTTGCATTGTGAGACACCTGTTTTTTATGTTCTAAAAGGCTTTATTACTCATATTATCTGGATTCCTTTTCCGACATCAAGCCTGTATATAAGAAAAGTTCGCGAACAAGTCCCAAGTGCCAGCGTAGCTTAGCACTTCAACTGGAGGTGGTCAAAAACAAAATTGAATGTCTTGAAGAGGATAAATATAAAGACGCAATGATACAGGCAAGAGCTGAGAGATACCTCGTGGGTGAAGCCCCGACAAAGCGAGCCTTGTCAGATGAAAAGGCATACGCTCGAGTTCACGATATATAGAGATAGAATTGAATGGTAAAATATTGAGAGAACATAAATATGTCGTGAAAGCTTTTGAAAGCTACTATCAAGAATTGTTTGCTAATTGTGAGCCAAAGGAGCCGGGTTTTTTAGGTGAGTTCTTGATAAAAATGCCGACACCTAATCCTGAGAACACAAATTTATTGAAATGTCTACTAGTGTAGAAGAAATTCAGAAGGCTATTGATGATCTTGGCATGAACAAATCGCCTGGTCCAGATGGCATTATTGGCGCCTTTTACAAAGCGTTCAAGGAGGATATGATCGCAGCACTGCATGAGGTTTTTTTTTTCTTTCAGGTTCTTTAAATTGAAGAAGCCTGCCTCAATTGTTTAATCGTGCCCGCGCTGTACTGATTCTTAAAGGAAAAGAGCAACATGTTTTACGCAAATTAGGCTAATTACGCTTACAAACTGTGATTATAAGGTGTTTATGAAAGTCCTTGCTAGGAGGTTGCTAGGATTTATATGCTATTTGGTCTGGCTGCATCAGACTTGCGGCATCAAACGTAGGAACACATTCACCAATATTGATGTCGCCAGGAGCATTTTGGAGTATTGTGGTGCTTCACTTCTGAAAATAGCCATGTTACAAATTGATCTGACGAAGGCTTTGATCTGGCCAAGGCAAGTTGTTCTGTCAACGCTAGCTGAGTACGTTGGTCTTGGAGCGATCATATGTAAAGGTACTAAATTGGCATACAAAAGATCAACCACAAATTTAATTGTAAATGGATAACTCTAACAGCGCATACAAGTACTTTCTTCCGTGCACCAGGGGTGTCCGTTAGGTCCTTTACTTTTTGCTCTATTTTGCAAACCGTTGTGTCAGAAGTTGATTCACCACGTAGGAATTAATGGTTTCAGGTTGCAGACATGCGAAGTGTATGCTTGGCATACGCCGACGATATTGCCTTTTTATCTGTTGCTAGAAAGAGTGTCACTGCTTTATTATGAATCACTGAAAGTTTTTGTGAGACGAGTGGAAACGTAGTTGCCAAAAAAAGAAGCATTGGTTTATGGCATGGTGATTGGTACCTCACGCCCAGTTCTTCTGGAAATACTCAGTGGGTCACGACACCTCATAATTACCTAGGGGTACCATTGGACAGGTATCAAGACAGTAAAGCGTTTTGGCATGAAGGGGCGGAAGAACTGCGTGCGACAGCCGAAAGGCAGGGTGGTCGTGACTTATCGATTATCTCTCGGTCAGCTGCATGTAACGTGTTTCCGGCTGCTAAAATATGTAACATTTACAAGTACGTAGTTGTACGCGTAAAAGCATTCTTAAAATTCACAGGATATTCACCACGTTCCTCTGGAGCTCTTCATGGGAGCAAACATCTAGAACGAACTTGTTTTGGCGTGTTAAAAAAGAGGTGTCCTTGTGCCATCTGTTTCTTAAAAGAGTAATATCACGTTTCACGCTAATAAGAGAGCAAAAAAAAACGTGTTTTTATATTCTTTATTTCAAACAACGCTATTACACCACATGCCTGACTTCTTTGTATCATCAGAAAGGGGAGAACAGCAAGCCTTGCCCCGTTCTTGCGCGAAGTTGTGTTCTCATATCGTTTCTTAAGGATAAGGTTATTGACAGATTAACTAACTAAAGTGAAAAGAAAGCGCCCTATGAGAGAACTAATACAAAATGTTTTTACTGTGCCCCTTTACGGTTAAAAATATGAAAAATCATATGGACAATACGTCCTAAAGTGAGTGAAAAACATGTGGACACCACCCAATGTTAAAACTTTTTTTTTTCAAGATTCATACGGGAACCTTGCCAGTGAAAGTGTGGCTTGAAGAGAGAGGGATGCATGTACCATGAAAGCAGCTGTTTCCTGTGTAACAAACCTGAGACCATTGAACATGTATTTATTGAATGTACGAATGCCATTTCCTTTTGGGACATTTTAAAGATGACTTTAAAAAACCATTTCCCTCTTACTCCGCGTGAAATTCGTTTTTCGCCTTGTGATAGTTCTGTGCAACATTTGGACGTTATTTTCTTACTTGGTTGTCATTCGGTTTAGCGTAGTATGTTATCGTAGCGACACTTTGATGTAAGAGTTCTATCTGTTCATGAGTGTTTCGTGGAAGCTGTTAGCCAATTGCGGGATGTGTAGAAGACTACTGACTGTGTTGAAGATATATCTTTGTTTGATGCATTAACACACAAGAAACGCGTGTGATGTGTGATTGTCAAATTAACTTGAACTGTAGTAAAAAAGATAATAAAGAAAAACATTCGGCAGATCCCACGTATCTAGAAATCGACGTTATGCGAAGCATGCGGAGGAAAGGCGACCGTGTTGGAACTTTCTTTAACAACACGAGAAGCTAATATGAAGCGCTGATGCTCGCGAAGATGCTGGCCCTGAACACTGGTACATAAATCATCTTCAGCGCATGGCACCTAACCACAATTGATGTTAAACTGACGTGACAGCTGTTTAAAAGGTGTACATATGTAATGTTTACAAAATTTTGTAGGCAGCACTGCAACCACTATTGACGCTGCACGAACATTAGCGTCTATTTGAAAAGTAGTTCCAAGACATGGCCTACATACCTCTGTGGTAGAATGCTTGACTGCCACGCAAAGTGCTTGGGTTCGATTCCTGCTGGGACCCAGACATTTATTATTTGCATTCATTGGGGGCTCAACGCTGCCTATGTCAGGTTTTTCTTAACACTGACATTTCTTCTATACCTTCGTTGGGTCGACGCTACCTATGTCGGGTATTGCTTAACGCTCACGCGTTAATTGCCCATGTGTGTTCTCGTCGTTTCTGGGTAGATATTAAGTGTTAATCACCTGTGGCACATACCCGCATATAAGCGGCACATACCCACCCGTGGGTATGTGCTACTCTCTGGCGGGAAGTGTTTGATGACGTACACGACGGAATTGTTACATGATGTTACCAGCACGTCATACTCGTCAGACCATCTTACCCTCTCATGCTAATTTTGGTGCACGCCAAGTTGAGAGGGTGACCATGAGAGCACCCAAACGTAAGCGGCTAGCTAGCTAGATAGATAGATAGATAGATAGATAGATAGATAGATAGATAGATAGATAGATAGATAGATAGATAGATAGATAGATAGACAGATAGATAGATAGATAGATAGATAGATAGATACGCTCAAAATCACCGAAGTTCGCTAAGAAATGCTTCATATTTAAAAACTGGTGTAACTCAGTGGTGGAATACCAGGCTGAAACACAGCGGACCCGGGTTCAAGGCCCACTTTGTGTTTGATACTAAGTTTTTTTTTCTCATTTGCTGTGAAGTGGTTATGGACACCAGCGGTGACGGCGGCGGACAATTATGGCGCCACGCGTGACCCGAGTTGTGGTCTCATAACAGCTCTCGCTGTAAAGGTTCTGGCTACATGCCAGGACGCATCGTGCTAAAACCATGAAATGGAAACAAAATATCAATCTACGTGAACTTGTACAGCAATATACCAGCAAATATAAAGCTACACAATCACCGGCGGCAACAAATGCATTTATATTATCCGAAGTATTTTTATGTAGGTTTGCGCGCCAACCAATGTGTCTGACTTGTCAATTGCCGGTAACTTTTTTATTTCTCGAAAGCCCTTGGGGAGACTGGGGAGACGGCATCACATTGGAAAAACAGCTGGCTGACACCAAAGCTGCCACTAACGACTCCAGCGAATAATCGCAGACAATTACAGGTAAAACAAATGAAACTCGTTTACACAAGCCATCAGACGAAAACACACATGAACAAGCAAATGAACAATCATAAATCCAGAAGTAAGCACATTCTAGTTCCGACTGGCGTCTGCTTTATATACAAAACAATTCAAACACTGGCGTCTTCAGCAAAATGAACTGCCGCAGCTGTTATTTCAGTGTACGTGCACTCTCCCGCTGACAGCGATGTGACGCAGAATGCAGCTCGTTTTGTGCGCTTGTATAAGTGGTAATTACGCCCGGATGGTGCCGCAGCCAATTTCAGCAGAGGGTAGTAAAACTAACCACAAGTAGTGATGGATGCGTGTAAAGCCATCGCCAAATTGTTCTCTGATTGAATCTATGCAAAAGCTTTTCCACAAAAATATTTCATGAACATTTCATGAACATATATTTTATAAACATTTGTAAACAAAATTTCTGAAAGTCCCGCATCTGTTACTCATGTAAGGAATCGTTTTGAGCACGATAACAGTTCACTGTGCACCAAATGGCTCTCCTCGCATCTTGCCTAACTTTTCTTAAAATGACTAGAAGTTAAAACAATAAAAAATATCACAGATTGATGAATGGGCACAATATCTCCGAACTGCATTGACTCACCAATTTAAGCTACGTTCACTAAAACGGCTTTCGTGATGACGAATCCAGAGTGGCTGTGAGTATTAGGTCAAAGAAACTCTCACTTAGGAACGTGTTTTTCGTATAAATAAGGACTGATTGTTGGGCAAGTTACTGGGAGATTTCAAGCAGGACAATCATCATCATCATCATTATCCATCTGAATAAGCCCATTGCAGGGCAAATGCCTCTCCCATGAACCGCTAATCAGCCCAGTCTTGTGCTTTCGGCTGTCACGTTATACCTGCGAGCTTCCTAACTTGACTGAGAAAAAATTGCACTAGAATTCCTAACTTCGTTGTCCGCAGCAATTGTAGCACATTTTTTTCTCAGTCATCAAAAAAGAAACTAGCCCAACACTTCCTTTTGTAACGTTTGCTTCCTAGCCTCATCACCCACCTAACTTTCTGTCTCCCTTCAGTGCAATTGCCTTTACTGGGAATCAAGTCAGTTACCCTTAATGACCAACGGTTATCTGCCTAAGCGCTACGTTCCCGGCCCATGTGCATTTATTCTTCTTGATTTTAACTGTGCTATCCTTAACGCTTCATTGTTCTTTGACCCACTGCGCTCTCGTCCTGTACCTTAAGGTTACACCTATCATTTTTCATTCCATCGCTCGCTGTATCGTCCTCAATTCAAGCTGAACACTCTTTGCAAGCCTCCAAGTTTCTGCTCCCTAGCTAAGTACCGGTAAGATGGAGCTCTTATATACCTTCGTCTTGAAGGTTAGTGATAGATTACTACTCATGATTTCAGAATGCTTGCCGAATGTGGTCCACGCAATCTTTATTCTGGTTATTTCACTCTCATGGTTCAGCTTCATTGTTACAACCTGTCCTAAGTCGACATAATTCAGTTCACAGTTCACAGCGCCTTCCAGCGTTTTTTTCACTTATCGCAAAGCGCTGTTTTCTGATGAGACAGTTGCACATTAATTCATAGTGTACTAATAATTTACAGAGCTATTGTTTTGCTTGCCGTGCCCTGTTAAGTAATCATCAGCTGTGATTCGTCTCCTCAGTTACTCATCAAGGCAATGTCATCCGTGAATTTCAGGCTACTAAGATACTCTCTACAAACATTATTGCTAACCCTGCCCCATGTCTAGGGCCGGAAACCTCCTGTAACGCGGTGAACAGCATTGAAGCGATCGTGTTTCGTGGCCTTACACCCCTCTTCGTTTAGATTCTGTAGGGGAGCTATGGCGGGTACTCATCTGCTGTAAATTTCTTCTATGATGTTGATGTAGGGAGTCGTTTATGCCCTGATTTCGTAGTGTGTGCATCACTACTGATTTCTAGACTGATTCAAACGCCTTCTTGTAATACATGAAGACTATGTATAGAGGTTGGTTTATTCTGCGCATTTCTCCATCACCTGATTGATAATATGCATATGGTGTATTGTTTAGTTTGGTTGATTGGACTCGAATGGTTGCCTCTTTACATTAGCTACTATTTTTGTATATATTTCGTAGAGAACGGGCAGCGAGCTGATCGTCCCGCGATTTTTATAGTCCTTGACGTCTTCTTTTTTTGATGAAATAAAATTATAATGATGTTCTTCCGTAATTCTAGCACTCTTCTCATAAAGATACACTTCATATATAAGGTGGCCAGTTTTTCTAACACAATTTCTCCACCATTTCTACCACCTATTATACTCTAATGAAAGCTCGCCAATACTTTCCACAAGCCATGCTTGGTACACTTTACTTTTTATTGTGTCATTGTTATATGAGAGACTGCTTAGAATTACGGGGTCTTACGTCTAAGAGTTGTCTAAAAAACTCTTGAACGAATTCAAAGTGTACAGTGAAAATCATAAGTCAGGGTAAACCAGTAAGTAATATTTTTTAATCACAACACATTCTCTCAGCTGAAAGGTTGCGCGAGAAGGAAATTGCTGTGCCAATAAATTACAAAAGAAAAAAATCACGTTTGCCTGCTCATAATTTCTTAATTCCTATTCGCAATACGCGACATCTTTCTAATAGAAAATTCAACCTGTCCAAATGCTACAATACTCATGGAGAAACACTGATAGAGTTTAATGAAACCAAAATATGAAACACTATCCCCCTTGTGCATGCAAGTCATTTTTTATCGAGACAAGACATGTGATCCCATGTACATATATGTTTCATTTGATTTTCATTATGTTCTTTCTTTTTTCTAATGAGTGCTGTGCACATGAAGCTAGTTGCAACCTGATAAGTTTTCAAGCTCGCTAGAGAAAATGTAAACGAGTATATCTTGTATTTATCATCCCTTCTGTTTCTCCCTTCAAAGCTGACCTGCCCATTTTCTGTGCATGTAGTATTGAACCGGCCACTAGCCACTTCAGACTATCAGTTTGAATACTTCTTGTATTTTATTCTTTTCCTAAATAATTCCTTGATGCTGATTGATTGTCATATTGAAGCTGCATGGTCTGGCCGGTTGAACCACCTAGTTTTTTCGACAGTTTCAGAGAGCACTGCTATTGCTGCTGCTCTTTGCAAACTGGATAGACTCACGTTATAAGTTCTGCTTCTCTCTAGTCGACAATGCAACAGCTTTCTTGAGAGACTTCCATGAACAAAATCTGCTGCTGCTGACAGGCACTACTGAAAGACGTTACCAAAAGAAGGCATCAACCTAACTTCCCAGAGGATTCCTTCACATGTTGGTGTCAGTGGTAATGAAAGGGCAGATATCTTAGATCACATGATGACATGATGACATTATCGCATAATATAGTAGCTGAGTCAAAAGTAGGGGGATCATAAAGACAGTAAAAAAAAAGGTGAGGTTGCAGCAGGTTTCGGAAGCAGTGCACAACCATGCTTAGTGCACAAAGCTGCCGAAAATCGGCAAGAGAACACCTGTATAACCGCTGGAAATAAAAATATAGCTTTCACCTATGAGTCACAATAGGTGAATCCACAAAGGACTTTGTCCGTTTGAGAGCCTAAAGTATGTCGTGCGCACCTGAGACACCAATTTTGTGTGGAGGGACTGTGTTATCTACGTCGAAGAGCCTTCGGCTGTTTCCCTCTTGTGGAGGCCTGAAATAGTGGTAAATAAAATGTGCACTTCAGTTTGTGCATGATATAAAACTTTAGGCATGTGCAGGATGTTTAACCCTTACATCCCTGATTTTTTTTTACCAGAAGTTATTTCGTTTCTTGTCAATTTGGAGTTACTGCAACCTGAAGAACACGAAAATTTTTTTTTCTTACCATCCCATCAGTATACAAGAAAAATGGCTTAATGTCCTAAAAATAGGATACCGGAGATTAGCGGTTATAAATTGAAATATGGTGAATTTAAACACATATATTTATTAACCCCGTTGGTTCAAGTTATCGTTCTGAAACTAACATACAGCAACCACGTATTAGTTACAGCGCCTAAAATGGTCAATAGCAAGTCTTTGCGTTCGTGATACACAGCTCATCATTGCACGTGAATGGCCGCAGTCTACATAATAAAATCTCTGGAAGATCCAAAATTATAAAAAATTGCCGTATCCTGCTTTGCGGCACTAGAAATAATTCTGCCAATGTTTGCAAAAGCAAGCTGATTGAACTACACTTCATCATCGTCTTCTTCTAACTCCATCACACACCAGTAATATATTTCATAATACAAATATAAATTCATTAAGTATATACGATTTCGCTATTATCAACCGATACATATTATCTGAGTGATGTGGGCAGACATCTCGACTAGAATAACAAGAAATCGGGAGCACATACAAGTGCTACACTTCTGAGTTAGCCTGAATGCATTCAGACCTCTGACAACCACTGAGACTTGGTTTCCTATATTTAGGACATAAAGATTGTTCACTGTTGCGGGTGATACGTTAGTGTTAGGAAAGACCCACCTTGTAAATGGCAAGTTGGACATTTTAAAAACAACGTGAAAAAAATACGATAGCTACTGATCTAATAGTTAACCAGAAAGGTGTCATTTATTATTTAGTTGTGGTGAGTGTCATAGTTATCACAATCCACAATTTTGTTCTCTACTTTGCAGAGCTATAAAGACGACGACGATGAAAAAATTACTACCTATGCTTGCGCAGGCTGGTTGGTTGGTTCCTCAACAACTTGGCACAACCCACCTAGGGGGATAAGCCATGAATCGGACGTTGCTTTGTTTTTTAAACTAATTCACTTCTTGAAGGAAAGAGTTGAATTCATTAGGTATTACAGGTAATATTTAAAGTTATACGATTTGAAAACAAAAAAAACTTCGAAAAGGATGACACTATAAGCACATACAAAAAAGGGAAAAAATAAATAAACGTCTGCGCATAAAACTGAATTTAGCTACGTTTAGCATTCCATTCTTTTCGACTATAGTGATAAATTTGTAACAGTGGTAAAAACGCTCCTTGGGCTAATACCAATTGCAATTGCGCCAAATTAAAGAATCGCAGGTGTATTGAGAATAGTTCGGACACCTTTTTTTCAATTTACGGCTTCATTATGTGACATTTGGCAGCGAAATTGCTTCATGTCCTAAATTGCTTCAGCCCTGACGTTATGTAGGACGTCAGGGCTGAAAGGGCAATATTGCTGATTAAAGGGCAATATTGCTTGTTGCCAAGTATTTATAAGAAAAGAAGAACATGAACACGAAATAAAAACGAAATCCCCAAAGTTGATACTGAATTAACACAATGACTAGGACATAAGTGTTCCAACATAGTGACTAATTATAGAAAGAAAAATCACACTGGCTATCTAAAAACGACTACAACGAACTCTCACGGGCACGATAAACGAAAAACGTTTTTTTTTCTGCCGCGACTAACAATTATAACATATGTGAATAATACCTACCAGGTCACGTACGTGGCTTTAAATGTAGTGTCTTTCAACGAAAGCATGAAAAACAACTCCTAATATTGTTCGAAACAGCGGACAAGAAAACGCCAATGCGGTGAAATGTTTTCAAAATGAATGAAACAAGGTAATACAAAACTTTCCGTAGCATTTCTTTCAATGATAATGTCTTTTTCATCTTGTGCTAGTTTATGTTGTTTAGTAATATACTTTAATAATCCAGCGAAAAATTTTTGACCCGAGCCAGCCCTTGAGGGGACGTCATCCAGGCTAAAAAAAAAAACGGGGGGGGGGGGAGAGAATATGTGCCACAGGGTCGGGATAACCTTCGCTGCCGAGTAAACCACGTGTGAACATTGGTTTAAAGATATGCTTCTCAAGAAAGAGAATAAAAAAAAAACTTCATTGAGTACGGCACCGCTGCAGCGCCCCATGTGAATCACGTAGCAGAGCGAAAGTGCTCCAAAGTAGAAAATTATAAATAAACAGAAAAAGAACATAGAGGCAAAAGAGAGTGATAAAAAGATACAAATAGACTTCGAAAAATCAACAGAATACAGCAAGCTAAAAATCGAAAGAAATGAAGAAATAGTGAGAAATAAACAAAGAGAAAAATAAAATAAAAATAGGACTAATCGCAAGAAATATATAAACAGAGAAAATTATCTACAAAGGAAGAGAAAAAAAACAACAAAAGAACCCAGATAGAAAGAGAAAAAGAGATATCAAATGAAGAAAAAAAAAGAAAGGGCAGCAGAGAACTAATAAGAAAAGTGGAAAGTGAAGAAGGAGATTGAAACAAAGACAAGAACAAAGAAAAGGTCAAATAAAAAGGCTGGGGTTGGCATTTTCTTTCCTTCTTTGAACTGGTCCTTTTCAATTGGACTCCCAGATTATACCCCGGTATTCATTGCAGAATTATTGGCAATTGTTCTTGCCCTACGCAAATTGCCCTGTAAGCGAATCATTAGCAGTTATAATTACAGATTCGTTATCAGTTTGTAATGCACTTTCTGCGGCAGTAAATGTAGAGCTGATGAATACGTTTCGGCATTTAGTACCTAAAAACGTAAAAAAACTGCATTTGCTAAGGGTACCGGGCCACCACGGATTATATTTGATTGAAATGGTGGACTCTTTAGCAGCAGTATCCCTGGGTGGGCCCACCATCCCAGTTTTGCCAGATACGGCTTACTTGACAGCGCTAAGGTTCCGAAACGTTTGCCTGCAGTGGGGGAAATGTCATTTGGATAAATTCAAAGATTTCGAGCATTTGAGCTATTGCTGGAATAAACAGTGCTGTGTATCTCGCCAGTTAGATTTCACTTATACCAGATTGCGCTGTGCAGTTCCACAACTAAATTATTACCTTAACAAAGCTCGACTGAAGGCGTCACCGCTATGCATTTGGTGCAACGAAATTGAAACAATTGAACATTTCTTTTTATTCTGCCATCGTTATTCTTATAAGAGAAAAAGATTTTTAGTAGCCCCATTACAAAAGCTAGGAATACAAGTAAATCTACCAGTAATTTTATCACTTGGCGGAATTTCATGTGGTTACTGCCTCAGGGATGTATGCTTCACTGTGTTTGATTACATCAATGCAACTAAAAGATTACCGTGCTAGTGAACCCCAACCTTTTCAGATTTTTCGTTTATAATTCGTAGTTATGTCTATCAAAAACAAGAAATAATTTGACCGTTTGCTCAGCAAAAATTTTTGTTTGTTTTGGGAGTATTAATTTGGAACTACTTTTTGAGATTGGCTTCATTTTCATTTTAGTTTCATTTAGGTATCCTGCAGCCCGGTTCTTGGCCCATCCCCCTCTGTGGGTGAGCGCCATCTATAAGAGGTCATCATCATCATCATCATCATCATCATCATCATCAAAGCAGAAAGTAAAGCAGAAAGTAAGATAAAGAAATCGAAGAAAGGAAGGAAGATAAAGAGAAGCAAGAAAGCAAGACTACCTAGCAATTCCTTGAAGCCGAGCATCAGTAGTGTGAGTCGCTTTAATCTAGTTCAGCCTGATGTCAAATAAGCATCAGATACGATGTTAGGACGACCGGAAATGCGTATGTATTTACAAGCGGACCTGTTACATAAGCCAAGAAAAAGGTAATGTTGCAACCCCCCCCTATTATTGCCAATTAAGTGCTGAGTGACACAAATTGCGTCCCATGGCTTTTGAAAACCATACCGTACTCTGTCCATGATCTGTCCATTCACCCACCCGTCTGTTCAACCATTCGTACATCTCTTCGTCCGTTCATCTCACTGATCATCCGATCGATCGCCCGTCTATGCGTTCATCCTTGGCTCCGTCCTTCCTGTCGCTTGTCCGTCAGTCTATGCGTTCGTCGGTTCTTGTATTCATGCATGCGTGCCCCCATTAAATTAGTCGCTGGCTTGAGCGTACACATTATGAAGCTTAGGACTCAGCTTCATCCACTCGTCATCATTCAGTGCATAGACATGCGTTAATATTGGAGATTTGAAGCAGGTTAGGGTCATGCTGAATCCAGTGTGCAGCATTACCACATTTACTGCGCATGAGCCTCTGCTCTCCTATTTATCCTCACCTACGCTTTTCCTTTTCCGCCTCACTATGAAGACGCAGTGTGCGTCTGCGTACCGACGCTTGCTCCCCCCTCTCTCTCATCTATAGGCTTTCCTACCCGCAGCATTTACACTCCCATTGGACATGCACGTTTCCTCTCTCTCTCTCTCCTATCCTACGCTCTTCCCTCCCTCGCCTTGGCCCGCCAAGGCACGCAGCGTTTGCCAGTGAGTTTCTATATTGAGAAATCCGACTGCTTGCACTACACAGCCGTTCACTGGCCATCTCGTATATAAGGGCACTAGATTTGGCCTCCAAGGTGGTGCCGGTGGGAGATTTCTCCTATGTGTTGTTGAACAATAAAAATTCGCAACGTGCATGAATAGCACTCTGAAACGCGGTTCCGTAAACACAGCGCGGTTTATCAACGCATCTCTGCCATTGTTCCAACTACTACTTTCTTCTCAGCAGACTGTTCCCTACTAGTTTATATCCCAAGTGTGTCGTGCCAGAAGAAAAAAAAAAATGGCAGCATATCCACGGAGTGAATGATGGAGAGTGGGGCAAAGAATTCGTCCGTCCATTCGTTCTTGCTTCCGTCCGTCCATGCGTCCGTCAGTGTGACCGTCCATGCGTCCATCAGCCCGTCCGTGCGTGCGTCTGTTCGTGCTTCGGTCCCTGCGTTCGTCCATGCAGCCGCCCCTGCGTCCGTTCATGCGTCCGTCCATGCATCTGTCTATGTGTCCATTCGTCCATCTATTCAACACTCCAAGTACCACCATCTCGCATCTTTTCATATTATATTCCCCATATATAACAACGCCATCCAGCGGACAATCCAAGGACGAAACGAGAGGTGGCACACGCACACTTTCTTACGGCTTGCGCTTCGGGTCCACTTCCCACCTTTAACCACCTCGAGTTCATGGTACATACTAGTTCACTGTATTCATGGCACTGCGGCCGAACGCCCGCTAAATCTTTCGAAAACCAAGGATGTTACGCCCAGCGAGTATGACGTAGCAAACGTTTTCAGTTAGATAGTGCTCAATGTACATGCCAATGGCTGCTAATGGGAAATGAGAGGCGGATAATTCGGCTTTTACTTTCTTACGGCTTGCGCTTCGTATCTACTTCCCATTTTTAACCACCTCGAGTTCATTCATGGTATATACAAGTTCATTGTATTCATCGCACTGCGGCTCAACGCTCGCTAAGCCTTTCTAAAGCTAAGGAGGTTACACTCAGCGAGTATAACGTAGCAACCCTTTCTTGTCAGATAGTGCTCAATGTACATGCCAATTGCTGCTAATGGTGATCATAGCTTGCGCGTTAACTAAAAGCCGAATGCTCCTGTCTCTTATTCCCCATTAGCAGCCATTGACATGTACATTGAGCACTATTTTTTATTGTTCAACAACGCACAGACAAAGTCTCTCACCGGCACCACCTTGGAAGTCAAAATGTTATACTTGTTACATACTACAGGGGACGCACGGGTGCCACTATAAAGAGCTTCGCCCCTAAAAGTATGCCACAGATAGCCCCACCCTCACCTGCAGACAAGTGGCCGTGGGCACTTGAAGAAAAGAAATGGTCAGACGGAGCTTGTCAGAATGGGTGCCGGCTTGATCCTTTTAATGCTGACTGTGTCTTCATGCCCGTTACGCAGGATTGTAAAATGATGTTCACAACGCTTGATGACTGGGAAAGGACCGTCATAGTGAGGCTCATGAGCACGGCGAGACGCATCGACGCGAACAAAAACGTGTGAAGATGTCTGTAGGTTTGCCAGCAAAAGACGTCGTTCTTAGTGTAAGCTGCAGTTGGTGATGGGCGCAAGTTTTGCATGAAGATCCGCAGACGCTCGACGAAAGATGGATCCGAAACACTCAGCGTAGTAACGGAGCTGACGAGGTCACCAGGCAAACGGAGTGTGCAGCTATAAACCATCTCGGCTACAGAGCAGGCAAGTTCTGGCGGAAGTGTTGAACGCTGGCCGAGAAGCACGATGGGAGGTGTGATACCCAATCTTCGGCGAGAGGCTGTGTGGCGAGTGCTGCTTTTAGGTGACGGTGGAGTCTTCACTAAGCCATTTGATGCTGGATGATACGCAGTTGTGCAAATACGCGCACAACCAAGTAGAGTTGTGACAGAAGTGAAAAGCGCTGACTCAAACTGTCTGCCTTGATCAGTAGTCATCGTTGATGGTACACCGAAATGGCTAATTTAGGTAGCAAGAAAGGCACGAGCAACTGTTTCTGCTGTGATGTCAGGCATTGGAGATGCTTTAGGTCACCTAGTGTACCTGTCAATACACGAAAGCGAATACATATTTCGCCGACATGGAGGTAATGGCCCGACAATGTCCAAACGAATGGTGTCGAAACGGGCATCAGGGAGAAGGAATTTTCCCCGTGGAGGCTTGGTGTGCCGTTGCACCTTGATACGCTGACATGCTCTGCAAGTGCAAACCCAGTCACGAATGTTAGCGCGTATGCGCGGCCAGACATAGCATTCAGTGACCAGATGTTGCGTAGTTCTTAGCCTGGATGGCAGATGGAGTGAAGGGTGTCAAAAACAGCACGACGAAGCTCTAAGGGAACATAGATACGAGTGCAGTTGTGTGAAACATCGCACCAGAGCGTAACGTCGTTGTCAAGGAAGTTGACTTGTTCCAGTCGGAGGGAAGTAGAGGATCGGAGTCGTGGAGCTCATCGTCTAATGCCTGTGCCTCCGCGAGCGAGGACAATGAAATGTCGGGGGTGCCTGTCGTGGCATTGATGGTAATACGACTGAGAGCGTCCGCTTCACTGCTAAAGCTGCCTTTTACATAACGTATGTTTGTAGTGGATTCGGCAATGAAAGCAAGGTGTCGAAGTTATCTAGGAGTGTGCATGCAACTGCAGGAACGTAAAGCCGAAACAAGGGGCTTGTGGTCGGTAAGAATGGCAAATTGTCGCCCCTCACGGAAGTACCTGAAATGCTTCACCGCAAGGTAGGCCGCGAGGAGCTCCCGTCCGAAAGTACTATATCGGCGCTTAGTGTCGCGTAACTTGCGGGAAAAGAAGGAAATTGGAGCCCATGCACTATTGATCCATTGATGAAGAGCGGTCCCAACTGCTTCTGAAGAAGCGTCCACCATGAGGCTAGTGGGAGCAGTTGGTGAAGGGTGGTGCAGGAGGGTGGCCTGGGCGAGCTTGGTCTTAACGGCGGCAAAAGCTTGATCCGCGACCGTGTCCCAGGGAAGTGCGGCTGACTCGGCTTGTGAAGTCGAGAATAGTGCTTCCAGAGACTGCAGCAGTGTAGAGCATGTAGGAATGAGGCGGCGATAAAAATTGACGAGTCCGAGAAAACGTCGTAGACTGCGTATGGACGTGGGAGGCGGGTACTCGAGGATAGCTTGAACCTTGTCAGGTAGAGGAGTGATGCCGTCTTTAGTGAACTGATGTCCGAGGAATGCTATCTCCGAGACTCCAAACTGACACTTTTCTACATTGATGACATGGTCGTAATCACGCAGTCGAGTGAAAAGCTGACGTAGATGTGCCTTGTGCGTTTCAGCGTCCTTGCTGGCAACGAGAAGATCGTCGATATAGGCGAAACAAAACGGTAAGCCTCTTGTGACTTCGTCTATAAAACGCCGAAATGTCTGAGTTGTGTTTCTCAAACCGAAAGGCTTCGTAAATACTCATAGAGCCCAAATGGGGTAATTATTGCAGTTTTGGGAATGTTAGTAGGCTCAACGGAGATCTGGTGATAAGCTTTCACAAGATCAATCTTCGAGTATACAGTTGTGCCGGTTAAAAAGGCAGTGCAGTCCTGAATATTGGGTAACGGGTATCAATCTGGAACAGCGACTGCATTGAGGGCCGGATAATCATCACAGGGCCGCAAGTCATTGTTCTTCTTGGGAACCATGTGTAGCGCCAACGACCACGAGCTTGATGACGGACGAATGATTTGCAACTGTCACATATGCTCAAACTCGTTGCGAGCCATTCGAAGTTTATCAGTGCCAAGTCGGCGAGGGCGGCAGTGAACCGGTGGGCCTGTGGTAGCGATGCAGTGGATCACAGTGTGTTTGGGGGTCTTATTCATGGGAGACTGCGTTGTAATCTCCGGAAACTCGTTGAGCACAGCTGTATATGGTGACGTGGGCGGTTTCACGAAAGTGGCGTTTAGGGCCGTAGCGTGTGACAGAAAACCATTGATCGATAAGCCGGTATAGCTATCCACCAGGTAACAGCGGCTCATATCCACGAGCAGATGAAAATGCCTTAAGAAATCGGCGCCTAAGATTGCGTAGCGTACGTCTGCTATCCAAGACAACCACTGCAGTTTTCTCTTAAGACCGAGATCAAGGGTCAGAGACTTCTGTCTGTAAGTTGCAATGACCAAAAAATTGATTGCTTGTAAAGGAGTTGACTTCTCGCGAAGACGCCTGTCAGTTTTGGACGCTGGAATTATGCTGAGTGCTGCTCCAGTGTCCACCAGCAGGCGCAGACCTGTGGTTCTGTCGGTGATGTTGAAGAGGCGGCTTGATGCTTGGCCTTGATCGCCCGCCACTGTTATTGATGATCGGCCGGAGTGTTTCCCATGCGCCATGAGCAAGGTGGCACACATCTGCGAGCTGTGGCACGAAAACGCTGGTTATAATAGCATGCGTTCTGCGATGAAAAGCAGTGCTCGGGCTGGTGGAGGGGCCGTTGTGGAGCAGCCGACGTGAGAGATGGTCGATGTGGACGAGGCTGGTCATTTAAGTTGCGAATGCTCAGCAATTGCAGACGCAAGTTTGCGACTTCAGCTGCGAAGTCTTTTACCGTTTCTCGAAGGGAATCTGCTTCGGAAATCGGAGAGGTGTAGGCAGCGTTTATGACTGCCGGAGCAATGTTCATCATGTCATCGGCTATTTCTGCCAGCTCCGACAACAGCTTCTCCTTAGCTGGGACCTGCTTGGGTCCGGCTGGTCCCCAAGCAGGTGCTGCAGGTGACGTAGAAACTGTGTGGGACTGCGGTTCCCAAGGTCTTCGTTGCACAGAAGTTGTTGAATGCGCCGATGCTTAGGCGGATTGAGTCGGTGAAGAAGAGCCTGTTTGTCGTATAGGGAGTGTCACCAGGCGGGCCCACGAAGATGTCGCGTATTTCGGCCTTTGCCTGTGGCGGCAACGCTTCAACGAGAAGCTCATGCTTGCGAACTTCTGACGTGATGCGATGAATGCGGAACTCGTTCTCGACTTGACTGAACCATAAGGAGGGTTCGGTAAGCCACAGCTGTGGAAGCGTCATGGTAGTAGTATCTCCAACAACACTCGAACAGGGTACATGGCCGGGTGCAGTGGCAGTGGTACCAGAGCTTAGACTGTCGAGATGCTCCCGCTGCTCCATGGAAGGTCGCGTTCGTAGTCCGGGTTACCAATAAATATAGCACTCTGAAACGCGGTTCCGAAAACACAGCGCGGTTTATTAATGCATCTCCACCATTGTTCCAACTACTTCTTCTTTCTTCTCAGCAGACTACCAACTACTAGCTTATGTCCCACGTGTGTCGTGCCAGAAGAAGAAGAAAAGTATGCCACACATGTTAACTAAGAGTGGACTGTGAGTCTCTATGCCCAATCGAAGGTGTCTGTCTCTGAGTGCCCGTAGCAGTGTTCTAGTAGGAACACTGGTCGATGACTGCATGCATTGCGCCTCCTCAAGATTCTCTCCTGCTGAACGCCGCGATGAGTGCCAGTGTCATCGTCACCGCCATTGTAAGCGTTAGCACCCGTTGCTTCGCATATAAACGTGGCCTTCTTTAAGCGGGAGATAGTGCAATTTCTTGGATTGAGTGCCCTATTGAGTCGTTTACGAGCATTGCTTTAAAACAATTATTCCTTATTTATTTTATGTCAAATAAGCACCACGAAAAGATGTAGAAGACTGCAATACAATTATTTACAAATCAAATAGAGTAAGAAAGAATACATTTAGCACAGCCAAGAATAAAATCTGCAGGTATTTATGTCTTGATTTATTAGAAATGAAGAAAGGACATCAGGACAGGCTGCGATAGACGGTTATAATATTTAGACTTTTTCTGAGTCAAAGATATTTTTCAATATATGATACGCAAAGCGAAAACATTTCCTGGCATGCTTGGATCACTTTATATTATTCGCAGTGCTGTTTACACCGGCACATTATTAATTTGGTCTGTCCAGACATGTACGCACTCGTAGTATCATCAACAATAAGCCTTAGAAATAAAGGGAACAACATACAATTATCCCCATTGGGTATTACGTACAGACTCGATTGATGTAGGTAAAAATGCGTTACGGTAAGCAGTCCTAAGAAGAGTAATACGTACTCACCATGTAAACAGATAAAATATAGTGTTATTTGCCTTAGACAGACTGTCCCCATACGCCACGATATTTACTAGTGTCCTGCGGCCGTCGATAACACGTGTGTCATTAAAATAAACAGTTAAGTTATCCATCTGTAAATAATTGTTGTACAACAAAGAAGGTAAAAAATAGCCATATACCAGCTTGTAGCACTGAGCGAGACAAAAATTGATTCAGATTTCTCAGACGAAAGGCTTCCCAGTTGACAAAATATTTTCCCTGGCATACAGCTTGGGTAAGGCTTCCCAGGTGTTTTTAGCTCTGAGTGCTTATCTAATGCGAAGGCATCCACAACGAAAATGAAGGAGAGGGCAAAATAACCGCATTACTACGTCAAATGAGTAGTCGAATAGGTGAAGGAAAGTGAAGTATAGTGAAGGATACTCAAGTATGAAGTTTTAGGTAGAGACTGCAAAGTGGTCATTGCATACCTCGAAAAAATTCACAATCTAGTGCAATGCATGTGAAATTAAACAGCCTGCGTCTGCATGCGTACATTTATGCATAAATCACACTCGCTCTCAGCTCCTAGTATCAACGCTCAAGGATTCTCCAAATTTAATGTAACGTTCCATTGTTTTATCCCAAATTTATGGCCGCTGTTATCAGAACACAATATATAATGGTTTTGCCGTAACATTTTTTTAGACAGTATTCAATCAATACAGAAATTTATATATACAGGCCAAACTTTCGCGTTTTGTATGCTGGTGAAACTTCCAATTTATATATACTGGTCAAACTACCGCTTTTCTCGACTGTGGGGGCCGCCTATTTAAAAAGATTACATTTTTCGAAGCCCATTCTTTTAGATTCAGATGCACGTTAAAGGATTTCAGGCTGTCGCAATAGCCGCATCTCTGTACTGAGACGTTTCTCTTAATCATATCGAAGTTTTGGGACAATAAACCCAAGAAATTACAATTATTAGCTTTCACCAACCCCGTCAGAACCACTTGATAATGCTATAACATGAACTGGCATGATTGAATTTGGACTAGATTGGTAAATCACCAATAGATTAAAGCAATGGGTCATAAAAAAAAAGCTTTCGAATTGGGACTGCTTAGAAGGTGAGAACCCGACAGGAATTATCTCAGACAACTACCGCAAAATACACATTGAGGGGAGGTACCAGAGGCTTAGCAGCCAGCACCACGTATTCCACAGCGCATTTTCAGCTATGAATTCACGTATACAGCTGGACAGAAGCGATCTATTGGAAGATGAGCTTGCAAGAGTTTATGGCTCTCTTAACTGAAAAAATACTGTCTATTTCGAGCAAAATTTTACGAAGGACTGCCACATAAAAATGCTTTAACAAGGCATGTCGATTGAGCCAACGCAGTGTAAACGTGTTCACCAAAAAAGCAGCTCAACAGGCACGACCACTTGCGAAGGAATGGTGGCGATTCTGCCCTTAGAACACCAATGTCAAGGGGGGGGGGGGTATCAAACACTACACTTATGAAAGAGCGGTGGGGAAACGAAACTATTTTGACTGTGCTTTAGAATATTGGCAATGACAAAGAACACTGCCGTCAATCGTGACCAGTTTCACGACCATTTTAAGGAAAATGAAGTGCTTCCACTCATCGCGCTTTGTATTGTCACGACCCCGTGACAGTATTCACGCTGTTGTTATAGGGTGTGATTGTTGTGGTTTATTTATAGCAGTCTTCAAATCAACTGAAGTTGTTGCTAGACGGGTCTCCGTTTTGTATATGAAAGTTGAAAGTATCCAGAAGGAGAAAATAAAAGGCCAGTAGACGTCATTAAAAATTGTCGCGTGAACTGCAAAACAGCTGCCACCTAGCTTTTACCCAGAACACGTTTGAGAGTGCTCCCATTGTTCCCTAGATTTTTATCTTATATACCCAGGTTGGATGCTTGTTTTTGTCTTTTATTAGACTGAGTGCTCAGATGGACGCTTTAAGCCCAATTTTTAAGAAACATTGCCCTTTCATCTTAAATTGTTAAAGCGCAGCTGAAGCACTAAGGAGTCTTAATTTAGTCCGGTAGCGTTGCAGCTGTGCATGAGCGTATAGCGAACACGTTCGTTGGCTCGATTGTCCCCCTCTCCAATGCTCTTTCTTAGCAGATAAGGTCATAACGGCAGACGCTTGTACACCTACTAGCAGGGAAGCATGCAAGCCTTTCCTGGTGGTTTACGAGCCTAACATATTGTTTTACAGCGAAAGATGTCATGATATCATGGCGATTCTGGCGCAGTACACTCTGAGCCGAAAATGACGACTTTTAGGGGACTAAATGGGCATCCGCATATTTTGAACCAATTTGGACTAACTGTGGGAGCAATTGCAAGTTTTCAACTTCTACCCCTTATAGCACTTACTCCACTCGGTTTAAATGTTGGTCCTCGTAGAATGCTCTAATGTAGCTAACCTTTGAACCATCTGGACGAATGAGAAAAATGTCAACCCTGCACATGTGGAGTATTTTCACGTCAATTCCAATATATTTAGCACTGAAAAACACGGTATACTGCTAATGCAACACCCACACATTTATAAACATAACACTTTTTTTTCATAATAGAACGCCGCAAACACTGACTGCCCACGCTGCACTAGAGGAAACGAACTACCAAATATATATAGCACAGCTTTTGGACCTCCCGTGTAGCGCCAGGGGGCAACTTTTGCTCGGCTTAAAACAACCCAACAAACATTGACACCACAACGTGAAAATTTACGTAGGCTATTTTATAGCGCCGAAGCGCATCGATCTTTAACTATGAATCCATCTAATTTTCAACATCCCCCCAGTCAAAGAGTACAAATTATCAGCTGGCATTCGATTATGTCGGCCGATGAGCTCATGCGTTCTTCTGAAGACAACAACGATCTCTCCAACTCCTTCAATGATTACTTTCAATTAGTTTTTACCGTAGATGACGGAATCATACCACTCATACAAACTTCAAACCTTTCAACAATAGAACTCTTGACAATTACCGAGCAAGGCGTTCTCAGCCTGCTATTAAATATCGATACCAAGAAGAGCCCGGGTCCGGAAAACATATCAAACATGTTCCTTGAAAGTTATGCAGAATGGGTAGCTAAATAGTTATGCCTAATTTTTAATAAATCACTGCAATCATGCACTATCCCCGCAGTATGAAAAACCGCTAAAATTATACAAATACACAAAGCCGACAGCAAAACCATGGTTTCAAATTACAGGCCAATATAACTAACTTGTCCTGTGTGTAAATTGATAGAACATATGATATTGAAACACATAAGTATTTACCTAGAAAAATATTATATCCTGTCTCCTGTTCAACACGGTTTCCGAAAAGGCCTCTTAACAATTACTCAACTTTGAGAATTAATACACAATGCAGCCTAGTTCATTGATATCCGTAAACAAATTGACCTTATATTCTTAGAATTTTTAAAAGCATTTGATCGTGTTTCTCATAAAAATAATGAGTAGATTAGAAGATACTCTTAGAGATAGCATCATTGTTCATTGGATTAAAAATTACTTAAAAAAATTGTTCACAATTAGTACTGTTACAGGAAACCTCCTCTAGAATAGCAGCTGGCACGTCAGGAGTGCCACAGGGCAGATTCTTAGAACTAATAATATTAATGATTTGCCCCTCTCAACTAAAGTAAAACTAAAGCTCTTTGCAGACGACTGCGTACTTCACCAGGAAATAATACTCCTATGTATCACCTAGTTGTTAGCAGAGCACTAGAGGATGTACACGCGTGGTGCAAAACATGGCAAATATCCCTTAATATTGGTAAATGTGTTTCCATGCCAATAACGCGCAAAAAACACAAGTCCGACTCCTTACACTATTGACAACTGCCCTTTAGCCACAGTCTTTAACCACAAATATCTAGGAATAACGATTTCAAACGACCTGAGATGGGATACTCATATTGATAATATTACTACCACAGTCCTAAAGACTATTTCTATTGAAAAGACTTTTGAAACACGCACCAACAAATACCAAACTAATCGCTTATATTACCCTCAAGAGATCTGTATTAGAATATGCGAGCCGTGTCTGGTTCCCATATACCCAACAACAATTGATTGATATGTGGGGTTTAACGTCCCAAAACCACTATATGATTATGAGAGACGCCGTAGTGGAGGACTTTGGAAATCTCGACCACCTGGGGTTCTTTAACGTGCACCCAAATCTGAGCACACGGACCTATAACATTTCCACCTCCATCGGAAATGCAGCCGCCGCAGCCGGGATGCAAACCTACCCAACAACAAATTATTAAAATAGAAGCTGTTCAAAGAAATGCAATAGGGTTTATTTTTAACAAGTACAGACTGACAGACTCACCGACAAACCTACCCAATAACGGTGGAGTTTTAACACAACAAAACAAAAAAAGTAACAAGACAACAACTAATGTTTCAACTACTCCACAAAATAAAAAATAGATACCTGAATTTATATATCTTTTTTTTTTCACGGCAGACCAACCCCTCATAATCGTTCCTATACTCTTGTCGAATACTCTTTTAACACTAATTGCTTTATATATTGATTTTTTCTCGTACCCATTAAAGATTGGAACTCCCTGAAACTTACCTTAACCACTGAATCATTCAGAAACCTATTTACAGCTGCGATTGAAAGCGAATTGCTTGCCTCGGAAGCCGCACTAACGACATCACACCATGAGTGAACCCAAAAAACGATCAGTCAGTGACTTATTACTAATACAAAATTTTTGTTTTTTATGAGTGTTATATTTCAAGAGACATGTGTTTAGATTACTTTATTGTTCATAAAGTTGTTTGAATAAGTTCTTCAATAATAATGTCTACCTGTTGACTCTACTCTATATTACAAATGCATGCATTATCTTTATGCAGTCGTTTTTAGCGATAACCTAGTTCATGTTTTTGCTGTCACTAAACTTTTTGACTGTGTGTTCTTATAGTGACAATGTATTATATTCTATAATTTGTATGTCATTTCGAAAATCTGGTGTTTTCTTGTGTCTTCCACCATTATGACTTTGTGTAAACACATTTTCGCTTTGATATGCCCTTCCTGCTATAATCTCCGATCAAATGGGTTGTACTGTTCAATAAATAAATAAATAAATAAATAATTAAATAAACACAAATATAGCAGCGGTACTTCTGCAGGAAAGCCGGTGAAGCAGCCAAGTGCCCCGCCGATGCCATACAGTGTCGGCTTCCCAACGGCGTCACTAAGCTTACGAAAAGTACGGCTAAACGACCACCGGCGATCGCAACATGCGGCTCATGTGGAATTTTTGTCGTCATTATTTTATAGTCACGAACGAACAATACGTAGGTGTCCACTGTACGCGGTGGCGTATTACGGAGTGATGTAGATATGTGTACACTTACAGCGACGAGACCGTTCGCAAGTATGGTTATTTCATCATCGCTCGCTGTGCACCACCGACCGCTCGATTAGTCGTATCCGCGATCGCCTTCACGCTTGATGTTTGACAACAATTTTGTCATGAAAAGAAGGACATACTTTTTTTGTGAGAATCAATGCAGGAGACATTATTTTCTGTTAAAGAAATCGTATGCAACGTTTCCTTCCCGTGTGCCGACAATGCGCTCACACCTGCAGCCTGATTGATACCGATGTCGTTCGAAGCCTACATTTCTATTTATTTATTTATTTATTTATTTATTTATTTATTTATTTATTTATTTATTCAAAGTACCTTACAGACTCAATAGGGCATTGTGTAAGGGAAACATAAAATGAATAGATACATGAATTGGTACAATTTCCATACATACAATGCATACATACATACAGCGGGCTATATCGCTTTGAAGTTGTGGCAGTGGCCGTGCGGGTAGTGGCCGTTGACGAACAGCTTATTTTTATTAGTGCTGTCAAAGTTATTCGTAGTTCTAACTACTTCAGGACATTGAAACGAGGTATCCGAATTTTCCGTGCTCGGAAAATTTATTCGGCCCGCCCGTACCGGCATGGTGGAAACGCGAGGGCACTTATTGTGTGTACTGACAGCCTGTTGAACTCGCCTCTCAGATCAGCTTCTGTTCGTTTTATAGTGCTTCACTTTCACAGTGGCGTATAGCCGATATAACGCGTTCTCCTGATAGCTGATCCGGCCGAGCATAGCAGTGCAGCTTCGACAGAAGGCGATCGCGGCGCAGTTGGTCCTTTCATTGCCGGGCGTTTGCGCACGACACGCACTCTCACGCATTTAGTCTCTGTCGGACGAACCGTTAGTTTAACGACTGAAGTTAGTCCAACTTTGCCGAATTTTGGCTTAGAATGTAGTCACCTGCCGCCGCCTGTGTCTGTCGCCACGATCGCGCGAAATCAGAAGAAAAAAGAACAAAATAAGACCTACGTAAAAGAGAACGGCAATAAAAGACCGGCCCTCTGCGGGGCAGGTCAGTGCTCTTCCACTGTGCTACGCCAGTTATTAAACTCTGTAGCAAACTGAGCATGAGCGGGCTACATATGAAATAGGGCATCGCGTTAACATATGCAATAAAGCCTTCAGGACACTGAACTAACAACCAGGCGTCAAACAATACGACTCGCGTAACGAGTGAGTAGTTGAATTCTTCGACGCGTTACAAGACCGAGGCATAACTTCTCAACTTCGTCAACCACATCATCAAGAAAGTGCAACGAGTGCCTCAAAAGTGTGAAGCGGGTACCACGCTTTTTGAAGAGTTCAGAACAATGGCATAGTGGACTACAATATTTTTATGGTGTAAAAAGTACCATGCAAGTGCGCTTCTGGTAGTGGCCACAAGACCGTTTCAAAATTGGGGTACTCTTACACTTCGTCTTTGAGAGTTGAACGCGATAGTGATATCCTGTGCCTATTTCGTGCTTCCGATACTTTAGGCACACCTTTTATTGTATGACGTAGAGAGAGAGAGAGAGAGAGAGAGAGAGATAAAGATGCAAGGAAAGGCAGATAGGTTTACCAGACGCACATCCGGTTTGCTACCATGCACTGGGGAAGGGATAAAGGGGAGAAAAGAGGTTGCAGAGAGATGAGAAGGTACCCATAATCACGAGCACACTCGGGGAGCACACACAGTCTACAGGCGGTCGCTCAGGTTTGTTGAGTTTAGGTAAAGTAGCAGTGCTTTAGTTGCTTTCTGCGCAACTGAGGCAGATGCCCAGGGTCCTAGTATCTTCTGCACACAAAATGGTCCGGGGTCAAGTTGATTCAAAACAATCCGGAGCTGGCATCGCTGTGTGTCGCAGTAAGCGCAGCTGCACAGGACGTGTTCGATGGTCTCTTCAGCTCCGCAGTAGTCGCATGTAGGAGTGTCTGCAATACCAATGCGAAAGGAGTACACCTTTGTAAATGCAACACCCAACCAAAGGCGGCATAACAGTGTCGCATCGGAGCGGGAAAGTGGTGATGATAGCATTAGCTTGAGGGAAGGATTCAGTTCATAAAATTGACACATTTGGAAGCCTGTAGACGACCAGAACGTGCGTGTGAGATCTCGAGATAGCAGGTAAAGTTGTCTTGCAGCATAATTCCTTGATAGAGGAATCGGGACTGCACGGGTTCCTTCATGGGTTGCGCAGGCTGCATCATCGGCTAATTGATTTCCGGTAATACCGATATTTCCAGGCAGCCATTGATATATAATATCATGCCCTCGTGCTAGAGCTTCATGATGGCAATGTCTTATTTCTTGTACCAATTGGTCATGACTCGTCCTACGCATGGCGGACTGCAAACTCTGAAGCGCTGCCTTCGAATTACAGAATATGACCCGTTTTCCTGGACGTTCTTGAACGATATATTGTGAAGCAGCCCTTATAGCAGCAAGCTCTGACGCCGTAGATGTAGTCATATGCGACAACCTAAACTTGATTGTCATTGCTGCAGCCGGAATTACAGCGGCACCTGATGAGCTGCTGGATGAGACGGACCCATTAGTGTATATCTGCGTTCGGTCTAAGTACAACTCATGTAATAATAGCAGTGTTGCTTGCTTCAATGCTACTCTGGAGTGATTGCTTTTCTTTTTGATTCCTGGAATTTCTATACGTACTTGCGGCTGGTCGAGGCACCACAAAGGACATGCCATTCTCGCAGCTGGCGTATATCCTGATGGAATGCTGTTTAGGTGCTTGGCTATGACGTCTGAAAACGTAGCACGTGGTCTTCCGGAGGGTGGAAGGGCCAAGTGGTGGTCGGGGACACGGCTAGCATGTCCACTGTGCGCTCTGAGGCAATCCACAACTCTATATGTCCTGACCGAATGGTCTTTGGCAAGCATGATTGTGGCATAAGTAGAAGCGCATCGGGGCAGTCCTAGGCAGATACGCAGTGCCTGACCCTGCAAACTCTCCTATGAATGAGTATTCGATTTGCAAGTGTTAGTCAGTACCGGCAAGCTGTGGCGCAATAGACCCAGAAATAGGGCCCTGTACAGCTGTAGCATGGAGGCCACAGAAGTTCCCTATGCTTTGCCGTATATGAATTTCATTATATGCACAATAGATAGCAGTTTCTTCTTCAAGTACGCACAATGTGGGCTCCACGAAAGACTTCTGTCGATTATTATGCCCAGGAAACGATGCGTCCGTGCATATTTGACCCTCTGCCCATTGATGTAAACAGGGTATGGCGTCATTGGTTTGCGTGTAAACGCCATCAACGCGCGCTTCATAGTTGATATATTTAGGCATTGTTTCTGAAGGTAGGGTGTTGTGAGGGTTGCTGCCCGCTGTATTCGTGCACGCACCTGAGGTCGAGTAACTGCAGCACTCCAGAGGCAAATATCATCGGCGTATATGGATAGGCACACCAATTTTGGCAGAACCTTCACCAGACCAATGAGGGCAACATTGAACAATGTGGGAGGTAATGTATGACGTAATTTTTCAATTTTATATTGAGGATTACCACAACGTCATCGATAAAGTTGAAAATGGCTCGTGTCAAGGACGTTTTCGCCTATGTCTGCATTTTGTGCTATGGTAAGCATGCTTTAAACCACGAGCAATTATGCTCGTTGAATATTTTTAAAACTGTTACGCACCTACCACGTGGTTATGAGAAAATACGTGGAGTAACATTTGTGACTTTGGTAATGAGTGGCTAGCTTTAAACCATGAATTTGAAAAGATAATCAAATATCCTGATGTTCAGTGGCATTGTGCGCTGGTACAACACAATTTTACTGCGATATTACATGTTGTATTGTGACGCCTGTACACAGATGACGTATTGCATGCTCATAAAGACAAAGCTATTGGGGGGTAGAGATGTACACTTTCACTGGTAAACGCTAGCACAAGCGCTAATTTCTGCTCAAATAGTACAACGATACTCATACATAGCAAGGTGAAACAAAAAACCATCCGCAACAAAAAAACACTAAATGTCTCCTTTGGCTGCTAGGTCAGGTACGTCATTTTCTGCGGCATAACCAAGCGCACGCTCCATTGAGAGAGCCGTAAGAAACGTTGAACATCCGTTCACCGTCGTTCGGCAGCTAACGGATTAACCACTGTTTCTTTGCACACTGCATTATAACGATTGCATGAACAAGGCAGAAAAAAGTTGTTCTATAGGAGAACAGAATTATAAACCTTACCAATCCTAAATTGATCATATACTCCAAAAGTAGTTCGAATAAAAGCGTTTGCGCATATGACTGCTCCACTCGAACTGAGAAAAGCAGCTTTTTTTTTTACAATGAAGAAGCTTTCCTGCGTGGTGGACAATGACAAATAGTTATTGATAATTAGCAGATCTCAAATTACCCTGACTTACTGTATACCGCAGGCTCATTACCATGTTTTAAAAACAATTCGGTCACATAAACAATCAACTTTTACGTGCACCCGTAAACGCTTATTGATATTAGTGACCATCCAAGTTGAACAAATCATATATCTTCTATGTATGGCCTAAATGCGTTATCTGTATTCACAACCCTTGTTTCACTAATTAGAAGTGCGCCAAATGTACAGTGATAGTCAACGATAATTTGATTTCATAACTATCAAGTAAATTATTAATCTTTTGTGCGTCGCAATTATGTTTTTCACACATAAACTTTGACTTGAAAGTTCATTTGTCTAAAAATGCCGTAATACTGGGTAACGCCGACATAATCACCCTCCAAGAGTTGTTCCAATAGTTTCACTACGAAGCTTTCATTTCCCATGAAAGATCAACATGTATGCCAAAATGGACCCGGAAAACATTTTTTAACTCTTTCGAGCACGTTCCCCCCCCCCCCCCCCCAGGTAATTACCTCAATTTTTCCTCTTGATACCCATGAGAATAGCGAAAATAATTTAAGATGGAGTGATTTTTAAAGCTCTTTACAATATGATTAGGATGACGTTACTTGGCTTTGGCTTAAGTGTGACATGTTAGATTTGCTTTTTTTTTCTGGCTGCCGTCATCGTCAAGGTGCGCTGGACGGTGAACCTTATATCTTTCGTACATAATTACATGTATTGTGCTTGTTGTGTTGACATAGCAGAAGAGCATGTTGTATGAGTTGCTGGCGGTAAGGAATGCCCCTTTGGTACAGCATGTCACTCGTAAAACCTTAATGCAGGGTGATCACCTATGGCGACCACTTTGTATCTGTTTAACTAAAATTTCAATTTTTTTGTGTGAGAATAACATTTTCTGCAAAAGAGTTCTTCATTTTTTCAATAAAACTTTCCTTCTCGCCAAAAGCAAAGGTGTGTGCATGAAAGAGTTAAAAAAATTTTCCATCTATTGATACTTGCCTTACCTCCATAACACTTTCAACTTCAATATTAATCATAATGGACCGGTTATTGAAGTAAGCTCGAACCTGTAACATCAATATAAAATCAGAAGTTTATTCGAACTATTCATTATGTGCATATGCTATTGGTTGTTGTAATCCGCACAATTATATCACAAGTGTTGCTGTCTAGATGTGTTACGGGAACATTAATTGTTAGTAAAACTACTTTAACATGCAGTTTCTTGTAAATTGTAGGATTTACATTCCTTGGGCTCCAAGAAATCTTTAAAGCGACGAGTATATGACTGAAACCAAAAAATCTACGTAAGCATTCATGATAAGTAATCTGTGAATTTCTGTACTAAAGTTGCCTCCTTGCTTGTGGCCTATAGTCTGGTATTCACACGTCTATGTCTTAAAAGGGCCCTGCCACACTTTTTGAGCATGGTAAGAAAACGCTGCTTGATGTTACACTTTAAAGAAATCAAGTGTTTGGGGAGTGTTTATGCCACACAATAACAGTCGTCATCTACTTTGAGTATTTTCCTCACGTTATCATCATGGTTACAATAGCTGGTGGTCGAGAACGGCGTGCGCATTATCAGTTCGACGCAGCACTCTTGACAGAAAAGTGGCCAGCTCTGGGTTTTCTAGAAAGGAAGCGTGCACAAGTCAGATGAACACTAATGTTGTGTAGCGAAACTACTCCCCGAATACTTCATTTTTCTTATAGTCTATAGAGGCTCCCGAGAACACTTAACGTGGCCTGGGACTGACAATCAAATCAAATAAAAAAATCAAATTCAGCTAAAAATTCCCTTCTCTTTTCTCGACAAATGACAGGTGAAGGTAAAAAATGACTGATAAAAGGCCTCCTACTAGCTATTGGCTGATTAGAACATGGTACGCTCAGTCATTAGATGGGTATACGAGCCACGCTGTCACATCTGATGGTATAACGAGATCGCACGCACCAGCGATGCCTACGGCACCTATCAAATCAAAGTTTGCAGTTGCTGCTCGAGGAGCATCCCCCCACCCCCTCACGTTTTTTCATGCTCGTTAACAATGACAGGTGCGTTTCTTCCGTGCTCCGCTGGCAGGTTTCACTTAGTGCTATCTCAGAGCGACAGAGACAAGCCGACATGTTTGTTTTCTGCTTAAGCCGCGTCCGCCGTCCCCACTCGCGCACTATTATCCGTTCGTAGAACGTATCACAAACGACCTATTTGGACCCTGTATGGGATACGATGACGAGGGCAATGTTGATGGCAATGGCAAACACCCTTCAAAAGTGTTTACATATTTGCTATTGCAATAAAATGCGAAGACACGACCACTTGATGAAAATTTGAGTTCACAAAACCTTGACGGAGCGAAACACAAAGCGTAACTGCTCGCAATTCAATATGGCTACCAATAATTCATCTCTGAATTGGATCAAGATCAGTTATTTCAGAGCTAAGCTTGGACTGTCACTAGAAGAAGCTGGTATATATTACGTGAAAAGTAAATAAATATTCTGAACAAATGACGTCAGAACATCAATTTTACGGCAAATCAGGACCAAAACTTCGCGCTTTTCTTAGTTATTTGTATTATTAGTAGTAGTAATAGACTTTTCACTTCCACTTCTCCGCAAGTACTCATGTTGCCACTTTATCTATTCACACCACTTCTTTCTAACGTTTGTTAATTTCTTGAACCACTTCAAGGAAATTTATATTTTCTGTTCTCACATAAAATAGGATAGAATTCGCATACCTCTTGAAAGAACTTTCGGAAATATTGTTCCACAGGGTTTCCGGTGTGGTCTGTTTTGGTGGCACTGTTGGGTTCTTTAAGCTTTTCTTTTATTTTTGTGACATTATAAAAATTTGAGTCATACAAGACAACTGCTGTCAACAGGACGCCTTCTCCAATTGTTCTGTTTGGTATGTAAGCTGGGGCAGCAGGAGGTAACAAAAATACAAGCCATAGTTCATTATGATGCCTGCCTCAGAAAATTGCAGAAAATTCACCACTCGTGAGTAACACTTCTATTTATATGTACGCAGATTGAGTGCTACCTGCAATGTTTTGATACACACACACACACACACACACACACACACACACATATATATATATATATATATATATATATATATATATATATATATATATATATATATATATATATATATATATATATAGGTATGGGATATGGCACAACGGGAGCGTTGTCAACAAGGATAAATATATTAGTTCCCAACAGTTTCGGGAGGGGTCCTCCCTTCATCAGGGGATGATGTATACTGACATGAACTTCCAAACTTCGTTGCTGCCACGTCCCTCTCGCCTTGAAAGATGTTTGCCAGAGTGGAAGGAAACTAAGAAAAAGACAGAAAGAAAAAAAGAGGTGAAAAAAGACGAAAAGAAAAAAAAGAAAAAGAAAGAAAGAAAGAAAGAGGAAGAACCACTGTCAACACTGAGAACGACACCAACTCTCCGTATGCGTCCACATCCGGTAGTTATCACGTGCTGGTCAATTCTCGACGTGTGTCGGGCCACCCAAGATTGCCAAGATTGTCCCGTTGTGCCATATCCCATACCAGCACGGAAGACTAACTGGCCCATTGAATTATTACTCCCCAAATATATATATATATATATATATCTATATAATTAGATATATAATATATATATATATATATATATATATATATATATATATCTATATATATATATATATATATATATATATATATATCTGGATTTAACAGAAAAAGATGCCAAGGAAAGTAGAGTGGAAGTTATTAGACCGAATCGTAATATAAAATATGAAAAAAGAAAAGTGGGTGAAAAGATAACTTGCCGTGGGCAGGAATCAAGCCTGTGACCTTCGAATAATGCCTTCGGTGCTCTACCACTGAGCTACTATGACAGCTATCCCCTCAGCTTCTTTATTGTGTATATGTCTAAATTTAAACGTAGGAGTGTCAGTCAGTGCCACCAGTAGCCATGGCGGCGAGTGTGGCTCACTCTTCATGAGCCTGTGTGTCGTCACGTAGCACGTGAACCTATTACCAGTTGGCAGCTGACCAATAGTCTCTCATATAAAGCCTAAAGACACGAATTCTGCCAGTACGAGACCCTCGTAATGAATAAGATAAATAAATGTATACATAAGTATATACATATATATATGTATGTAAATAAATGTATATATATATATGTATATATATGTGTGTGTGTGTGTGTGTGTCTGTGTGTGTGTGTTTGTGTGTTTGTGTGTGCGAGAAATATATTAAGTGGTTCTAGTAGGAGACAAAAATACAAAACGCAATATTTACTAATGTTTCGGGGGGCCTGCTTTCGTCTAAATAAACAATCTGACGAAGGCAGGCCCTCCTGCCGAAATGTTACGTTGCCTTGTGAATTTTTGTCATCTTTGCTGATTATATATATATATATATATATATATATATATATATATATATATATATATATATATATATATATATATATATATATATATATATATATATATATAGGCAGGCATGGTGGTTGAGTGGCCGTAGCGTTTCATATAGTCCAGTAGATCCACTGTGAGCGGTCACAACGTGGTTTATTTCGCCGTTTTGGCCTAGAGTCTGGCCTTCATCAGGATGAAGCGTTTCGGCCTAAAGTTTGGCCTTCATCATCCTGATGAATGCCCGACTCTAGGCCGAAACGTCGAAATAAACCACGTTGTGACCACTTACGGAGGATCTACTGGAATATATATATATATATATATATATATATATATATATATATATATATATATATATATATATATATATATTATATATATATATATATATATATATATATATTTATATATATATATATATGTGTGTGTGTATGTGTGTGTGTGTGTGATTCATAATGGACCACTCTATATCTAGAGAAATAGGCTTTCGGGAAATTCAAACCATTAGGGCAGTGGAAGGAAACGTCAGAAGTCCAGGCAGTCTTCTTTTTTACGCCACTGACGGAAATTTATTATTATAGTCAACGCAACATCAATGAAGGTTGAGGCTGTCAAATAAGGTTCAAATAAAGAGCTAATTTTGTTTTTCTTACTTGTTTTTTTTTCTTTTTGCCGAACTCACACAAGACGTGTTGTGCTATCAGCTATAAAAATGGCCGCAGTAAAGATAGCGGGCCGTGTCCCGCTTCGCATAATGGGAAACGCGTGCTATAGCCACGCGTTTCCCATTATGCGCACAAACTTGTTATTCCAAATTTGCGGCTGGAAGGTGTAAGCATTCGGTTGCCTGGATGTTGGCCTGCTTACTGACAGATCACAGGAAATTCGTGAGTTTATTGTCATGATAGAAGGCTTCCAATGATAGCGTAAGTCTCCGGCCAGCTTGATAGTTACTTGCCATAGGACTTTAGGCCAAAATGAAAGTTTAGTTTGTCCAGGAAACAGTCTTCTAGTGAGTCGGAAGTTCTCAAACACCTTGGGCATGTCCTAATATAGTAATGATTGATTGGTTTGTGGGGTTTAATGTCCCGAAACCACTATTTGATTATGAGAGACGCCGCAGTGGAGGGCTCCGGAAATTTTGACCACCTGGGGATCCTAATATAGTAACAAGACTGACTTCCGAACGAGCCAATGGTGGATGGTACAATGCGCGCGTATTTCTTGCGTGGTCTGGTAGTTAGGTGGTGGTGGTGGTAAAAAACATTTATTTCAGAAAAAGTCTACTAGAGAGTGCCGACGTGGTAGTTAGGCACACTCTCGCGTGATACGCAGACTTCAGTGATTTACTGCACGCGCGTAGCCAGACATTCACATACAGGCGTGAGCAAAAGTGTGCAGACCACGGGATCTCGTGGCCGAAGGCATCGACGCGCCATTTAGTGGCAAGACACCTGCTGCGGTGCGCATGCACATCACATCGTATTCGTTGGTCGTTCATGTCACTTTCTCTAACATGGTTAAGGCACTCGTAGCCAGAGCGACAGCTGGGTGTCACTTTTTTTACTCCATCGAATTTGGGTCACCTTTTTTTTTTTTACGTAGCGGCTGCGATGGAGCCGGTTCCAGCGCTGGGCTCGCGTCGTTATTTGTGCCGGTTGATTAGCATATCTAAACGTAGCTAGCACCTCAAAACATGACGGAGGAAAGCAAAATTAAGCTTTCTCACCTACGCTTGCGTTTTTACGCTTAAGCTAAGTTTGCCTTGAATTCACTTAGTCAAGTCAGTGTAAATGCAGCTGAATCTAATTAAGCCTATGTGAGTAAAGTATCGCCAAATAAAGTCAGGCATAAGTAATCTTAATTAGGCCCAGTCCAGCTTGCGGATTTTATGTTAATCGCAGTAAAGCTTCGATGCTCCTGATGGGTCGAGAAATGTACACGTACAGCTAAATCTAACTATAGGTTTTCATGCTATCCCTTATTTAGCTAAGCAAATAACAAGCAAAACCTTATAGCGGCCAAATACTGAAAGTCGTTTTTTTCACGAGCTCAAAGAAGCCAAACCCAGAAAGATACTAATCATCCCTTGCCGCCTGTGTAAATTAGGCTTATTTACGTCTAATTAGTATGAGTACGACGTGTACTAAGTATGATTGGTTAATTACTTGATGTATGATAAAACATACCCAACTACTGGAGTATAAGACATCATAAATAGGATAATTAGAGATATGTAAGCTAATTAGTCAACGTCAAGGTAAGCATAGATAAATCTGACTAGGCATGATTTTCATAACATCCTACTAACCTTATATAACTTGGCGCAATTAGGAAAATTTGCAGTAAATGCAAATAAAGTATAGCAATTCAAATTTCACTGAGCATAGATAATCTAAGTTGAGGAAGATACAAGTTATCCGAGATGGAGTCTAGTCTCACTAAGTTAGATAAATATAATTATCCTCGAAGCTAATTTAAATATTAGTTATTTATTTGCATGGCATCGAAGCACACCCGAGGTACACAAGTTTGATGTCGTGGGATTATTCAACTTACGCCTAGCCACGCCTAATTTAGAAATCTGTTGCTACGTAGAACGCTGTTGGGAGTAAATCTGTTTCATGCAGAGAAAATATTCATGCAAACTTAAACAGAGGCGCCCTGTGAGATTACTGTTTTTTATTTAAAAATTTGCTACGAAATATCTAGATTACAAGAATGGGAATAGTGGCAAATAATGCGCCATCTAGAAACAGCGATGGTGGCTCGAGGACGCGCCTTCACCTTCAGCGCCATGCACCCTCCATTGACAAGGGCAAGTTGAACTGGGAAAATCTAAATTTGTGCGCTTGCCTTAATCGGGTATTGAGATGCCAGCTGCGCTTAGTAACGTTATTCAAAGGGTATAGTGACGTAAGCCTGGCGCTGGAACTGGTGCACGTCGCAGCCGCTACGAAAAAAAAAAACAAGAGATGGCACAAATGGAATAGAGCAAAGAAAGCGACACCCAGTTGTCGTTTTTGCTACGAGCGGCATAACCACGTCAGAGAAAGTGACATGAGAGCAAACCGACACGACAGAAGGCGCATGCGCACGGAGTAGGCGTCTCGTCGATACATGGCGCGTCGATGGCTTCGGCCGCCTGATCCCACGGTCCGCACACTTTCGCTCACGACTTTGCTTGATACATTGATCCAAGGCCTGTTTTTCCTTTTCTTTCCTTTTTAAAGATGATAGTTTCTCTTGGGAACCTTCAACGCAAACATTTTGGTCTGTCTGTACGTTTGTCTGTTTCTCCACCCTTAACAATAGCGGGTACTCTAAACGGCACAGCCGATACCCCAAACGGCTGACTCCATTCCCAGCGCCCACCAATGTTGCTCAAGATTCAGCATTCATACTTGTGCGATTGTCAATTAAAAAGCAATTATTTCGCATATCTGAGGCACCATAACATCACGTGTATATTCTGTATGTGTGTCTTTCAACAGAAAAAGCATACATGATTGATTGATATGTGGGGTTTAACGTCCCAAAACTACTATATGATTATGAGAGACGCCGTAGTGGAGGGCTCCGGAAATTTAGACCACCTGGGGTTCTTTAACGTGCACCCAAATCTGAGCACACGGGCCTACAACATTTCCGCCTCTATCGGAAATGCAGCCGCCGCAGCCGGGATTCGAACCCGCACCCTGCGGGTCAGCAGCCGAGTACTCTAGCCACTAGACCACCGTGGCGGGGCCAGAAAAAGCATATATAAGTATTTCTAAGGGCCTTAGCGTTTATCACGCTGCGCTGACCATGCAACGTTTGCACGAAAAGGCAAGTGTTTCCAACGCTTCGCTAAGACGACACGCTGGTGGCATCTACCCGTCGCCTTGCGTTCTACACCTTATCACCTCTGAGACGGGTGTGCACGCCTGTCTCAGAGCAACACGCTTTGTTTTCCAAGATAACTGCCAGATAGCGCTCAAGTCTCACGTGTGACGTGACTCGATGAGCTTGTTCGCCTCCGCTGCACGCTCGAGGCACTCTACGCAACACCTCCAGAATACCATTCACCAATTTGCTTGCCCAGAACACAAATAAACATATTGTTCACTTTCTCTAGACGCAAGACTATCGTCTTTCGACGACATTTGCAGATTAGCGGGCAGATACGGGGCCAATTTTTCATGAGTTGAGCTCTTCTCGGGCTGTGCTAAACGGCACATAAATGACCACGTCACAAACTCTAGCTAGTAGTCAAATACATTCATCGATGGCGTAACTGCCTCAGCCGTGGAGGAAAGCTGTCACGCAATAAAGCGGATGGGGTTGGGCTCGAGCGTGAACAGGCCTCAAGTCCTCTAGCAGAAGCACGTGTGGTAGAGCCTGCCACACGTAGTTTTTTTTTTTGCATCTTTACAAAAGTTATAACCAAAGAGTTGAGCCAAAAATGGCAAAAATCGCCTACAAGTAACAGAAAGTCACAAAGTGAATATAGAACAAAAGTGGCTTCACAGATATGGTGGAAATCACATTGCTCGAATGTTGGTGCTTTTTTTCATCGTAAAGAAATAAACTCAACAGCTCACCGTTATACACAACCAAATTAGAAAGCTGTATCAACATCATCCTTCAGTACATTATACTGCCCATTCATCAGGTCCA
This sequence comes from Rhipicephalus microplus, assembly GCF_013339725.1. Taxonomy (NCBI): domain Eukaryota; kingdom Metazoa; phylum Arthropoda; class Arachnida; order Ixodida; family Ixodidae; genus Rhipicephalus; species Rhipicephalus microplus. The sequence continues at coordinate 188,633,924 of NC_051167.1, forward strand.
CCAAGCAGTTTTTTGTTATATTGAATGCAGTGCCGAAAACTCTACTTTCAACTGTGAAGCTAGAACGCACTAATACTTACGCGTGTACTTAGGATCAGCTTTAAGAGCCTCTCTCCAGTGGCCCCATTTTGATTCTGTTTGCGGAATATGTAACTTTTCTGAAAGAGGAGAGTAGACAACATAAAAACCAGTTGTTTTGTCAAGCCAAGGATCAGCAGGAAAGTTTCTTTTTTTAATACTGAATAATAAAGGTGAAGGAAGGAACCCACGAAATGAAAACAGGAGAGTTTGAAAACAAACGACGTTTGGGTACGCGTGCGATTTCTCTGTCCTCAATTTTAGAGCGCTCCTACAGGACTGAACTGGCTGTAATTTGGCGTTGCAAATGAATGACTTATTCTATAAAAGAAGAAAAAGAATATACATCATACTTAAATATTACCTTTTTGTATACCTTCTTGATTTGTAAATATCATCTGTGTGTGCCAGCTTGAGCTGTAACAAATAAAGCGGCCTCTCATGCGGGCTGGATAAACCTACTCCAACCATTCACAGCTCTCTTGACAGCCAATCCGGAACACCATTTACATGACCTTTAGTTACCTATTGCACACCAAAGAATTCCTGAACGCATTTATGAAACCTTCACAGACACGATCGCAATGTGCATCAACCTCGACCCCACGAACTCTTTCGCACTACTGCCATTTGTGCTATTCACTTACTAAACTCCAATGGAAAGACGTTTTCAGCCCTTTTCCCATTTTCCTCGACCATGCCTGTTAGACCGTGCGGTCTAACGGGTAGGTGGGCATGCTGTGTTTGGTTTACGTTGAGGCAAAGACAGGGCGAAAACAAATACAAGAGAAACGAGAACTCACAACAGAAATGCTTATTGAAAAAAAAAAAGCTTTACCATGCAGCTTTCATCTTTGTATAACATATTGAACGATTACGAATGTGTTATCTACTAGAAGCAGTCATCTGGCAGAAAAAGGAAGAATCTAACGCCTTAAGACGAGCCTCAGACACCATTGTCGAATCAGAAAAACCTAGAACATAGAACCATCCTGCCGGGCGAATCAAAAGCGAGTCACGCTGGTGAAACCGGATGCACAACGTGAAGTTTAGCTTCAGAAAAACTTGAATGAGAAAACCACTTTGATGATAGCTAACATGGCCGAGCCACAATTTAATATGCGTGAGAAGGAGACTGTCACTTACAGCACAGTGTCCATGCCATCACGATGAAGAAATTTCAACACAAGCCTATTGATGAGGGAACTCGTCATAAAAACTGCGAATGCAAACTTGCGGAAACCATAATGCGAGTGGCACATACATGCATGTAGCAGAAGTACGAGTTGCTACAACTGGTTATCCCGTCGAAACGTGCGCCACTAAGCTTTTGCTCTCAGCGCCTGGAACCCCTTGTTACGACCGGCCCTGGGGAGCCAAGCAGGAAGAGTTTGGGGGAGAACCGGTTCTTGACCGACGGTGGCGGCCACCCCCACCTCCCCATTCGGGTTCCTCCTCGCCGGGAGAGCTCCGGGGTCTGCTGTGCGTTCGTGACCATGTTTGGTAACATTTTAGGGCGCCGTGACCATATATGGACCTGGTGTTAGGTTGGGCCACTCCATGTGTTGTGAGGTGTGTTTCCCCCTCTCTCGTGGCCGAGGTGCCGGAGACACCGTATTGGCTGACGATGCGGACGGGGCGCCCAGTGTCAACGGCGCGGCGCTCTAAAATGCCGAAGACGTTTTGTATCACACTCACTCTTCTCTCTTTGGGTCAGTTGACCACTTCTCCACATGTAAATAAATCTCTGTTGTTCGTTCGGGCGCTTCTTCTCGCTGAATTGTTGGACGATGGATCCTGCGACGGGGCCAGCTACCGACAACGAGACCGGCAGGACCCGGAGTCCCAACAACTGGTGGCAGCGGTGGGATGCTGATAACCCCGAAAGCGACCACTGAACGGAGTGAGCCCGAAGTTCAACAACGGGACGACAGGAGAAGGATTACAAGAGCTCATCGACTTCCAGAGGGAATCGAACGGCACTTCTGAGAGAAGCACGACGCCGGAGACATGACTGCGAACTGGGTGAGTGCCGGCTTTCTCTGTTAAATTTTACCAGGCATTTACTCTATGTGTTAAGTAAAAGCTGGTAGAAAGGGGCTGTCTTGGTCATTGGGTTAACAGGCAACTTGCGTCAGGCAGAAATTGTGTGATAGCTTGGTTAAGCTCTTTTTGTCAGTGGCGTCAAGGTTAACAGTGACAGGGCAGGATTCCGTGTAAGAGCTTTTGAAGCTTTATTTGTAGACTAAGTTAACGGAAAACTTGAGGCAAGGCAGGTATCTAGAGCTGTCGTTGCCGTCAAGGTTAATTATAATTAGTTGCAGGACAGGAATCTTTGTGGAACAGAGACAGCGGTACTGGAAGCAGCCATGAATCTGAAATCCCTGCGAAAGTCCATGTTATTGCTACTTGCAAGGGAGTTGAATCTGGAGGTGTCGGACTTTCAAAGAAAGCCAGAGCTGATAGAGGCGATTCTCGCATTGGGGGCGGAGGATGACGAGCTGTCAGAATGTGTCGAGGAGATTCAGGAGAGGCAAGCGGCAGAGGCCGAAAGAAAGGCGGCCGAGGCCGAAAGGAAAGCGGCAGAAGCCGAGGCAGATAAGATGCGAAAGCACGAGCTTGAAAGGAAGCGCCTCGAGCTAGAGATTAGCCATAATAGTAGAACAGGAGGCAGCGAGGCATCCGGTACCGCAGAGCGGGTCACGTTCAAAATGACAGACCTAATGAGATCGTACAAGCTAGGGGAGGACATTGGGCTGTTTCTCGTCAACTTTGAGGGAACTTGTGAAAGGCAAGGTTTCAGCCAGGATACGTGGCCTCAACGCTTGTTGTCCCTACTTCCAGGGGAGGCCTCAGAAGTAATCGCGCGCCTCACGAAAGAGGAGGCTGACGAGTACAGTGAGGTAAAGTCGAGCCTTCTCAAGAAATACAGGTTGTCAGCGGAAGGTTTCAGACAAAAATTTCGCAACGCCGTAAAAGAGAACAATGATTCATACCCGGAGTTTGCTAAAAGGTAATGGCCAACATGGGGGAGTGGCTCAAAGAGGCAAAGGCGTATAGGAATCATGACAAGGTGCTCGAGTGTATCGGTCTGGAACAATTCTATCAAAGGTTACCAGAAAAGGTGAGGTTCTGGGTGCAGGATAGGCCGGACGTGAACACAGTAACTAAAGCCGCAGAGCTCGCTGAAAAATTCGTTACGCGCCGCGCCCTCGGGGCAAACAGCGAGCCTAAAAGGGAAAAATTCCTACTACCGAATAAGGCGCCGTTTAGAAAACAACCGACAAGTCTCGCACAAAAGGGTGAGGAAAACAATTCATCTAACCATGGGGGCGTCGGCAGAGGCAAGCAGAAGGAAATTTGAGGCGAGAAAACCGGCGACTTGTTTCAATTGCCACGAAACAGGGCACTTCGCGAAACATTGCCCGAAAGAAAAGGTGGCCTTTTTATCTATAAATGAAGCCGACGAGAACATGAAGTTGTTAGAGCCCTATATGTACGACCTTACCGTGAACGGCAAGCAGTGTCGGGTTCTTAGAGACTCCGCAGCCACTATGGACGTAGTTCATCCGTCTTTTGTTCAGTCCGGACAGTATTCAGGAGACTGTGCCTGGATTAGACAAGCCGTAGAAGCAAACAGTCAGTGCCTCCCCGTAGCTAAAGTTGTCCTTAAAGGCGCATTTGGTACGTTGGAAACGGAAGCCGCGGTATCGCCATATCTACCCCCTCAGTATCCTTACTTATTTTCAAATAAGTCAGATCAAATGCTGAAGGAGAAAGCATAATTGAAGTTTTTGCGCACACACACAAGGACACAGAAGAAGGGAACACAAGGACCAGCGCAGACTAACAACTGATTTTTATTCAGTAAGAAAACAGAATATATACGCTTACTTGCACCCCATGATCACCGCGCATGAGCAAAAACGGCATCGTACAATCTTAAAAACCAAATATCACATGTTGTTCAGCAATTCAATTTCTTTTTCACTAAGCGATATCGACGGATGGCTGACGCACATATCTTTAAGTCTAGAGATGTGCCACGCTTCTACTATTTCTCTTGTTGTCTGATTTGGGTGTACATACACCACCTCAGTTTGATCAAACAACGGCTTACATGCACTAAAAGAACAACGCGCACAGTGCAGTGCTAAATGTGTTTCCGGCCTCCCTTTCAAGTTGGTCATGTGCTCCTTCAATCTCACATTTAAGCATCGGCCAGTCTGACCGACATAAAAGTTCCCACAACTGAAGGGGGTCTTATAAACTACCTTTCTTTTGCATTCAACCACCTGATGACCTGCACGCTTGGAACAATTGCCTCCGATATCCCTCGTCCTTTCCTCGTACAGAATTCATTGTATCTGGGTTTCTTCAAAAATTACTAGCGTCCTTGTCTCCTAAGGACCCGTTTGTCGTCAAGAATTCTGAGGAGGTGATATCGTATTTATCGGGAGTTAAAGAAGGCAGCTACAAGGGTTTTAGTGTTGATATTCAAGATTTATACTACTCTTTGCCGCAGGATGCTCTGCTAGATTCTGTGAAAGAGTGCATTGAACGGGACAATGATGAAGTGGCCTTCCGTAATCGCAGTGGAATGTCACTAGAAACGTTTCTTGAATTACTTTGCATGTACTTGGACAGCACGGTTGTACTATTTCAAGATAGACTGTTCCGTCAAAAGAATGGAGTGTGTATTGGATCCAAGGTAGCCCCTGTACTGAGTACAATTTTTTTGAGCAAAGTTGACAGACTGGTTGATTCTGATTTGGGTGGCAAGTCCTTAAAAATATTCAGATATGTTGATGATTATTTGATTTTGGGTGTAGACACAGACTGGGATGCTGTCACCACAAGTGTAATGGAGACTTTCAGACGGAGAGGCAAAGGCCTAGTTTTTACATCTGAACAACCCACCGAAAACTGTTTACAGTTCCTAGATATGAAGCTTGTTTTTGAAAAGAACCATGTGTGTTGGAAGTATTCGCCTAGAACAGAGAAGCCCCTGTTGCAGTACGCTTCCTCCCATTCAAGGATAGTAAAAAACGGTATAGCAATGGGGTGTTTCAATTCAGCTCTTACAAAAACATGTAAGCACAAGTTAAAAGAATCTTTCCTTGAACAGAAGGTAAAGCTGGAAAAGGCAGGATACCCTAACTCGTTTCTTCTAACTGCAAGCGAAAGATTAATGAAGAAAATGAAATCCGGGGAGAAAGAGGAAAGAAGCCAAGATACAAAGAAAATTTCGGTAATCCCCTACGAGCATGGTTTCTCCCATAAACTTAAGAAGGTGGCAGCTAAATATGGTGTCAAAGTTGTATTCTCGGCAAAGAACAAACTAGGGGGCGTGTGTCCGGCTGTAAATAATCTGTACGAGGAAAGGACGAGGGATATCGGAGGCAATTGTTCCAAGCGTGCAGGTCATCAGGTGGTTGAGTGCAAAAGAAAGGTAGTTTATAAGACCCCCTTCAGTTGTGGGAACTTTTATGTCGGTCAGACTGGCCGATGCTTAAATGTGAGATTGAAGGAGCACATGACCAACTTGAAAGGGAGGCCGGAAACACATTTAGCACTGCACTGTGCGCGTTGTTCTTTTAGTGCATGTAAGCCGTTGTTTGATCAAACTGAGGTGGTGTATGTACACCCAAATCAGACAACAAGAGAAATAGTAGAAGCGTGGCACATCTCTAGACTTAAAGATATGTGCGTCAGCCATCCGTCGATATCGCTTAGTGAAAAAGAAATTGAATTGCTGAACAACATGTGATATTTGGTTTTTAAGATTGTACGATGCCGTTTTTGCTCATGCGCGGTGATCATGGGGTGCAAGTAAGCGTATATATTCTGTTTTCTTACTGAATAAAAATCAGTTGTTAGTCTGCGCTGGTCCTTGTGTTCCCTTCTTCTGTGTCCTTGTGTGTGTGCGCAAAAACTTCAATTATGCAGCAGTACCAACTAGCCCGTCTTTCCGTATTATTGCAGTTCATTTCTAGTTTTTCGGGCTCTTTTTCTTTGTACCCTCATTTGGACGTAAATAATCCGTCGATGCTCGTACCAATGATCGCTGTGTGCGAGTGCAAAACGCGCATTTTAGGCTGGCACATAAGACATAGGACTTCGCCGGATGCGATAAAGTTTGCGACTGGATGGCTACCAATGTCGGTTGGCCATTGCCGGAGGGTCTGCAAGATCCTCAGGTCAGAGTGCTGGAGACAATGCCGTTTCCTGAAGGACTGTCTTCGTGCAGCGTGTTCTGAGTCGGCTGAGGGCAAGATTGACTGGAAATCGCATAGCATGTGGTACGATAGTGCTATGAACTTAACAGAAGTACTTTGGCATCAGGTTTGGGCGTGTTTACCTAAGAAGCAGAAGCAAGAGGCGGAACCAGGAAAGGTACTCGTTCTGGGAGACGCACCTGTGGAAGAAGAACAGAGGGATGTGCTCAAGTTAGGACCCAAGTTCTGCGTGGAACCATCGCTACGGATACCTGACAGACTGGCTTTGGTGCGGGACATTTCAAGGAATGTGAGTGAGGAAGAAAAGGATTCTTGCATTAGAGAATGTGTAGAAGTAGTTGCGAATGTAAGGATCAACCGAAGACAACGTCCTATTGTAGGACAGCTTGCTCGCTATCTGTATTCTAAGGAATTGAGGGTAGTGAAGTCAGACAAGGAAAGTCACCTTGTTGTTTTACCGGATAACATGTATTCTAGTAAGGCTTCGGATGTTATGCACAAATGTTTCGAGGAAGTAAAAATAAAACCGCAGGAACTCAAGAAACGTGCTGTGGGGTTGCTGAAGAAGTATAAGTTGGATAGTTTGTCGTCGCTAGTAAAAAAGGAAAAGGGTCATACTTTGGAAGTGTTCTTTGCGGCAAAGACGCATAAACTAGGGGTTCCGTTCAGAGCAATAGTATCGGAACACAATTCGTGGCAATTCATTGTATCTGGGTTTCTTCAAAAATTACTAGCGTCCTTGTCTCCTAAGGACCCGTTTGTCGTCAAGAATTCTGAGGAGGTGATATCGTATTTATCGGGAGTTAAAGAAGGCAGCTACAAGGGTTTTAGTGTTGATATTCAAGATTTATACTACTCTTTGCCGCAGGATGCTCTGCTAGATTCTGTGAAAGAGTGCATTGAACGGGACAATGATGAAGTGGCCTTCCGTAATCGCAGTGGAATGTCACTAGAAACGTTTCTTGAATTACTTTGCATGTACTTGGACAGCACGGTTGTACTATTTCAAGATAGACTGTTCCGTCAAAAGAATGGAGTGTGTATTGGATCCAAGGTAGCCCCTGTACTGAGTACAATTTTTTTGAGCAAAGTTGACAGACTGGTTGATTCTGATTTGGGTGGCAAGTCCTTAAAAATATTCAGATATGTTGATGATTATTTGATTTTGGGTGTAGACACAGACTGGGATGCTGTCACCACAAGTGTAATGGAGACTTTCAGACGGAGAGGCAAAGGCCTAGTTTTTACATCTGAACAACCCACCGAAAACTGTTTACAGTTCCTAGATATGAAGCTTGTTTTTGAAAAGAACCATGTGTGTTGGAAGTATTCGCCTAGAACAGAGAAGCCCCTGTTGCAGTACGCTTCCTCCCATTCAAGGATAGTAAAAAACGGTATAGCAATGGGGTGTTTCAATTCAGCTCTTACAAAAACATGTAAGCACAAGTTAAAAGAATCTTTCCTTGAACAGAAGGTAAAGCTGGAAAAGGCAGGATACCCTAACTCGTTTCTTCTAACTGCAAGCGAAAGATTAATGAAGAAAATGAAATCCGGGGAGAAAGAGGAAAGAAGCCAAGATACAAAGAAAATTTCGGTAATCCCCTACGAGCATGGTTTCTCCCATAAACTTAAGAAGGTGGCAGCTAAATATGGTGTCAAAGTTGTATTCTCGGCAAAGAACAAACTAGGGGGCGTGTGTCCGGCTGTAAATAATCTGTACGAGGAAAGGACGAGGGATATCGGAGGCAATTGTTCCAAGCGTGCAGGTCATCAGGTGGTTGAGTGCAAAAGAAAGGTAGTTTATAAGACCCCCTTCAGTTGTGGGAACTTTTATGTCGGTCAGACTGGCCGATGCTTAAATGTGAGATTGAAGGAGCACATGACCAACTTGAAAGGGAGGCCGGAAACACATTTAGCACTGCACTGTGCGCGTTGTTCTTTTAGTGCATGTAAGCCGTTGTTTGATCAAACTGAGGTGGTGTATGTACACCCAAATCAGACAACAAGAGAAATAGTAGAAGCGTGGCACATCTCTAGACTTAAAGATATGTGCGTCAGCCATCCGTCGATATCGCTTAGTGAAAAAGAAATTGAATTGCTGAACAACATGTGATATTTGGTTTTTAAGATTGTACGATGCCGTTTTTGCTCATGCGCGGTGATCATGGGGTGCAAGTAAGCGTATATATTCTGTTTTCTTACTGAATAAAAATCAGTTGTTAGTCTGCGCTGGTCCTTGTGTTCCCTTCTTCTGTGTCCTTGTGTGTGTGCGCAAAAACTTCAATTATGCAGCAGTACCAACTAGCCCGTCTTTCCGTATTATTGAAGGAGAAAGGTCTAACGTTGGGAGAAGGCATAGTGCAGGCACTGACTAGATCGAAGACACGTGCGCTGGCTGCGAGAGCAACATTCACTGAGGCAAACAAGCCTCAAATCGACAACGGGCCTGGTTGCGAGTTGGACACCACGGTAACAAATCGACTTGTGCGAGAACAGGCTGCAGAAGCCGTAGTCGCGGAGGCAACCATTCCTAAAGGCGACGTTGAACCTCCTCCCGAATTGGAAGGGGTCAATTACGCCTCGTTGACCGAGCAAATAGAAAATGCCGTTGCTCTCAAGCCGATTCCTGGTAATACAGAGGATAGCACAGAGGGTGACACATTCCAGGTACTAGGAAATACAAAAGAGTTGTGTGTCATGCCAACTTCGGATAATTTCAGTCGGCTGCTGCAGGTGAGTCCCGCTTCATTATTAACCGAACAAAAGGGGGACCCGACGCTTAAGCAATTCCAGGACAGTTCGAAAGAGGGAATCACCAAACGAAATGTGAGATTCCAAGAGAGGAGCGGCATACTCTATCGAAAATATCTAGATAGGCGAGGAGTAGAGTTTGACCAGGTAGTCGTACCTCAGGCGTATCGTCAGGATTTGCTTAGTTTGGTGCATGGAGAATCATGGTCAGGCCACTTAGGCGTAAAGAAGACGAAAAATCGTCTTTTACAGGAATACTACTGGCCTGGATGCTTTAAAGATGTAGAGAGGTTTGTAAAATCTTGCGATGTGTGTCAGCGAGTGGGTAAGCCGGGACATAAGGCGAAATTTCCAATGAAGCTGGTACCCGTAATCACTGAGCCCTTTCGTCGGTTGGTAATTGACACAGTAGGTCCTTTGCCCAAGACAACTTCAGGCTACCGTCACATCCTGACCTTAATCTGCCCAGCTACTAAATTTCCAGAGGCGGTCCCGCTAAAAGAGCTAAGTTCCGTGGAAGTAGTGAACGCACTTCTGTTCGTGTTTGCCCGGGTAGGCTTTCCTGCCGAGATACAATCAGACCAGGGCACCATTTTCACGAGTGCCTTAACGACAACTTTTCTAGAGCGGTGTTGCGTGAAATTATTGCATAGTTCCGTCTACCATCCGCAGTCTAACTCGATAGAAAAGCTTCACTCCGTGATGAAGTGAGTGTTAAGAGCCTTATGTTTTGAACAAAAAACTGACTGGGAAATGTGCTTACCTGCAACGATGTTTGCACTAAGAACTGCACCACATGAGACAACAGGGTTTACGCCAGCGGAACTTGTTTACGGCCGCAGACTGCGGTCTCCTCTTCGTATGCTGAGAGAGTCGTGGGAAGGTCAGGGTGATGATCTTGTAGTTGTGGAATATGTCCTCACCTTATCGGATCGTCTAACAAAAGCCCAAGAACTGACGGAGAGTGCGATGACCAAAGCACAGCAGGAGGCTAAGCTTTACTACGATCGGACAGCTAAAGCACGACACTTTGCTGTAGGAGGCAGGGTCATGTTGTTGAGGCCCTCCCAAAAGAATAAGCTTGAAGTGAAATGGGTCGGCCCGGCCGAAATTACTCGAAAATTGTCTGACACCAACTATGTGGTAAAATTACCAGGAAGTCGTAAGGTACACCAGGTGTATCATAGCAACTTACTCAAACCCTCTAAAGAGAGGGAAGCCATCGTGAACATGACTTTAAATGTTCCGGAAGAGGTTCCGGCAGAAATTCCTGAATTAGCTCCAGAATCGGACGAAGTCCCGATCGAGAAAAGAGTTGAGGATTTAGTGTCAAAGTCACAGCTGACAATGAAGCAGAAGCAGGAATTGCGTGGTCTTTTGACCGAGTTTCAGGACAGATTTGTAAGCGAGCCAGGCCGGACATCCGTCCTCACTCATGACATAGAGCTTACCTCGTCGGAACCGGTAAGATCTAAGACGTATCGGGTGTCACCTCGCCGGCTTGAGCTAATAAAAGCAGAGGTTAACAGGATGCTAGAATTGGGCGTGATTGAGCCGTGTGAAAGTGATTACACTTCCCCGTTAATTCTTGTGGAGGTACCCGGCAAAGATCCGCGTCCTTGCGTAGACTATCGTAAGTTAAACCTCATCACCAAGGATCAGACATACCCAATTCCCCACATTGAGGAACGCGTCGAGAGGGTAAGCAGCGCGCAATTTATCTCAACGCTAGACCTAGTGAGAGGATACTGGCAGGTGCCGCTCACCGAGAGGGCGAGCCGGTATGCTGCATTTATTTCACCATTGGGGACATTCCGCCCTAAAGTGTTGAGTTTCGGCCCAAAGAACGCGCCTTACTGTTTTTCAAACTTAATGGATAAGGTTTTGCGGGGTCAAGAGGACTTCGCATTGCCTTACTTGGACGACGTCGCCGTGTTTTCCTCGTCCTGGCCAGAACACTTGGCGCATTTGAGAGCAGTACTGACACGCCTACGCGAAGCAGGTTTAACGGTAAAGGCGCCCAAGTGTCAGCTAGCACAAGCAGAGGTACTCTATCTCGGGCATGTTATCGGTCGAGGGCATCGCCGTCCCTCTGAAATGAAAGTCGCAGCTATCCGGGATTTTCCCCAGCCCCGAACGAAAACCGATATTCGGGCTTTTCTTGGAATAGCTGGTTACTATCGTAAGTACATCCCTAGGTATTCCGACATTGCCAGCACTCTTACTGACGCGTTGCGCAAGACCGAGCCCCAAATGGTCGACTGGGATGAGGAGAAAGAAAAGGCTTTCCGCGTTTTGAAAGCGGCCTTGTCGAGCCAACCTTTGCTTAGTTCACCGGACTACTCGAGGCCTTTCATAGTCCAATGCGACGCTAGTGATAGAGGCATGGGGGCAGTTCTTAGTCAAAGGGATGAGGGGGATCAAGAGCATCCCGTCCTATATGTTAGCCGGAAACTCACTCTTCGCGAGCAGGTTTACAGCGCTAGCGAAAAGGAATGTGCGTGCTTGGTTTGGGCAGTCCAGAAACTGGCTTGTTATATTGCCGGAAGCAAGTTCATTGTGGAAGTGGACCACTGTCCTCTCACCTGGCTACAGACCATGTCCTCTAAGAACGGCCGCCTGCTGCGTTGGAGCCTCGTTTTGCAACAATATACGTTTGAAATACGCTACAAAAAGGGTGTACTCCATGGCAACGCTGATGGCTTAAGTCGATGCCCCTGACGCGAGAGGATGTCTCGAGAACTCTGGCATTTTTTTTCCTGACCTAGACAAGAGCTAGTGATTGTTTTTTTACTCTTTTAGGTGTACTTGTTTGAAAACGTTGAAGACACGGCTATCCAGGGTTTCGGGTTCGGTGTGCTTCCAGTGTTGTTGTTTTGTGTCACCTTAAAGTGTGAGTAACATTTTGAATAAATTGTGTATTTCCTTTAATATCAGTTAAAGGGGAAAATTGCCTGGTGGAGTTTGGCGGAATTGTCCGGCGCTCACCGGCTGAGTAGTTGTGTTTTCATGTGCGTATGTGATGTCTGTTGAGCCCTCAATGAAGCAGGTGTTGCCCTCTACTTCATCAAAGACGGTCGTCACCAAACCGACTGCCGGCGCTGATCTCTCCGGACAGTGGCTGCAAACCTCAGCCCATCGAGATCTTCATCCCCCCCCCCCCGCGCGAGAGACTGTTACGACCGGCCCTGGGGAGCCAAGCAGGAAGAGTTTGGGGGAGAACCGGTTCTTGACCGACGGTGGCGGCCACCCCCACCTCCCCATTCGGGTTCCTCCTCGCCGGGAGAGCTCCGGGGTCTGCTGTGCGTTCGTGACCATGTTTGGTAACATTTTAGGGCGCCGTGACCATATATGGACCTGGTGTTAGGTTGGGCTACTCCATGTGTTGTGAGGTGTGTTTCCCCCTCTCTCGTGGCCGAGGTGCCGGAGACACCGTATTGGCTGACGATGCGGACGGGGCGCCCAGTGTCAACGGCGCGGCGCTATAAAATGCCGAAGACGTTTTGTATCACACTCACTCTTTTCTCTTTGGGTCAGTTGACCACTTCTCCACATGTAAATAAATCTCTGTTGTTCGTTCGGGCGCTTCTTCTCGCTGAATTGTTGGACGATGGATCCTGCGACGGGGCCAGCTACCGACAACGAGACCGGCAGGACCCGAAGTCCCAACACCCTTCAGTCGGCTGTTTTTGGTGCTGAGGGCAATTCTATTTTTGGTGCCCTGCGCTACCGCAACTGTATCATGCTTTGGACTTCAATTCCTTCTGCGCCTAGGCTTTCTCCGGCACTGCGGCTCTTCGCTGTGTCATTCGGAGCTCTAGCCTTGCTCACGCCTTGAAATTCCGCTGGCTTTTGATTCGCCTGTCTCGCATCACTGTTCTCACCCTGCGCTTCCTCAAATGTTCGCAGCAACGCGGATATCTCTGGGGCGCTCATCCACTTTCTGCCTTCATGGATTGTCACATACCACACTGCATCCTCCGACACATTTTTCTTTAATTGGTCGGCAACCAAAACCTTGACCAGGCCCTCGAATGTTGACACCCCCCTCTTGCCTCAAGGTAATAGTGGAGGTAGCTCTCTAAACATATCGAAAAAAGTCTCCACCCTTCGTTCGCACGCTTTCCTGAACCCAAGAATCTTCTTAGATAATCCCCTGCCGAAAGTTCGAGTTCGTCCAGCACCGTTTGCTTGATTACCTGGTAATTTTTATGCTCCGTTGGATTCAGTGGCGTGGACGAAATTTGGACTTTCTCCGCTACAAACAGGAAAACCAACCATCCCCGAAACTCTCCTGGTACCTCGTACGCTTCTAGGGTGCTCTTCACGGACTCAAACAACACCGGTGCTTCAGCCTCTGTTGGAAATTTGGGTAATACCTCTGCGAGAACTTTCAAGTAGTGTCTCAGTTAGCTACACAGATCCCGCCTGCCAAACTCAGGTTCACTCCACCGAGAGCTTCCGCCCATCATCTGCGACAGTCCCTCCATCCCCAACCGCATCTCCTGCAGTCTACGCTCTGGCGTGAGATCTTCGAAACGGTCCTCTCTCTGGCTCTCCCATGCACTACCCTCTCCCGGGTTTGCCGCATCGCTCTCGTCTCTCAAATCACGACTCATGGCCTGCGCTCGCCTGTCCAGGTTTAAGTGGGCAATCCTCGTGTCCATATGACGCCCTAAAACTCAAGAAAAGTAGCAGCAGCCCTGAGATGCACAAACACCAGAGGACTCACTTCTTGAGAAACTGCTGCTTGCTGCCCTCTCACCTTGCCCGCCGTCAGACGCTCACCATCGGCCGATGTCGTCAGGGTTGTCAGCAGACTAATTTAGGATGACCGTTCCTTTACCGCTGACTTCCTAGGTGAATGGCTGCTGCACCACAGCCCCCCCCCCCCCCCCCGGCTCAGCAGCTTGCTTCTTCGTTGGAACAGCCGATGTCTTGGCTTTCGCAATCTGTCCTACGCAACACGACGAACTTTTTGGTACGCAGAGCGTTCCTTGTCGTCGTTGTCTCGATCCTGTCGACTGCACCAGTACAACTCAACCTTGTATCCTCTCCCTCTGTTCTCTTGAGCAAAGGTCTCTCAGCTGCGTAGCGGTTGTTGCTATAGAAGAGAGTGGAAGGTTGGTTGCTTGGTGTCCGTCTTGTCTTGCCGTGGCTGCTGCTGCTTGTGAAGGACGGAGACCAGCGCCTTTGTGTAAAGGAACTTATGTACAAATTTACAAGACTCTTCACCGTTGGAACCATCGTGTGTTGCCTCGGCAGAGCCGATAGTGCAGAGCACTTTTTGCTGCGACCAGAACGACCGTGAAGAAACTGGAGCCAGGTTTTAACCCATAGGTTGCCCCTCCCAATTCTCCTTACGACCTTGGTTAAAAATTCAGTCCTTTTCTTAGACAGAATAAACACATTTGTTGCCGTCCTCTCCCCTCGCTCCCTTATTCAAGCACTCGACCTTTTGGTCGGTGAGAGAGAGACGAAAGGACCGGTCTGCACACTACTTTCCGTGAACTGTGCGAATGCACACAATGGTGGCGCCGTTCTGCTGCGGGGCCCCTGTCATTACTGCGAGATAACTACGCTGTCCAGCGTGACAGCCGTCCCGCGGACTCCAATCCTGATGGACGGGTGCCGATACACTGGCTGTCCTCACGACGCCCACCGGCAATTTACTGGCCAGGGACCACCTAGCTCGTTGTCAAAAGCGGCGACTGACCACCGTATTCTTGCCAGAATGGGCGTCCTTACGCCGAGATTATCGTCTCCTGAGAATCGGCTCTTTGGGAAGGGCGGCCTTTTGCGACAAAGAAGACTCACCCCCCTTAGCCTGCGACGCCAGACCTTACAAGTAGATAGTCTAAGGAGCTTTGTGAGGTGCGCAAGCAGCTGCTAGCGTTCGAGTAAAAGCTCCGACCCATTTACTTTCTGCTTCTCAAGAGGCAGCAGTTGAGTAACGAATATTGCCTGGCTGTGTTAGAGTAACAGAAAAAAGTGGCACCATATCCACGGAGCAAATGATGGAGAGTGGGGCTGAGCATTCATCCGTCCATTCGTTCTTGCTTCCGTCCATCCCTGCGTTTGTCCATGCATCCGCCCCTGCGTCCGTTCATGCGTCCATCCATGCATATGTCTGGGTGTTCGTTCGTCCATCTACTCAACACTCCAAGTACCACGATCTCGCCTCTTTTCATCATATATTCCTCATATAGAAGCACTGTCATCCAGTGGACATCCCAAGGACTAAACGAGAGGTGGCACACGCACACTTTCTTACGGCTTGCGCTTCGGGTCTATTCCCCACCTTTAACCACCTCGTGTTCATGTGATATACTAGTTCACTGTATTCATGGCACTGCGGCCCAACGCTCGCTATACCTTTCTATAACCAAGGAGGTTACTCCCGGCGAGTATAACGTAGCAACCTTTTCCTGTGCTCAATTTACATGCCAATGGCTGCTAATGGGAAACGAGAGACAGGAGAATTCGGCTTTTACTTTTTTACGGCTGGCACTTCGTATCTACTACCCACCTTTAACCACCTCGAGTTCATGATATATACTTGTTCATTGTAATTCAATGGCTGCCTGGACATATCGGTATTACCAGAAATCAATTAGCCGATGATGCAGCCCGCTCAGCCCATGAAGAAACCCGTGTAGTCCCAATTCCTCTATCAAGGAATGATGCAGCAAGACAACTTTACCTGCTGGCTCGAGATCTCACATGCACGTTCTGGTCATCTAACAGCTTCCGAAGGTGTCAATTTTATGAACTGGATCCTTCGCTCAAGATAAAGCTACCATCACAAGTTTCCCGCTCCGATGCGACACTGTTATGCTGCCTTTGGTTGGGTGTTGCATTTACAAAGGTGTACTCCTTTCGCATTGGTATGGCAGACACTCCTACATGCGAGTACTGCGGAGCTGAAGAGACCATCGAACACGTCCTGTGCAGCTGCGCTTGCTACGCGACACACAGTGATGTCAGCTCCAGATGGTTTTGAATCGACTTGACCCCGGACCATTTTGTGTGCAGAAGATACTAGGACCTTGGGCATCTGTCTCAGTTGCGCAGAAAGCAACTAAAGCACTGCTACTTTACCTAAAGTCAACAAACCTGAGCGACCGCCTGTAGACTGTGTGTGCTCCCCGAGTGTGCTCGTGATTGTGTGTACCTTCTCATCTTTCTGCAACCTCTTTTCTCCCCTTTATCCCTTCCCCAGTGCAGGGTAGCAAACCGGATGTGCATCTGGTTACCTCCCTGCCTTTATTTGCATCTTTATCTCTCTCTCTCTCTCTCTCTCTCTGTTCATCGTAGCCTTGGCACTGCGGCTCAACGCTCGCTAAAGCTTCTAAAACTAAAGAGGTTATACCCAGCGAGTTTAACGTAGCATCCCTTCTTGTAAGATACAGCTTATTGTACATGCCAATGGCTGCTAATTGGAAATGAGATAAAGGAGCATTCAGCTTTTAGTTAACGCGCAAGCCGCGAACTTTCTATTGTTCAACAAAGCACAGGAGAGATCTCCACCGGCACCACCTTGCAGGTCAAAATGTAACACTGGTTACACACCACGACTACGACTACGACTACGAAGGACGAACGGGTGCCGCTTTAAGGAGCCTCGCCTCTAGCTTGGAGAGTCGTCAAAAGCAACTGTCTGAGGCAGCGAAAATATGCGATTGCTTGTGCACGCAATGTTGTGCGGCCATCTAGAGGTGACGGGACCAGGGTGCTCAGCTTTCTTAACAAACCTGATCTTTAGTAGAAACTATTGGCACCGCATCTAAATCTACAGAACGACCTCACCCGAACGGTACGCTCAATTAAACACGAAGGCACCAGTAAATTGTTTCAGTGAAAAAAAAACGCCCACAACTAAAGCAGCCTAAGAAGTGTGTTCTGAGATGCCTGTTGACACAGCGACTGATGTCGTCCAGCTGGCAGAGAAAAAAAGAAAGCCTACGGTCTTCATAACAACAGTTATATTCGGGGCAAGTAAACAATTGCTTGTCAGTAGATCCCACCTGACAAAAAGAGAACAATATAAAAAACGACTGCTCAGACGAGTGACTAAGCAGTTCGCCTCTGCACGCGGTTTTGTCGCCTAACCTCAATGCCTTTTGTTCACCGCACCATTCACTGGTGAGTCACCCACGAGGCAGTAGCATTCTCATGCAGAATCAGACGGACAAACAAGTCGTGCTCATCGCTTTGCCACTCCCATCAGAAGGACTTGGTGACCTGTAGATTAATAGTGGGCCGACGGTGGCCTTGTCACAGACAATCTCGAGTGAACCGACGGGCTGTCTAGTGAGGCTTGTCGGTTCCGCGGCACTATAAATGAAGTGCACCTCGACTAAATGACTGTTTTATTTCCTTCTGTAGCTTATTATCCGCAGGATAAGGGCAGCAATGTATGAGAACGTTGAGGAAGAGAGGCGTCTCTGTGAGAAAGAATAGGAGAAGAGCTCAGTACTCAAGAAGTACGTAGGGAAGAGTGACAGAGGTCGTGCTTCGCACCGACTCTGACCAGAGATTGAATATTTCATTGATAATTGGGTGTCGGTGTGTACAGTGTAATAGAGCTTGGCAGGTAACACCAGCTTGTATCTAGCCCAGTGCTTGCTGCGTGATCAGTTTAGCGGCTTCCACAGCTTTTGTTTGTAAATGAGTGTCAGCGTATTAATAAACTGAAGTTTGCCAGGAACTCAGCAGCCGAACCCGTTCCATTTTTCAACGTGTCGTCGTGCATGGTCCTCGAAACCATCGTTATAACCTATACCATTCAATATAAATTAAGTGGCGAAAAGCATTCGGAAAATCAAAATTGCGCTGGAAAAGCAAAAGGCCGCCGCGGAGCCTTCCAGACCGTGTCGAGGAAACAGAATCATGAACCCTTTGGGAAGAGTTTTGAAGACACCAGCACCAAAGGCACCTGACCGCACCAACGTGTAACCACTGCGTGGCGTGTAAAATATCGAATGTACAGCGCTTTTTCTTCGAGAAGACAGGAAGTTTCACGTCAGCACAGAAAGTGAGTGGTTATACCGCTCAAATATGGAGCAATAAATCATCTTTGACGTTGTGGGCTCACGCGGAAGCAAATAAACGTCAGTGTGAGCCACTAAGTTCAAGTCTGATGCTCTGTTTCTTACATACAGCACATTCTGTGGGTGTATACAGCCAAAAATTGTGGTTGTACACACCGTTTTCGCAGCCTCAGCATACTGAAATATTGTTACACCAACGGAAGGCGTTTGGGGTTTATGAACTACTTCGACATCAATACTACACAGGACCAAGAGGCCGAGAGATCTTTCAACCTCCGCTCTTCTCCCTTTTTTCAGTCTGGCATACATATGGCGTAGTTTTTTCCGCCTCGCCGACGATGCGCACCGCTCGTTTTATGCATCATGCCACTGACTAAAAGGCTTCAGGCTAGCCGCATGATTCACCTCGGTCGTTGTAGAGCCCCCGATGTTTCCGCCAACATGCTCAGAGTCCTAGGAGGCGTAACTGGCGTAGGAGGCCAGCCACAGCTGTCGTGACGGATGAATGTGTCTGGCATTGGGTACAACTGGTCACATACTTATCAAATGACTGGCGCGTGCGAAGCCAGTAAAAGCTCTCGTGGGTAGGATGAAGTGTTGGCGTCATTCCTAGGTGACCCAAAACTGCGTCGTTGTATATGGCACGCAGAACAGAGAAACGTAGCACATCCGGAACGACCAGCGGGTAGCAGAAACTCATGACCGAGAAGGCCTTCTTGTGAAGTAGTTCTTCATGAACACAAAAGCAGCCTGCTGAAATGAATCCTTATACGTCGTCAAATAAAGGCTTCTAGATGACGCCCTTCTGCTGCTCAGTTTCAAAGGTGGTTTTGTCAGCAAACATTGGTGTCCCTGGTGCAATGACGTGATTGAAATTGTTGACATCGCAAATCTTCTATCAAGTGGGATCCGCGAACGGCAGCCACTCTTGTGAAACACCGTGAAGTCAATCACCGTAAAACGCAGGGTTCAGCTTGCAAGAAAATGAAAAAAAGAGTATAAATAAATCATTGAAAATAAACAGCTCAGTACTCTTCGGAAGCGGGGAAATCGCCAACAGTGCACCGTTTCACATCCATCAGTGCACCGGTCTCGACTGCCTTGGCAGTGCTCTAGTTACCAGCCGATGTGTGCATGTAGATGAACTTTTTGGGATAATTGCTTTGCCAGAACCAATGCTAGGATCAGTGGAAACACGTATGCGCACTTCGAAACAGCCTTTCGTCTGTTTTTTTTTCAATCTGAGAGAGTGAGTAGAATAAAGATGAAAGAATGGCAGGGAGGTTAACAGGGCTGAGCCTGGTAGGTTACCTTGCACATGGAGGGAGAAAGACGAATAAAGGTTAGGTGAGAGAGAAGGAGAGAAAAGTCGCTCATGGCCGTCGGCAAAACGGCAGTTATGTGCTTAATATCGCGATGGTCTTAGTTCTCGTGATACGAGAGAGTTTATTTAGCACATAAAAACTACAAACTATTCAAACCTACATATTCGTCCACTGACAGGTTTCTCGTGAACGTTCATTTGGACACTGGTGGTTCCGCAGCCTCAACGTCACAAAAATAATTCAGTCTGCTTTTTTGTTTTTTACAGATAAAACTACAGCGTGCGCTTGCGAATAATTCTGAACGATTTGAACTCATTAAAAGCACGCATGTTATAATATTCTGCGGCAACACCCTGACAAATTCTTTACATCCTCGATATTAGCGTTGCGCAGCAAAAAATGTGAGGCTATAGCTTTATTGAGCAATGCACCGTATTTTCAGTTTTTAAAGAAAATACAAGCAAGAAAACTTCAAGCTAACGTTTGGTATCGGATGTTACTTTACTTAAAATCGGCTACTAGCAGGTACAGCAGTTATATTAAAGGACCTCATTCAAAACCTATTTCCAAGATTAGTAAAAAAAAATACGGCTAAGTGGAGACCTGGAAAGTTTTTTTCACTAACTAAAACTTTTTTTCGCATTACTAAGACTGGTTTCGAGGCCCTGGTGGAGGAAACACCAAAAAAATATTTTTTTTCGGCAAAGTTAAAGGCATGCCTGATTTTATCTGTACATACATACTCTGTGCAATATAGGTTATTGTATGTATGTCATTGTCAGTGGGTGATAACTTAGGCTGTGCTGATTAAAGCATTTCCTCATTGCTGTTTTAAAATTCTTTTTGATGCGTTAAGCCTGCGCCTCTCTTCACTTTTCAATATATTTTTTTCTCAATTACACAGGAATCGCAAAAGATTAATAGGTGACCAATATTGTGTGAAAAAAAAAACTAGGCAGAACAGTTTACAGGATATTGGAAGAACACAAACGAAAAAGATGGGCGCAGGAGTGTTGTGAAAACGCCGCCTATAATAAAAAAACAGGTTTACTTTTGCGGTTTGTCCTGCTTCCATTAGTATTCTTCTCTGCAACACTGTAAAACTTCATAATCGACCATCGCATATCCCTCTAAAAAAAAAAAAAACCTGATTGACAGAATAGCTTCACTATGTTTCAGCAAAGCCTATCTTCGAAGCGAGCTATATTGCATCCTTCGAGAACAGGCACTTATATTTTCATTGCGACGAATTAGCTATTTAAACTTTGTATGCGCTGTTTTTCTTTAAGGAAAATAAAGGTTATGTATTATGTAAGGTACAAATAAATAAGCATCCTATGGTGCACCACTGTACTACGAGTGACATTCATTGCTTCGTCATGTACAATAGCAGTTCTCTTTGCAACTTTGCACTTGCGCTGCCCCACCTCCATGGCAATGCTGAGTTGCTGCTGCGCTCAGATTCCTCAATGCATATGCTAAGTGAATAATAATGACAGCAGTCTTGATTGGTGAATTGCACTGCTATAAAAGTAACTTACTTGACGAAGTAGCTTGAGCATTGTAAAAACAGCCAACGCAAAAGAGGATGAGACCTAGCGGTTTCATAGATGAAGGGTACGGTATACGAAACTAAAGACCAGCTGCGAGACGTTTCTTGCCTTTATATAAAAACTTGCGAATAAATTAATGATCTTTATGAGAAAAGCTACAAAAACATGCCCTTTGCTAATCAGGCTTCCTACGGCGGGAATCTCTGTCCTTATAAATGAACTCTGAAGCGAGCGCATAGCTGCAGTCATTTCGATATGAGTATATATTTTGACATTGTATGGCGCTATGGAAAGTTACGTTAATGCTGTGGAACAAAATATTAAAATGATAATGTTGCCTTAGATATACAAGAATATCCAAATTAACGCAACTGTAGTTGTCTGCAGCCAAAATAAATGCATAAATAATAAATAGGTTCGTAAATGCAGGTTTTCGTTACACAGTTTTTGTCCAAAGCAACGTGACGTCTTTGCTGTATGTTACGTAGCGAAAGTTATCGATATCTTTCCTGTAACATTTCATTGTTTGATTGAGACGGGAGATTTAAGAAGCAAAGACAAGTGCACACTAAAAATAAAATTTCGGGAAAAAGAAAAAAAAACATGGAGATTTTTAAATAGTTGAAAGGTTTCTTTGTCTGCACAGAAAGTGGTGACACTTATAGTAATAATGAAGCTTCTTGTCGTAAAGACATGAAAATTATTGTAAAATATGCTGTTGAGCAGGGCGCCGGAGATTACATCACATGGGGTTATTTCACCTGCACCTAAATTAGAGCACATGGTCTTCTCGCATGATGCATCCATTAAAACGTGGCCGCCGATTTTGAGATTCGCACCCTGGAGATAATACAGTGTTGCATAACATAAAAATGACTGCAAGCACAAAATCATGACACAAGAAGATGTTCGCTCGTGGCGCACACAAACCAGCGGTTGCCTAAAACAGAAGTGCTCAACTGAACGTCCGACAGTGCACATGACTTCTTTTCCTTTCTTTCTTTAACGATTGCTTGAGTTACTCTACACTTATTCACAAGAGGATATCATAGCAGCATCCTACAAAAGCATACTTTCTGCCGCATACGGCGAAACGTTTGGGCCTGGCTCTGTTTTGCGTAGTGTTGTCGCTTGAGCTGAGTTTTTCATCATTTATACATTTTGCTTTTGTGCATTGTGCCACAGCTGCCAATATAAACTTATCTGAGGCGGCGAATGTTTAAAAAAACATGAATAACATTTATATTCAAGCTGTTGCATGAGTTCTTGGTCAGTTGTGGTAACTCACTGGTTGCCTGTTTGTTATGCCAAGAACGGTGTTTACGTGAAAGTATTAATCATAAATATGTTACCACTTGCTAAAAACACAAAAAGCACTTCTCAATTCCTTATTTCAGAGTCTCTAATCGCATATGTAGAACAACAATAATTCTTAATTTCAAAGCTTTGAAAGTATTTGGGTAATAAAATCTTGGGCAGGCACCGCCTTTAATCACACAAGAATCTCTGGCAGTAGATGCCTGAGGAATGCAACAAGTGTAAATTAGGAGGTTAAGGAAACCTAAATTATGCAAACCTGAACGCTTACAATGAATTAAAAAATTTAATCAACCACACTTTTACTAATTTCAACCATTTATTTGATGTCTGACTTGTTACTATTCACACTTGCACGAAGTCATAGGAAGCTTGGCATATTTTATTATTATAGCAAAAAAATTAGGACGAAGTGCAAACTTGACGAATAATACAACACTCCGAATGGCATTTTATTTTAAATACAAATAATTGTTAGTGTGAACATTTACGTAAACTACAAATCTTTTATTTCGCTGGTGTCTAAGAAGTTTATGAAAGATTGATTGATATGTGGGGTTTAACGTCCCAAAACCACTATATGATTATGAGAGACGCCGTAGTGGAGGGCTCCGGAAATTTAGACCACCTGGGGTTCTTTAACGTGCACCCAAATCTGAGCACACGGGCCTACAACATTTCCGCCTCCATCGGAAATGCAGCCGCCACAGCCGGGATTCGAACCCGCGCCCTGCGGGTAGTTTATGAAAGAGTAAGCGTTTTTTTTTGAATGCAGACCATCATAATTTTTGTGAAATTCAAGCTGGGGAAAATACTGGGTATGAGTGTTCACTCACTTCATTTGGCTTAGGAAGAAGATCAGCTTAGCGATAGCGCTTGGGTCGCCGAGCTTTCAAGTCCAATGATACCGCCTTTTTGTGAACTTCAAAAATGTCACTCCTCTTCACTGCGCTAGTTGAGTGCCGAAACTAGGCACTACGAATGACCGATTTAGAATGTTCGTGAAATGTCATTACAGATATTCAGATGTGAGTTTAGTTAAAAGATCATGTTAACGCTTTTAGACAAGGTAGGTTAGTGCCTTAATATGGCCTTAAAGTGGTCGGTAAAAGAGACACGCACGTGGTAAAGACGTGCTCTGTAAAGTCAATACTTCACTGGATGGCTCTACAGGAAGCCACCATTTTATCTGATTAAGCGCAAATCAACAACACGTGTCCATAAATGCGGTTGCAGGAATCGTCACAAAATGATGACAACATCGTCTGGCAATCCGGTATTTTTTCACCTCTTTGCGAATACAACCATACTGTGCGTGCTAAAAACGCACCATGTTTTTTGCCGCTGTGATGATTCAATCCTATAAAAATTAAATATACTTTCTACGTAGATATCTTCACCTTTTTATTAGTTCGTGTTGGTTCGCGCAATCGTAAAGATATTTCAAGGTATCGTCAAAGTTAACGTAGAACGTAAGCTTTTACGTATGGTAAGCAGAAACTTTGTAAAACACACGTTCAAGTAACACGGTGAACGCAATCAGGTGTTCCGGTAGCGCGTTAACGTAAAAAAGCATGCGTACAAGCAAAATGTTCTCAATGTCTTTATGCGCCATACCACGAATGTTATCTCAAGGATTGGGGGCTATAAACACGTTCTTCGTTCGAGCTGCCAAAAAAACTACCAATTTTCTGTAACAGTGCTCAATCGAGCCAGCATTGTCAATAATAGACAAGAGTTTACGTACGTGTTCTGACTGAAATTATTGAAAGATGACAATCAGTCGGGATTAGAATAGAAGCACGTGCTTAGTGTGAAATGTCTGCGAAAGGTGCCTCGTGGGTTCTTTATCCGCGCTGTTCGCGGTGCTCACAACTCTCTTTTTGCATTGTTCCGCCACAAAGCGATAGGGTTATTTGAATTCACGTCATCTCAGTTATATAGGTAAGTACACTGTGGAGCAACCTGTAGCTAAACCCAACTCCATTGGGTACCAACGTACAGTTCCCAGCGTCTAGTGCCCAGCTTTCAACGTTTAGTACCAATTTCTATGAACCCAGTGTCCCAGTACCGTGTTGGTTACTGGGACACTGGAGCGGAATGTACTGGGGGGCGCTAGGTACACAGGGCAAAACGGGTTTAGAACTTTAAAACGTGGGTGCCTGTTCGGCATAAATAAATATATTAGTAAAATGAGTGATGGACGCATGAAAAAGCAAAAAAAAAACTATAAAAAGAACAGTCCACGTAGAACATTTGCACTTGCCACCTTCTAATTGTCAACTGAGTGCTCTACCCACCACACCTTGCCTAAACGTGAGTAGGTGTTTGTGAAAGAATCATTTATCCAACAAACGCGCTGTCCAGCTTCATGTTTACAAGTCGTTCAGTCAAAATAGACGCGATATTCCTCTCCAAATAAAAATTGCGTCTTTCTTCGAAACTAACGAACGGCTGCCGGTCACCGAACGACAGCGCATATTGGAAGGTAGGTAAGCAACTTTACTGTTCCACGGTAGAATCATGTGAGGGGGGGGGGGGGGTATGGCAGGGGAAGTGGAAGCAGGATCACGACGGACCCTCGGGCGCTCTAGGTGGCCGGACACTGCTGTGCTTCGGTGACTCTTCTGGCCCAGCTCACTGTCCGGAGCTGTAACCCCGGTTTCGAGCTGTGCAGAGCAGCCTCCCATTGCTCCTGGTGTTCTGACTCTTTCCACGGGGCTTAGGTTTCTTCAGACAATGTAAAAATACGTGGTAGAATTCGACTCTGGTGCTAGGACATAAGTTGCAATAAGGAAAGAGCACCAATGTTTTAAGAAATTCACATATCTACTTTGAAAAATGGTAAATTAACTGTAGGAGCGGATCACCGGCGGTAACTGCCGGTTTTTTCTTTGATAGCCGTTTCTGGCTCTTGCTACTCGTCCACATGTAGAAAGGTTTTACGATAATTTTTTGATACATACGTGTGCGTACGATTGAATAATGATTAGTGTTCTCGCGCAAGTGACGACATGGCACTATGCAGTGGGAGTGCGAGGTACAGAATTGCAGTTACATCGATACCTACAACAAAAAAAGCGTGCAATAAAATATTAATATAATCCGTCGTAAAAGTACGCCAGTTTGTTACTTCACTAACGCGTACCAAATTGCCTACTGAAAATTGCCTGTTCTTACATACGATGCGTAGCTGTTTGGGCTAGTTGGTACGACAAGACGATTGTTATAGCACGAGAATAGAACGACGACAAAGGGACACATTTTTAGGACACAGCGACGCCGTATAAGCACAAGGATGGGCGCGCCCATGCCATCGTGAAGGCCAGGCCGTTTGCACGTGAACAGGTGTCACGCAATAAGACTTGGTATCTTTGTCCGCGAAGGAATTAAAGTTCCTGGATAGTATCGCCGCGCACAACTAGTTATAGCTGTTTTAGCTTTATGTATTGTTTCCTTTAAGTACTTTCTTGGCTTTTGTTTTTTCCTTTACTCTTGCAGTGCATTTTTGTCACATTGTTTTTATCATATGGTTTACTGTCTGTATTATATGTTTTTGTGCTCTGCACAATAAACTCAGTTGGAAATTAGCACTCGGCTTCTTCTTGTTCCTTTGTCGTCGTTCTGTTCTTGCGGTATAACGGTTGTCTTAGATACGAGTGGGAGATATACCGGCTAGTACGGCCGGCAGCTTTTTTTGAGAGCCTGCTTTACTGAAAGCGCGATGCATCGATCGTCAAGACTTGTTTTGCGGGTAACGCGCAGAAGGACAAATGATTGATTTATGTTGACGAATGGGTAAACTATACTTCACAGGCATTATTAACTTTTAAATGTGTGTACTTAAAGCAAGAAGCACCGGAAACATGTAAACGAACGCATCCGGCACGATACGCCTATAGTGCTCGCTATGGGGTACTTGGAAGGCCACTCTCAATCCAGCTGGGTTGCGATGCTTGAAGTTTCTGCATTTGAGCTTCAAAACATTTTTCTCCATTACCTAAACTGTAACAGAAGTAAGTAGATACACAAGCATTGCCAGACATGTATTTCTGATGTGGCGATATCGAATGACTGCTCTTTTTTTTGAACTCCACTAGCAGTACGGTGGGCGTGTCACTATACAGGTTTTGAGTTACGCTGATAGCAACAACTAAAAAGCGCCCAAGGAAATACTAATGCAGTTTGTTGAAAGAGTACACAAGTTTGTTAGTCTACTAAAATGAGTCAAACTACTAAATAGAACTTACGTGTTTTTGCATACGAGTCAGAGAAGTACCGGCTAGTACATGCCGACAGTTTTCGGTGACTTCTTGCTTCGCTTAAAGCGCGACGCATCGTTTGTCATCGCTTCTTTACGGGTAGCGGTCACAAAGAAAATTGGTTGATTTAGATTGATGAATGTCTATGCTATACTTTAAAGTCACTTTTTAAACTTTATAATTGTGTGTACTTAAAGCAAGAAGAGCCGGTAACACGAACACCGACGCAGCTAGCACGATACTCCTAATGCTCACTTCAACGGGGCACAGGGTAGGACCGCTCTCGGTGTAGGCGAATCGCGTTGCTTGAAGTTTACCTTTACCTAAACTGAACCTGAAGCAAGTAGGAGGACAAACATTGCCAGACATGCTATTCCGGTTTTCGATATCGAACGACAACTGTTTTTCTCGCCTCCACTGGTAAAGCTTGTGAAGCAACCGAGAGAGCAAGTTTACTTCTCGTCAACTTTGTGGCACAATTGATTTGCTGTTTCTGTTAGGAGTGACGCCTAGCTGAAGGTTTTAAACACTGCAACCTATAAAATCGTAACAACAATACGTCCCTGGTGAGAAATTGGTATACGCGGGGGACATGCAAAAAACGTGCGTTGTTTGGCGCAACCCGCACGTGCACCACAAGAGTTAACTCTGTTATTGACACTGCGTGGATAATAAGAACAATGCGCACCAGAAAACAAAGTATTACGCATTGGCTGCTTTACTTTATCAACAAATTCATCATTATCGATTCATCCAAAAGGAAAACAATAAATGTGATAGTGATTTCGCAAATCACACATCATAAACGTTTTGCGCTTATGCTCTACATCTGCCAATCGACAAACCGTGAGGCATGCTCGGGACCTGTTAAGTTAGCATTTATTCGTACCATCGATTCAAGCGTTTTCTACTCAACCATACTGAAACATACTGTTGCACCCGCTACATAGACATGCATGAAACACAAGCCGAAATAGTGTATGCTGCAGTATGCACAAGCACGCTCTAGTGATCGCCCCACCGCGGTGGTCTAGTGGCTAAAGTACTCGGCTGCTGACCCGCAGGTCGCGGGATCCAATCCCGGCTGCGGCGGCTGCATTTCCGATGGAGGCGGGAATGCTGTAGGCCCGTGTGCTCAAATTTGGGTTCACGTTAAAGAACCCCAGGTGGTCGAAATTTCCGGAGCTCTCCACTACGGCGTCTCATAATCATGTGGTGGTTTTGGGACGTTAAACACCAGAAATCAATCAATCAACGCTCTAGTGATAATCCAGCGTTTCCAGTGCGTCCGAGCAGGGCCAGTGTCACAGCGGTCAAGCCAGCACCCCTACCAGTTTGACCCAGCAACTCCCCAGAGCACTCGACGAAGTGCCAGTAAATCTCAGTGAACATTGCGTTAACAAACATGTACCACTGCCAGAATAACGTACGTTTATTTTTGCAATAAGCGTCCAAGTACGTACGCCAATGCATCACCACAGCTGAGGTATCCAAAACTAATTATTTGTAGGTTCTACTACCATTTCGGTGAAATATCTGTCGAATATGCTTTTTCTAGCAGAGTTATGATGAGCCTGTAGTTTACTGAGAGAGGAGGAATTTTGAATTGAGATATAATAATGCTTATGAACTCAGAGTTGGCATTACGACGACGTCATGATGGGCTGCCTCAAGAAAACCTAAAGACACAATCTCTGGCACTCGTTGAAGAGCTGATTGACAAAAGCAGTATTGCAAAGTATTGCACATCCATCGCGACGTAAGAACCGGGGACAACAAAAAGGGTGGTGCCATCGCACAGAAAGCGTAGACCTGTGTTCGGAACGTAAGGCTCTTTAGACTCGTCACCAAAACTAAGCTCTAATATGTATTCACTTCAACGTGGTCCACAAGTTTCCACATCAAGTATGTACAATCCACGAACTTTCTGGAGAATAATTGAGTCTTTTGCTCTTGATAAGAAGCAAATCTGCATATATAAGGGCTTCGTGATTCGAAGTTTGCGAATGGGCTTCCTGGTTTTGTGCTTTCTGTGGTGACGACTGTGACAGCGAACATTGTGTTCGGCTTTACCTGTTGTTTGATATAGAGTGGACAACGATGGTACCCAGCACTAAAAAGGGTTACCATTGGTAGCGTGCATTTGAAGATGTATCTTTTCCTGGGGAACCCGCCACAACAGAAGAAGCGTGTAGCTAATTTTGGTGTCTTTTCTACGAGACATCCGGCTGTTTCTGAAGCGGCGACAGACCCCAATATTTAGGACACACTCAATGGGAACAATTTTCAGAAATGTCCTTGGAACAATTTCCAGCCAGGCCAACGTCGCTTGCTGCCACATCACAAACACCACCAACTTATTGCTGCACCTGTGATGTGAACATAGGCGCTTCTATGGCGACTTTATTACAAATGTCTTTTCTATTGTTTTTTTAAACTCTGGTTGCGTCAAAGTTAATAATTCAGAATCGGACTTTTATGAACACTAGAATATACAAGACTTATTTTGTGGACTTTCTAGAAGTTACGCTATGCCGAGCTACAAAAAATACACTTATTTTCTTACGACAGCTAGCAAACATTGTTGATCGTTTCGTTACAAGAAACAGGATAACGTAAAAGTGAACTATGTTTTCTTTCTCTATTTAATTTCAATACTGTGAGCCTTATCAGGCCGTTACAGGTGAGATGGTTTACAATACAGAAAAAGTAAATGCAAACTGTATAAGAATATACAAACAGCACAACACAAACAGCAGAATGCAAACTAAAAAAAACAGACACACAGGTACACCTGGCGTGAACAAAAAATATGCACAAAACTACAGCACTGCCGTTATACAAAAGAATTTTGATGTTGTACACCCAGTGACTGCAGTTTTTTGGCACAGGAGAGTACTCGACTGCTCATTATGAGCAATGACACATGAGTGCTTAAACAATTTCTGTTGCTGTTTGGCATCTGTAGGATAGCTTGACGTGAATGCACGCACTTTATCGCCTAGTGGCACATCTCCGTCCCATCTAACTAACACCAAAGATAAATAAGCCTTATGGCAGCGAGAGAGAGAGTGAAGTAAATAAGATATGAGGAAATGCAGGGAGGTGAAGCAGAAAGCGAGTATCTGGTTTGTTACCTTGCACTGGGGAAGAACGCATGGGAGACACAAGAGTAAGAAGGAAGAAATGAGAGAAGAATGGAGGGAAGGGCACACACGAGAACAGTGGAATGCCGTAAATTATTGACTCGGTGGGGCACTCGCAGAAACTTGAGCAGCGCGTTCATCGCTTTTCGGCACGATGTTTTATGGTAGCCAAGGTACTTGACACACACCTGAACACAACCTGTGTTGGATTCGGCAATGGTATGAACTAGAATATGATCAACACTGGTGTTCGCCATACACTTATTCGAAGCGTCATCACTCGACCAGCAAAATGCCAAGGTGTGCGCTTTTCAGTAACAAGGCAACTTACGCGTGCTCTTTTGCATATATCACACAGCGTTGGAGCAGCGCAATAGGCAGGGCTCGCAGCTTGATCTGGTTAGAAGGCGCTCTGCCTCGATTCAATGTAACTTGTTACAAGAAAATTTTTTATTGCGCTGAAACTACGCGAAAAAGATTTCTAGGCACCGGCAGTCAATTGTTGTAAAACTTCATTGTACCAATTGGCGACACCACCCAGTCAATTACCATTATTTAGAAAGGAACCAGGTGTGAGAGATATATTAGACACGTTTGTGAAGCATCATGCATGTGCGTCGGTAGTGCAGTCAGATCAGGGCCGCATATGGTCACGTATTAAGACATCAGGGCTTCGACTACAACGCCATCCCAGAAAATGAAGCTCTTTCTTTTGACTTTTCTTTGCAATTCGTTCGGGAACTTCTGAGGGATGTCACATCCTTGATGGAACTGCCAGTGCAATCGTGGTGGACCATGACATGAAAAACGCTTTAATGTTATCACCCACCACAGCAAAAATATAAATAAATTAGATCAGTCGGAAGTTCACTATCTTCCTGGCTGCAGAACCCGCTTATTGCTTGATTTATTAGTAAGAATACCAATCATAAGCCTGAATTCTCCAATTGCAATCCGTATGCTTGACATCGCACAACAATGTCATGGTGGAGGACGCTTTAGCTAGTTTCATGCCAGAGGCCCATTACACCGCTACAGCAAACTAAAACTTGAATACTCAATAAAGCATTTGAAGGAAAAGCTGTGCTCCTTTTATTTCAAAGTTTTACAGTAAGGGCTGTGAAATATCTGTCCAGTTATCAACTCTTGTTAACTTTGTTGCTTGTACCATCAACAAAAACTACCAGACTAGATATAATTCTAAATTTAGGGGGCTAAAGAACGGTGGAAGAATCACCCACTTCATGGCACAATCAACCGGAATTATTACCATGAAATCAGTAAAAACACGGATTGTTTTTTTTTATTTACGGAGAGCCATCTAAAATATGATTGTAGCGTTTCTGGTGACACATTTATGTTTATACGGACGTGCTCTAAATGCGTCCTGCAGCACATAAATAAGGTTTTTTTTTAATGCGAAGCGATTCCTAGAGAACTTCGGCGACTTTGAGCGTATCTATCTATCTATCTATCTATCTATCTATCTATCTATCTATCTATCTATCTATCTATCTATCTATCTATCTATCTATCTATCTATCTATCTATCTCCTATCTACTATCATCTATCTAGCCACCTACGAATTTAGCTCTCCTGGCAGTTTCGATAGTGGTCATCATCTCATCATCAGCCCTGACTACGTCCACTGCAGGACAAAGGCCTCTCCCATGTTCCGCCTGTTAACCCGGTCCTGCGCTTGCTGCGGCCAATTTATACCCGCAAACTTAATCTTATCTGCCCACCTACCTTCTGTCTCCCCTCAACCGCTGCCTTCTTTGGAATCCAAGTTAGTTACCCTTAATGACCAGTGATTATTCTGTCTACCGCGCTACATGCCCGGCCCTTGTCCATTTCCTCTTCTTCATTTCCACTATGATATCCTTACCCCCGTCTGTTCCCTAATCCACTCTGCTCTCTTCTTGTCTCTTAAGGTTACACCTACCATTTTTCGACAATGGTATCGATACCAAACTTGTTATGGCGTAACATGACTGTATGAAGAACATATTTGACTAGTCATAACATGAAAAATGTGACATGTATGTCATGAGGGTCATGCTTCACATTTCATGGTCCTGCAGCTCTTGCGGTGGTTTCGTTCGTATGGGATGATGCAAAACTGGTATGGTATGACATCCAGCGCGTGCGCGCGTCAACTCTACAATGAAGTATATTGAGCCCTTCATGATGCGCTCGCAGCCATTTTGCTAGCTCCACATATACCAAATTGGGTGTTACGTGACGTCAATTGATCACAAAATATATGACTGGTGCAAACACGATAATCCTGACACGCGTGTCATGCAAGAACATTACAACATACCACGCTTACTGCAGGCTCACGGCCGTTTCGCTAGCTCCACATATACTAAATTTGGTATCACCTGACGTGACTAGATTACGAAGGTAAACGAGACACGCAAACATGATAATCATGACACGAAAGTCATGTGCGGCATCATTTACCTCCGCCTCGTAACGTTGTGCTGATTTTAAAGTGACATATCAACATTTATCATTCTTGCTTCGCATATCATCGATTCCCACTGTACTGGGGATCTGCTAATTTTTATCCAATAAATAACACCACACATTTTAACGGCATGGTCATGATTTTATTACATCTATGATTTTACCCGCTTTAGGGCGAAGAATTTCAAGGCCCTTATACAGCCGCTAATCACAATCTTTGCTCATATCTCTTGTTTCATGAACTGGCGCTCTTTGGCCATCAAAATGCCCTTGCGCCACAAAGCATCAAACATCATCATCAAGGTTGGCTCAGAGGCATCTTGCCTCGCTCAACCAAATACCAGTATTATCATACCTGGCGTCCAGAAAAATTTCCCGCTAAAGAGAACATTGTGTGGATACGAAGCAGGAGGCCATAACGGTTACATCAGTAGCGGCGCTGACGCTGGCATTTACAGCAGCGTTGCGCAAGAGAGAAGCCTGGAAAGGTGCAAAGCATGCCTTGATGGACTGGTGTTTTTTACTTGAACATGCCAATCGCTGTTATTGAGCAATGGGGTTCAGACGTCTGCTATGGGACCCAAAGACGTGCAGTTCTCTTTCAGTTAATGCGCAAGCAGGGAATTTTTACTCTTCAAAAACCCACAGGAGGAATCTCCGACCGCACTACTATCGAAGTGAGGGACCAGTGCATATATATACAGGGTGGCCAGTGAATGGTTGTGCCGTGCGAACACATGGTTTTTCGAATGAAGGAACGCGCAAGCAGACGCTGCCTGCTTCGACGCACTGTGAGGCGAGAGAGGGAGGAGCGTTGGAGAGAAGAGAAAGGTTGCGTGGATGCGCATGTACCATGGGGTAGGCGCCGCAGGACAAGGAACACAAGCCCCCGGCATAAGATGCTTCGTATCTAATAGGCGAGTTTGTGGTCATTTATGCTTATGCAGCGGACAGTACTTCTCTATGAAGAAAAGGGCCAAGACCCCATAAATATCTACACTGACACATCCGCTCAGCTGAACGGCTCAACCAGTGCAGTCGGGATACCAAGGTTGGTCCAATTGATTAAAGACAGTGAACACAATAACACCAATGACAGCAGAATTGGCAGTCTTTTGTACGTGTTATCATTCGTCATTGATAAACGAACACGCAAGTGGACTACTTTCAGTGGCTCCAAGGTGGCACTTCAGTCTCTACTGTTAGCCTTACACCCCGTACCGCACGAACAGCTGTACTAGAGACAGGATACGTTACACATCACCCAACTGAATATGGGCACCACGTTACATTTCAGTGGCTTCCAGTCAGTGCAGAATCATGGTCAAGAAAGGGCTGATAAAGTAGCCAGCCTCAGCCTATGCAGTAGGCAATGAACTACTACTACTGCTTTCTATGGCCGGTGCTGCATAGACGCTCCGCTGGATTACTCGTCAACACACCACGTCCAAATAAGTCCCGCCGCAGTTTCACGCATGCACAACTGCCCTCGTTTGAGCTTACCATAAGTGTTAAAGTCCAGTCCGAGCCGATGCGACCCTTTTGTCTAAGCTATAGCTGGGAGTTGTTTTTACGAACTTCTATACGCTTTCCGCATTGTTAAGTCCGATACCGCTGCTTGTAATCTTTGTGACAACAAAGAAACTATTGGCTACATACTTTATGACTACCGACAGTATAGTGCACAGCCACTAAGCCTTTAAAACGCGCTCAACACATTGGAAAACCAAGATATGTAAGATGAAAGAATTTTACGCCATTGTTAAGAGGTTACGCTACAAATAAAGGCCCTTGAAGCGCTACTATGCCTTTATGGTCGACTTGCATTTCTGAACAAGTGTAATGAAGTTCCTTCTCTGTGTGATGCAATATTGTTTTTCAACTGCGGCAATGAATTCATTTTTGTTCTGTTTTTTTCTTCTTTTGCACGATGCGGCGGTGAGGCTGGGCCTCCCCGCCCAACGTGGGAGTGGCCCGCGATCCTACCCCTAAAAAACGGGGGTGAATCCTTCAGGACCCCAACTAAAAGCTTTTCATCCATCTATTTATCCATTAACCCTCTTTTTCGCCTCCATTACGCCATCCCAGTGATATATTATAGATATACTATATATATATATATATAAATATATATATATATATATATATATATTATAAAATATATCTATATATATATATATATATATATATATATATATATATATATATATATATATATCTATATATGAAAGTAGATGCGCTTTCACATCACAACTGTTTATTGTGCCGACGTTTCGGACAGGAACCCTGTCTTTTTCAAGGCATAATACTATTACACATGTTCGTGTCTTTTTATATCCTGTCGAGACAGGAGGGGAGGGGTCAATTGAGAGAGAGAGAGAGAGAGAGAGAGAGAAAAAAAGAGAAGAAAAAGAAGAAACAGCGAAACGGGAGGACAAACATTAAATACAATATAGAAAATCTAGGAGAAGAAGCGAAGACTGACATGGCGTAATTAGAACAGGGGCAGCATTCAACAGGAGTAGGGCAGAGGTAGATGAGGAAGTCATCATTGTCAACACTACTCCTCCGCACCCACACTTCCCCAAGGGGCAGGGAGCCGCCGTTTTTGTATTCACCTTTCCGTGTAGTCCGCTGGCGGCTCGTTCCTCTTTGAAGTGTATGACAAGTTAATGGGAAGGGCTTAAGCGCTTTAAGTGCATGCTGGTGGCATCGGGAGGAGCGAAAAAGCCGGTGAAATGAGGCACCGCCATCGATATTCATTATATGCATTGGCTCCTTGTCAGTGAAGGAACAGAATGTGCGTTAAAGGATTAACGAAGGAAAAAAAAGAAGAAACAGGGGGGGGGGGGGGAGAGGACTGTACCACTCCGGGACAGTCACCACACAGTTGCGGCGCACTGGGAAGATATGCGCGCATGTAGGAAAAAGTTAACAAAACCACCTAGCTGTCAGCTCCTTGTCAGTGAAGGAACAGAATGTGCGTTGAAGCTTGACGAAGAAAAAAAAAAGAAGGAAAAAAAAAGCAAAAAAAGGGGGGGGACCGTACGACTTCCGGGACCACTTATCTGTGCGTTCCGGCTGTGCTTAATGAGGCAAATCATTTCTATGTTGTCAGATGCATAGGCCAAAAGCTTTGTTAGCGGGTAATATTATTGTGGTAATGAAACCGGACTGATTAGAGAGAAGCGTTTGCGTCTTTTTGCGGTCGTAACGCAGACAGAGTGCCTGGGTGTTCATTTATTCCGTATTTTATCGTGTTAAATTTGTAGATAAAATAAGATTCCCGTTGTTCCCGTTCTCTGATTGTTCGAAAGTTGTTTTCTAGTAGTGTAACCCTGATGTCATCAAAGCTGTGGTCTTTTAATGTGCAGTGTTTTGAAAGTGGAAGGCCTGGAAGAGATCGTACATGTGCCCGATGGTTGTTGAATCTAATTCTAAACGGAGTGTCTGTCTGGCCCACGTATTGCTTGTTACATACCCCACATTCCAGGAGGTATATGACATTGTCTGAGTCACAGTCTAGTGCACCTCTTATCCTGTGCTTAAAATCCGAGTGGGTGCTTTTCGCCACTGTCGTTGTCTGCATGTGTTTGCATACCCAGCATCGGCTTTTCCGCAAGGGTGACACCCAATTTGAGGTTTCACACCTATCTTTGAATTTATTAAATGATCCTTTATATTTTTCGGCATTCTGTATACAACACAAGGAGGAGAAGTGAAAATTTTGGATAGCCACACGCTCTGTTCCAATACGTTGAAGTGTTTTCTTAGGACCTTGTTTATGTTCGGTGGGTTGCTCGTGAAAGTTAATAGCAAGTTTTTGTTGCGGTGTTGGTCGGCGTTTCTCTGGTGGTTGAGAAGAATCTGGCGGTCCAGATTTTCAGCTTTTTTGATGGCGTCATTGATGATAGCTGGCGGGTATTCTTGATTAAGGAGTCCGCTGGCGGCTCGTTCCTCAAAGAGGAACGAGCCGCCAGCGGACTACACGGAAAGGTTAAATACAAAAACGGCGGCTCCCTGCCCACTTGGGGAAGTGTGGGTGCGGGGGAGGTATTGTTGACAATGATGACATTCCTCATCTACCTCTGCCCTACTCTGTTGAAATGCTGCCCCTTTCTAATTACGCCATGTCGGTCTTGCTTCTTCTCCTAGATTTTCTATATTTTATTTAATGTTTGTCCTCCCGTTTCGCTGTTTATTCTTTTTCTTCTCTTTTTCTCTCTCTCTCTCTCTCTCAATTGACCCCTCCCCTCCTGTCTCGACAGGATATAAAAAGGCATGGAACATGTGTAAATAGTATTATGCCTGAAAAAGACAGGGTTCCTGTCGAAACGTCGGCACAATAAACAGTTGTTATGTGAAGCGCAATCTACTTTCATATTTATAACCTTGCGGCAACCGAAGTTATTCTTCTATATATATAATATATATATATATAGTAAACCGGATGCCAACATCCAGTTAATTTGCCGTTTTCTCTCGTCATTTCTCACCCTCTCTCTCGGCTACAAGTCTTGCGATGAAGTGAAATAATAAGATACTTTCACTACCTTCACCTTGAAATATGTTTCATTTTCAACTAAAGCCAAAGAAAGCCCTGTCACCAGATGAATCAATTACGAAAACACCACAGAGAAAAAACTGGTCACGTATCTGCGTCCTTCGCTGCCAATTTTGTTGAAAGACAATAGTCTGCTGCCGGCCGTGTTACATCAGTGCCGATCTCATCCGCAGCCACGAATGATGCTGTTTTTTTATCTGGCCTGGTGGCAGCATCTTATGATCGGCAGAGAGTGCTTTAATGCATAGATTTGTATTTTCAGGGGAGCGTAAAAGACATTTGGGTCAATAAAATTACGTATATAGGTATTTTTTAGTAAATGAACATACTATGAAATATTTACATATTGATGTCGCCTCAGATAAGCATAAAATTTCATTTTCATCGCAAGCGTTGAAGTTATGAATGCAGTCACCAGTTCAAGGCGGGTAAGTGGTCAGCAAGTGCGTAAACTTTGGCTGGGTGTCTGAATTTCGCGATAGAAAATTAGACCAAAACTTTTGGATTCAATCATCCAAAGATGCACTACCATCTCTAAAAAAGATAAATCTAATGAGAAATAAAGCAAGCAACTGTAAACTCAAGCGGCCCACCAACCCCATAATTTTCACCACATTTAAAACTAATACACTGGTATCGACAATGCGCGGAAATAGCTCGTTGAATCGCACAAGGTTATACAGTGGGGAGGACAGAAACTCACGCCCACTTGTACATCGGCACTCCGATATTGAACAACAGAGATACGCGTGCCACCCACCCGCACTCGAAAGAGCGCATCCTGGTGGACGTTCAGAGTTGCTATACATGTCTCTTGTTGCGCGAAAAATGCATACCCTATACGCAAGGAGAATGTGAAAGGATGACGATCAAACGCAGGTACAAGCTTATCTCTGACGTGCACGGACTCGCTCACTGGATTCCGTGGCGACCGGCTGTTCCCTCGCGATCTCCGACGACAGCGCAGCTTTGGCCGACTGGGTTGGTCCTACGCCACCTCCTGCCGCCGGTCCCCGGCGACGACAGCGTATCTATGGCCGACTGAAATCGCCCTACGCCATCTCTTGACGCCGACAAGAGCTTTCGCCAGTGGTGCCCCGTCCTCGGACTCCTGTGACCACGTTTCATCTTTCCTATCTTTTCTGTCGTCGCTCGCTGTCCTTGCGCATCTCTCTATATATATATACCTTTAATTCTATCCTTATAATCCCTTCTTACCCGCATCCCTTGTGAACTACTGTTGAGGTGTCGCACGCTGATGCAGACAGTTACGGGACTCACTTTTCTGTTCTTTTCCCTCTTATAACCACAATCTAACGTGCACCTACGTTTGCGGTCTAATATTCATGTGAAAATGCGTAGGCTGTCACTGTAGAGTACTTGCAAGTCAGACAGCGTAACCCATGCCCGACGCACGAAACCGAGAAATACGGTGAATGGCGACAGCTGCTCTTACCGTCACCAAATGCATGGACACCGCAATCGACTGTATCGTTCTCAGTGCTTGCTGTATAAACTTCTCGAGAAGCCACATCTTACACTACGGCTGCAATATTCATAAACGGTAATGCGATTCGATTTCATACACCAGCATTTTGTTGGAGCCTTACCCATAGGAGAAATGAAGCCGCCCACTGCACTGTCCGTAAACAGTTAGCCGGATTGTCCTGCCGGACATGACATAAATGCCGTTTTTCTGTGAAAGACGTGGTACCAACCATCTGCCATGGGATAATGCAATGCTACAGGTTCCAAAGCGGCTCCTATACATCTCGCGGAACTGACTAACGAATAAGGCTTTGGTTGTACACGTCTCTCTGCCGCAACACATGTCCTTATGTCAAATTATTTCCCCGGCCCTAATAGGAGCTCCACAGGTATACATGTGCCTGTTCTGTACCATACCAAGGGCCCTGCATTGCATCGACGGAGAGAAAAGAGCCGAACAAAATTTCTTTGCAGATAACTTTTGGGGATTAACATCCCAAAGCCTAGACACTATTTTGAGGGGCTCCAGAACTTTCCGACACCTGTGGTTTCTGAACGTGCGCATAAGTGTGTCAATTTGTATCTGTGTGCCCGAACCGGACGCATGTTCACTTGTATATCAAAAATACTATGGCTGCGAAGAAGGCATCTGTCGTCTTCAAGTCAGCTTTTGCAAACGCATAAAGAATCTAGTGGGCATTGCGTCTATGCGTCGCCTTTTTTTTTTTCACCCGGTGTATTGTCTACACTTTGGAAGTCTACCAGATGCTATAATATGGCTTTTTTTTTTTGCTAAGGTGAACCCGTGTTGAGCCAGCTAGCACTAAGCAGCTACATTCTAGGAATATCAGTGGATATGTTTGCGATCGGCGGCAAGAGTAAGGTTACGACAGCAACATAAATTTAGTTTGACGGGCCCGCTGATAGTGGTGTGCTCGTTGTCAGAGTAATAATTGTATTTTGTGTATTAGTATTATTATGGTAAAATAGAGACAGTACTAGCAATCATATTCTGAAACAGGCCCGCGTAAGGCCCGCAGCAGTATGATTTCGTTATAGAGACTGCGGTGGCTGAATTTTCGATTGAAGTGAAAACGCTGTAGGCCCGTGTTCTCAGGTTTGGGCGCACGTTAAAAAACCCCAGGTGGTCCATACTTCCGCAGCCCTCCATTACGGCGTCTCTCATAATCACATGGTGGTTTTGAAATGTTAAACCCCGCATATCAATCAATTATTTAAAGAGAAGCTCCGTGCACTTCAAGAGAGTAGTGAGTGATAAAAGACTGAATAAAACGCTTTTTGTAGTTAATATAATTGTTATAAATTATTAGTGTCAGGCCACAGTGCAAATCTAACACTTCATGTGTTCCAATTGGTGGTTGTTGTTCATTTGCCTTCCTTATTTTATTCCGCACTCTTCTTGGGGCATCTCCTGAGGAACACAAAGAACACAGATTTAGACACTTTTTTTCACAAGGACGGTTACCTAATTGTCAAATGATTGCAGTTCACAAATAAATAATGATGCAGGTGACTTACATTAGCTGTGTATAAGAAATTAGGGTGGTAATCATCAGTCGCTATATTGGCATGATGCTACTTCTATCAGAAAACACAGGCGACTGATTCGAACTTTAGTGCTGATACTAAAAATATTCATATTCTCTCAGTGCTAGTAGAAAGAATGCTTGTGGCATGTGTGGAATGTTATAGGTTAAACACTAATCCCGTGACTCCACTCCCGGGTCCTTGTTTATGAGCAAGAAGTAAAATCTAGCCACCACGTGCAGGCAAGCCGTGTATCTCCTTTTGGTCTGAACTTTCGGGCCAAAAACACGTGCACTATTGACTGAGAAAAATCACGATATTGTTTCTTTCAATCGAACAAAAGATGGAGATATTACGAATACAAAAAAATAAAACGTTTAGTGACTCCGTATATTATGCTTCTTTTTCGACAAGAATTGTTTCTTAGCTACAATTTGACCAATAATTTATAGTAAATTATCAGAAAGCTTCGTGAGGCCGCGCTTCTTCTCGACCTCTTTGCGCATGACCTTGGCTTCATGTCTTAGTATTCTGAGGCATACATACTCTAAGAAACGCATTTTTAGACAAAATTGGGATGAACGAAATAAAGCAAAGCAATTTTTAATACTAACGAATAAAACACCTGCAGCGAGGTTCACTGATCATTCAAGCTTAACAGTACCACTACAGAACTACGGCGATGCTAATTACTGGAAAACAGCAGCATCTTTTATGTTTCATTCCCATGCATTTTTCTTATCTTCCACGGCTCTAGTGGCAAAGGAACTCGGCTGCTGACCCGCAGTTTGCAGGATCGCATCCCAGCCGCGCCAGCCGCATTTTCAATGCAGGGGAAATTGCTTGAGGAGCGTGTGCTTAAACTTCGATGCACGTTAAAGAACACCAGATATTCACCATTTGCGGAGCCCTCCACTATACATTGTCTCTCATAATCATTTGGTGGTTTCAGGACATTTTTACCCCAGATATTGATATGGATGTTTCTTACGCATCATGTCTAACTTTATTATATGCATCGTGCTGTGAAGATTATGAACGAAAGTTATCGTGTAGTGTAAGACTAATATCTACTCAGCGCTTCCTGTACTACCCACATCTATTTACAGGTATGCTTACTAGCCAGCTAGGTAAATTTATTTTTTTGAAATACAGTTAAAAGTAGTGAATAACTGTCCTTTTACGTTTGCTGTAGTCATTAGAGGAGAGTTACAGGGTATAAAAAGAACTTTCTCACTTATTTTGCCAAAATTGGTGCAATAAAGTTGTAGTTAGTTGCAACTCTGCTTTTCTCCTGCGTACTTTTGCGAGCAACATATTATACAACACGTATAAAAGGTTATAGGTATAATGTGAAGCTTAGTTTTATTAGCTACAACTGCGATATCAATTTCGTAGAATTGTGCGCATGGCTGTCGGGTGGAGTGGGACGGCGCATTCGACTCTTATAAACAAAACAGAGCTGCGGCACATATAAGCTAGTTGCGGCAGTTCTTTTGTGGGAGCTCGATTGAGGAAACGCATGACGGTGTTGACTAGAACAATTCCGTCAGTACCTTGTACGACCATCTGGTGGGCGCAAAGCATTGCGGGACACTCGGACACCGAACACAGCGACCATCTATTAAATGAACGCGGGGCTCTGATATGCAACTTCAAGTGCACGTGACGTACTGATAACCTGCTGAGCGTTATGACTCGGCGAACATGATGCTGCCTAGAGAGATGTGTTCATATCATTAGAACGTGACCGTCACTTTAGAGCGCCATGCTTTAATTAGGAAACTTTGATGCAGTGGTGCTCTTATGAGACTGGCGGCGTAAGTGAACGGTGTCTTCGAAAAGGCGCCGGATGGGCGTTGGGAATAATAGAACTACATTTACCCACTCTCAGCTTCCTCTCATGAGTGATATACGAGAACAGGCTTTTTACATCAGGGCCGAAGAAAGGGCGCTCAAAAGTCACACGGGCAGAGTTTTAAAATTCTTGCAACAGCTTTTAAGAAGACCTATTTCTTTTCGCATATATTCATGAAAGTGGGGCTGATAACACTCTAATGGCGAAAAGTTTCGATATTGTACGTTGACAAAATATTCACGAAAAAAAAATTTTCTTTATGCACATTAAATTCAACTTTCTCCACGCACTTATTATCTTCACTGTGCAGTACTGGTAATTTAACAATGTGCCTAGCCAATCAAGCTCGATTGGCTACATTGAATGTAGCGCTCAGGACGGCCTGAGAAAACAAGACAAGAAAAAATCATAACCTACTTACGTGGTGCAAGGTGTCTGATGCCTTTTTGTTTATCTTATGCCGTTTGTGCTGCTCGTCATGAACCTACTTTATTTTATTCCGCGCTTTGCTTTGCATTCTTGTATGTAGCAGTCAAGTATACCCGCACTTGCCCGTTTTCCAGCGTACCGCAAAACGCCAGGGGTGTAGCTGCGCCTCGGGATGTACATTTCGGATGTTAATGGTTCTCAGAATAATTTTGCTCATGTGTGATACAGACGGACAACTTAATTTTTGAATTGCAGATCAAAATATATTGTTGATTATGTGTAGAAAAAATTAGTGCTACTTACTTGAATATTTCCGTCAGATTTTTTTGTCTTGCTCTGACAAACTCGTTGGGCTTTTGAAGCCGAGCCTATGTAATGACCACAAAACAAAACATTATCGTTTAGGTCAAATTAAGCTTACTTTTTTAGAGATCATTGGCGAAACAGTAGCCACTGGATGTTTTTGAAAGAAGTAAAAAATTTGATAGGATAAGAGGGAGTACAGAGATGCTGAACATACGACTGTACAGGAGTAATATTTGAAAAGGAAGTGAAGCGAAATTGCATTTAATAAAACTTTTGTAGGGTTAGTTGAAACTCGGCTGAGAACGATCGGTAATTCGATATGGATAATGATTGACAAAAAGAGTGTGTTTTCAATGTGATTATTGTTCAGATGAATACTTCAGTTACTGCAAAAATATACATTTTTATAAAAGAACAACAGTAGGAATGAGTTTCTGATATTCGTGTATTGGCAGCTTGTTATTTGCGCATCAGAATGTTCTCACTTTGCGAACTTTATAAGAAGTTTATGAAAAGTGCACGAAGGACCCGTCTTGGCCTTGGCCCTAACCAGGGCTTTGTTCGGTGTTCTGCAAGGCATTTGGCAGTTCAGGGCATCTTCACCAGTGAGCTAATACAGTTGCTGGGGAAGAAGGGCATCATCAACATGGATCAAGTTCCA
This sequence comes from Rhipicephalus microplus, assembly GCF_013339725.1. NCBI lineage: Eukaryota > Metazoa > Arthropoda > Arachnida > Ixodida > Ixodidae > Rhipicephalus > Rhipicephalus microplus. The sequence continues at coordinate 188,676,978 of NC_051167.1, forward strand.
CCAAATATCGCCACCGTCCAGATTCCACAGTTGTTCCACACTGGCAAATTGACTCCACTGGCGGCATCAATCAGCAGTCACTACGTTACATCATTTGGATACACTGCTATAAAAGAAACACCTCTCTGATGGTCTTCTGTGGGCATGAAGGACGTGGCTTGGCCATGACACTAACCAGGACTCTGGTTTTCGTTCTGGAGGACAATCGTAACAGTTATTCTTTTCGTAGTGATTTTCGCGGTATTATTGTTTTGCCGTGATCACGGAAGTGCCTTGATATTGTCTTTGAATGTCTTTTCGTGTGCAAAGTTGCTTCTCTGCGGAGACATTAAAAGTAAACCTGGTCCCACGCAAAAGCAATCGTTCGAGCAATCTATTGAAAATCAAACTGTAATCTGCAATGATATTGCAGAAATGAAAGCGTTACCACGTAATGTCAAAACTCAATTCAGTAACCTTCAGCAGATCGTCCTTCATATTGACGAAAAGCCGTGTGAAGTACCTTCAGCTTCGGTGTATGAGGTTCAAAATGTGCCGAAGTCCATAGAACCCCGTTATGACATTCCTGTCAAAGAAACTAACTGATATCAATTACAAGAACAGTCGATCAAAGAAATAATTATTTATGGCATTTCTGAATGCCCCCAGGAACGGAAGCACTTCTCAAGGAAAAAGTTATAACGACGGTATGCGGGATAAGATGAATGCACACTGTTAATCTATCGGCGACACTCACAGGATGATTGATATTACCACAATTACTTGCCATCCTTATCGCTTTGCTAGTGACGTACGTGGCTAGTGTGTATCTTCCCTCCATCAAGAAGGCTTGATCCGTTAACTTATCTTCGTGCCGCGTTTTATCGGAAAACGCCCTTCGCCAATAAGACGAGGGCAGCCGTGGGCACCAGTGTAGTAGTTCGCCATCTGTATGGTCGTTCACTTGTTTTCTTTCGGGCGCAGGTCAGCCCAGTGAAATATAAGATTGTTGCGGCTTGCTCCTGATTCTGTCGTGCACGTTCCTTCATCGTCGCGGCTGCGTGACAACTGGTGGAGATTTTTCGTCCATTCGCCGGCAAGCAACCTCGCCTCAAAAGGCTGCTTTACTCAGTTCCCCTATGAGGGCTCGGAGACCTTCCTCGCGTTGCCGCCGCGTTGCCACGGCCTGGCGATGTGTAGCTGCTGTATGGCGGTGATGGTGATCGTGATGGACGGATACCAGGCACGGCGCAAGTAGTCTTCAACTTCACGTGGCCGCTGTCCGGGTCGTGGTCGTGGTGCGTTGAGGGCAAAACCACGAAGTTCCATGCGTTTGTAAGGGCAGTATCTGAGAATGTGGCCTGGCTCACCGCAGTGAAAGCATAGTGGGCGTTGTTGTTGGGGGTTCTACAGGGGTCTGCTTTTTGCGGCGCTTCAAAAAAACAGGTGAGTGGACGGGTGACGGCGATCGCTGGGGTGGTTCGTAATGCTCACGGCACATGTTGGCGGTACCCTTTGGCTGCGTACTGCGGCAGCGTAACTTATTCCCTGCTTTTCTTGACATGGAGTCGCCGTCCGAGAAACACCCAAAGCAATGCGAACTTCGTCGCGAATGACATCCGTGAGTGACGCTTCTGGAGGCTGCAAGGGTGATGGTATAAGTAGCCGCAGCTCCTCACGGACGACTTCGCGTATTATTTCACGCAAGTTGCTGGTACTTTCAAACGTGTCTTGAGGGTCCATGGAAGCTATGTGCGCTGTACGGTTGTACTGGCGGTTTCGGGAATCTAAGGTCTTCTCAATGGTGGATGCCTCTTGCGTGAACTCGGCAACGGTTTTCGGCGGGTTGCGAACTAGGCCAGCGAAAAGGGACTCTTTTACTCCTCGCATTAGAAGACCAACCTGCTTTTCCTCTGCCATGTTCTGATGCACACGGCAGACGAGGAGCTTCATTTATTCGACGTATATAGGCACAGTTTCGTTAGGCTTTTGGATCCTCGATTGTAGCAGAATTTCAGCCCTTTCTTTGCGCAGCATGTTGGTAAACGTCCTCAAGAAATCAGTCTTGAACACCTCCCACGTAGTCAAAGAGGCCTCGTGGTTTTCAAACCACGTTTTAGTGGGGCCGTCGATTGCGAAGAAAACGTTACTCACCTTCATCTCGTCATCCCATTTGTTTAGTGAAGCCACCCGAGTGAATTGGTCGAGCCAATCTTCTGCATCTTCTGCAGGCGAGCCGTGGAAGGTTGGAGGCACTCGAGGCTGTTGCAAGATGACAGGGGTGGGCCCAGCTGGTAGGCTCATGGTTGACGTCGAGTCTTCTTTTTTCTGTCGAGTGCACTCCGGTAGTGTTCCGGGTTCCGGTGGCAACCCTTGTAGGCGGCGACTACTGCGAGTCCCGTCGCTGCTTTTAGGGGCCTCGTTCTTCCGTGCAGTTGTCGGCTCAGGGACCTGGTGCATACCCAGCACCTCCACCAGTTGTCACGCAGCCACGACGATGAAGGAACGTGCACGACAGGATCAGGAGCAAGCCGCAACCATATTTTATTTCACTGGGCTGACGTGCGCCCGAAAGAAAACAAGTGAACCGCCGTACAGATGGCGAACTACTACACTGGTGCCCACGGCTGCCCTCGGTTTATGGCGAGGGGCGTTTTCCGATAAAACGCGGTGCGAAGATAAGTTCACGGGTCACGCCTTCATGATGTAGCGCAGATACACACTAGCCACGTGCGTCCCAAGCAAAGCGATAAGGATGGCAAGTGATTGCGGCATTAACGCGCAAAAAAAAGCCTTTAAAGACCTCCAGCGTCGTTTACAGTCTCCTCCCATCCTTTCACACTTCGACGAAGATGCCCAAACTGAAATTCCTACCGACCGCAAGCAGCATGGCCATAGGCGCGGTCCTTGTCCAGGAAAGCAACGGGTTCGAGAGAGGTATCGCATATGCTAGCCGTTCGCTGTCGAAGGCGGAGAGTAACTATTCAACTACCGAGAAGGAGTGTTCGCAATCATTTGGGCGACATCGAAATCTGTCCCTTACATTACGAACGATCATTCAAGGTTGTGAGCGACCATCACGCCCTCTGCTGGCTTGCAAATTTGAAAGATCCCTCCGGCCACCTCGCTCGATGGAGGCTTCGTTCTCCAGGAATTTGATGTCACCGTAACATACATGTCTGGGAGGAAGCATTCGAACGCAGACTGCTTTTCAAGGGCCCCCTGTCGATGACGCCCCAAAGAACGACGACGAAAATGACAGCTTCCTTGGATCTATCAGTAACAGCACTTTTGCGCAACAGCACCGCGCGGACCCTGACCTGAAGCGTCTCCATGAATACTTGGAAGACAAAACTTCATCACCCCCAGCATCATTTAAGCAAGGACTCTCATCCTTCTGTTTTCAAAACGGCATCATCGTAAAGAAGAACTTGCGCCCAATAAGACTACGTATCTTATTGTCGTTCCCAGCAACCTTCGAGAAGAATTCTACAGGCTTCCCACGACGAACCGACTGCTGGACACATTGGATATGCGCGCACTCTCCGCCGAATCCAAGAGAAATTCTACTGGCCACGACTGCCCACCGACGTCGCGCGGTACGTAAAGACTTGCCGTGAATGCCAACGAAGAAACAGGCCACCGGCCAATACCCATAACAACCCCCAGCAAACCCCATACCCATACCCATACCACCCCATACCCAACCCCATACCACCCCCAGCAAAGCCTTTCTAACAGATGGAATGAACCTTCTCGGTCCCTTGAGACATCAACTTCTGGCAATAGAATGATAATCATAGCAACTGACTACCTCACCCGTTATGCCGAAGCAAAAGCCTTGCCGAACGGAACAGCAGGGGAGGTCGCAAAGTTTTTTTGTCAACTGCATCCTGTTGCGACACGGTGCCCCCGAGGTCCTTATCACGGGACAGGGGAAGAGCGTTCACGGCAGAGCTAATGCAAGCTATCCTGCACCACAGTCAAACCAGCCACCGGAAGACTACTGCGTATCATCCCAGACCAACGGCCTCGTGGAACGGCTGAACAAAACTATCGCTGACATGCTTGCCATGTATGTCGATGCAGAACACAAAACCTGGGACAGCATCCTTCCATTCGTCATATTTGCCTATAACGCTGCAATACAAGAGACCCACCGCATGACGCCTTTTAGCCTCGTCTACGGCAGACAGGCAGCTACAACGTTGGACGCCATGCTCCCAGATGTCACAGAAGGAGAAACCACAACGGTCGCCACCTACCTTAAACGTGCAGAACAAGCCCGACAACTTGCACGCCTGTGGATTAAGGAACAGCAGTCCATCGACGCTCGACGCTACAACTTACGCCGCCGCCATACGGAATACAAACCCGGTGACCGTGTGTGGATTTGGACCCCCATTCGCCGCCGAGGACTCAGCGAAAAGTTGTGCAGTTATTTTGGACCTTACAAGGTCATACGTCGTGTTAGTGAACTGGACTATTAAGTTGTCCCCGATGGCGCGACGACACCGCAACGGCGCCGCGCTAACCCAAAACTTGTGCATGTAGTGCGCCTTAAACCTTCTTACACGCGATAATAGACCTTACAGTTTGCAAAGTCAACTGCGAATTTTGATCTTCCTTTTTGTTCTCGTGTGTTCTTATGACACTGTTCTCGTTTTTCAATGTTTGCTCTTTTAAGTATCGGGCCGATGCTTATTTAAAGGGGAGTAATGCCGCAATCACTTGCCATCCTTATCGCTTTGCTTGTGACGCACGTGGCTAGTGTGTATCTGCGCTACATCATGAAGGGAGTGATCCGTGAACTTATCTTCGTGCCCGCGTTTTTATCAGAAAACGCCCCTCGCCAATAAGCCGAGGGCAGCCGTGGGCACCGGTGTAGTAGGTCGCCATCTGTACCGCGGCTCACTTGTTTTCTTTCGGGCGCAGGTCAGCCCAGTGAAATAAAAGATCGTTGCGGCTTGCTCCTAATCCTGTCGTGCACGTTCCTTCAACGTCGCGGCTGCATGACAATATGTGGGGTTCAACGTACCAAAACCACCACAAGAATAGAGAGACGCAGTAGTGAAGGGCTCCAGAAATTTCCACCAACTGGGGTTCTTAACGTGCACCCACAGTCTGAGCACACTGGCCTACAACATTTCAGCCTCCATCGGAAACGCAGCCGCCGAAGCCGGGATTCAATCCCGCGACCTGCAGGTCAGCAGCCAAGTACCTTAGGCACTAGACCGCCACGGTGAGGCCGTGGGAACCTTGGGGATATTCTGTGACATACACTGTATTGTACCCCCATATGAGTGATGTGAGTCATGGACAAGGCATGAGAATAAAAAACATTCAATGGAACCTACTACGCGACACAGTACGAAAGGAAACAAACCAGGTGGGGATAATATGCAATGTTCTATGAATTATAAAGTGAATTGTGGTTATCCAGTGAGTGTATTATTAATTATGTGCCATGTCCTGAGGTTCACACGACCTGAGGTTCAGCAGCCGAGTACCTTAGCCACTAGACCACCACGGCGGGGGAGGGGGGCACTCACAAGATTGAACACTAGGGCAGCAAACATGTGGTCGTTCTTTATCTACAAAATTTTATCAAAAAGAACCTGATACTTGATAGCTGTCACAAACTTAAAGAATCAAGCGTATGTATTTAAAATGACTATTCACAAGCGGCTCTGAAGAAAGAGAAGCTTCTGTGGTAAAGTTCGAAAGAAGAGAGACTACAAGATAAAAAAGTACATTTGCTTCATCACAAAATGAAGGTCGATAAAGAGTCACTTTTTTTGTTGGTATGAGACAAAAATATGTGCGTCAAGATGAAGAACCAGTGATCCCAGCAGTCTGATGCATGACTCTTTTTCAATGATTATGACAAGTGTAGCGTATATTCAACCTAAACTCTCGTAGCGTGATTAATTTGAAAAAATACCTTTTTAAATTTTGTTACCAGAGCAAGACCATCAAAGTGCCGTCTTGACTGTAACATAGCTGCGGACAAAAATAATTGACAAAGACGCTGTCCACCTATTATCAAGTTTTTCGTAAGGTTAGAGCTTCTAGAGGAGGTGGTGTGGCTGTCGTAATTTACGAAGAAAAGTTTGAATCAACAGGCAACTCCTATTTATCAACCGACAGGAAAGCAGAATCTCCAAGACAGCCCCATCAAACTTCGCATTGCAAGATTCATCACTGAAGATAAACTCGGTCAAACATGCCAGAAGCAAGATCAACATTGTACAGCAAACTAAGAACTTTCTTTTTTTGTCTGGTTCGACTGTGAGTGTAGTCCGCTTCTCCTGCTAATCTTTCTCCGTCCAAGTTTCACTTGGCTCTGTTCTGTTCATTTTATTTTCTAATTGGCGGTGCCTGCAACAGGTTTATGGGGCGGATCGAGAGAGTTTTTTTTCTCTTTCTTGACAATGAAGAATGTCTACATTGAAACCCGATAGATGCTGTTCTCTTAGAACATAGTGCCGGCTTAGAATGTGCATGCAGAAATACCACGCGCTTGAGCCATAACGTTTTGCTGTGCACCATTTATAGGCCTCCGGCTGTCACCCAAGAGTATCTAGATAAACTAGCAAAATACTTGTCTAATTTATACAGTTATAAAGTGCTCCTAAGGTGGACCTTAGCTTAACAGGTGTTACTTGGAAGCGCTTGCAATCGCTTCCAGAATACAGCAACCATTTATGTAGTATGCTGAGCGTATATAGTCAACTCATGACTTGATCCTAATACTGCGGAAACGAATACGCATTCAAGTAACTTAGAAACTTGAAGCGGATTTCATCTATTTTGCCCACCTGTTAGCAGAGGGTACAGCTAAAATTAATGAATGTGTTTCTGGTCACCTTCTCGTCAGCGTTTGCTTTCGCTTTGTTGCTGCTATGAAATCGAATAATTTTGCGAAGCGTGCATTCAAAGACTACAAAAGTGGAGACGGTGAATTCATAATCAAACATTGAAAACGAGCCCAACTAATTTTACGGACACTGATGTCAACTCACTTTGATGGCGTTTCAATGGTGTGTCATTACTGTAGAGATACATTTTTACCAACCAGACAAAAAACAGTTCGTAAGCAGATATAATTGAAGACGCGTGAAATCACCCACATGAAGCAAAAAATAGAGATTTTGAAAACGAGGCATGCCTATTCGTAATGCAAAGGAACTATAAGTAAACCTTGCACATGCTTTTCGAAAGGTCACTGTAACAATGGAATGGATTTATTTACAAAGTGAAAATTGAGATATGCGTAGCGCAGTGCTACGGACAGAACGATAAGCCCCACAACGGTTCACGGCTCACGCGCGCTTCTTCCTCCCCTTCCTTGCTTCGGTGGGCTACTGTCACGTGACGACTTCTCCGGGTCAAGACGAAGCTCTCCGAGTGAGTTAGGTAGCCCGACTGCGATAATACTTCAGCCATGCAACGTGCACAGTTTGGGTTCGACGTGACCACTGGTTGTTAAAGGTCATTAGAGGCGATGATAGAGGTCATTCTTCGTCTTTCTCGTTATGCTTCTGCATAACGAGACGGAAGAGGAACTCTCTGGCATACGGTAAATAAAAAGACTGACCCGCTGTTGCTTTCTGCATAAAAGTATGCAGATATGCGTATGCTCTGTCGCCTTCGTCTTTCTCGCAGGACGCACGTGACGATATTGCCACATGGTCTGCTTCTGTGAGGACCATGAGTTGAAGAGGACAAAAAAAAAACCGGCCTGAGCTGCTGCTTGGCTATTTAACTCATCGAGCCTCTAAAGGCAAGTTTTCCATCAGAAATGGGACAAGATTGGGTGATACAGGCAGAACCGGCACAAGTTCATAAACACATGTGAACAGATTGCCGCGTGCGAATGCACGCACGTCGCTATGTTTATGTTAGATTGGTGGAAGAGCTGGGTGTACACTCGTGGTTCACCCGATGAACAAGATTCCACCCAACAGCATAAACACAAGCCCTGTGCTCGTGGACAACCTTGTTCACAGAGCAAGCCGCCGCCAACGAGGCCTACCACTTAGACTCCGACACATACTACTGACACAGCGACTACGACTTAAAAACAAGCTGCTGAGCAAGCTCCGACACCTTCTACGCCAGTTTATGGCACCACCGAGAGCTCACACATGCCTAGCCTTTTTCATGGAGAGCAGCATGATGATATTTATGACTGGCTGGATAAGTTTGAACATGTCGCAGTGATCAATTACTGAGATGAAGTGACGAAGCTCCGCAACGTGTAAGATTACTTGAAGAATGGTGACAGGACTTGGTTTATAAATACCTATGATGTTTTGACACCTTGGCGTGAGTTCCATAATCACCTTCCGGAGACCTCCTGGAGGCGCCACCGCGGTGAACGGGCGGAGCGTGCACTGCAACCATACATCCAGTAGCCAAACGAGACCGTCTCGATGCACGTCGAGGACAGGACATGGCTTTTCAAGCAAGGTGATCTTGCTATGGCAGAACCAAAAATGCTGCGCCACCTCATACATAGTGTAAACGATTTGGTGGTTTGGTGCGTAGTTCTAGCAAGAGTGTAGCTGAGTTCCTTACAGAAGCAGCAACGATAGAGCAAGTGCTCCATAAATGGTCTACCCTGTTTGACCGCCAAGTGAACTTCTCATCAAGTCCCAAATTTTCTGGCATTCTGGAAGCAAGAGCACCGAATGGATTCATAAAATCATCCACCACATGACGAACAGAGGTCGGTTTCATCACCAGTGTCATCCGTGACGAGGTTCAGCAGGTACTGCATGCCCTAATTGGGAAACGGCTCTTGTGCCTACCGACAGTCGTCGCCGTACGTACGTAGAAGCCTTGTGCTATGCGACGCCTCTTTCTAGTCCAGCAGCCCAAACCTCGACAATGCCACACATACAAATCCAGACGATTCTTTACGTACCAATCCAGACAATCATGCCGTCAGTCGCGATTCTGTCAGCGCACGCTGGTTTGCACTTTAGATGGTCGCGGAGCACCCACACGGAAGTTTTACGTCTGGCGTACGTCGCACAGACGACCTCTCTGCCACCATCGTGGCGAGGCTGGCCATATTTAGCGCGACTGTCCATACCGGCAACTTAGACTGCACGGGTTCTCTATTAATTTCCCTCGTTTCCAAATTGGTCAAGGGCAAAGGAAAATTGTAGAGAATCTTGCGCAGCAGCGGGAACCATTTATGACGGTACTTGTGGTCATCATCTCCGAGGAGACCTGCAGCCACTAGGCAACGTTTAGAGATCACGGCATGGCGACGCTTTCTGAGCCCTCGTCGGGAAAACTGAACGTAGCGGCCTTTGGGGGCAAGGTTGCTGGGACTCAGTGTGAGGAAGACCTACCATCTACGCTTGCACACAACGCCGAAGGCATTCTGTCAGAGTTTGAGCGCAGTAATGAAGAATTGCTGATACCTACATCCGTACACTGTTACCGAGTGTCACTAGAAATATCTGTTCTCATTGACGATTTTCAGTTCAGTGCCTTAGTGGACACTGGTGCAGCGTATTCGTTTATGACCGGGAGGCTAGAAAAAAATCTCGGGAAAGTTATTGCGTCGTAAAATGGAACGAGCATTCTAACAGCTGTTGTTCACGTTGTAAGACCACTGGGTTGTCGTACGGCGTGAGTGAAAATTTGTGCTTCAATGTTCGTTGTGACCTGCCTCGACCTTCGCGACTATTCACGTCAGCAGATTCTTGGCAGGGACTTTTTTTGAGAATACGGCGCCATCATGAATCCCCATCAGCTCATCGTGACCTTTTTGACTTAACGCGCAGCAGATGGAAACGCTGATAACTGTCATAGATCTGCGCAGCGTGTTGCTAGCGACAGTGGGACGATGCCACCTCGAGTGACTGTTCCCATCGAAGTTACTTGCGAAGACCACCGAGACAATGGGGTAGTGGCTGAAAGCAACTTATAACTTCTGCTGCTCTAAGGTGTATTCGCCGCCATAAGCGTTGTGCATATCCGTGATGGACACTCAGATACCAGATACCAATTTCAACTACGAAAGCCAGCACTTTTTTTCGCTGAACGACCACAGCATATGAAGACCTTGTTGCCGGCGTCACGGAGGGCTTCACGTCCGAGAAAACAAGTGACCCGGAGAAATTTCTAAACCACATCGACACTAATTCGACGCTGTCAGACGAGATAAAGGCTGCACTTCATAATTTTTGAGGGAGTTACAATCATGTTTCATCTTTTTTCCGGAAGTCTGTCAAACACACCTAACGAAGCATCGAATTATTATCGACCGTTACGTACGCCGTATTCAGCAGCAGCCAAAGCGCGTTACTGCCAAAGAACGGGAGACAATGAGGCACAAGTAAAACAGATGTTCGACTACGGGGTTATTCAACCATCCAGTAGCCCCTTGTCCTCGCCCGTCGCTCTAGTGAACAACAAAAACTTGGCGCAGTCCTTGTACAATGACATGGTGGTTTTGTGAATTTGATAGCTCACGCCAGTTATACTCTTTCTCGAGTGGAGATCAACTATTCTACATCAGAGGAAGAATACCTCGAAGTCGTGAGGGTGACGACCTAATTCCACTCTTACCTCCGCGGTCGTTCCTTCAAAGTGGTGACTGACTACTACTCGCTCTGGTAGCTGGCAATCTCAGAGATTCACCTGGCCATTTCGCATATTGGATTTTGCAATAGCAGGAGTTCGACATTACGATTCAGTACAAATCGGGGTGCAAGCACGAGGATGCCAACGCACGTTTTCGAGCGCCTGTGTGACTCGCTGTCATGCACTCCGAGGATGAAAACGGATTTTCGACGAAGTCGGTCATTCCGGCTTGATGTCAAGACAGCGAGCAGACCAAGAATTACGCCCAGTTATTGATTCCAAGGAACGCCAAAACTACGAGGTTCCGCGACATATTGCTCGCGAGCTGTCCTCCTTTTATTTAAAAACAGACCGTTTTTACAAGAAAAACGCTCTTGGTAGCGACAAAGCATTTCTGCGAATTGACCCTACCGACATGCGTGATGACATCCTCTTTGCGTGCCCCGCGAGCTCACGTCAAGACATTTGGTCTATTCGCGGACTCTCACTAGAGCGCGCCAGCAGTATTTTTGGCCACCACTATCAACTAGCGTACTTCGCTGTGTGAAAGGCTGCAGGGAGTGCCCGCACCGCGAGACTCCGCCTGTGAGACCCGCAGGCCTGCTTCAAACGTTCACACCACCGCGGACACATTTGGACCATGAGGGAAAAGTTAGTCTAGGACCCCTCCTTTTGTTGTCATGTGGGAACAAATAGATTATAGTTGCGACAGTATATCCCACTCTTTAGGTCGAAAAAAAGTGTAGCCCCGTGGAGCGGCCTCTGAAGTTGGAAAGTTCTTCGTCTACGAAACAGTCTTAGGACATGGAGCCCCGTCATGCGCAATCACGTTCTAAGGGACGTCGTTTGCAGCGCAAATGATGGAGGACATTTTAAATGCGAAGCAATTCTTAGTGAACTCAGGCGACTTTGAGCGTATCTATCTATCTATCTATCTATCTATCTATCTATCTATCTATCTATCTACCTATCTAACTAACTATCTATCTATCTATCTATCTATCTATCTATCTATCTAGGTATTTATCTATCTATCTATCTATCTATCTATCTATCTATCTATCTATCTATCTATCTATCTATCTATCCAGCCGCTTACGTTTGGGTGCTCTCGTGGTCACCATTCTGACTTGGCGTGAACCGGAATTAGAATGGGAGGGTAATATGGTTTGACAAATATGACGCACTGGTGAAGACATGAGTAATGTCACAATTCCTTCACGAACGTCGTCTAGTCCTTCCTGTGAGACAGTGGCAAATAACCACGGGTAGGTGTGTGCCTCTAGTATGCTGCTACGTGCCACAGGCAATGGCCACTTAGTAGCAACGTAGAAACAACGAGAACACGCATGGGCAAAAAAAAATCGCCAAACTACGATGCTTCAACTCGCATCGACTGTACGACGTTCAGGTCATGCACTGACGGAAAAGAGGTGTCAAAAAAATGAAGCGCCTCGTCTTGACACCATCGAGGATATGATTAGAGGTACTACTCAAAAAGCGACTTATCATATTTAACATACTTAAAAATATTGTCAACATGAAGCGGGTTTGGAACGGCTCAGAGCGATCCGTCGTCGTGCAGAACGAAGATATAGGTGCACTAAGTCCATTCATGACTTCAGGGAGGCAAGGTGCCCACAGAAAAAAATTCAGCAGTGAATCAATTCACTTCAGTCCTTTCAGTGGAACTTTGTGTGCGAATCGTTGGATCCGCACAAGCCTTTGACGCAGACACGGAGGCTTGTTCGTGGCCTACGAACATCGCTATGTCAACATCGCCGCTTCAAGTGTTTGTCTCTCCAGCATGGCCACACCGAAATTGAAGTAGCAGAAGATTTTAGCATGAAAGTTGCCGGTCAGGCATCCGCGTGCACCACGCGTCTCCTAGAAAACGCTCCAGTCTCCAGAGATTCACGAATGGACACCTTTTTTTCTCTAGAGGAACTCCAAGCGGCCTTGACGGCATGCAAACGACCTTCATCGCCTGGTCCGGTAGGGATCACGCACATGGCTCTATGCAACCTCGGTGAAGCAGCTCGACGGGCCCTTCTATGCGTGTACAGTGACTCGTGGAGCAGCGGATTTGCCACTCATTCGTGGAAATCTAGCCGCCTCGTCCCTGTGCTTAAACTAGGTAAATCCCCTCCGGACTTGACCTCTTATCGCCCCATAGCGCTTACCAGTTGTTTCGGGGAAGTGATGAAAAGGATGATTTTGACTCGCCTAGAGTCGTACCTGGAGCACCACGAGGTATACCCTGATGCTATGACGGGCTTTCGGCGTGGGCGGTTCGCAATTGATAACGTTATAGACCTGGTCTTCTCTGTTCAGCATCAAAAAAGACTGAAACATTTATCTGTGGCGTTGTTCTTGGACGTGAAAGGTGCATACGATAACGTATCACATGAAGCCATTCTAAATGTCATGGAAAATGTTCCATTAGGGGGTCGGGCTTACCAATGCATCGACAGCTAATTCAAAGGCAGAAGTTTCTTTGTACAGACGGAGAATGGCACAACAACGCATTATTGCATCCGTCGTGGTGTGCCTCAAGGTGGTGTTCTTAGCCCCACACTTTTCAATCTAGCACTCCTCGGCCTGGTTGACGCACTTCCAGAATCTGTCCATCTATCAATATATGCAGATGAAATCTACATCTGGGCGTCAGGCGTAACACGCCTCCATTTGCGTGCCCAGCTTCGGAGAGCGGCTGCACCAGCGACAAAGTACCTGGAAGAACGGCGACTAAAGCTGTCATCAGAGGAGTACTCGCTTATAGCATTCATGCATAAGGTGATTCGCCCATAAGTTATTAAAACAAACGGACACACGATCAACTACGTGAAGACCCACCGATTCCCGGAGTCATAGTTAATCGCGACCTCTCCCGGAGCCCTCACATCGCCCACATGAAAACTGAACTCACCATGATCACCCACGTGCTGAGGTTTCTTGCTGAAAAAAAAATGCGGTGCATCGGTACGAGCAATGCTTCAACTCTACACTGTTCTGTTCCTCGGTTATATGCGATACAGCTTACCCGTGCTTTGCGGGATCAGAAGAACAAACTTGCGCGTCCTCCAGTCGATCCAAGCCCAAGCACTGAGAATATGCCTTGGTCTCCCGAGAAGCGTGTCTACAGCAGCGACAGTCATCGTTGCGCGTGATTATCTAGCCAACGCATACATCCGCGTAGACGCTTTGAGAATGCACATAAGACATTTCGCTTGGCTTCCACCTCATCACCTCGCCTCACTTCGAACTTCTAGGCTCCACTCAGCGTTCAGCCCAACTGTAGCTCATCATTGCGCAGTTCTTCCATTGCACTTCACGCATGCAGCACGGCCGCCGATACTATTATGGTGCCTACACCCACTCAAAGCCCTTCTTACAATTCCTGGCATCCAAAATGAGAAAATGTCGTCGCATCTAACCCTGAAACAGGCCACGTTACTCTTCCTGCAAGAGAAGCACAACGGACGCCTTCACATTTACACAGATGGCTTGGTGTCTTCAGTAAGCTCTGCATGGGTGGTGGTTATTCCCGCGAGGCAAATCACAATTAAATTCATGACATCGCATTGGACGTCACCGACAGCTGCAGAACTCGTCGCCATACGTGCAGCTCTGGAGTTAATAGTTGAAGAACCTTCGGGAACTTGGTCTATCTTCTCGGACTCGAAGCTCAATGTCTTACGTCACCCTTTAGACATGGGCCTAATGAACAGTTAGTGGCTGAAATGAGGATTCCTAATCACCAAGCAACTGAGAAACAGCACAGCATAGTGTATGAGTGGATACCAGGTCATTGCGGTATATATGGCAATGACCGCGCAGATGAGGCCGCTAGATCTGCAGACGACGGTACCCAATACACAGCCATCCCGTTCTCAAGAGCCGATGCAGCTACAAGACTTCGTTCGCTTGCGCATGACCTCGCAATGGTACAGTGGAGCTCAACAGACTTCACAAACGCGTGCCTGCGTAACTTGAATCCCGATCTGCAGCTTCGTCTTCCCCCAAGAATATCTTGAGCTGAGGAGACTCTTCTATGCCGCTTGTGGCTTGGAGAGGCCTTCACGAACGCAAGCTCTTATCTCATTGGAATGGACAGCTCTTCTACATGCACTTACTGCAGTTGCGAAGAAACTATCGCGCACCTTCTGTGCGAGTGCACCCATTTTAACGCGCAAAGACAAGAACTGACTGCAGCTCTGGATAGACTGAACGATCGGCCTTTGTCGGAACAAAGGATTCTAGGTCATTGGCTGAGCCCATCTTCAGCCCAGGAGGCTTTGAAAGCTTTGCTGCGCTTTTAGCGGACAACTGGCCTCAGAGACAGACTTTAGTGTCTTATACTCTTTGATGTTGCCTTTCCTCTGTCGCAATTTCTTTGTAATTTCTCTCTCTCTCTCTGTAAAATTTCTTTTTGACATCTTTTATTCCCCTCACCCCTTTTTCCAGCATAGGGTAGCCAGCCGGTTTGAGAACTGGCTAATCTCCTTGTCTTTCTGCTGAAACTGTCTTCCTCCTCCTCCTCCCGCATGGGCAATTTTAAGGCACGAGCATTAGAAATACCCGGCGTTAGTAGCGTTGAACCGACGAATGCAGAGAATAAATGTCTGGGTCCCAGCCCAAATTCAACCCAAAGATTCTGCGTGGCAATGAAGCATTTTACCCCAGAGCTACGCCTGGTCTCGGAACTTCTTGTCAAATAGACGCTAATCTCCGTGAAACGTTAAAGGGGGTTGCAGTACTGCCTATATAATTTTACAAACAGTACCTATGTACTCGTTTGATACAGCCGTAACGTCGTGTTAACGTCAATTGTGGTTAGTTCCCATGCGCTGAGGTTGATTTTTGTAGCAGTGTCCAGGGCCAGCATCCTCGCGAGCATCAGCTCTTCATATGAGCTTCTGGTGTTGCTAATACGCATCTTCCCGTTGACATAGTTGCGCAAGTGCAACGAACTGGTTATATAGGCATCTGCAGTTCTTCAACATATGTCTGTGCGTGTAGTATTTATTTATTTATTAATTTATATTCATATTTTTACCTACTGACAGTCCCAATGAAGTACTATTGCAGGCGGGCAAACAAAATACACAAGAAATTTATATACAACCAAATACACAACAGATACACTTACACTTACTTGCGAAAATGCGTGACTACAAATATGCTACGATGATACCTGAAGAGTATGAAAGCAAAACATATGTCCGGCAGATATACACGAAAATATTATACTACGTAATCCTCTGATAATACTGACATATTCAAAAAGTAACGAATAACTGTACAAGCGAGAAAAAAAGCATAGAAAAAAACAACATTACAGCTATGAGTATCACGATTGTGGTTTTAAAGTAACTTTTAAGAAGTATTCAAATCTTTAGTACTTTCAAGTAAAGTTAAGAAAGTATTCAAATCTTTAGTATTAGCCAGAAGAGTGGGTAATCTATTGCATTCTCTAATTGACTGTGGAAAAAGGAATACTTGAAGCAGTTGGTGCTGAAACGGCATTCTTGTAATGTTAGTGGATGTTTATGACGTCACTGTCTGGTTTCTGAAGTAGATATGAATTTCGACCTGTCGATGTCTTGCTCCGCCACAATGGTCTAGTGGCTAAGGTACTCGGCTGCTGACCCGCAGGTCGCGGGATCGAATCCCGGGGTCGGCGGCTGCATTTCCAATGGAGGCGGAAATGTTGTAGGCCCGTGTGCTCAGATTTGGGTGCACGTTAAAAAAACCCAGGGGGTCGAAATTTCCGAAGCCCTCCACTACGGTATCTCTCATAATCATATGGTAGTTTTGGGACGTTAAACCCCCCATATCAATCAAAGCTGTCGATGTATAGCTGCCTATGAAGAAGTCGTAAGAGCATTGTTAGGCATGCGAGTTTAGCGCGATTTCATTATGTTTGTAGCCCGGCTCTTGCGATCAGTTCAGAGGGTGAGTCGAGCAAACTATATTTATTATAGGTAAATATAACTGCATGCTTTTCTTTGTACTTCGCCTGGCTTTTTAATTATGTCATTTGTTGCCGGGAACAAGACAAAGTTGGTGTATGCATTCTAATAATGAACGGATTATGGTTTTGTGGGCCAAGAGTTCTGTTTGGGGTGGTGCGGAACATATCCGTCTTTTTAGGGAAATTAATCTTTTTAAGGCTGTAGATGTCACATAGTTAACATTCACCTCACATCTAACATCATTAGAAATCACTAGTCCTCGGCACTTATTCTGTTTTAGGGAAGTTAGCGGGGTGTCGTCAATATTATAATGAAAGTTTGATAGCGTTTGTTGATGTGATATTCTTAACAAAGCTGATTTTTTTACGTTTAGGGTCATCTGCCATTTCGTGCACCAATTAGATACTGATAAGAGGGCATTTCTAAGGGCAATATGTTACGAAGGAGAGGTAATTTCTTTAAAAATGATAGAACCGTCGGCGAAAAGCTTGATGTTCGTTCCAATGAACTGGGGCAAATTGTTAATACATATAAGAAATAGAATAGGGGCTAACCCGCTGCCCTGCGGAACACCTGATGTAACTTTTGATAGCTCTGATGTTTGTTAGTGTATTGTCACGAACTTCGTTCGCTCGGTCAGATATCGGCTAATCTATTTTGTGATTGTTCCTTTACCTATTGTCGCCTGCAGTTTATTATTACCTTTTGATGCAAAATCTGGTTGAATGCTTTGGAAAAGTCGAGTGAAATAAGGTCGACCTGCTTTTGATGGTCAATGGCCCATGACAGCTCATGTAATAATTCAGTGAGTTGCGTAACGGTAGATAGGCCTTTACGAAACCCGTGCTGAAATGTTGACAAAATGGGCTCTTTTTCAAGGTAAGTCGTGTTATGCTTAAGAATAATGTGCTCTAGTGTTTTGCAAGTAGTGCTTGTCAAGAATATTGGGCGATAATTGGTGACATCAACTTCACTACCTGATTTTGTACGTAACATTTGTACATATATTTAGCTTCATTTCACAAGTCCATCAATAAAAAAATTGCGACGCGCTCATCTTCCCTCCGCATGCTTCGCATAATGTCTATTTCCAGGTGCGGGGAATCTGCCGATTTCTTTTTTTTTTCGTGCTTTGTGCAAGTGTTGACACAATTTTCTTATTCAAACAGCGGGTACTGGCTGTATCCCTTTTGGTTCTCTGCATCGGCGTGTTTATGCGTTGTTTTTTTTTCTTTCCGACCATCGAGTCGATGCTTTTAAATGGTCTGCTTCTTTGAGAACCTTGAATGCAGAAGGACCACAAAAAAAAACTGCCTGAGCTTCTGTTTACTCAACCAGACTATGAAAAGAAGCTTGTCCTCCGAAACGTGGCAATATGATGACTTTTTACTCACAGTAAAATACGCAGTCAACCACGGAGTTTCTTTACTAAAATTTCTGGGAAAGGAATTTTGTAATAATATTGCCTTAATTCATTGCTACTGACATGCAGGGACTAAAGTTGTTCTTAAAGATATGGCATTCAGATAGACACGACCTTTCGTAACCATTCGAATACATAGTCAATATGTTTATTTATTATGAATATGTAATATTCATTACAATAATACGAGTAAAGATATGTAATACACAAAAATGTTCTTTAGTAAAGACTGTCAGGGAGAGCTCCTGTTGATGGTACATAAAAATTGAGAATAAGGTTTGGCAACTAATAAATGCATATCTTCATATTATGTACCTAAAAACAAAATACGCCCAAAAGGGAGAAAAGTGTGAGGCTATCCGAGCCGTGGTCATCAAATTTTTAGGTATTTTGGTGATTGAAAACGGGTTGCGACATTGTAGCCACTTTTCACATTGGATCAAACAAAAGTTTACTCGATGTATGTGGCTGTGTTATAACATGTCGTGTGGTCATACTGGCAGACAAGAGCAAATGCCATTAAGCTACACAGATCACCGATAATGTATTAGTTAACAATCCAAGCTTTTATGAAACCTGTTCAGAATCACTAATAAAAGGTAGGTAAACGTCCCGCATGCTTCTTTCACCCATGCATTATATTCTGTTGTCGTAAATAATGCAGCAATTATCAATTTGCTATTATTCTTCTGAATTTGAAATAAAGACTATGTCACTTACGTCAATGCCGTCATCTTCTGTGTAGTATAGTGATAAAAATTCTTCGGAAAAATTACTAGTTTCGACGACTGCCGCACTTGCATTTTTGTACAAAACGTATTGTTGGTGTGCAGGTCTGCAGGAAACAATGTTATCAGATCATTCAAGGTAAAACAGCCAATTTCATTTTTATTTACAAGCACGGTCATCGCCAAGTAATAAAAGCGCCTTTAATTTTGTGTGAATACTCACGGTTTAAAAATTCACGCCGTCTTTTCTGTTCGAAACTTAAGGCAGCTTCTATGATGAAATATAAAGGACACATCAACACAGGACACAGAAAAGAAGAAATAAACACGACAGTTAAGTTGATCTTGAGTTGCCAGTGCAGCGCCATGTGTCTCGCTTCTTTCTGGTATATTCTGTAATGAAGCGCTTTTTTATATTTTTATCAGGGAACCTCACCAACTCACTTAATCTGTTGTCTTCTTGTAAAGCGTGAAGCTTCCTATTAGTGGTGCCAAGAGGGAAGGTACTGCAGGGTTGGGCATCTTTATTTGTTTTTATTCGTCTTTCACTTTCTTTGCTCCTCTCTTTCTGTTAATTTTTTGCAACGTTTTCTGCTCTTTGTCTCAGGTATTTTAATTTTATTTTTTTGTTATTTTTACCATTTTTTTCTTTCTTTTGGTACACTAATAATGTAAAGTTTTATAAGTTTTCTTAACCCGCGTGCATGAACCTTTTTTCCTTGATCTCAGTAAAGCACGTGCCACTATATACCAAAATTTCGGTGGTCATGAGAGTGACTTCAGGCTTCCGATAGCATTGGGGTAGTGGGGGAGCTTACTTTAGTGATATAAGTGGAAGGGGGTAAACTACGTTTTACTTACAGCATCACTCGTTAGGGTAGCTACCGCAGAGTGATTACAGGAGAAACTTAGTAGTATAGCTAACTGATGATGTCGTAGCTATGCCAACAACCCTATCTATGTGCAACGGAGATCGAAATTTTCAAAACCACGGGGGCGCATGGTGAACTACCTATTGGAGTGCTTCACGAAGAGACAACACTGCTCAGTAATCTCATCACATGTGTCCATTAACAAAAAATGACTCAATGTACGTGGTTTCACCGCCACGGAGCGTTTGGAACCAAGGCGCTGTTAAGATTGAAACCTGAACCAAGGAGAAGGGAGTGTTCGCGGTTATGCGGACAGGTCATCGGAAGAATGTGGGCCTGCTGATAGCCGTCCAATTATGTGTATTGCCTTCTAAGCCGTGAAAGATGGCACCATGCAGTCGCTACGCCACAAAGTATACAGCGATATGACCGAAATAGTTTCGGTCGTGCCACCCTTCTTGCAGAAATGTGGGTGTCAGCATTGATGACAATCAGGCCTGCTAATTTAGCATGGCGTCTGGTGGTTCTTTTGATGAATCTAGTAGTACGAGCATGGTACCAAGCATCCAGCTACCTTTTGAACACAGGGAAAAGACACCTTGGTGCCGAAGGAGCGGTGGTAGGTGACGCCTTAGTCAAAGACGTTGATTGGGGGGGGGGGGCACCAAGTAAGTTACGTTCGACTTATGGTTGGACAGCAAAAACCTATTAAGGACCAGTGTAGCTTACAAGGTACAGCTCATTATTCGGAAATGGAAGGTAAATAACCCAATATTCTAAATTTTAATTGGAATTTTCGATGCCAAGGTTTGCAGCAAGGTAATGCTAACTTGAAATATTGACTCTGTATTATTTTTTCTGTTTTTTGAGTCAAATAACATTAAGAAAACGAGAGTTCGTCAAACGTACGTGTCTGTACTTTTATTCCAATTTGTTTCAGGTTTCCCAATTCACACGTTAAAAAATACGGACGGCTTGTGCTTCAGCAAAAGCAAAATATTCCCTGCGTAACGTTTTCAAAAGCTAATGAAACCCAATATAAATTTGCTCATGTTGTTGTTTGTTGCACTTAATTATATGTGCGAAGTCTCAATAAGGTCCTACCAGTAATTTTTTCGTGGTCTTTAAAAGGTTAAGGCAAATCCCCTATCTTAGATAAGGGGAAAAGGGACTCTTGATAACCAGTCTCAGTAGACTCCTGAGACAACCTTAGATGATATCCTCCTGACATCTCCGTATATATTATCGTCATGTTGTGAGACATGCTCCCTCGTAAATATTGTAAAATAAACCACTTTGCAGTTTTTGTATCAGTTCTGTTCATTCTCGGCGTATTCTGCCCGAGTCACCGGTGCCGGTAACGGCAAAGTCCCAACAACTCAGCCACTAGTGGCAGCGTTGGGATACTGTCAACCCCTGGTTTCAACAACTGGTGGCAGCAGTGAGATTATATCAGGCCCCGGTAACCACTTACTGGGTGGCAGCAGGGGCACGCTGCTGTCATTCGGAACTCAACAACTGGTGGTCTGCTGTTGAGATGCTCCTAATGACATGACACTGCATTTAAAGGTGGGCGTTTGGTTTTCGCATCGACATATGCCAGGCTTTTCAAATTCTTGGCTAACAGTTTGAATTCTATGAAAGTGATAAATATTCTGATGCCAAGTGCAGTTTTTCGAGCATCATTGAGAAAACAAAGCCAGCGTTTCAAAGCAGTGACCATGGACTTAGTGAAGTTGTGGAGGGCGAAATCGTTGATGTTCTCTGAGGAGTCGAACTTCAACAGGGATGAAGCTAAGAAAAGTGTGATCAATTCAAAGAAATAGACAAAAGTGGTAGCAGTGGGTAAAGCACAGAAGTCGCTTGTGAACTACCTCAGAAACTCTGAAGAAGCGAAAATTGAGACAGTTTGAAAAAGATAGGAAAGGGAAATCAGGTTAGAGCTCGAAGTTGAGAAACAGCGTTCCGCTGTTAATTAAAAAGTGAGTGACATCCTTTGAGAGCAAGTGAACGAGGACAAGAAATGTGCGAGTATGAGAGCGAAGGTGAACACCGAGTTCAGATGTTTGCGCCGAAGTGGGGCGAGACCATGATTGTTGGTCTGGTGGTTTATGCATTCTTCCAAGTAACGTGGCCAATGCATTTGCTCACTTTTCTAACGAGTACTTCGTAAAATACGAAGTCACTAAGGTAGCATTATTTAGGCGCTTCGGCATATCAGTTGAGAAAAGCGAAATTGAAAGTGAGATACAGGTAGAATTTTCTCTGGAGGTGAAGAACGGAAACGTCGTGAACTGCGAGAACTTCTCAAAGAAAGATGGGAACTTATTTGCAAGCGAGGAAGGGGATAGGATTGGGTGGCGAAGCAAATTGGTTTTGCGATTGTTGTAGTCTCCGTTCGATAAGGTCCACAGAGTGCGACCGCTGTGTGTGCGCCCGAAAAATGATTGAACAGTCACATGGTTTTGAGAAATGGTTGCAACGGGATTTGTTTGCTCTTTTTGAACTTCTGTTTTAATTGCTTATTTTGGTGTTGAAACGAAATTTTCTGTGGTATTTTTTGGGTACGAGATAGTGTTTAGGCGATCGCTTTCAGGTTCTTACTCTTTCCAAGCTGTTGCATGTTTTATTTTTTAAAAATAAGCGTTGTGCGGTTGCCTATTAACATGCACCGGAGTTTGTGTTTTTACGCCTTACAAGAAATTTGATAAGGGCAGCGCCGCAAGCTAATTTTCAATTATAGTGAAGAAATAAGTATTATCTTTGCGAGTTTTCCGGACTTCATGCATAATGTTTCTGTTCCTTATCACTCGTGTTCTCAGTGGACGTGAGAAGTCTACGACGTGAAAAGCTCAGAAGTATAATAGCGCATCTATTTTTGGAAATGGTAGGTTATTAGGACTAACGAGACGTACTTGTACACATGTAGATTAATCAGTTGTTTTTGTGTTGAGGTTTGACACTCATGTGATAACATAAGCCAGGACTGTAACATGTGAAAGTTCAGAGAAGCGGATGTACGTACGCCGCCGACGACGACGACGATGATGATGAAGATGGTGATGATTATGATGATGAAACCTCTGTACAGCTTTCCTCATCAGTTTTCTTCATGTTCGGCGTCTCCCGCCCGAGTACCCAATGCCAGTAACGCCAAATTCTCAAATACTCAACCACTAGTGGCCGCAATCGAATCTTGCAAACCTCAGATCCAACAGTGCAGGCACTGCACGCCCCAAGCACCCCAAGCACTACCACTACAAATGAGATATCTATGTCACGATATCATTGCTCGGTGCTTCCGCGGCGTCTGCGAAAATGACACCCCGCGATTTTTCTGGCGTTCTGGTGTGGGTGCATTTGAAGAGAGTGAAAGCGCAGACTGGTAAGTAGAAAAGTATGCACTTGTGCAGAGAGAAAACGCCGCGGTGCTTTTCACAACGCATTCCCATGGTCTCAAAAACATTATTCGGCACTCTGCGTTGTCCCACTGTCCGCGCGACTATTATAACTGAGCAGGCGGATAAAGAAGCATGTCGTGTACTCTATGATCTACACTTGACAGACCATAGTTCGAAGACTAGGTGGAGATGTGAAATAATCAGATATCAGAGACAGACTAGTATGAAATGAACTGACGTACTGCTAATCTTGCTAAACTATCTTACTAAAAATTTAGGGGGATGATGTTTATATTTTATATTCGGAAAAAATAAAGATAAAATACCGGTGGTTCTGAGCGCAGTTTTTTTTCAGTCTGTTCTATCTCTCTGTGTCTTGTTTTAGTAGCTATAACACGTCCGTGATATTGGCAGACATACGTAATGACATAATGCATGGTTCAACACAACGTATCTCTTACCATCGGTCTGTATTCTTGGCACGTCGAAGGGGCCCCTGTAAAAACAACAAATTGTATTTTGACGTTAGGGTGGAACCACTTCATTATACGAGATGTGTAACAAAAGTATCATATATATTATTTTCGCCAAGAACTGGAGGTGTTGAAACACAGCAATAACATCGGCCAACCGTGAAACTTCGTGTGTATGCGAGACATTTTCCCACCTGCAGACAGCGTCAGTCATGGTCCGGACAGGCTGCCACTGAAACCAGAACTTGGCAATGTTTAATGCTGGAGTCTTATCTAGTGAGGCGAGTATAACTGTGCTTTTCGAGGAGATAGAGTGTATTGATTAGGATGTAAAGGGGCTAAGTGAGGTGAAGAGGACAGATGAGGTCTATGCAGTGCTACAAAATGAGCATGTACTTTGCTTTTGTGTCTTGGATGACAGAAGAGGACGGAGGGTGGGGTTCCTTATCCCCCGATATATCGCTGGTAACATAGAGGAATACTAAAACAATAATAAATGAATGGTAGGTATTGTAAATAAACTATATAGGAAATACTAGATAAAGGTAGTACAGCCTTACGTGCCTACTTCCAGCCATGATGACTTATTAGTTGAAAGATACTATGAAGACTTGCGATCGGAAATAAGTAAGGTAAAACAAAGTGTCATATACTAATGGGTGACTTTAATGCCAAGGTAGGGAACCAGCAGGCTGGAGACCAAACAATAACGGATTATGGCATCTCTACTAAAAAATGCCTGACGGGAGTTATTAGTAGAAAACAAAAAACGTATTAATTTTTGGATCTTCAATTCCTGCCACCAAAAGTGAGTGAATCGTAAATGGACATGCAGAAGCCGTAATGGTGAAAATAAGACTGAGATATACTTTATACTGGGTGCACACTGAGGCATTGTGCAGGATGTGGAAGTGACTGGCAAGGTACGATGCAGTGACCGCAAAAGATTAAGGTCTCAAATTCACCTAACCTAAAGAAGGAACGACAGAAACTGATATGCAAGAAACCAATCAGTGAGCTACCACTGAGAGGGAAAGTACAGGAATTCTGAGTCTCGCTTCAGAACAGATACGCGGCTCTTACCGATGAAGCCGGTCTTTGCGTTAGCGCAATGAATGATAATCTGACGAATATCATTACGGAGTGTGCAGTGGACGTAGGAGGTATGGTAGTTAGACAGAACACAATCAAGCTGTCTCTGAAGATGAAGGACCTTATTAGAAACGTCGAAGCATGAATGCTTGAGCACAACACAAAATAAAACTGGCAGAGCCTTCAAAGAACATGGAGTGAATTGAGGACGTTCTAAAGAACAGGGGAAGTGCCAAAGCGGGGAAGAGAAAACTTGGGATAGCAAAAATCATGTGTATGCACTAAGCGACAAGGAAGGCAAAGTAACTACCAATACGGATAAAATAGTTATTATAGCGGACGAGTTCTACAGAGATCTGTACAGTAGCCGCGACAACCACGACCATTATGCAATAACTAGCAGCAAACCAGAAGACATCCCACCAGTGATGACAGAAGTCAGGAAAGCCTTGTAGGGAAAGCAAAGAGACAAAGCTGCTAGTGACGATCAGGTCCCCTCAGATCTACTGAAAGACAGAGGACAGATCGTGTTCGAAAAACTAGCCGTGCTGTTTGCGAAGTGTCTTTTGACAGAAAGGGTACCAGAATCTTGGAAGAATGCTAGAATGCTAACGTCACCCTAATTCATCAGAAAGGGGACGACAAGAACTGAACAATTACAGACCGATCACCTTGTTGTCCTTCGTATACGCGCTGTTTACAAAGGTAATTGATAACGGAATTCACACAACTATATATTTCAATCAACCGAAGGAACAAGGAGCATTTCGAACAGGCTACTCAACAATCCACCACGTTCTTACTATCAATCAGGTGATAGACAAATACACAGAATACACCCAACCACTATATGCAGTCTTCATAGATGACAAGAAAGCATTTGATTTAGTAGAGAAATCAGCAATCAAGCAGACACTGAGGTAGTTTGGGTGTCGTCGAAACACATATAAACATTCTGGACGAAATCTACAGATTATAAACTGCCACTTTCATGCTCCCTAAAGAAAATGACAGGATACTAATAAAGAAGGGTGTAAGTTAACGGAATATGTTTTTCCCAATGCTGTTCACCACGTGCCTACAAGTGGTTTTCAAAGGGCTAGAATGAGGAGAGTTGGGAATAAAAGATAATGAAGAGTACAATAATAACCTGCGCTTCGCCGATGTTATTGCATTGCTGAGTGACTCAGGCGCCGATCTGCAATTCATAAATACCGAAATATAGAGGGAGAACAGGACGTTAGATGTTGAAATTATTCTGCAGAAAACGAAAGCCTGAACAACAGCCTCGAAAGAGAACACCACTTCGAAATGTGTTGCAGTGCACTTGAAGTTGTATAAGGGTATGTGCTTAGAACAGGTAGTAACCATGGTGCCGAACCACGAGATTGAAGTAACTAGCAGAATAAGAATGAGTAGAGTATATTCTCAAATCATAACTTCTAGATTGTCACTGTCTCTTAAGATGAAGGTATAGAACAGATGCATGTTGCCAGTAGCAGAAATCTGGAGGCTTACAAAGAAGGCTCAGCTGAAACTAAGGACGACGCAGTGAGCGGTTAAACATACATTATAGGTGCAAACTTAATAGACATGAGAGCAGAGGTGGTCAGGGAACAAACTGGGGTTAAGGATGTCATAGTTGGAATCAAGAAAAAGAAATACACATGAGCCGGGCACGTAGCGCGTAAGCAGGATAACCGATAACCACTGGTGATTAAGAACACCTGAATGGATTTCCAGAGATTGCAAGTGGGTTAGGGAGAGACAGAAAGTTACGTGGGCAGAAGAGAGGAAGTTAGCGGGTATAAAGCTGCAGTAGCAAGCAAAGGACCGTGTTAACTGGCGGTACACGGAAGAGGCCTCTGTCCTGCAGTAAGCATAGTAAGGTTGATCATGATAACTGGTTTGAAGACAGGGTACCCAAGAGGAAAGTGACACAAGCTATGATCAGCCATCAACAGGCAGCAATGATATCCAAGTAACTATTGCGGTGATGCGGGACGGTCGTGTGACTAGTTCAGAAATTACAAAAGGGCTAAAAATCAGCATTCTTTTTACACGTTACATTAGGATTCTGCCACGATGAGTGTTGCGGCGAAATTCGTGCCTCGCTGTTTACACTTACACAAAAGCAACTTCACATTGAAGTTTCACATGACTTGCTGGATCCCACAAACAATGGCACCAACTTGATGATTATGAGGAGAGACTTGGGCGTATGGGTATGACACGGTAACGAAACATGAGTCGTCACAGTGGTTTCACGTCACCAAGTCCATAGAAGGTTCGCCAACTGCGCCGCAACGTCAAATTAGTGGTGACTGCTTTCTTTCGCTCTGGCAGTGTGGTACACCAGGAGAAAGTCGCAGAAAGTAAAAAATTGCAAAATAGTCTTACAAAGATTTCGTCCATCGCATACGTGATGCCGTTCTACGCAAAAAAATACAAAAAACAGAAACAGGAGTTCTGGTCTAACAGCAAATTTGCGCATCCATCAGGACAATGATTGGGCGGATTCTACGCACTTGATTCACAATTCAGCCATTGTGGTTTCTGGCTGCATACAAAAATCCAGAGACTCTTGAAGCAAGCGTAATTTTCGAGAAAAACGGACATTACAGCTGCAACCACATCTGAACACAACTCGATTCCAAAAAGGGTTTCCTCGTAATGCTTCCTCTAATAGCAGCATCACTGAGAGAAGTGTCTGGACTCACAAGGAGAGTACTCTGATGTGTTGCGAAACGCACCTCCGACGACGTTGCGAAGGGCGCCTCGAATCTCTCCGCTGCAACCACTGTTTCGAAAGACGGCGACGCCAACACGGTCCCGAAGGCGCCACTGCTTCGAACTCCGCCGGAAAAGTCACCTGCCGTTTGGTAGCGTAGGTTTCTCAGCTCGCGACTGCTTCTGCGCAAAGCTGATAGACGAGCGGACGAGATGACGGTGAGTTTAAACAAGGTTTATGTACAGCATATATACAGAGGCGTTACAAATTCGGCACTGGGGCCGACAGAGACTCGAAGAGCCGAGCTTTCCTCTCTAACACATAGGTCTGCTCTCAAACGGGTGCGCTCTGACACACATGTCAGCTCTCCGACACGTCTCCTTTCACCTACGACCGCCGATCGCGACGCGCCGCAGGGCTTCTTTTATATGCACCGGGTCCAACCCAAATGTCCAACCAGAAGCGCCGCTGGTCATGAGGCCAGACTCCTCCAATGGGGGCACCGCTGGGCCGCGTCCTTCTTTCTCATCGAATCTGGAGAGGCTGCGCTGCAGGTGGCTGCACCCAAGGACGAGGGACGCCGCGCATTGCGTCACCCCCCCCCCAGACAGGAAGACGCCGGTTGTTTACGGGCTCGCTGGCTGCGTTGACTCACAGCACGCGCGCGCCAGAAAGGCGCCGCGCGTGTTTACGCCGTTGAGTTGTTCGCGTCAGGCGGGCTGGCCTTGACACAGATTGCCTTTTTCAGAGGCACGGACGTCCGCTGTGGACTCGCAGGCATAACGGCACCCCCGCCGCCAGACAATGAGCCGAAAAGACGAGCTGCTTCCACGTGGCTCGGATGACAGGCGCTCTCGTTCGCCAGGTCCCTCCAGGTTCGCCTCTAGGGCCATGGGGAGAATGCAGCTCCAGACTCCGTTCCGGAAACACATCCCATTCTTGGGGACGGATCCCAGCTTCACTGGCTTGTCGCCACAACTTGTTGACCAGCTTCGCTCGTCTCTTCTGACAATCTTTCGTTTCAGCACTTGTAGATGGTTCTGCAACTTGCCAAGAATGGTTCGACAACAGACAACACACGACACAAGCAAGTGCCCTCGCTCACCCGACAGAACACCAGACAAAGTATAGTACAACATATACCTAGCTATTTGTCTATCGGAATTTCGTCCCCTCTACATCAAGAGGCACATGTGGTACCCAAGACTCTTAAAATGACAACTCAAATTTTTACTCGTACAATAAATTAACGAATTAGAATAGAACATAAAGTTGGTTCCTTGAGCTCACTCTGGATGAGAGCGCTCAGCTCAGGTCGTGATGAGGTCAAAAGTTTGCCCCGAATCGCCAGCGAGAAACCGAAAGGTTGAGAAGGTACTAGCTAGAACGCACTGCTCAATGCACCTGCATTAGCGTTTAGCTTTCCTTTTTTCTTTAGCGAACGTCAAGTTGAGCTGTTGGAGTATCGCGCTCCACCTCAGTAACCAGCCACTTTTAGGCGACGATACCTATGCGGTACCACGAGCTGCTCATACTTGCGACGCTGCACGGCGGAACAACGACACGGCTTGCTAGGGATTGGCTCCTCACAAGTTAGCTCGGTATCGTGTTCGATCACCGTCGTGTTTCCTCGACAGTCCGAAAACACGTCTTCAAACCCCAAAACAATCTTTCTCGGGTCGTCCTTCTGGACTTCACTTAACCTAGGTTCTAGGTTCAACTGCTCCAAGGTTACCTCCGATCCCCTTTCGATTACATCACTAGAACTTAAAACTTCCACTCCCTCTTCCTCTGAAGCAATTAAAAGTAAATTTACGACTGCTTTCAAGTTACTGTGATAACTTTTGTTCGGCCGCCTTCCTAATTTCACTTCATAATTCATATCGGAAAGCTTCGATATTACTTTGGCAAGCCCTTCCCAATCAACCTGAAGCTTGTTCCTTTTGGACGGCTGCAGCAGCATTACCTGACTTCCTACTTCAAAAGCACGCTTCTTTGCCGATTTGTCGTAGTACTCCTTCGACAACATTTGTGAAGCGTTCATGTGGCTTTCCTCTGGCGCTTTAATCGAGAGGTCCTCACGCTGCTCTTGAATGAGCGTCTCTTGATCAACCCTCGACATCTCGCTCCAACTTTCCGCTACAGGCGAGAGCGTTGCAGCCCTCTCGCTCTGACTCAATGGCGCCATGTCGTCTCCCCCTACGCATACCGCGCCGGTCGCTTCGGCGACGGGCCGCTCGCGTGACTGCTCACATGACTCACGCGAAAAATTTCCTCTCTGAGGTTCTGTCGACCCGCCGACAAGGTCACTTGAGAGTTCACCACATTGAACAAGATCAAGCTCCTGCGAAAGCTTCCGCGCTTGCGATCGCGTGAGGGCCATGTACGCTAAGTTGGGGAAGAACGATTTACCCTGTTCTTTGTGAAGCTACTCTGAGTTGTTAGAGAAAAGATAAGGAAAACGATCGGGAAGCGCGGCAGACACAGCCGCTTCGGTGCGAAGCTTACCGAACGGGCCTTCAATGACAACCGTGGCGATTGGTAAACAAGCACTCTGCTCCTCAGCGACTTGCCTGATCAACGCGCATTCTGCTGTAATATCATCCGGAGACACAAATGAAGGATGGACAACATCCATGGTTGCCGCTGAGTCACGAAGTGCTCGACACGTTTGCCCATTCACACTAATTTCTTGTATATAGGGCTCCAACAACCGCATGTTCTTTTCCGATTCTCGGAATGTTGCGAAAGCAAACTTTTGCTTACAGTTTATCGCGATGTGCCCTTCCTTTTTGCAGTTGTAGCAGATTAGTGGCTTCCGTGATTCAAACGCCCATGTGGTATCAGTGCGTTGTTTAGAAACCTCACTCGATTTTTCCGCTTCTGTTTGCCCTTCTTCTACAGTGTCCTTCGTAAGAAACGGGTTCTTCTTGAAATCACGGTGCGGAGTGGGTTTCCGTTGATCAGGTTTCCTTGAAAAGCCCTCTTTCCTGTCATCCTTTTCAACGCGCACTCCCCTGCTATGCAACTTTCGGCGAGTATAATACTCCTCAGCTAACTCTGCTGCCTTGTTTAGCTGTACTTCACCAAGTTTGTCCTGCAGCCAAAGTTTGACATCCTCCTCGATGCAGTGGTAGGATTGCTCCAATGCAATGCATTCCACCACTTTATCGCGGTCGTCATAAACACCTTCACCCTTGAGCCATTCAATTAAATCGGCTTTAAGACGAAACGCGAAGTCAACGTGTGACTCATTCCCCTTTTTAGCATACCGGAACTTTTGCCTGAAAGCCTCGGGCGACAACTTATAACGTCTCAAGAGCACTTCCTTAACCTCGTCACAGCTCTCAAACGCTTCCCTCGACAAGCAAGTTATCGCGTCGGACACTTCGCCGGGAAGAAGAGCTAACAGGTTCTGCGCCCAAAGAGACCACACCAAAGCGTTTCGCTCACAGACGTGTTCAAACTTGACGAGATACTTCGCCATGTCCTCGCCTACTACGAACGGTGGCAGTTGGTCCCGAATTCTAAAACCGCTGACCTGAATCGTCGGAGAAGCTACGCTAGGCGTCAGCGAACACTGTAGGATTGTCAATTCTATTCGTTTCAACTCGAGGCGCTCCTGTCTCTCGGCCTCCTCGCGCTCGCGACGTTCTCGCCTTTCAGCTTCTTCACGAGCTTCTCGCCTTAAAGCTTCTTCACGAGCTTCTCGCCTATCACCTTCTTCACGTTCGCGAGCTTCTCGCTTTTCAGCCTCCTCGCGGCGTGCTTTGATATCCACCCAGGCCTCATCGACTTCCTCAGCCGACACTCCCTCATCCTTCATGATCTCAAGGATCGCTTGCTTTCGTTTCGCACGGCCCGAAGTAATGCCGCGTTCCTCACAAATTTCGATGAGTGCCTTCACTTTAAGGTTCTCCATCGTTCACACTAGCCTCTTGCTGTTTGCCTCTGTTAACAATTTACTTGCCGTACCAACTATAAGTCAACTAGCAAGATGCGCAAGCAATTTTAAACACTCCCGTGTTTACCCCATCCGCATTAACATTGGTTTCAAAGCACTTCGACTTTGCTTGAAACGATCAAAGCTAACTTCAATGCTTCACACAGCCCTTCTCTAAACTACTACAACCTGAGCTAGAGTAGTCTGGCGAACTGAGGGGAAAACATCAGGCACTCACCGCATCGATGTCGCTGACGCCGGCTGATCCCGCAGCTCCCAACCACTGTTGCGAAGGACGGCCTCCGAAATCCCACCGCTGCCACCACTGTTGCGGTGCGCGCCTCCGACGACGTTACGAAGGGCGCCTCGAATCTTTCCGCTGCAACCACTGTTTCGAAAGGCAGCGACGTCAACACGGTCCCGAAGGCGCCACTGCTTCGAACTACGCCGGAAAGGTCACCTGCCGTTTGGTAGCGTAGGTTTCTCAGCTCGCGACTGCTTCTGCTCAAAGCTGATAGACGAGCGGACGAGATGACGGTGAGTTTAAACAAGGTTTATGTACAGCATATATACAGAGGCGTTACAAATTCGGCACTGGGGACGACAGAGACTCGAAGAGCCGAGCTCTCCTCTCTAACACATAGGTCTGCTCTCGAACGGGTCCGCTCTGACACACATGTCAGCTCTCCGACACGTCTCCTTTCACCTAGGACCGCCGATCGCGACGCGTCGCAGGGCTTTTTTTATATGCACCGGGTCCAACCCAAATGTCCAACCAGAAGCGCCGCTGGTCGTGAGGCCAGACTCCTCCAATGGGGTCGCCGCTGGGCCGCGTCCTTCTTTCTCATCGAATCTGGAGAAGCTGCGCTGCAGGTGGCTGCACCCAAGGACGAGTGACGCCGCGCATTGCGTCACCCCCCCCAGACAGGAAGACGCCGGTTGTTTACGGGCTCGCTGGCTGCGCTGACTCACAGCACGTGCGCGCCAGAAAGGCGCCGCGCGTGTTTACGCCGTTGAGTTGTTCGCGTCAGGCGGGCTGGCCTTGACACAGATTGCCTTTTTCAGAGGCATGGACGTCCGCTGTGGACTCGCAGGCATAACAGATGCGACCCATTTATGGCAGGTTGTTTTACTTTAGCGAAAAGACAGATTCTCCTCTAACAGACGCCAAAAATCATCATCATCAACAACAACATCATCATCATCAGCAGCAGCAGCAGCAGCAGCAGCAGCCTGACTACATCCGATGCAGGACAAAGGCCTCTCCCATGTTCCGCCAGTTAACTCGGTTCTGTGCTTCATGCTGTCAATTTATACCCGCAAACTTCTTGATCTCATCTGTCCACCTAACCTTCTGTCTCCCCCTAATCCGCTTGCCTTCTCTGGAAATCCAGTTAGTTCCCCTAATGACCAGCGGTTACCCTGTCTACGCGCTACATGCCCGGCCCATGCCCATTTCCTCTTCTTCATTTCAACTATGATATCCTTAACTCCGGTTTGTTCCCTAATCGATTCTGCTCTCTTCTTGTCGATTAAAGGTACACCTACCATTTTCCTTTTCATTGCTCGCTGCTTCGTCCTCAATTTTGGCTGAGCCCTCTTTGTAAGTCTCAAAGTTTTTGATCTGCAGTTAAGTACCGGCAAGATGCAGCGGATATATACTTTCCTCTTGAGGGATAGCGGCAACCTACCTGTCATGATTTGAGAGTGCTTGCCAAACGTACTCCACCCCATTCTTATTCCTCTAGTTACTTCAGTGTTGTGGTTCGGCTCCGTGGTTATTATCTGTCCAAAGTAGACATAGTCTTTTACAACGTCAAGTGCACTATTACCTATCTCGAAGCACTGTTCTCGTCCGAGGTTGTTGCACATTACTTTCGTTTTCTGCAGTATAATTTCAAGACCTACCTTTCTGCTATCTTTGTATAAATCTGTAATCATGAGTTGCAATTCGTCCTATGAGTGACTCAGAAATACAACGTCATCAACGATGCGCAGGTTACTAAGGCACTCTGCTTTACCTCTTATGCCTAACTGTTCCTCGAATAGTACAGCTAGACTTGTCTCAATAGATAAGACGTCATATATATGCAGTTAATATTTTTTGTTGAAGTTGTAGCGTTGGCTCTACAGCATGCGTTTAAAATCACTTGGCATTTCGTCCCTGATTTTAAAGTGTAAATTCTTCAAAAGGTACAACTGATTTATATGTCCTAATATAATCATCGAATAAGAAGGCTTCAATATTTCGGCAATCGCACATTCATCCACGCTGAGAACAATTCTATAGGTATCGTAAGTCTACTAATTTCATTTTGCAAGGGCAGGCCGTGTTAACTGGTGAGAGCCTTCTCGGGGCCTTTTAGTTTTAGAAAGTATATAATTTCCATCGCTATAGTGTTTTTCAATAATCCAGTAACCAGCGGCAGACAGAATACCGCGCCACTTCAATGGACCAGTATATTGAGATAATTATGATGGGCGTGAGAAAAGCGGGTTGAATTAAAGAAGCAAACTGGTAAACATCCCTATTCATCACGACACTGCGTTCATGATAGGTAGAAGCTGAATTTATTGCACTAAAAGTCGCGTCCAAATAGGCAGGCAAAACACACGTTTATGGCCTGAAAACATAAATATAGGTACAATAAACATTTACGAAAATTAAAATTTTCAAAGAGCGATGTTCATGACCTGTGTCTCCGAAAGCAAAAAATCTGTACCTTAGCCTCTGTTTAGAAAAAAACACGGCATATCCACAGAATGAATTATGATGAGTGAAGCTTCTGTCAGTCCGTCCACGCTTGCGTACGTCCATTCCTTCTTGCTTCCATCCATCCTTGCGTACGTCCGTGCGTCGTCCATTTGTACGTCTGCTTGTCTGTCTGTACATCCATGCTTTCTTCCATCCATCCTTCTAGTGAACACTCAAAGTACCGCCATCTCGCATCTTTTCATCATATATTCTTCATATAGAAGTACCGCCATCCAGCGAACATCCAAGGACTAGACGAGAGGTTGCTACCTACTAATACAACAACAACAACCACTACTACTATTACTACTACTACTGCTACTACTACTACTACTACTACTACTACTACTACTACTACTACTACTACTACTACTACTACTACTACTACTACTACTACTGCATACGTTGTGAAAGCACAACCCACGGCTTAAAGAGCTTTACCTTTAAAAAATTGTGTAGTTTACGATGGCACCAAGGCGCCAATCGTTAATCTTATCTATGCGAAATTGTCGCTTTTCCCGCATTGTCTGCAGAACACGGCCTCTCCTTTGCCCCACCGCAGTGATCTAGTGGCTAAGGTGCTCGGCTGCTGACCCGCAGGTCGCGGGTTTGAATTCCGGCGGCGGCGGCTGCATTTCTGATGGAGGCGGAAATATTGTAGGCCCGTGTGCTCAGATTTGGGTGCTCGTTAAAGAACCCCAGGTGGTTGAAATTTCCGGAGCCCTACACTACGGCGTCTCTCATAATCATATGGTGGTTTTTGGACGTTAAACCCCATATACCAATCAACGGTCTCTCCATTTATTCGCAAATATCGTGGGCTCAGTGTCTATCATAAAAAAAAGAACACTTGCTCCTGGGTCTCCTTCGGTATGGCGGAGATGAACAGCGCAGGAACAAATAGCCAGTTTTTTAGAAAGCCAGAAGTGTATTTTATCCTCGTATTTGCTTAAAGGGCCCCTCAAAAGAATTGAAAACTTCGAGCTGGCAAGTGTAAGGCTTGCGCTGGGCACTCATGGTCACTTCTGCCAAGATTTTCAATATTGCGCCCCCATATGAAGGTGAAATGTCGGACTGAATACTACTGGTTCTTCATTTCACGGGCACGCGCCCTATTAGGATAGAGAATGCAGGCCCGTAGCCAAGAAGGGGGAGGGTGCGTGTCGGTGCGATGGATTAAGGTGCACCTTGAGAGCAGTCCCTCTCACGCATGTGAATTTTGGATGTAGGTGTGTGTTTTACCGATTCATTATTGAAAATTGTTTTTTTTTCAAGGCTCACAACAGGTCCCCACCCCCTCCAAAAATATTCCTGGCTATGGGCCTCAGGTAAAGCAACAGGGTATGGTACTCAATATGGTATTAACTACCTCCCAGTAGTACGTGACACCGCGAGAAATAATGGAGTCGGCATGTGTAACTTATGCAATCTATTTCTTGAATAAAGTATTGAAAGGTATTCAAAATGTTCGAACATACACATGATACCTGCGCACCTTTTTATTATTCGTATTATTATTTACTTAAAATCGAGTGAGACGCGAACTAGGCCACCTCCATCATGTTTGCGTTCCTGTTCTCGCCATTCTTGCGTCCTGCCGGCGTGAGCCCTGACAACACCTGGCGTAGTTTCGGTGAACCGGTTCCTAAGAACAGTTCCAGTGGTGCGATGCTATGTATCGTGGTAAGAATAGGTAATTCATACAAGCCTCTCCAAATGTGTGGATCCACACCGCAGCAAAAACCTGTACTCTACAGAAAACGCTGAAACCACTCAACACCACTTGTCTGACCACCTGACTCGGCCATGGCATGCGCATGTAAGTGTGGATGCATTTGCGTTGTGTGATGTTCCGGCTTCTAGTTGCCCCAATACCTAAGAGGGCTGCAGAAGGATTCGGCGTGTGAAGTCTACACGGGGCGAGTGGCGAATGTTGCAAGCTCACCTCCTCACATCACGCTTTCGCGGGTCATAATGAATCAATTGAACTATGCTTGTTGTACAAATATATTCATTAGGGGTTCAACACCGTCTAGTGTA
This sequence comes from Rhipicephalus microplus, assembly GCF_013339725.1. Classification (NCBI taxonomy): domain Eukaryota; kingdom Metazoa; phylum Arthropoda; class Arachnida; order Ixodida; family Ixodidae; genus Rhipicephalus; species Rhipicephalus microplus. The sequence continues at coordinate 188,713,001 of NC_051167.1, forward strand.
AACAATCTCATGTAACCTGGTGAAGCACGTTTGAAGAAATCAATTGCAAACAAAAGATATGCCACGTGTACATCTGATTATATTTTTTTTCTACCCAAGCTTCACTTTTCTACTTTCCCTTGACGGCGCTCGATGGTTTCCCATTCGTTGTTCATGTTCCTGTGGAAGCCCTGTTCTCTGCCCCCACTACACTCATGTCTTCAATCAAGTGATTAAATCTTGAGAACACTGGGCTGGAAAACTAACTGGCTATAAAAGCCATCCGCTGCGTCCTCAGCTATGAACGCCACTCTCCTGTTCTTCACCTCTTTTCTTCGAGCCTTTATTTTCCTCTCGAATTCTTCTATATACGCAAGGAAGTGCTCCCATTTAGAGTACCCTAAATATCGTCTTCTTTTCTTCACTTCCCGCTCCTGTACTCACTTACGACATGACTAAGGTGGCCACCACGACACATTTGATGGCTGCTTGTGGTTGTTCCTAAAAGTTTGTTGAACTAGAGAACTAGCTTACACCGCATAGAGTTTCGAAAGGTCAGTTTTGCCCGTCAACATAAATAACGTTCTCAAACTGTACTAGGAAGCAAAATTCGAGGTTAAATAGAGTTCACATTTACACTGATTTTGAAAGTAGGCATTTTGAGGCTTTCATAGAAATTTAGGCACAAACGTGAAAAAATATGCAATTATATTCACTATAAAAACCCTTTAAAGCAATATTTAGCCTCTAATTCATATCGATATATGAAAGTCGCATGAGAGGAACGCAAGAAACAAAGTAGGCATTTGTCTAAATGTTCGTCTTCAGCAATAAGGCACGGCACTTGATTAGCACAGGGCTTCAACCTGGATGCGATCATACATTTTTTTTTTTGTGATAACATTCTGAATAGCTCTCTCTCAGCTAAGGTAAATCATCAATGCTGAAATTTGACGTAAAAAGGTTATGGATACGCAGGAAAGACTGTGATGGACCTCAAAAGCAGAAGCCACAGCATGGATTAGCCGACCTAGCATCACGAAATAATATTGTAGCGCGGATGAAGTTCATACATACACCATGTGTAGTGATGTATAATTATAGTAAAGGTGGATCATTGACCTTTTTGGTGAATTATGTTAATAACGACGTTAAGTGCAGCACAAAACTGACGAGGGTGGGAGATAGGCATAGCGTTGTCTGTATGATCTCCCTGTCCCATCCTCGTCAATTGAGTGCCGCACTTAGCTTCGTGAAGATGTATACTACGCGCCACACCACCCATAAATAGAGAGTACCACATTGTATGCATAATCAATCGTAGATGACCTTGCGTGGATGCATGTATAAGAAATGCACAGTGTCACTTAGCCTATTGACACGAACTGTAGGTTTTCAGAAATAGGGCTACCTAATGTCCAGTGTTGTTCACGCTTGCTCTTTATATCACTCGCTTACGTTCCTGGACGTTTACACAGTGGAGAAATCATGGCGCACTTCATTGACGCAGACATATTGCAAGAACTATTCTGAAATTGCTATCCTGGACCCTTCTTCATTTTCATCGACATTATTAGCATATAATGGACATCAAGCAATCAGTACTTCCGGCCATCCTTGTTACTGGCATCACCAACCCCCACCGGTATATTTAGGAAATCTTCAACGGAACAGGTAACTAGATGTTCAAATTTCGTTAGAGTGTTCAAATGGGAAAACGATGTCACGGGCAAGTGGCTTCTGGCATGGTATTTTCAGCAGGCTCGCTTACATCCATGTCGCTGTTCACTTACTCGATATGTCCTCGAAGCAAACATCTAGTCAACAATTTGTCAACGACTTCACTTTCATTCCTGCCTGAAAAGCTCTTTGTCACCCCACTTTCCATTCAGCTATTTGAAACAATACTTTCTATCACTAAGATTAGTTGTCTCTCGGCATGAGGTACGAACCAGTCGTGTGGCTCCCCATACGCACAAAAGGTTTCGCCATTTTTTGTTGTCGAGCCGAGAAGAGCCAGCGCCGGAGTTCATAAGACCTACAAGTACGTCCAACGACCATACTGCTGGCTCGGAATCCATGCAGCTTTGCGGGAATACAACCTTGCTTGCGCAGATTGTCTGCATCGCAAGACTTCACATGAATGGCCAACCAGTACACTCAGCCTTTGTCTAGGCCACCCATCCACTTGATCACGTCTTTATTGAGTGATATCATCCGCTTCTCTGAAAATGTTCAGGAAACAGCCGGCTCACTTTTGGCTTGGATCGCGTCATATACTTGGTCAAAGTGCAGTTTTGCCTAGAACAAACTTGGTACAAGCCATATTCTTTACCCCATACGCAAGTTTCTCCTGCTCTATGGGGCTCCTCTGGAGTTTTCCAGTAAATTAGTACGTTTTCCTTTCGGAGGCGATTGCAGCTTTGCTGATGCAGTGCAGCATTTTTCATTTGGGAACGACAAAATAAAATCCACAAATCTACGTCATAATTCATCGATGAAATTCCACATTCAGTTATATGTCATGCATAAGTACTGCATCAGACTTTGCTGCCATTCTTATATGCCTTTCGTATTTGTCGATGTTAGTGAGAATTTTGGCCTTTGTAAAATGACCGGCATTCTTCCCCAACTAGTATTCTGTCTTGCAGATCGATTCTTTGAGGAAGATTCGGAATCATGACATTCCTTAAAGTGTCGAAAGTCTTGTCAATATGATGCATTTCCAGCCGACAGTCTATGCTTCTCTACATTATTTTCATCGACATTAAATTGCCACCTAATCATCTCCGGGTGTTGCCATAGGAAAAGTTTGGGGACTCCCCACTCATGTACCTAAAAATGCTATTGGAGGTAAGCCAATATTTGGTTGTTGTCTCTGGCCATGCACAAATCAGTCCACCAATCAGAGCCTCTCCTGTAAGACACATGGTCAGTCTTCGCTTGTCACCACCTGTGGGAAGCTGTGTGCCGCGAATAAATTGTCTCGTGCCTTTGAAATGCAAAACATTTCTTAGCGAGCTTCAGCGACTTTGAGCGTATCTATCTATCTATCTGTCTATCTATCTATCTATCTATCTATCTATCTATCTATCTATCTATCTATCTATCTATCTATCTATCTATCTATCTATCTATCAATCTATCTATCTATCTATCTATCTATCTATCTATCTATCTAACTTGGCATGAACCAAATTTAGCATGGGAGGGTGAGATGGTTTGACGAATATGACGCGATGGCAGAGACACAAATAATGTCTCAATTCCGTCACGCACGTCGTCAAGCACTTGCAGCCAGGCAGTGGCACATATGCACGGGTGGGTATGTGCCGCTAGTATGCGGTATGTGCCACAGGTGATTGATACTTAGTATCTACCTAGGAATGACGAGAACACACATGAGCAATTTTAACGCGTGAGCCTTAAGCAATACATGACATCAGTAGCGTCGACCCAACGAAAGCATAGAAGAAATGTCAGTGTTAAGAAAAACCAGGCATAGGTAGCGTTGACTCCCGACTATTGCAAATTGCAAATTTCAGGGTCCCAGCAGATATAGAACCCAAGCATTCTGCGTGGCAGTCAAGCATTCTACCACAGAGCTGCACCAGGTCTCGGAACTACTATTCAAACAGACGCTAATCTTCGTGAAACGTTAATAGTGGTGGAAGTGCTGCCTACCCAAAGGAGTAAATGTGCACTCCTTTGATGCAGCTGTACCCCGCCGCGGTGGTCTAGCGGCTAAGGTACTCGGCTGCTAACCCGCAGGTCACGGGTTTGAATCCCGGCTGCGGCGGCTGCATTTCCGATGGAGGCGGAAATGTTGTAGGCCCGTGTGCTCAGATTTGGGTGCACGTTAAAGAACCCCAGGTGGTCGAAATTTCCGGAGCCCTCCACTACGGCGTCTCTCATAATCATATGGCGGTTTTGGGACGTTAAACCCCACATATCATTTCATGCAGCTGTCACGTCATGTTAACGTTAATTGTTTAGGTGCCATGCACTGAAGTTGATTTATGTAGCGGTGTCTAGGGCCAGCATCCTCGCGAGTATCAGCGCTTCATATCAGCTTCTGGTGTTGCTAATGCACATGTTCCAATCGACTTCATTGTGCAAGTGCAAAAAAAAAACTGGTTATATACACATCTGCAACTCTTCAACATATGTCTCTGTGTACAACGTTTGTCCATATATTTAGCGTCATTTAATGACGTGTCGCTCATAAAAATAAATTGCAACATGTTCCCTTTCCCTTTACATGTTTCACATAACGTCGATTCCCAGGTACGTGGGATATGCCGAATTTTTTAAACTATGAAACCGACTTAATGGGTTGGTATAAATCGCGAGCCACCCTGATAAGTGACCATGCGACAGTTTAGATAATATACGCCCCTTGCAGAGAGCCAGATTTTTTTTTTTTGCTGAAGCTCAAGCTTACATTTGAGAACTCTCTCTTCAGCATTTACGTCAAGTGGTATAGCTATGTCTTTGCCGATGCATCCCAGTTATTTTCGGTGTGATGCTTTCGTTCTCTCGTGATTTCTAGACAAGCCCCACGCTTGTTCTTCGCTCGTAAAATTAAGATGTTTGCTTGTGTCTTCCAGCCCTTTCATCTTCATTGTTCAGCTGTTTCATAAGTGAGTAACTTTTGAAGCTCGCGAGATTGGTTCTGATTGTGTTCACATAACCTTTATACCCAAGAGTGGCTCAACGAAACGCAGGTGCTTTATTGAAAAGAAAGAAGCTGGCGGACACGTTGAAACAGTCATGCAGCCGAGTAAACGATTGTAGTATGCTGTCTAGTTTGTAACGCCTTTCGGCGTTAGCATTTCACTATCGAGATATGTTTGGCTGGACGACGCCATCGGGGTGTGTGCAAGCGGATACTGTATACTTTATGTCCATTTGTATTTGTCATTTGTTTGACAATATCTTTGTGTCCCACGCTGCTAAAATCCACTACTCTCTAAAATCAACTAAATCTAAAAACAGTGCCTTAAGCAGTAGTCTCTACGTAGTGATAAAGCTTACAATACTCACGCTACAAACAGATAATGTATTGAGTCATTTGAGTGATTCAGGGACTGTGCATATTTGATTAGTGTTCTCAGTGTTTTTTTGCCATTTATTTTCTTGAAGTACGTCCCATTTCGGTGGCGTTTGACGAGCTTGTTATGCTGTAAAAAAGGTAATAATTAATAAAATATTACACCGACATACGTATAGCAAGGCAGTGCCTTTCAGGCAGTAGGAACACTTTGTCGCGTGAATACTGAGACATTCAGCGGGGAAGGTAGCACGGAAGCTACTCCATCGGCAGCGAGTTACCCGCTGGAATTTCCCTGTTTGCGCCCATCTGTTCTGGGGCAATTTTTGCGGCTGCTGCCATCGAACTTTCTCCTTACGAACGAGTAGAAGCGGCATTGCAAAACGAAAAAGAAATGATTGAGTGTTCGTCCTGTCACAGTCATTGAAGCCCATGGCGGCTGGGAAATCTTTTATAGTCACTCCTATCTTTACCGAAATTGCCCCGTGAAGGCCAATGATTCTGGTCCCTCCCATTTCAAGTACATTACGTGGTGACCTCGCCGAACGGGTAGCATTATCTCGGCGCCAACAAGCCTCTAACACTTCGCAAATCATGATCAAGGAACCAGTTGTGCTTGCATTGTTTCCTCTTCAATAAAAACGTGTTCCTGCTCCACGAACCTAATCAGAATTCTGATGGCTCACAAATATTACAACTGAGCACTAAAACAGAAATTTACTTCTTTTTGGGGTAGAATGAAATAAGTGCGACAAAAAAGTGTAAATAGTGAATATGTTTCATACTTTACTTTTGGCCATAAAACGTCAATACAGAATTATTCGTCAATTATTCGCCGTTGGGTAGAAGGTATGTCCTTCATCAATATAGCCATGATGCCACTGTTAAAAAGTTTATTTTAACTAGAAACAAAAATTGACCAGATGTCTCACTTTGAAGCAACATGTGGGGCAAAACAAGACACTACGTGCCGCAAAACGAGACATCGGGAAACATTTTTCTCCCAGTTTTTTTTTTTTTCATTACAAACCCTTCAAAATCACTCCGTGGGTCCATGCATAGTCTTCATAAGCTTAGTACTTGCACTTCACGCATTGAGTTCATCCAGAACCTTCAGCCGTACTGCTTCAAAATTCTTTGCATATCAAAAACATCCTGTCTTTTTTGTGTGTGTGGTAATGTTATATTTTTTGAACGTCTGCACATCTTTGGTTATTCGTTAATAGGAGGCTAGATACATACTGGCACATCTTTTTTGTCTCTTTTGCTGTTTCGATGCAAAATTGCATGGGCCTTTTGTGGCTTTCAACGTCATCAATCTGGCCTTATAACTATCCTATAATTAGATTTTCTAGTGCTTGTTTTCATAAAATATCAGTATTGGAGCAATGCTACTAAAACTATATTCGGAAATGCCTTTTAGAACACCTTGAGAGATTCTTCAAAGTATTTCGCGCGCCAATAAAGATCATTTTTGGAAACGCGGAACAAGCTGGGTGCAGCGCGAATGAAGTGAGTCCTGTCCTTAACGGCAATGTTGGCTTTTTCAGGTCGTTTTCATCCAAGGAAGCTTTATATATTATTCTCTTGTAGTTTATAACCGTCTTACACAAAGAATGACAGTATATAATTAGTGCATTTGAATGGTTCAAATAATACAATAGTGTCAGACATTTTCAATTACAACTCATTGTCTTCTGTTGCATTTTGCCCTTCTCACGTGCACGAACTAAACAAAAAAAACATTTGCACTTTGTTTCCGGGCACCAAATGAACTAAAATTTTAGTGTCATGTGTAGCTAGTAACATGAACTAACAGAATAAGTACTTGAATTGTTTTACTGACAGTGGAGCAGTGCCACGCATGGATCGTTACATTTCTGCAAAGAGTTTTGACCCTTTTTGAAGGTTCACTAAAACACTCACACCAGCAGAGTAATAGTTTTTGTGTGAATGCCGTGAGCAAACGTCAACATTTACACATTAATAGGTAGAAAAGCGCCAGCACTTATCGCTGAAAAATAGAAACAATGAAAAGTACTTTTTGTATTATTCGCAGAGGCTGGCAAATTGAAAATGTCGCGTTTTACCACGTGTCTCAGTTTACCCCACCCTATACCCAATTCGAATGTTGCAAGTTAAAAGAAGAATAAATGGACCAATTTATTCACATTTTGAAGAAATTCATGTATGCGATGCTTGATGAATACAGTGGGCGCTTAGCTAGGTATGAACAACACTGAAATTCCAGCTGCCCCTTCCCTACTGTAAAACAGTGTAGGCCATCATCAAAGGAAAGTATCTTCGCCGTGTGTTCCGAGCTGCTCACCGAGGCAATTGCACACAATGAGCCGTATTTCATGGAGTGCGGGATAGACATCCCTATGAGGATTGTGCCGTATTTCCACGAAACAGCGCCGCCACCATACAGTACGTACAAGGTCACTGTAAAGACAAGTCTTGCAAACAGCCCATGTTCTTTTTTAATCCGGGTTGTTCGATAGCCGAAAAGGTGTTTTGCACCATGCATGTGCTAGACGCCTTTCGCCACCAAGCACTCAATCATAGCATGTTGTGCCGCCTCACTTTTGCCGCAGTTTGGGACAGTGGTCATTTGGAATGACTCTCCTTTGTGCTCACCTCCCACACTTCAGCAATGCCTTCCATCTTTTTAACCATTGATACTCGCTCACCTCGTCAGGTATGTGATTCGAAGTGCCTTCGTTCACATTTTTTGAGCAGTTATTTTTCTTCCGCTTTGCTCGGTGTGCTACTTGTCACCATTTTACTTATTTCCCATGATAAAACTTCTTCGAGAGTGCACGAGCCTATATATAACCTAGAAAAACAATACCTTTCTAATACACTAAACAAGTTAGATGACCAGCCGCTGTCAAAAGAAAGTATACTGCGCCATCGTCATGACTGGTCATCACAGAAGAAGGCTGTGCAAGAGCTACTGAGCTTCTTGCGAACAACTTCAATGGTGCGTTTCTTCACCGATTTGTCGTAGTACTCCTTCGACAACACTTGAGCAGCTTTCATGTGTTTTTGCACAAGATATTTTGTTTTTCCGATCTTCTGAAGGAGGTCTAGAACTTAAAATTACATAAGGGTACTCATCGAATCCCTCCCAAGACTCGCGTAGGATTTGCAATGGTGTTCTCAAACTCCTGTCATACACAAGCTGTGAAGGGCTAAAACCAGTGCTCTCATGAAGGAGTTGATCTCAAAGCGAACATAGCGGGAGGAATACACTGCTTCCCAGTCGCATTTGCGCTTCGTAGCAAAGAGCTCTCAGTATCCGTTTCAGAACGAATGCATGCGCTCTACCAGATTAGACTGCGGGTGGTGGATCGAGCTGTGCACTACTTTTCTTCCGCATTTATCCAAAAAGGTAGAAGTAAGGCAGCTGGGGAAGACACTATCATTGTCACCTTGGATCTCAGAAGGAAATCCGACGCGTGCAAATATAGATAGCAGTGCATCCACAACATGGGGGGAATTGAGCTCCTTATGTGGTATCGCTTCTGAAAATTTTGTCGCTACACAGAGAGCCGTCAGGATGCACCGACAACCTTGCCTTTACTCCGACAATATCAATTACGGGGCGCCGAAAAGGTTCTGTAATATTGGCACAAGCTTCATGGGTGCCTCCCACTTGTCCATGAATTTCACCGCTCTCTGACAAGTGTCACGTGAGAGTACAAAGTCTTCGATATTCTTCCAGCATTTATGTCAATAAAACTCAAGGGAAACTCTAGCTTTGGTCTTCTTTATGCCAAGATGTCCTTCCCACGCGTTTTCATGCGCCACTTTCAATAGTTGGCAACAATACTTTTGTAGGCACCAAGAGCTGCTCATACTTGCGACCTTGCACATTTGGGTAGATCCGATACAGGAGCCCTGCCTTCTCAAAAAAGAAACATTCTTTTTCTTGTTTCCCAAGTTTACGCTTTTCATTAGCGCTTTAATCAAAAGGTTCTCGAACTGCTCTCGAATGAGAGTTTCTTGATCTACCCTCAGCAGCTCACTCCAACTTCCCGCTACAAGCGAAAGCGCAGCACCCCTCTCGCTCTCATCCATTGGCGTCATGTCGTCTCCTCCGCCGACAGAGACAGCGCCAGTCGCTTCGGCGACGGGCCACTCCAGTGACTGCTCGAGTGACTCACCCGGAGGATTTTCTGTCCAAGATTCCGTCAATTCCGCGCCAAGGTCGCGCAGAGCAGCCTTTTTAGCAGGTGGTGTTTCACTACACTGAACGAGATCAAGAGCCTGCGAAAGCTTTCGCGCTTGCGATCGCGCGAAGGCCATGTACGCTAAGTGGGAGAAGAATTATTTACCCTGCTCTTTGAGAAGCTGCTCAGAGTTATTAGCAAAAAATGACAGATTCCCACGTACAGTGGCAATGGATGATATGCAAACATAAATGAGAAAGGTTGATATGTCTCTTTAAAGTGAGCACAACGTTACGAGGTGGGTGTAAATGATGCCGTACATGACTTCCACGTTATGATTCTCACGTTTCAATGTGCCATTTACTTTCGTCATCTATTCACGTCACGTGATACCTAGTTTATCATACGTGGAGCTAGCGAAATGGCCGCAAGCACGCTATGAGCGTGGTATGTCTTCATGTTCTTGCAAGACACGCATGTCAGGATTATCATGTTTGCAGCAGACATACATTCCGTCATCCATTGACGTCACGTAACACCAATTTTGGTATATGGGGAGCTAGCAAAACGTCTGCGAGCGCATCATGAAGGGCCCAACATACTCCAACGTAGCGTTGGCGCGCGCGCCCGCTTGACACAGCGACGCTACGTTAGCAAAACGTGAGCACTCTGTAGTCTGACGCCAAGCGCGACCAGCGTCCGTCGGCGCGGCCCGACAGCACCCGGTGCGAAATGCGACATCCTGCATTTTTCGCTTATGCCATAGAGTAACATTACTCTATGCCGATGCGTTACCCCGACAACACTGCGTCTCCTGTTTTCGTGGCGGAGGGACGCAGGACGCGCTGAAACGCGCATGCGTCTACGCAACGCAGTGTGGCATGCGCCTGCGAGTATATGGCAGGACCGACACCTAGTGTGCCAAAGCCGACGTGGTGCGATGAAATTAACACCTGCGAGCACATGCACCACGTCATGTCGAAGCGCACTAGCGCCTTGTCTGTGGCATGTAGTCATGTTCTCACATGACACGCATCTTAGGATTATTATGTATGCATCAGTCACATACCTTCGGCATTCATTGGCGTCCCGTGATACCAAATTTGGCATATGTGAAGCTAGTGAAACGGCCTCGAGTGCATCATGAGCGCAGCATTTATTCATGTTGTTACGTGACATGCATGTCGTGATTATCATGTTTGGGTGGTCATTTACCTGCGTCGTCCGTTCACGTCGCGTAATACCAATTTTATTATATGTGACGCCTCTGAAAGCATCATATGTCTTCCACTAGATAGATATAGTTGTCTACTTTTAGAGCTTTTTAAAAGTTCCTGTGTGTTTAAAGCGGTGATGGCTGCACTATCCTGGCCTTTTTTGACGTAGTTTGAGGCCTCTCATATGAGCCTACAAATCGCCGAATGGGCTTGTTTTCGTCGTCACACCTGCCGAACAAAATGCGCTAAAGGGTTCCTGAAACACTTTTTTTAAGTAACCATAGAGTAAATTCACAAGAGCTTATTCCCGCATTAATTTAACGACGCAAAAATTTTAAGAATCCGTGCAGTGTAAGTGGAGTACACAAAAGTTTGTCGCATGCTGCAGCCGCATTCTTTCTTCTCTCGTCCCGATGAAAGCGCTAGGAGCTAAGCTGAGAGGGGTGGCAGGGGCAAAGAAACCACGTCACCCGCACCTCGTTTTCTTGAGCATTTATTCCCGTTTTTTTTTACTTCGAAAGCACGGCTTTTTCTGTGTTGTCACACGTGCATGCGTGGACAAGTAGTGGCCTCCCGCGGCGGTCTATGTAACGAGCTTTTTCGCTCACGAACGATTTTTCATTCACAACCAACGGGACCGACGCCGGTGGTGGAAATTCTTCGGCATGAGCTCTCTAACACTATTTCGTTAAAAAATTGTATGACGTTGCATGACTGTATGACGAGCATAACTGATTAGTCGGAACATGAAAATCATGACACGTATGTTATGGTTTACATGTAATGGTCTTGCTGGTCTTGGGGTGGTTTCGTTCACATCACACATCGCAAAACAGGTATGCATGGCATGACTGCATGGTGAACATAAGTGACGGGCTCTCACGTCGCAATCATGACATGCGTGTCATGTAAGAACATGACTACATGTCACGCTGTTCTCTCTAACACTATTCCGTTAAAAATGGTATGACGTTGCATGACTGTATGACGAGCATAACTGATTAGACGGAACATGAAAATCGTGACACGTATGTTATGGTTTACATGTAATGGTCCTGCTGGTCTTGGGGTGGTTTCGTTCACATCACACATCGCAAAACAGGTATGGCATGGCATGACTGCATAGTGAACATAAGTGACGGGCTCTCACGTCGCAATCATGGCATGCGTGTCATGTAAGAACATGACTACATGTCATGCTCAGGATGCACTCACGGTCATTTCGCTTGCTTCACATACACCAAATTTGGTATTACACGACTTGAATGGATGATGAAGGTATATGACTGGTATAACCATGATAATCACGGCATGCCTCTCACGTAAGTACATGACTACATGCCATGATCATGATACGCTCGCGGTCGTTTCTCTAGCTTCACATACACCAAATTTGGTAATATGTGACGTGAATGGATGATGAAGGTATATGACTGGGGTAAACATGATAGTCACGACATGTATGTCATGTAAGAACATGACAACATGCCACATTCATGATGCACTCCCAGTCGTTTCGCTGGCTCTACATAACCAAATTTTGTCTTACGGGACGTGAATGGATGACGAAGCTATTTGACTGGTGCAAACGTGATAACCATGCCTTGCGTGTCATGTAAGAACATGACTACATACCATGCTCATGATGCACTCCCAGCCGTTTCGCTAGCTTCACAAAAATCAAATTTGTTATTTCGTGACGTGAAAGGACGACGAATGTAAATGAAACGTCGAAACATGATAATCAGGTAAAACATGACTACATGCTACACTCATAGCGCGCTCGCGGCCGATTCGCGAACTTCACATATACCAAGTTTCTTAGTACGTGGCGTGGATGGACGACGAACAAAAACGCCAATCGCAAACATGATAATCATGACATACAAGCTATGAAGGGCCTAATTTACATTAACCTCGTGACGTTGTGCTGATTTTAAAGTGAAATTTCATTCTTCTTCACTCGTGCTTCGCATATCATAGATTTTAACTGTACGTGGGATCTGCCAATTTTGACAGCGCGTTATCGAATGCAGTAGTGCGGGCATCAATGATCATGTTTTTTTTTTTTGCGCAAAGGCCAAGTTCCTGATTTAGTCTCTCGATAAGTGGAGTTTTTTTCCGAGCCTTGTAGCACGAGAAGTCCGCCTTCAGAGATTTTGATACTTTTTATTTTTGTGATTCAGCGTATTCGAGTACTGCAAACGTGGTTAACCGATCTCTTTCATTATTTTAATGCGCCGGAAAACCTGAATATTCTTGGCCATGAGGTTAGCGTGGCGTGCTTGTCCTGCCTACTGAGCTCTGAAGCACCAGCAAGGTTTCAAGTGGTGTCGCAGCGCCGGAGTTATGCACCCCACTTCTATCAAAAGGCCGCCAGCCCGGTTTGAAGCACGGAAATATTTTCATCATGAAGAATAGTTAGGTGCATCATCTATAGTTTGGGAATTTTCGTTTCTGTACTAGCTATAAGGGTCAAAAGTTACAGAGCGTGATCACTGAGTTTCTGCTTTCTTGTTGCAAGCTCAACTACCTAACATGCTTGCGGGTTCAGTATGAAGTCGTTGGGCACATAAACTCTATCAATGTGGCTTTGGTGAATGTACCAGGCTGGGGTTACGATGAAATGGACTCCATGCACAGTTAAACATCCATCTGCAAGCTTCAGGAGGTGTTTTACTAATTGCTGAAGTTTATGGCCTAAAATTCTTCCCTCCACGACCAGGACCCCTGACATATCGTGTGGTAGCAAGCACGCAGTGGAAATATCCGGTAAGCACACATCGTATCGGCTCGAGCAAAAATTTTAACACCTTTTAGAAAGCCTGTCTCTTTTTGAGGTTGATAAGGAACGCATATACATTAAAAATCTGCCTCGTTTGCACATCTACTGTTAAAATTTGGCATTCAGTGTGAACAAGGCAGTGAGCACCGATTATCTAGTTTGCGCTCAAGAAAACTAACTCCTGTGCTACATGCACACGTATCTCTAAATGAAAAAAATACCCTCCATGTGAAAACTTTCACGAAAAACTAAAGCACATCCGTGGAATGAATGATGATAGGTGGGGCGAAGCGTCCGTCAGTTCGTCTGTGCGTTCGTCCATGCGACCGTCCAACAAAGTCTTGTAGGTATTTAAGTTGTTGTTTTTCTTTTTAAAATCATTCACAAGATCTCGTTCAAGTTCTGCTTCACTGTTCAATAAAATCATTGGAGTTTCCCCATGCTGTAGGCGTACGTTCAAGATTCAGCTTGCTGGTCCGAATGCAAAACATACCATCACCGAAGGCACAAAAACTAGAGCGTTTAAAGAGACAGCCGATAATACGAAAGTTTGAAAAAGATGTCAATCATGTACATATTTGTTACATCCCAAGAAGTATTCGGTTCACAGGACGTGATAAAAACCCCTTCAAATACCGGCATGCGTACGATGGAGAAGCATGACGACCATGCTTGCTGTGTGCCTCCTAACCCCCAACATGCATTGAGGGAGGAGTAATTAATTTTCGCTTGAGCAGGAAATTTGCACAACTGTAACTTAACTCGAATTTCCCGCGAATGGCCGGTTGTTATAGCAACGCCTCTTTCTTGTGTTCAAGTTGCATCTACTCGCCGATAGGCGCAGAATAGGTGCACGCGCTCGCAGCTGTTCTTGGGAGAGGGAGTGACAGCGGAGATATAACACCCGCTGGCGCCCAGACTAACCCCCGTATTCACTAACGCCCCCCGACTCGACTCCCAGCCTTCACTTGACAGAGTTGAGAACTGCGCCACCGCTCGGCTGAAAATGACGCTGTGCTACTCAAGAATCGCAGCAGATTATCGCAGATAAGCAGTGACTTGCCATGCCTACAGGCGGCGCTCCCATCGGCTTTCTCAAGTGAAGGTGAAGCGTGGAGTGAAGGGACGTTCTAGAATACTGGGGTAAGCCCAGACACCGCCGTGGACAACGCCGCTGTCAGACATAGCCCGAATAAGAAATGCATTCACATTCAAAATCGTTCCGGTTTTCGTGGAACTCATACTTAAGCGTTCATGTTGCGTCTGAGCGGGCTGTTCATCTATGCCTGTCCTGTCTGGCGCACGACCGGTTTGACGTGTGTAGAGCCTTCCAACTGTAAGTCATGTACGCGCCTGCCAGGCTGACGTCATCCCAGTGATCTGGTGTCATAGCTCGTGTCATCGTCTCCCGAGGGCGCAATATTTCATACGTTCCAGATAGCTTGGCTCCACTTGGAGAGCTTGGGAAATTTCAGACACTTGGGGATGGTGTCTTGTCAGCTGCGTCGGCGTATTATTTGCGTTCCAAACACTTTTTCTTGGTGTGATTTTGGTGCGCGTTTAAAGTTTGTGCCTTTGAAGTTGCCACCAACAGTAGAAGGGTGTGGGCAAGTGGTGTCAGCAACGAAGACGATGACGTCAAAGTAATGTCGAGCACAAGACCATGAGGCACAAAGTATCAACGTACAAGTGGCCCAATAAGAGTTCTCCACGGCGATACGACCATACTTCAGTATCACCAATGAGGACGGGACGAGTGGGTGGATGTGCGAGGAAGAAGACTAGACAGAGAAAGCGGAGGAGTTGACCCGAAAATTGCCCCGCAGGTTGGCAAGACGGTATTCGTGCGGAAGGAAGCCGGGTGGAGGCAGTTCGCCAGCATCACGGTCGTGGTTCACCCTGAGTGCCTGGCAGAGGTCAACAATCGGAGTGGCCTGCTTTGCTTGACCTCAAGCTTTGACGGTCCACGGAGTCAGCGGGAAACTACCGCAGCCACAAGGTCCAATGTTGGACGTAGGCGCGAGTGCTAGCTGGGGTTTCTGGTCCGCGCATCCAAAAAGACTGCCTGACTTTGTAGGCCCTTTCTTCAACACCTATCCGTTTGTTCGGTGCGTAAACCTGGGTGCCGCCCTGCTCTTCATGGAATGCCTACGGCACCTCCTCTACGTATGTGGCGAGCCCCGCATTACCTCAAACTCTCACCGATGAGACGTTCATGTGGTAGGACTTAACGTGTGCGTTGCTTTTTGAGCTTTTTCTGAGTAATATCGCGTTGTGTTCCTGTACAGCATCTTTGTGTTGTGTCCATTTGGTGTGTTGTTTTGATAAAGAGAAGTAAGCATAAAACAGCCTCACCGTCATTTTTACGGACATTGTGAATAATGAAGCATTGAAGTCAGTCTGATTCAACTATTTCGAAGAATGTCATGACAGACGGGTAACCACCTCCACGCCTTCTGCGAGCTTTGGTCCACTCATTAACAGCGTAACTGTACATCGTGAACCTATGACAAAAACATGGGGAACAGGCTGCAGCCATGTGGCTTTCTTTGTGGCTACGTGCACAGACGCGATGTATTCCATGATATCTAATTATGCGGCGTCGAAGGGGTGAATTCAGGTTCGATGCTGGCTTTGCCATCTGTATCTTCACCGTTCGTGTACGGATAAATGTAGGAAGACGTCTGTGCAGGGCAACATGTAATATACCACGTATTTTGCCAAAAGACCGCGTCATCGAGAAGGCATGGAGGCAGCCTGTACACATTTACAAATATACTTAATGGGACGATGACTTCCCGTTGAACATTCTTGTTCTCCAGCACAAAATCTTCATTCACCATGAGCTTTTTAGGGGTGAAGCTCCTTATAGCGACACCCGTTCATCCCTCGTAGCTGTTCTAGTATGTAACAAGTATAACATTTTGGCCTCCAAGGTGGTGCCGGTGAGAGGTCTCTTCTGTGCATTGTTGAACAATAAAAAATAGTGCTCAATGTACATGCCAATGACTGCTAATGGGGATTGAGAGACAGGAGCATTCGGCTTTTAGTTAACGCGCACACTGCGATTCCCATTAACAGCCATTGGCATGTACATTGAGCACTATCTGAGAAGAAAGTGTTCTTACGTTATACTCGCTGGGTGTAACCTGTTAAGTTTTAGAAAGGTTTAGCGAGCGTTGGGCCGCAGTGCCATGAATACAGTGAACTAGTATATACCATAAACTCGGGGTGGTTAAAGGTGTGAAGTAGACCCGAAGCGCAAGCTGTATGAAAGTGTGCGTGTGTCACCTCTCGTTTAGTCCTTGGAATGTCCGCTGGATGGCGGTGCTTTATATGGGGAATATATGATGAAAAGATGCGAGATGGTGGTACTTGGAGTGTTGAATAGATGGACGAACGGACACACAGACAGATGCATGAATGGAGGCATGAATGGACGCAGGGGCGGATGCATGGACGAACGCAGGGACGGACGCACGAACAGACGCACGCACGGATGGGCGGATGGACGCATGGACGGTCACACAGACGGACGAAAGCAAGAACGAATGGATGGACGAATGCTTCGCCCCACCCTCCATCATTCACTCCGTGGATATGCTTCCAATTTTTTGGTTTGTTCCGCTGTTTTCGCTGCCACTAAGAACTTGAAAGTGCCGAGATGTTGCGTTTAGAAAAAAAGTGAATAACGATTTAGAGTTTTAGTACTCGACTATGGGAGAGCATAAAGCCGTCCCGCGGGCCTCACACTTATCTGTCTAACTTCCACGTACTGTGGCGCCACTGACCAGTTGAAGCCGGAAGCTCTGTTGAAATTATTGAAGTTTTGGACCTACTTTGAAACAGCAGATGTTGCTGCTTGTTTACCCGCGTTTGTATTCATTTGCAACGTTGTGAATGTCCTCAATATTATCGTGACTCTTTCAGTTTCTCATGTTAAGGGAAAGTATAGAACAAAAGAAAAAGCCGACTGATTTCATTGCGGACCTTGATGCTCAAAGTCTGTATACAGCGCGGGGAAAAGTAAGCCTCTCGGTCAAATTAGCTCCCCCAAAGGGCATAAGAGGGTGAAAATTAGCAGGCGAATAACCAAGGCGCGTGACTGTAGGCAGCACCCACATTCTGTACGATTGCACAGACTTTCAGGTTTGCAGTTGTCACACTTTGTTCGCGCGCTAGACGCGGTCGCTGTGCGAACACAATCATAACTAATCAGGAATGCATTCTGCCTCCTAAATGTAATGAAAGGACTAGTTTAAGAACGTTCAGGGCATCATCCCTCATCTGAAGCGTGTGTGATGTGCCTGAATGACCTTCCCATCTGCAGCAGTGTGTGATCGGTAATACTTGCTGAGGGCACTTTTTTTGTCGTTTCTGCCCCGCACCATGCTATCTTTTGTACTTCCTAAACACCGAAATATAAAACTGGAATGTCCTCTTTCATACGTAAACCTTACATACTGGCACTGGTTTCGTTCACTGCCTGCCGACTTCATTCTCTTAATATTCTGCAGTGTTTTTAATGAAAAAAGTGTCCTAGAATTATATTGCCAGTAATATCACGTGCCTTGGTTGGTGCTCGTGCTTTGGTATTAAAAAACAATTTTTTTATCAGCTGATACTGCTTCACGCTTTTAGGTGAGCTGAATAGGCCTTGCGGCAGAATGTCATCTAGGCAAAACTGTAAGATAAAGACCGTCTCCGAAAATGTGTCTGATATTACTGAGAAATTTGTACTAAGGCCCACATTAAAATAATTCTCCAACATGACAGCACGCGTGGCCCATGATTACGCAGAGCCAGGAATGTCGAGAGCGTGTGTGCCTTGTTGACTATTTCGCTCATAGTTGTCTACCCAATGATGCTATGTGACATTCATTTACTTATTATAGTATGTTAGCGCTCCCCTACTTTCTCAAAAACAAAAATTAAAGGGCCGCCGATGCTCGAAGAATTGCACTCTTTGGCAGAATCGTACTTTCCGGCACCGTCTTTCTCGGGGTGATCATTTCAACGACCTCCATGTTGGATGTAAAGAAGCGCCACCTATAGGTCGTGAGAGGGGCAAATAACAGCACCCTTTCAATACCACTCATCTTTTTAAAACACTCCATGACCTCCTCGACGAAGACTACGTCTTTAGGAACAGTAGACGTGCAACAAATTTTTTTGGGGGGAGGTACCCCTAATGTGGTTGAGACGCTGAAGAGACACCGCTGAAATGCTGGACGCGCGTCGGCAAGATCCACACTCACACACGAGCGCAATGCAGACGCAAACATTTTGGTTGGTCTTTCTGCCTGTCACACAATTCATCGACAGTTTGAGCACTAGCTCAAGACCCTTCCATCTTGAGCTGGTGGCCTCGTTCATACTTAAGAACATTTTCAATCCAAGATACGCATAACGCAAAAACCAAATATTATGCATATCTGAGATGCAACATCACTAAGTAAGTATTAGGAGGTGTGTTATTTCACCAGCTAACACCTAGGTACGTAATTATCAATACGCTAGTGTTTCTTAGGCTACACTAAAATTTGACACTAGTGTACGCAATGCGATGCATAAAAATGCGATGATGTGCCACTTTGGCAGGCATCTACTTCAGTGCCTGAGTGCTACTATGCGCAGCCATTGACCCTCGCACGCAATAAGAACAGAACGTGGAAAATCTCACGATGTACAGTACCACACATGACCAAAATTTTGCTTATATGTCGTGAACAGAGGAACACATGAGGAACCAGCATGATAATGCGATGAAATGAAATGTGTTGAAACAAACCTGTACTTCATTTATCATGCCAGAAGGAAATGGTATGAGAACAGCATCACGGGTGGCAGCGGATGAGGCAAGCACTTATGTCCTACGACGGGCAAAGGCTATAGTCCTCCGATTACATTTGCAGTGAAGCACGCAGATACGCGGCAACGGCAAAAACGAGTGGAGAGTGTTCATGTAATTGTTAACACTATAAAGCAAGACACGTGCATGGACAAAGCTAGGTGTTCTAGCTGTGCAAAGAAAGTCACGTAAAAAGAGCCACATCGTCGTCATGAAGTCGTGCGTACTCACTCTATATGAGATGTGAATGAGCTGAACTGCTTACCTCTTCCAGGCAAGTTGAGTATAAGGGATACTCGTAAAGTGTGAAAAGCAGATCTTCTTATTCGCGTGGGTTCTATTTATGCCTAAGCTTTCTAAAGTACAAAACTGCTTATTAATAGTGTACGAATATCATGGCTTGGCTTTTGCTTTTAGTCCTTGCCTTCGTAAATTTATGTCGTTTATGTTATTTTTTTTCATTTGAGACATACTGCAGACCCAGCTAAGGGCCCTAGCAGGAGGGGCATGGGAGGATACAAAATAATGGCAAGAGGAAAACAACATTGTAAGTATGGAACAATAAAAGAAACAATGCAAAAGTTTGCATATAACTTAATCATATACAAGGAGTATGAATACCAACTAGAAAAACTTAAAAGGTTAACTGTGCGATAGCGCTCATATTGGACAGTTGTTCACAATGCAAGATGTTCCAGGCGGTTATTCTACGTGAAAAAAATGAATACTTGAATAGGCTAGCTTTAGTGCTTTAAGGCGTTAGGAATTCAGCGTGGCGATGCCTTTTACGACGTGCTTCAAGAGGAATTCTGAAAGGCTGTGGCTGAAAGAATAAGCAGTTATTTCAGTTAAGGGATAAATGGGTTAAGGGTGAGAGAATAAGCGCTTTTTCAATGCATCAAACGCGATCCATAACACATCCGCGACCTGTGAGTGCTGCAGTGCTTCCCAGCAGGTCAAGGGATTGAATCCCGCTCGTGGCGGCCACAATTTTTTGCAGCCGAAAGCGCCAGAGAAACGTGTACATAGATTTGGGTGCAAAGCAATGAACTCCCGGTGGTCGAAACTCCCGGAGTCCTTCGTTATGGCGTCTCTGATAATCGTATCACCAGTGTGGGACGTGATACTATACAATCAATACCATATTCCCCAGCCTATCACAAGCAGTCATTACTACTGAACAACATAAATTAGAATAATATGACGCAGTATCCAGATAGACTGCCCTTACAGCTTGAGGTACAATTTGATGAGTTTAATTGGTATGTGAAGTGTTGGTTGAGACCTTACGTTTCGAATATACTTACACAAGATACATTTGAGACTCTTATTTTTACCATCACACCCTTCTTATTTATACCCTCTTCAACCTGAAATGAAAAGGAAATGTTGCTTTTAGGCAAATGAAAAAAAAACGTGGGTGCAAATGGAAATAGTATTAGGATAAGCTTTAGGAACAATAAGGCAGACGATTGTAAAAGTGACAGAGACACTAGCTTGCGATAGTTATAACACTTGATAAAAAGACCCCAATCGTGCAAATCTGTGAATCTCGTACAATTAAGAAGAAGAAACGTGAGGAATGTTATAGTATACTTAGCCATAGCTATGTTATAAAAAATGCTTCAAAGAGCATTCGTGATGTGCCTTTATTATTTAAATACTCCTAGTGTCATGACTTTTCTCTTATACTTCTTCTTCAAATCAGTATAAGGGTTGTACTATTGTAATGTCATACACATGTGTTATAAAGTATTTATGGTCATTGCTTTGCTTGGAGAAGTCTTTGTTCACTTAGTTATAGACTGACTTGCGGCAAATCTATGGAACCCAAAACTGTCACGCTGTTTAGCGCATGTCTGGAACCTATAATAATTTTTTCAGAGTGAACGCACACAACATCCCGGTTACCGTTTTACGCCACTGACTGCAAAGGCAATGGCGACAGCGACGCCACCAAGTGGAAGACCTGGGCCCTGAGAGCTCAGCTCAGGAAGTACAAATCAAGCTCCTCACATAAGTAGGGATTACTATATAAACCCTCAATATTACACTTCCTCAGGAAAGAACCACCACATATAATGAAATGACGCATAATATGCATATTCTTGAAAATTACGTGGCCCCACATTAACGTCTCACAAGGGAACAGGCTATGATCTGAAGCAAAATCTACACAGACTTTTCCCAGCCCTCACCGGCTCTCTAAAACTTGCCAGGAAAAAATACAGCCAAACTGTCGACATAGCAGCTGCGTGAAGGCTACCCAAAATCACATTCCTAGGGATTGGTAGGGGAATGTCCCTCCAAAAGCAACACTGCCAGCTTCCTCCCTTGAGGCATGGGAATCATTCGTGCCATCAAATGACCATTATATTGAGGCGCAAGTTATTAACTGGTCTGAAAAGGTCGCGGCGAGCCACTGGTCACGACTCTTTGAACCAACGCCACGCTGAGTTCATTTACCTGAATTTGCCATCAATAAACTTCTTTTTTTATCTCTCTACCTTTTGAGAAGAATAACGCTTAGCTACTCGTCGTAAAGTAAGTGTTTGTTCACGTGACTTACATATAGACTATAGCATTGATTTTACATGAAATATTGATCAGTTGATTTCGCTACACGAGTGGTCATGGTAATGAACTTAGCAACTGTCTACTTCACTGATTTGTAAAAATAAAATATAAAGCACCAGGTATTTCATGAACGCTAAATAAAATGTAAAATAAGGGCCACAAGCGTAAATGTTATGCGTTTTAGCTTCAATACAAGTACCTCATTAAGTGTAAATCAAGGAATAACAACTTCCCGTGTATATCGAAGTGGATCTATTACTTGGCAGCCAGCAACACATGCGTAAAGCAATAACAATGGCTGAAATTAGAACGATTGCGTGATAATGTAACTATCTTTAGTTATTGGCAAAAAGATTAGCGTAGGCGCAGGTGTAGCATTCGAGTACAAACTCTCGAAGACAAAATTTAAGGTAGTTGAACAGCATTATCATTACCTACAGTCTACCTTCGTCCTCGTCGCGACCCCATCAAAAAATTGTGGCCAATGGGTGGAACGCACAGAGCACTGAGCTCAAGAATGTAAAAAAATCAACGCCGTCTGTACAAATCACTCTGTAGAAATTGTTAACCAGCCAAACCTAAAACGTGCTGCCCTGGTGTTTTGCAGTGGGTTCGTACCGACACTTCAATGAAGACTTTAACAAATATTTGCTACTTGTTACTGCTCATTGATGAGGTTGAAGACACGTTTCGTTTGGGTTTACCATAGTGATTATTCAACATGCAGCACATTGTGCCTCACATGACTGTGGTCATAGAGGAATGAAATGAGGTAGCAAATTCATTTCGCAAAGCGGTAATCAAGGGTGTTCTTCTCGAACCACAGGTGGTCACAGTTGTCGCCGCCGAAACCAAATTGCCGCAAGAGAAACTCCCGCCAAAAGCGGGCGTTCAGCCTGGCGACCACACTGCCGCAATCATCACATTGACGCAGTTGTGCCCGCAACGTCGCGAGTTCATCGGCGCTTTGTTGCGAATGTTTGGCGTCGCTAGCTAAGCCTGATGGCGTGGTTTTCAGAATTGACTTTTACGGTCACAATTTAACGTGGCTTGGAAGGCTCCCGGATAACCAGTACTTAGTTGCTGTGGGCACTTGGCCTTTTGGACATTTTTCCCCCCCAGACAGCACCATCGACCCGGCGATTACAAGCTCTATCTCGTTTCTGCTGTCAGTGCTGTTAAGAGTTGTCCGTCGCTTACCTACATGAAAGCTCTGAGTAGATACTAATTTGCGCGTTCTTTGGCTACGGATACGACAAGACGAACGACGTCACTCACAACGCAACCACTAGCACGCGTGCTTGAGTTCGACGCTGAGAGTGACGTAGCTGATAAAACAGTCAATAGAGACCACTCGCCCCACCAATGCTGAATCGTTTTGATTTTTTTTTTGTTTCTGCGAGCCATATACCGCTGTCACCGTAAACAAACGGGTGAGAGGAAATGGGTAGTTGATCTGACAAATACTGGGCACATTGTAAGGGCAGTAGTGCAAACGGGTGTGATCGTTTCAGCAGAAGCACCTGTCACATCTTCTAGTGAATACATCTTTAAACGGTGATCTCATGAAAGAGGTGGTAACTAGCAGCACGGTAATCTTTAGCCCAGGTGGTCGCGCTAGATGTCCCCATTCACTTCCTCACTGCAGCAGTGGCGCGAGTCCGCCAGCTCGATGCGGAACAAGCTTGCTTCGGTAAATGTACCGCTGTACCATAGTAAACTCAAAATCTAGTGCGTTTCTATTCACCTTATAGGGATCTAACGCATAACTTCGGGTGGAGTGTTTGCACAGCACACGAGCGTACCAGTGGATACGAGGTCATTGCGGCATATATGGCAACTGCCTCACAGATGAACTACTAGATATGCCCAGAACAATACCCAATTCACATTCATACCATTCTCAAGAGCCGACGTAGCTACAGGACTTCGTTCGCTGGCACAGCGGGACTTAAATGAATTGATAAATGCTAAACCTACATTACTTTAGTCCCGTTCTCAAGCTTCGACATTTGCAGTGTACCATGCAGACATGGGGCCAATTTACTTTTTGCAGACAATTCTTTACATGGACTGATTTTAGGCAATGTCATACTCTCTTTTTCTTAGTTTTTTTTATTCTTGCTCTTCTTCTTTGTTGTAGCATCTTCTTTCTATTATCTGTTATTTCTTTCCGTCTTCCCAGCAAAGTGTGGCCAGCTGATCTCAGAACTTGTCAACATTCTTGATGATGATAATGAGGATGATATCCTCTTGCTGATGGCACTCACCCACACAGAATAATGGGCCAGAAACCAGGTAGCAGGATTTGAGTCAGAGCCATATCAAGCTACAAACACTGAGCCTTTAGTCCGAAAGAAAGTAAGCGTCACAGAACGGTCAGTCTTTCAGATGGGGATATATGGTGGACTTATATACAGGTTGTGATTAAAACCTAAACAAGCAAATATATTATCATCATCATCAGTGTGACTAAGCCCCCAGCAGTACAGAGGCCTTTCCTATGTGCCGCCAGTCAACGGCCCTGTGCTTCCTTTTGCCACTTTCTACCCGCAAAGTTCCTAATATCATCTACCAACTCAACATCATATCTGCCCACCTGAGCAAATATATACCGGTATAGCAATCTTTCTGTTACACGTATGTAATCAAACCCAGCTTAATAGACCTCCCAGGGGCTATAACTTAAATAATTTCTACCGACTGATAAAATTAGCGCTACACTGATTTGCCACTGTATCTTTTTTCTGAAGGAGAGCGACGAAGTATCCTTTTCTCTCATTGGAATACCGGTCAGAGAATAAAAAGAAACGTTCCATAGTGCCAACATTAACGCGAACCTGCCAAAACAGGTATGTGCTGAGTCCAGCTTTATGTAAGCCTTTTTTCAACTTCGGTACTTTGCAGCAGCATAGTCTGGTGAAAGCTACTTATAGGTGTAATCAAAAACATCAGACTGCGGAGTTTTCCACATAGCGTCACTTGTCAGCCCAGTCTTCGGTAGCGCAAAGCCCAATTCACTTGCAAAGTTTCGAAGAGACTCCGTAGAGAAGGGTCCCCGAAATTCCAAGCACCTGGAGTTCTTTAACGTGGATCTAAATCTGAGCACACGGGCCTACAACATTTTCACCTCTATCGAAAACGCAGCGGCCACAATTCGATCCCGTAAGCGGCGGGTCAGCAGCCGAGTACCTTAGCCACTAGAACACAGTGGCGGGGCTCCATACTTAACGTCGGCAATGGCTAACCCAGAGAACGGGTTTCAGTGTCCTGGATGGTCAAACAACGTTTCAATACTGCTAGACAGTTTTGATTTTACAAGTATGTAGGTAAGTGTGCTAATATGTGCTTCGTTGCGAACCTAAATATGGCGTTATTTTGGTAGAAAAAGTAGTAAATTATTCACCTTTTTAAATATGCGCTGAAAATAGGCCTTCATAAAAGTTTCATTTGTTCCATTCGGCCAAGTTGCTTTAAAAGTATTGTCGTACATTACTTGTGCGTGCACCGTAACGTTTTCCCCCAACTTTGACTCTGCTCCTGAAATAAAAGAGGGAAAGCCCTAAAGACATATGATAGCTTTTTCTTCCGGAGCTGACACAAAAGTAGAGCGAACAAGATAATTATTAAGGTATCTCGTGATAATGTCTCTGACAGCCGAATGGCAAATTGGCACCACGTTTCATTCTTATTTATAATGTGAGGAGCTGCTGTTCAGGTACAATTATGCTGCATCAGCATTTTGTCTGCATAAAATACCTCCCTGTTGGCATTACTACCTACCCTTCGTCATCGACGTGCGCGTTTCTTAGCTGCTATTTGAGTTTGCTCAAGCAGATTTTAGACTATAAAACATCTGCTCCTTTGTGCGCTATTCTGGTGCAAACACAGTTCTCTGAAAAACGTTGATCGTTCGTCGCTTACAGAGAGAGCAGCATACCTAACTTTTTCTTTTTCATCTCAAGCGAAAGTAGCATAAGGGCTTCAGAGCTACTTGGTTGTATTGCAAGCTGATAGTCCGTAATAATTAGTAATGCTATACAATAAACATATGTTCCTCACTGCTGCTGCTGCTGCTGCCGCTGTTACACATCCGGAGTTAAGATTTTCCGCTGCAATGCCTTCTGCATTGCACGGCAATGATTGCTCTTCTATCAGTCAATGCCAACTTGAGTGTTCTTCTATATGAGCAGTATATTGTCGCAAGCGAAGCCATCTCTAAAACAATATAGTATCCTGCTGAACAGATCTCCCCTAACAGTTAGTATATAGTGACAAAAACAATAAAGCATTGGTCTCTACCACTGCAGATCTCTTCCAGCGTACTTGCACCGATGTGAATGTCATAACGCTCTTTTCTGTCTTTTTTGTGATAAATGAACGCTTAGAACTTTTTCATCTTCCTTCTATACGCTTCACAATATACGCTCATTGTGTTTTTAATTGCAACACTTTTGTTGGGTAGCAGCAGAAGTGCAGACACTGCTGAAAAATTATTTCACTTGTGTAGCTCGTGCTTTTTCAGATAAGTTTACGTTGCCTTTTTAACGCCGAATTCGTGCACATGTTAACACTTGTGTATGAACACATTCATACGCCGTCTTTAACACATGTTAAAAGGCACCGGTAAATGCACGTGACTTTTGTGTCGTACTTTAAGTTGTGACCGAAGCTTGTGGCTTCGTTTCGTTGTTCTCATTTACCAATACAATATCGTAAGCATTTTTAAGATGATAGTCTTTCTTGGGGACCTTCTACGCAAAATTTGTTGTCTATCTGTCTGTGTGTACATTTGTATGTTGTCCTCCCTTAACGGGACCCTACACGGCACCAAAGTGGCCAAACGATGCTCCAAACGGCTGACCCCATCCACACCACCTACCAATATTGCTCAACGTTTAGCGTTCATTCTTGTGCGATTGTCCAATAGAAAGCCATTATTGCGCATTTTGAGGCACCATCACAACACGTCAATATTCTGTATGTGTGTCCCTTACAAGAAAAGGCATACAGAAGTAATTATATGGACCACAGCGTTCATCACGTCGCACTGACCAGGCAACGCTTGCACAATAAAGTTTACTACCTACCTACCTGCACGAAAAAGCAAATGTTTCCAACACTTTGCTAAGACGCCACGGTGGTGGCTTCTGTACGTCGCCTTGCGTTTACACCTTATCACCTCCGAGACGGGCGCGCAGGGCGTGCGCGCTTTCTTTTGCCAGATAGTGCTCATATCTCACGTGTGATGTGACTTGATGCACTCGTTCGCTTCAGCTGCACACACGAGGCACTCTAACGCAGTGCCTCCAGTATACCATTCACCGATTTTCTTGTGCAGTACATTAAAATAAACGTTTTGTTCACTTTCTCCAGACGCAAGACTATCGTCTTTCGACAACATTTGCAGTGTAACATGCAGATACGGAGCCAATTTTTATATAGATATTTATTTCTACGTATTTTAAGCCACAACACTCAGACGATGTGGCAAGTTATGTTGAAATAAATATTTCAGATGATATTGCGGACTATATATTTTAGTGTGTGACGTGATGTAGATATTCAAGCACATTTATTTTAGACTTCAGAAAATTCGAATGTGATGACCATGTATCCCATTCACACTATTTCATTTTAAGCGGTTGCCTGTGAACTTTGCTAATATACCTTTCACATCATTGAATTTAGTGAGAGTAGGGCATTTGGCCTAATGTAGACGTTATTTATTTCACTAATGTTCTGATTCATACAAATATGCGTATATTTCAATGCAGGAATTATTGTTGAAATGCTCACGTGTTGCTCATTAACTACCACTTGGGCGGTAATTACTAGACTCCTCCACAATAGTACCCGTTTTCCTGACTAAACAAAAGCGCCCAAAGTTGAGACAAAGGACGCTAAAGCATCGCCTTCAAGAGCAGATCGCGATAGAATTATCAGGTCTAATGCAGAATGTCTTCGCGATTGCTAACCTGCTTCGGTTCTTGGTGCATGCCGAAACCGTACTGCTGTAAAGAAACGAGTAACTGTCCCCGTAACATTGGTGATTTTAAAGTATCGTTGAAATCATCTCGCAAGCGGAGTGGCTAAATGCCGACTACGCCAAAGTTTTTTATATTGCTATTGCAAATGAGCAAAATGTCGGCTAGGCTACCGCTGGGCAATGCATGAATTTTAGCAGCAGCTCACTTAGCTGATGGTTTAGCTACTGATGACGATTAAACATATCTGAGCACTTTGTAATAGGTGAACCTTTAAACCATCACTCGTTCCTCAAATCTTCGTTTTGCCGCCTGGCGCGATCCTAACTTTCTTCCACATAAATATGTAATTCATTAACGAGGCTCCTTCCACCACATGACATTCATGTATTGTGTCTTTTTTTCCAAACAGTGCGAACAAGTATAGAACACTTGCTTGCCACGCAGATGTCCTGGTTTATTTATTTGTTTAGTTACTTGTTTTTTAAGTGCATAAAGCCGTTACAGAGGGGGGTGGGCTTTTGAAAAACATAAAAAATACAATATATAAATAAAATTTAAATGTGTTCAAACAAATGAACCAATTTTAGGCTGAAAACGTGATTGTTTAGTACAGCCGATAATGATCAAGTGTCCTCAATACAGGCAATGAAGGGAAAAAGGCGGTTCCCCTGAATGCTCGGTTTTGGCAAAAAGGAGTCGGAAAAAACATTAGTGCAGCAAAACATAATTGAAACGTTACACTGATGATCAAGACGCGAGGATGGGTATGAAGCGGCTGAGATGTGCTCCTCTTTAGGTGAATTCCTTTTGTACATCATCTTTCGGGAAAACACAAACAAGAAAATGTTT
Organism: Rhipicephalus microplus; assembly: GCF_013339725.1. Taxonomy (NCBI): domain Eukaryota; kingdom Metazoa; phylum Arthropoda; class Arachnida; order Ixodida; family Ixodidae; genus Rhipicephalus; species Rhipicephalus microplus. Next base: position 188,741,480 of record NC_051167.1, read on the forward strand.
CTTTGAAGTTTTAAACATGTTAGTGCAAGGTACGATTTTATTAGTGAAAAGCTAGTTGTGTGGGAATAGTTTGAATTGATGAAACGCACTGAACAATTTTGAGCTGATTCATTGATAGATGTTAATGTTTATGACAAGGGTCCCCAACAAAAGAAGCAGACTCTAGCATGGCTGTAATTATTTTTTTTGTAGAGTAGTATTTTTAAATTACATGAAGCTTTCGAAAAATTTCTCCGTATGAACCCGAGAGATCTGTTGGCATTGTTAGTGATATGTTCAATGTGCGCCCGCTAAGAAGGGTTATTGGTGAGCTAAACTCTGAGACATCTATATGGTTTCACGCACTCGATGTTGGTGTTATTAATGCCATAGCCAAAAGATGTGAATGAATCAGGGTGATGCGAGAAATGAACCATTTCACATTTAGTGGTGTTTTAGAGCAGGAGCCAGTGTGAGCACCAGTTTTATGTGTCATGTAAGTCTAATTGAAGAATTAAGTTTTTTACCTGATTAGTTATTACGCGGTATAAGCACAATCGCCAGCAAATAGTTTAATATACCTATTCATAACAGCACATATGTAATAAACGACTCCGATTCTCTCCCATGCGCATCTTCGTTCAAGGAAGGGCGTCTTAGTGTTCAGGAAAAAAAATCACAGCATATCCGGGGAGTGATTGAGGATGAGTGGGGCGAAGCGTCCGTTCATCCGTGCATGCGTTCATGCCTCTGATCGCGTTCGAGAATGCAGACGCCACACGGGTAACACCGGCGACATGCGAGCCAAGGAAGCTGAGCGCAAGCGTCTTGAACGTGCCCACCGCTCCGCTCCGTCCATGGCCCACCAACGACCCTCCATGTACGGTAACCATCCAGAACACTGAGACATAAAGGAGGAGGAGGAGGAATAAATGAGGAAAGACAGGGAGGTTAGCCAGTTCTCCAACCGGCTGGCTACCCTGTACTGGGGAAGGGGGTAAGGGGGATAAATGGTAAGAGAAAAGAGACGTCGTAAAAAAGGAGAGAGAAGGTCATCAGACGATCCACGACGCGGCTTATAGTCTGTCTCTAAGAGCACTTGCCCGCAGAAAGCGCAACAACGCTCTCATTGCCTTGCGTTCAGAGTGAGACATAAAGTTTCCTAATATACACTAGAGGGAACTCTGGCGCTAGTGTATTTGGGAGCTGCAACGCACGGTGCTTCAGCGAGCACGGGAATGATGAGTAGTACACAAACTTGTCTGATATTGGTACTTCGGGCCTGCTTTTGGCTCCGTGTGTGTTCTTGTGCCTTGGAGCTGTTTTCTCACAAAACAAAAATCAGAAAATGTTGAGCGGTAGCGCTTCACGACCCTATTATTTTAGACTTACCTTTCCAAATCGGGTCACGAAGTTCAAAAGGGTTGAACCTGTCTTTAAAAACAAAGCCGAAACACAGCAATAAACGAAGGCGCAAGTACAATTCGCCGCTCGCAAGTGCGAAGACTAGGCGAACGTGTGGACTACCCATCATTCCCATGGTAGCTGAACGATAGCAGCGACAGAGTCCCCTCTAGTTAATTTTAGGAAACTCCATGCATTGAGAGAGGCACTCGTTGGCAAAGCGCGCGCAGCGGCCAATCGGCACGCGCAGCAGCCAATCAGAGAGTAAGGGCACTTCGGAGATCAGCTGCAGAGTAACGCCTCCTACAAAATAAAACGAGAAATGGTCATCCATTTCTTTTGACTCCTTTTCTTTCTCGTCTCTTCTTCTCTCGGTTACGCGTGACTAGTCACAAAGTTACACTATAAGGAGCTTCGCCCCTAAAAGACTTCCGGCAACCAACTACTCGTCAGTGGCGCCGCCACGTCTTTCCTAGACCTGCAGCGAAGGGGCTACTGATGTGCAAAATAACCTCAACGGAGATGGTAAGCCCCGAAAAGAATTCGGCTACTTCGGCAGTTGACGTTGAAGCAGCGAGGAGCATGGTCGTCGTTGTCGTCAGTCTCGCGAAGGCGCCAACCATGGAGTGTACCGCGCAACGAAATTTAGTCGCTGCAACACCGGGCACTCTCGTCATCTCACTAAGTTAGCAAGGCCAGCAGTGGCAGCCCGTCAAAATTACTACGTACACCAAGAGCTGGCCGGGTTGCTATGAAACTTTCTATTGTGATTTTTGCAACCATTCTTTCAATATTTCAAGCTTTTAAATATTGCTGTAGTGTGTGCACTACGCTTAACTGAGAAGCGCGAGTACGAGCTTCTTGTGATTGTTCTTCGTGTTTTTTTTTGTTTTCGTGATGTAGGTATTTTATTAACACTTCGCGTTGCGTTTATTTGTACCTGCCTAGAGTTCTTTCAGAGCATAATTTGCTTTTCTATCCGTTATTTTATTTGCGCAAACTTTGTTTTCGATATAGTTTATTTTCGTTAACTCCTGTATTTGTCCTTGTTTGATGAAATGCCTGTTCTTAACAAAATATGTGTGTCTTTTTCATAAGTACATCAGTCGGATTCAAACATAATTACATATAGAGATCCGCACGAGTCAACCGCCTTACAAAAAAAATTGAAGTGGAGGTCTTTCCGGCGTCGCAGGCTGAACCGCAAAGTGGAAGCCTGAAAGCCTGCCTCATGTCATTGTTAGGACGGAAAGAAGATGAAAATCGGCAGCTCACACGTACCTTGAGATTCGAGTTTATGGAAAGCACGCAGATGGAAGGGGAAGGCCTTGTAATTTTTTATTGAGCGAAACTTTACGAAGTGCCATAAGGATATGTACAAAGTTTGTACACAAGTCAAACAGCCGCATATGTTTTATGTAACCTGTTGTTTATAGTTGCGTAACGATGCCAAACACCACATCAGAATTAGCTAAACCAGAAGCAGTGAGCTAATGTGTAGCGCTATAGTGCTCGTGAGGATAATATACCTGGACACTGCTTCAGAAATCACCTTCAGTGGATGACACATACCTCCAATTGCTTTTGGCCCGGCGTTACGGCTGTATCATAGGAGTACATATGTAATGTTCATAAATGGATAGCTTCACAGCAAACACAATTTATGTTTCACCAATATTGGCGTCTATTTCAAAAGTAATTCCTGGACTTAGAATGGCTGTGTGGTAGAATACTTGGTTGCCAAGCAGAATGCTAGGATTCGATTCCTGCTGGGACACTGACATTTATTCTTCATGTTCGATGCCTAAGTAAAGGTGCCTAAAGCAGCTTTTAGTTAATGTTCAAGCATTAAAGTAACACAATTCTGTTCTCGCCGTTACTGGGTACATATAAATTGTCAATCACTTGCGGCACATACCACATACCAGTGGGACCTACCCAGCAGTGGGTATGTGTCATTATCTTGTAGAAAGTGTTTGGCGACGTACGCGACTGAATTTTTACTTTATGCCATAACCAGTGAGTCATATTTGTGCCTAATCTTACTGTTGCACAGTAATTTTCGTTTACCCCAATAAAAAGGTAGATCAAAAGACTACCCAGACGTGGGCGAGTAGATGGATAGATAGATAGGTACGCTGACATATGCTCAAAAAAAAAACCTACTACACGCAAAGAAATGCTTCGTGTTTGAAATGGAGCAAGTGCCTGGGTTACTGGCACGGTGAATTGCCTGTGACTCCACAATTTGTGGCTGGTATTTCATGGACTACTACTCCGGTACGATACCTAGGTGTGCCATTAGAATATTATTGTGACAGTGAACCGTACTGGCGGCGTCAGGCCGTGGAGCTACGAGAAAAAGCTGAACAACTCAATGGATTCCAGCTATCAATTTTCGCCAGAGCGACATTTTGTAACGTATTTTTAGTCAGTAAGCTCTGGTATGTCCTTCAGGTAATGCATTGTTCACGTGTGAATTTACAGAAGCTTCATCGAATATTTGCTGTTTTCTTGTGGGGTTCTTCTTGGGAGCGAACAAGTAGAACTAACTTATTCAGACGGGTTCGCTCTGGAGGACTTGGTCTGTGTCATTTGTACCTTCGTCAGTTAGTTAATCAGTTTGTGTTTTTCCGAAATAATCGAGACCCATTCGTACGTACTGTTATACAGCTTAGGCTTGGAAGACGGTTGCCAGAAATTGTGGTAGTATCTGTTCACATGAAGGCAAGTATTAGAGGTTTCTTGAAAGAAGTTGTTGATTCATGTCTCTTTCTAAAAACGCGTTTTTCATTGGAATACCTCAGTACGGTATCGCGTAAAAAGTTATACAAAGATTTAGTAGACACAGTTCTTCCTGTTCCCCTATATAGAGCATTATACCGTGTAGGCCCAGGCCAAAATGTCTTAAGCCGTGTAAAAAAAATGGAGGTAACACCTGGAGTGAAATCCTTTTTCTTTAAGTTGCACACTGGGACCTTGCCCGTGAAAACATGGATGCAAGAAAAAGGCTTATTCGTTCCTTGGGGTGTTGATTGCCTTCTCTGCAAAAAGCCGGAAACAATTGAACATGTTTTCCTGGACTGCTGGGATGCAGTCTTTTTCTGGGATGTTCTCCAAAGGACTTTGAAAAAGGATCTGCCTCCCAATGCCTATGGCATCAGATTTCTACCAGCGTCAAATGAAGAAGGAATACCTTTCGACCTAGTTATGTTACTGGGCCTGTACGGTATATGACAATCTAGAATGGCGGTGCGCCATGCTGATGTTAATGCACGTCCGGTTAGGCAATATTTCTTTCAATCTGTCTGTTCGTTCGTAGAAGCACAAAAGGTTCAACAAGAGGTGCCCAAATGGCTTCATCAAGTAGAAAGCCTTCTACAGATGAAGGAATTTTAAAAAGCCTGTTAAATATGATGCTTTTTACCTCTTTTTTGTTTCATGTTTCTACTTTGTTTGACGTATATATGTTTGTGGATGTTGTATGTAAACAGGCAATAAAGAAAGAAAAGAAAAAAAAAGCTTCGTGTTTGAAATGTAGGCGAATGCCTGTCACCTTGAAGTCGGTTGAAGCAAATTATTACGAGGCAGTAAACACTTTTTGCAATCTCAACTCAAGTAGTAGTAAAATAGTATGTATAAAAAGACGACTTGCCTTGAGCACGGGAAGGTGCTGTGTAGAACACTGTGCAAAGCACGACAATGTAATAAACTCGTTCCATTCTTAAAGAACTGTTGCAGGTTCCGTGGCCAGTAACTGTGCTATGTGCTCTTTTATAGATTTAAATAGGCGCTTTTAGGAAAGGTGAGCGCAGTCGGCTGCCCCCAATAAACGTCAACGCAGTTCATTATCGCTTTAGGTAGCAGGTGGTTGGAATAAATGGCGTATATTTGGTCATTTACGCTAGGCGAAGCAGTATATGCACATACCTGTAACAATGGTGCTTTAATGGCCTAGGATGCTCGTTCGGCAAATCTTTGTAAATATTTGCACTCAAACGGCACGACATCAAAACCAGCCATGTTAGCCTAACAAGCCTAGACCTGGCGATGCCGAAGACATGGGTCTGATTCTTGGAGGTAGCCACCGCACTTCCCTTAGTGCACAAAGGAGGGACACGCATGTACCTAGGTTGAGTTGAGCGTTTCTCGAGATCATTACCATCGAATTGACTGCTTTCAGACTGTTAGTGAAAAGCTGTTCTCGTAGTTGGTTTTATGTTATTATCAACGTAACAGCCCATACTCTTGTCCCAAACAAATCTTTCCTTGCTTTGTCTTGTTATACTCGACTTTTGTAGCACTCTTCACCTGATTCATTCGAAACAGCCGGAAATCGCCTGATTAATTCATAACTGGTTTATAGTAGTGCTTTTCGTCGTTCATACGCACTCCGTTTCCTGCAAAAAATGTGCAACTATTAGGTTATATGTTTCACAACCGTTGACAGTCTCACAATCTTTACAGCTGATCACAGTATATCACTTTTGTTCTGCTTCCTGCACGAAAGAGATAGATAGATAGATAGATAGATAGATAGATAGATAGATAGATAGATAGATAGATAGATAGATAGATAGATAGATAGATAGATAGATAGATAGATAGATAGATAGATAGATAGATAGATAGATAGATGGATGGATGGATAGATGGATAGATAGATAGATGAATGGATAGATAGATGGATAGATAGACAAGTAGATGGATAGACAGATAGATGGATAGACAGACAGACAGACAGACAGACAGACAGACAGACAGACAGACAGACAGACAGATAGATAGATAGATAGATAGATAGATAGATAGATAGATAGATAGATAGATAGATAGATAGATAGATAGATAGATAGATAGATAGATAGATAGAATAGGATAGATAGATAGATAGATAGTAGATAGATAGATAGATAGATAGATATGGGTGGTTTAATGTCCCAAAACGACCATATGAATATAAGAGACGCCGTAGTAGAGGGCTCCGGAAGTTTTAACCACCTGAGGTTCATTAACGCGTACCCAAATCTGAGCACATGGGCTTACAACATTTCCGTCTCATCGGAAATGCAACTGCCGCATCCGGGATTCGATCCCACGACCTGCGGGTCAGCAGCCGAGTACATTAGCCACTAGACCACCGCGGTGGGGTTCCTGCACGAAAGTCTCTTCCTGTGGGGGCAGTCGATGAGTTTCCTCCACGGACAAAAATTAAAGCGTTGAAGCGTGCCCACACTATAAAAAAAAAAGAGCGGGAATGGAGAAACGGGTACCGTTTCTCCTTCGGCACAGCGACTTCCTCCCTTTTGGACGCCTTATCCATCGTGCCCTTTCGCGGCAAGGACCAAAGGAGCAACGTTTCTCCTTCAGTAATCAAGTTTATCCTCAACTACGGGGTCTTGCACACGCGAATGCGCACGCTGAGACTAGCCGCCCACGGCCAGTCACGTGCGATTATTTTTACCTGCGATTGATGCAAGCAATGGAGGAGTGACGTTTATACTTTTGTTTTATTGGTGTAGCGTAAAGGCCACCTTTTTTTTATCGCCAGGCACTAGCACGATGCTACCCACACTTCCGTGTGTGTCTCGTGTTCTTTCACCCTACCGATTTGTCATGAATACAAGGAGGTCAGCTTCCCTAAACAGTCTTGCTTTATCGATTACCTTACACTATTCTGAAATATTGGATTCTTTCGGTGTCGACATTCTTGATAAGCATACGCGTTTTTTAGGTTTTCACGGCACCAATAGCACTCACCAGTTCAACGAGGAGCATAAGAAAGCACCGTAGTTACTTTTTCAACATTCTAGGAAACGTGATACCACTGCGTAGTTCATGCATGTAAGCACGATCATATACAATTGCTGGAGTTATACGTGCCGCCATCATCATATGATTATCAGGCACGCTGGAGTGGGGTCTGCGGATGAATTTATAGCCACTGAAGCTTTTGCCGTGAATCCAAACTTAAGCACATGGGTGTTCTTTGCGTCCCCCCCCCCTAGAAATATGGCTACCGTGGCCTGGAGTCGAACCTCCGTCCTCTAGCATAGCCACATGACACCCAATGAGGCTATGCTAACACGGCAGGTGAAAGCAGAAAGGGAAACGGGCTGCAGAGATTCAGCGAGCTTTATTTGCCAAACTATGCTAAATATTTAGAAACGTTTTAAACATCATCACAACTACACTCTTCTGAAAAGTAAACCAATGGCTTCTGTCAATTAAACGAAATTCTCAATCGCATGAGTTTTGAGTTGCCCATGCCAGCACAGAGAGTTAGGACGGAATTATGCACACGAGCAGCATGCCTGTCTCGTCCACATGATTCACCTTTCTTGTGTGAAAATTAACACAAAATGCCCTTCTAGTAACAGCTGTGCACAGCAGGTAAGTACTGACACTCTCACTTACATGCGTGAAAAGAGTGTTCCAAATCCAGAGTAATAGTAACCACCACAGCGACACGCTAACAACACAATTGTGGCTCGCACAATGACCGCAAGTTACACGCGAAACGAATCGTGAGAGGCATCTGAAACAGAGAAGTATGTAGGCACAGCATGCTATAATGTTTTAGTAAGTTCGTGCAGTGTAGCGCTAGTTCCTTCACTCAAGTAATTTAGCTGCCGTGACGGCAACAACCACAGACATTGCTCACGAAAAACAACGCCAGGTGCGAGGTCATCTCTTGTTTCTCTCGCACGGCCCGCATTCTAACGTACGAGTAGGACGACGTGTGGTGTTTGGTTTCCCACATATTTTACTTATCCCTGCTCTAGCATGGACGTCCAAAGACGCTGTCGTTTTTACTGGCGTCTTTATCTCCCGTGCTGGCTCGAACAAGCGGAGCAGCTGCGGCACAACTTCGTCTTCTCCGAGACGCTGACGGCTTGCCGTAGGGCCCCTCCCCCTCTATCGAGGTAGCCCGTGCGCGAAAAAGCGAACCCTATGAGCAGGTTGCAGGTTCTGCTATTGCGAAGCGCGTTCGTCTGGCTTTCGTGAATTGCTGGTAATTATATTCAGCATTACCAACATTGCTGGTAATGCTGCACTCACGATGTGGAGGTTCCAAGTTCGTTTCCAGGCGCCGCAGTCTTTTCTTTATTTTTTTCTTGGAATTTCATATATATAGATACGTATACATATACGGTGAGTGACGCCAACGCTGACGCTGGTGACAAAATTCAGCTGAGAGTGTCCATATAATTGTTATCGCATTAAAATAGGTAAGATGGTTTGAATATGACTCACAGGTCATGACGTGAATAATGTCCCAAGCCTGTCACGTACGTCGCGAAACTCTTCCTATCACATATTTGATATATACCCGTGATCGCGTATATGCCAGAGGTGATTGACTGCTTATATTGCCACCTAGAGTTTTGCACCGGCAAACCTTAGCCGGCCGAAAACGCCGAAGAGAACAAAGACGTAGTGTGTGTTAGCGCTTCGTTAAAAATTATGCGCTCGTGTTCCTGTCTCTTCTCTACTGCTCTTGCTGCGTGACAAACTGGTGGACGTGCTCGGTAATTTGTGCACCGTACCCCTCCGTCATACCACGTTGTACTAGTGGCCACTCCTGTAAACCACACCAGCAGAAGAATGCGAAGGGAGTCTCCTGAGTTTGGACTTCTTACAGACAACATGGTGGCTCCGGCCAGCCCTACTGACACCAACCCAACCGGTATGACCGGGAAGATGCTGTTTCATCGCACTTTACTGAAACCACGAACGCCAAATCCCTATCATGGCACTTCACCTAAGGTTGTGGAAGATTGGCTCGTTCACTACGAGTTTGTTGCCATGCACAACCAGTGGGATGACGTGGACAAACTGCGGCACGTCTATTTCAGTCTTTTGGATGGCGCACGTATATGGTATGAGAACCGGCCTGGTATCTTTACATCATGGAAAGACTTCAAACGCCGGCTTCTTGAGGCATAGGGCCGCCTTGACCAACGAGAGAGAGGTGAGCGTGATCTGCAGTCCCGCATACAAATGCCGAACGAAAGGGTTGCGATGTATATCGAGGACATGATGCGTCTTTTCTACCGAGCTGACCTCGGCATGCCAGAAGATATGAAGGTGCGGTACCTCATGCGTGGAGTGAAAAAGCAGCTTTTCGGTGGCCTTGTGCGCAGTCCATCCAAGACGGTGTCGGAATTTCTCATAGAAGTTGTCACCATCTAAAGCACTCTTCGGCACCAGGCTCCGTCATACGAACGGCACGTCAACACTTCTACTTTGAATTACTTCGAAGCTTTTAGTGGCCAAATATATTTCTTCGAAGAGCTCATACGCTCAGTCATTCGCGAAAGACTTCACAAGCTGTCCGTGCCCTCGCCGTCCACGATCTGCTCGTTGTCCAGCGTTGTCCGCGATAAAGTCCAGCATGTCTTAAGAGAACCGCCTTTTATGCGGGATTATCAACCAGCCAGTGACTTCCTCTCCCATGTCATATGTTCAAGCTTTGCGGAAATGTGTTACACCTGCAATTCCACATCCCACCGTGGCGCAGCCATGCTGCAGACAGTCCAAGCAGCGCCATATTACAGCGCACCTCGCCTGATCTCGCGGAAATCAGACGTCTGGCGTGCGCCAGATCGACGTCCTCTCTGCTTCCACTGTGGCGAAGCTGAGCATCTGTACAGACAGTGCTCTTACCGACAGCTTGCACTACGCGGATTTTCAACAAACTCACCACCACCCAGGTTTGGTCAGCGGTCTCCAGAAGTTGAAGATTATGTGGCTCAGCAGCGCGGAAATCCGTCGTCCTCGCACAAGTCGCACTCCCCATCACCACGGCGATTTCCTCCTGATCGCCGTACTTATTTGAGCGCGGCGCAGGGTTTGACACCCAGCCCACGTCGGGAAAATTAACCACAGTGACCTTCTGGAGCGAAGCCGCTCATACTGGACCAACCCAAGGTTTGCCATCAACGCTTCCGCAAACCTACGATTCCCCGACGATGCCTACACCAGCTGTTTCCGCAAAGATTTCATTAGACATTCCTGTGCTGCTCGACGGTCGCAAAGTAAGTGATTTAGTGGGCAAGGGTGCGGATTTTTCTGCAATAAGTAAAAAACTAGCTGCCTTCCTGGAGAAGGTCACGTTACCTTGGAACATCAAGCCAACTCGTACTGCTGGCGGGCGCATTGTCGCGCCGCTAGGCGTTTGGACGGAACGAATACAGATTCGTGGTTCTACCTTCGTTTTCATCTTGAGCGTTCTCCGTCAGTGTTCCCGAGACCTGATCATTGGCATGGACTTCCTGAGGGAGCACGGTGCTATCATCGGCATTCTACAACGCCTCGTCGCGTTCTCAACGAAAATCGCCCCATCAGAGCATGATCCCAGCCACGATCGAGTATCTCTGCGTGTAATTGACGATGCTGTGACAATACCACCGCGCTCAGGTGTTATGGTTCAAGTGGTGTGCAACAAATTAGCACACGGTGAAATGGTCGCGGAGAGCAATCGGTCCCTACCCTTTTCCCAAGGTGTCTGCGTAGCACAAAGCCTAGTAGATCTCCAGGCTGGCCACTGCAAGGTCCTTGTTACAAATTTTAGCTACAAGCATTGACACCTTTTCTCTGGCACTGTGATCTCCTATGCGCCTACCCAGTAACCAATGCGACTGAGTGTTTTGCTTCCGAGGCAACCGATAGTGCCGAAGCACCTCTCCGTGGCGTCGACATAACTGCAACACTACCTGACGAAAACAAACGAAGACTAAATGACCTGTTGATGGGATTCCACGCCTATTTCGCACGTTCATCGAGAGACCGTCAGACATCGATTACCAAACACCATATTATCACCTACGGCGACGCGCACCCTATACGGCAACAGCCTAACGCGTTTCCTTGACCCAGGCGTCAACTGCATCTGCGCGGTGGTTGGATCGACCGCTTGCCGAGCATCTGCCGGCGCGCCGTAACCATCGTGCGCTTTTTTGACCATTGTGCTCGGTTCTTGCGCGTCCGTTGACTCGACCACCCGCGCCGGCGCGCGAGCCAGAATGAAACGCTGATGTCAGTGTTCCATCGCCGCTAGCCTTCACACCGGAATGACCGGGCCACTCCTTTTTGTCGACAGTGATATCAGCGCCATGTGCACTGTCAAAGATGCCACCACGGCTGTTACACTTCAGTGCTCAATCGTCATGCCTCTGCGTCATTGAATCGCACTGTTTCGCCCACGTCGCCAGCGCGGCCCCTTCGGCACCCTTCCACGGCTCCACCAGTGGGTATCTTTGTCAGCCACGTCTGCTTGAACCACCGGGAGCAATTTCGAACAATCTCAACAAGTTATTGTGAGATGCGCGTGTCAGTTACCACCGCGACCCAGCTTCAGCGCTTTCAGCTTCGTCCGCTGTGTTTTTCACAGTGTCGCCCGCCAGAGACTCTCTGGTTCTCAATGGCCCACACACGTTCACAACCTGGACTTCCCAACGGACACCTTACGGCTTGCCGTTCATGTAATAGTTTTTGTCACTCTCTTTTTTTCATATATCTTCAAATAGTGCAAAGTGCTAGGGGAGGAGGGGGGCCCTGTAGTACCGTCATCATCATCATTTCCTGACCTACACGCCACACGTTTCGCGCAGCTGATTCTGGCTAGAGCTGCACGAGAATAGAACGGGGCTTACGCACCTGGCATGTCAGACGCTGGAAGCCACCGCCGCTGAGTTTTGACCAAAATGTCAAGTTTCGGCACAGCCCCGTTGGCCGCCTACATGACGTCTTCTCATGCCTCTCTCCTGCTCTCGCCTGCAACATGACCAAACAAACTGTGACCTGGTTCTTCTGTTTGCTACACGCGCGTATACCACAGCTACCCATCTCACCACCAGTCTTAAATATGGTCTTCCTTCAATATTTCCTTCAATACGGTATTCCTTGAATATGTTGTTCTTCAATGTTATTCTTTCAATGCGGTCGCAAGTCATAGCACGCAACCTAATTTGCTTCCATACACATCATTTGCCTCTGAGCGCACGACCGTGTTCGAAACCACCCGTCATAAAGAAGAAGGCCGCCAACTAGCGAAGCAGTCTACTACGGCCGACCAGCAAAGCCAGAAAGAGGCCTTTGATGACGACCACGCTCCTGCCGGGAAGTTTTCTCCGGGAACCCTTGTACGGCTGTATGTACTACCTTCTGCACCTGATTCGTCTACCAAGCTACTATGAAATTACCATGGTTCATCAGATTAACTGTACTTCGATGACCAGGCTCCATACCATGTGGTAAAGCGCACATCACCCGTAAATTGCGCCGTTGAACCGCTTACGCCACTCGGTCACCATCGTCGGCGCGGACACGATGTTGTTCACTTAGACCGCTTGACCCGCTCGTTTCCACCTGTTGGATCGCCACGGTGACTTCATCTTTATTCACGGGGCCAATCAAAAAGGAACGAATACAAGAACAGACTAGAGCAAGCTTAATCACGAGAGGGTGACACCACGTGATCGGCGCTCGAGCACCACCACCTTCCTTGTCCTGTTGCTATTTCCAATTTTCCACCTGTTCTTTTGGCTCGCCCAGTAAACCTCCTTACACATGTTGCAAAACACAAACACAAGTTACAATCCGAAACTAGGTCAGAACTCAATTCTACTGTTCATCTCACAAGCTTTTGACTCGTCCTGCATATGGTCATATCTATAAATATACGATTCGCGAAAAACGTCCAATTGTCAAAAATAGATCAAGTATTCTTTACTCATCAACAGGATGTATGAATGGAGAGGGGCGTTTGAACACGGAAGTTCCTGGGGCAGTGGTTATGGTGCGAGGATATTGTGTCGAACAGGCAGGTTAACCCTAGCAGAGAAGAAAGAGGATACCACACATGGCTGTCTCCAGGCAAATGAAAGTGGATAATATATGGTGCAATTTCTATCTGCTTCCTATCATCGCTTCTTTTTATTCATATAACTGAGGCGGTATGAAGGAGAAACTGGTTCATGCGGAAGGACAGCCGTGTTTAAAATTGTCTAAGAGCACAGCCACGCGTGTAAAGTACCGTTAAAGCTGACAGCACCAGACGAGCACAAAACGTGAACGTAAATATATAGGCGGAGGGTACGGCAAATAATGTGTGTGCTTAAAATACCTTAGCTGATCGCTGAAACTGGTGGAATGATGAGTGATGATGTATCACAATTTTAAATTATGCATTGCTGTTTAAATATTGACAATCACGGAACTATTACAGAAAATAAGTAACAAGTCCGTCGAAACAATACTGCACAGCAGTTCTTCTTTTATTGAAGCCACAGACCACGATTGTTTAATATCATTCATGCTTCAATTAGTGATACGTCGTCTAAAGTGAACCACTCAACTTCATTTTCTAGTAGATCTTTTAATTGGTCATGTTTACGTGAGAACAAACATTGCATCATCAGAAATTGCCACGCTATGTCACCATAAATAGCGGGCTGCGTGCTAAATACCGCTTTGACAATGCATCCACGCACGCTACTGTGCTTCGCAAGAGTGCCAGGCATTGCTTTGAGGAACCTTGGCCACGCACCAACATCTTGATGAGAGGGGGTGTTCCAAACTAATTTGTTTGGAAGGTTTCTTTGCAACATTTGTAATCTTCACTTTCCTGTTGCAATGAGCAATTTAGATGATACTTTTGATAAATTCTTCAGTTGACTTTTTGCAACCTTCTCCCCCCCCCCCCCGAAATACACTAGAATGGCTACATATTTATGCGTATGCCAGAGACAGAGAGGGTGTGGATCTCTAAAGGGGAGCACAAAATTTGTGTTATACCTTCAGCTAGTTCGACTCTCTTGTGATTGTTTGTACCACAGGATTATTGCCATGCAGCTTTTTATAACGAAAATACTGGCCTAAGCTATATTATTTTTCATGCCTGGTACTGTTGAGTACACATCTTTGCTCCCGCAAAAGCAAATAACCAAAGCGAGGTTATTGTGAGAAGCATAGTATTGAGTTATTTGTATTTTTTATACATGGTGAAACATGTCTTTTGGACTCGACTTATGGGCAAGGAAACGCTTTGACGAAATTCCCCTACTTACCTACTATAAACATTCCGCATTGCTACATTGTCAGTATGACGTCAACGGTAGTCTTCTCAAAATGTTTCTTGTATTCATGTGCCTTTTCGAAGCACCGAACTTCTGATGACTTTTAAATTGATATGCGCTTATTACAGCCTACAGCACTACGTTTATGATAGTGTATTGCACTATGTTTTGAATGAGCAAGTACAAAGTCTTGGCCTGTAAATTATTATATACTTCGATATTTTCAGAGCACGTATAATCAGAATCACAGGAACTTTGTCGAGGTGAATAATCATATGGCATAATTCATGTGAAGCGTTCAGTGAACTAGAAAACCGTTGAGCATCAACATTAAATATATATTTCGAGATAGCTTTTAATACTTGACTTGTCTGTTTCAACCATTGTGTTAAGTTTTAAGGAGGTGATTTCCGACTTTAGAATACCTTTCATCACGAACTTTATAACTAGACTCGCGTGAACAATTGAAACTATACATTCCAAGAAATATATTATATACGCGTTGATGTACAATAGTATACTAGCCTAACACTTGATGCGGTAGGATAGGACAAGAGCCTGCCATAAATTCTAAGCCATGCAAATGCATAATTACCTAAGTGGTTTGTAGGTTCTGTTCTTCATATTAGTAATAATGTATTCACAAAAATTTGCTCCCTTTACTGCACCTGACTTTCAGAAATATACAATTGCGCTTTATCTTTACAGTGTTCCTTGTATCACCGAAATGCTAAACATTTCAGAGCTTAAAATTCTTGCTATATGATAGCCCTGCCAAATTGCAAATAAAGTACTTCAGATATAGATTTGTCGCTTCCGCTAAACCTGTATGTGACAAAGTCTGTATAATCTGCAATTTACTTGGTTATATAGAAACCGTTCAATTAAAAGTTCACCTCAAACGCAAAGCACAGTCTCTAAAATTTTCTATCCTTAACAAAAAGCACTCATACGATGATTGGCGTAATGCGCCAAAAAGTTTAGTCAGGACAAAAACACAATAATTTTTTTGAGCTACGATTATGTTGACCTCAATTCGATGCTCTGCCGTGGAAGTTCTCTTCAGAGCAGCCTACAATCGTGCGTCAACTAGAAAGTACGGCAAGTCCAATGTACTAGAATATTGTGATGTAAGTCTTCTCTGGAACTGTTCACGACGAACCATGTGGTCAGCGACCCCAACCAAATTTCACTTTGGTCTCCCCAGTTTTGCTCTGGGGAAAAAGTGAAACTTTTGTTAGATAGACATCACAGGTCACAAGCTCTGTTTTTTATGCTTGAAAATATGTATGGTTATAAGAAAATCTAGCTAACCAAAGTGCAATAGTTTGTTATGTTAATAATGCTGTTATATGAAAGGGCATTGTCTACGTTTAACTTGATGTTCAATAGGTTTCTAAAAAAATTTTAATGAGCATCTGCAGTCCGTGAGATAATGGTACATATGGTGAACGACTTGTACTGAGACATAATTCTCGTAATATTGTTGCAAATCAACAAAATATACGACTGTTTTGCAACAAATTTCAATAATTATTCATTCAGAAGCTGCCGCCAGATACTCATAATACCTATTGCGTTTCTTTAGTACGTTTTGTTTTCTTTGCTTATGTAGCGACTTGCTGTAGAATGGTCTGAATACCAACAACAACAACAACAACAATGACGACGACAACAACAACAACAATAATAATAATAATAATAATAATAATAATAATAATAATAATAATAATAATAATAATAATAATAATAATAATAATAATAATAATAATAATAATAATATAATAATAATATTAATAATAATGATAGCGATCAATGTCTTGTAATTTGTGCTTCACCAGGACCATTGGCGAAAATGCAAAAGATTTAAAAAGAATTCCTTCCAAAAAATATTGCCGATCACCCTAATGCCCCGTTCAGCGGAATCGCTTTTGCTCAAGTAGCAGTGGTACGTGATGGCATATCGCATTTCATAAAACCGAAAATACCAGCCATGCAAAGTGAAGGCTTTTATTTTTCTCCGTGAACGCCGCAAAGAAACAGCTCTGTCAGGCAGTGTTTGGTGTTCGAAAAAATATCACCACTTGCCAATGCATGTTACCACTAAGTGAGTGACCTGGATGACAAAGACCCCTTTGTGGACATTTGAACATACGTAAGTAGCACTGCAAGGATTCTTTTAGATAGGGGAGAACGACAGTCAGCTACTTCTAAATATTTTTCTTTCAAACTTTTTTTTTCATATTGGTCATCCTGTGCTCTTGAATATCTAACCACGGTATCATAAAAATGACTTCACTGCAACATCACGCCTAAAATGAGCGCGCAAAAACAATACGTTGACTCGAGCATTCGCGTGGATTTGAATGCGTATTACAGATCGCAAGCTCAAGAGAGGTCCAGCGGGACAAAATATTTGTTAAATATATTTACCAGCATCCATATACCACTGGCATGATCTCTTTTTATGGTTGGGTAATAAGATGAAAGGTACCAGAATGTAGCGAAGCAAATGATAAAAAGAAGATTGTAAAAAAATAGGAAATGTCCATGTAGATGTGGTGAAATTATTTGAAACTACGGTGTCGTGTAAGACAAAACAGGGCGCTTTGATACAAATGAATCATGCAGTTCTCATTGCTTTTTTTAACTGTAAAATGTGCTTATATTCTTGCGTTAGTGTGAACTCTAAAAATCTGCTTCAAGTTTATTTCAACGGAGAAACCACATTTGTTTTGAAGCAGAGTGAAACACAGCGGCTTGAGTGATGGCAGTGGCCATTTCTTGTCATTGCCTTATTGTGACAAGTCGGGTGTAATACTTATAGTCTCAAATAGGCCATATTGTTGCGCGCTAACACTTGCGAAGAGTGAACTTTTCATTCCTATGATACCAAATAATTTGCTTTCAAAGAAGAATTTTTGAAAACAACTACGGAGCTATGTTAGGTGCGTTCAACAACGGCAACTACGAGGTGAGTCGTCCGCTATATTTCTGCAAGAAGTGCGTGGTGATTTGCGGTGGCCTTTGACGGCACTGGAATTATAAAGTGTAAAACAAGCTTTATTTTCTACTAATCCGCTATTGTTTTGAATTTTCAAGACTAATACCTCCCCTTACGGCGTAACCATTTTTTTTTATTCTTTTGCGTATATCTCAGTCAATCGTAAAAGCTTTCTGAATAGACCAATTTTCCAAAAAAAAAAAAAAGAACACTGAATGTGAACTCGTCGCCGTTTGAAGGTTCGGGCGCGGGACGTAATGTGCCGTGTAACGTTGAATCAACGGGGCAAACTAAGTTCATTTCTCACTCTAACAAGTGTATTTTGTCACAGTAAGCTAAAAAATCAAGTAATAATTGCGTCTTCGTCACTATGCGGCAACCGTTATCCTGACTGACAGCAGTGGTACGCCCTATGAGCACAAATACTGTTCACGCGTGCACCCTACAGTCGAAAACGATGACACAGCCTCTATAGGCGGCAAGCGAATGTTCGTGAAATATTTGCTTTCTTTTAGGGTCAATGCAACACAGAAAGCTATCTTCATGAAGCGACAGGTTCTCGAGGTGGTCATTTTGTTTTCTTCATAAGTAAATTTTTGGGATGTCGAGGTGCTAGCTTTGGCAAAAAAATAGTCTACTAAAATTCCGGTGCTGCAGTCCATTCCGGGTAGCTAAGCAGCTTTCTTTTTTTTAACGAAATTCTAGATTGGCTACGAATTCATTGTGACAAAGTAGCCGGTGTCACTAAAATAACACCAACCTCTCCTATTTCATCATTTGAATAAAAAATGTAAACCTATGCCCTGCTCTGGTAAAGGTTGGTGACTACCACGCTCGTGCTTTTTGTGTATAGGTTGTAGGCCACCTCTGAAATCTGTAAATACCACCCATGTTTTGGCAGCCGCTGTCGTAGAAAAAAAAATAAAAGTCTACTTATTGCCATGTCGCTCAGCTGACGTAGACGATGTCACTCTCAAGACCAACCAAGAAAGGCTTTTATGTGGAGGGAACCAAAGTTCTGTACGGCTCTCAACGCTCGGTTGTAGAACCATATGTGAATATGCGTGTTTCGGCTGCGTATCCTTTGTACGTGCTCTGCGATGCGATCAGTCGGGTCTCGCTTTTTGCCCTGATTGCGGGAATATATAGCAGAGTGTCTGGTGGTGACAGTGGTGGTGACACCCAATAAACCGGTAAAGTATGGAGAATAACTCTTTCCGGAGCTTAGCCCTGACAGTTTCTAAAGGCTGGATAAGTAAACCGTGGCGATTCATAACACCTGTCTTGTAAAAGTCATAGCGATTTCGCATTTGTCTTAAACTGGAGCAACCGTTTACAGAGAAAGCTGTTATGATGTCGTAACAAGCGTTTTTTTTTTTTGTTTTCTTTTGGCACCGTAGTTGGCGATCGCCGCCGCCACAGCCACACGGTGCCCACAATAACTATTTTTCGAAAGAGGAAAAATAGAGGGCATAAAAAAGAATATGCGGGGTGTATTTGGGTTCTAACATGGATCCTCCACGTGTTATCCTAGTATCCTACCACAGAGCCAGGTCCAGACTTGAAACTCTGCTGAAAAATGGTACCTATTAAGACGTTACGTTTAATCACAGCTGCCAGATAGAAACAACAACCCGGCATCACACCATGCGAATAATGTAACCACGCGTTCACTACAAAAGGCTCAGTAAAAAATTCTCTATTGTCAGCAGCTACCACATCATGGAGGCGAAAATGTTCGAGGCTCGGACCCATAAGTTGACGTGCACGTTGAAGAACAGCGGGTGGACGATATTTCTGCAGCTCTTTACTACGGCGCTCTCATACACATAACGTAGATTTGTGGCGTTAAACCTGAGCATTTATTATTGTCAGCCACCATATCAACAAAGGCCTGCCAATGACTTTCAACTGCGTACTGATTGCGGCGTTGTGAGTGCTCTCCAACTCGAGAGTATTTACGTTTAATGGCGCGGAGGGTATCTTGGCATCATACTTGAATTAGTAGCTGCAAGAGCGATTACTACTGGCTCTAGAAATAGCCCTCTTTCAGCTTTCGCTGTGACTGTGCTTCACTTTCCACGTAGGCCGGGCCTCTCACTGTTTTTTCTCCTGCTATAACACTAAAATACGAAAGCTCACTTATTTCAACCTATTTAGAAGAATAGAATCAGCGGAACTTTCCACACAAATTCATCTAGCAAATATCACCAGTAACGATCGCACGAAATGCATTATAAAGGTACAGAGCATTGAGACGTGGTATTTTGATCGTATCTAGGCGTAGTACAAGGAGAATATACTAGTGCGAGCATTAAAACAGGCATAAGAAACACTAACGTAGTACAACGACAGCTGCCAGGATCTTTCGCACTTTCAGCCAGCATCGGCATTAAGACGCAACCGCGGGGCCGCATTCGGTACAAATGTGGGCTAAATGAGCACTGGGTCCAAGCTTTGCTATATTTAAAGTTGTGACGACATGAAAGCGATGTTGCAGCGGTAGCTTACAGGTTACCGTGCTCGTCTACAGAAATCAAAGAGGTAGGCTCCACTCGTGCCGCTGCAGCCACATCACTACGGAGGCAAAGTGGTGCACACGCTTATATAATGGATTGTAAGTGCTCGGAAAAAAACTACAGAGAGTAATGATAGTCTGGAGCATTGCCGTACAGCTTAGCACTCAGCTAAGCGGCCTTTGGGCATTAAACAATTAATAGAAAACAAACAAAAGCGATTGAACGAATCACCAGTTTCTCGTTGGTTATTGACTCGCATGTCACTTTTTTTGTAACATGAGTGGAGCTATCACAGTTCATACGTGAAAGCGGCGATGCTATTTATAGGTCAATGTCATGGGTGATTTACGGTAACACCAATCGATCCCCCTTGCTTCACCCACTCATCATCATTCAATTCGTGTATTTGCCATGATTTTTAAAAAAATTCTATATTGCAAGCTTACATAGCATAGCGGTAAAGATGGCACTAGGAGATCAAAATATGTGTGCTAAACGTCCTCGAGGCCCATAGGGGCTCACAAGAAGTGTTTTATATTGCAAGAAGACGGCAGCACTCCTTAGGCGGGTTTTTTCGAAGAGAGAATGGCAGCATTATATCTAACGCGAAAATCTACCTGCTCTCCCGGCAATGAATCAGCAATCATGATTATAGACGCGAGGTGCCACACAATCAGCTGCACTGCATGGCTAGGCGAGATAAGCGCGCACATGGAGGCTTCGAAGAATAGTTTTTTTACTTTATTTATTTCTTTTTGCCTTATGTGCAGTGCTCTAGCGGGGAACCTCGCAAGAATTCGTGTTAGTTTCTCTGTACCTCGACAACTGATATAGGTCCTGAATACGGGTAGAAGAACAATATTTTTGTTGTATGCATCAGCCCGTTTCCGCCTAAAAGTTCGATAGATCCCATGTACAATGAAAATCGACGTTATGGGAAGCATGTGGAGGTAACGTGACCATGTTGTAAAGTTTTGTTCAGTGACACGTTACGAGGTGACGCTAACTATATGTACAATTGGTGCACGCAGATAAATATGCTGAACAATGTCAGATGTTTATATAAACTGTTGTTTACACTTGCTCAATGATTTCTACAGGAACACGAGTATTAGCACCACCAGAAGCGATAAGCTGGTATGTAGCGCTTGCGACAGCGAAGATGGCGGCCCTGGACGCTGGCAGATAAATCAGCTTGAGTGGATGTCACCTAAATACAATCGACGTTAACTCCACGTGATTGCTGTATCATGGGAATACACATATAATAGGGAGATTTAGAATAGCACACCGCTAGCCCTTGCGGTGCTGTCGCTGCCACTGCACATGCGTCCGAGCCGCTGTTCGCGGTCTGCCTGCAGAAAATCGGAAATAGCGTACGGTGATCGCGGCCCGCGAGACCCGCGAAGGGCTGTGTGTAGCTTTCGTGTTTTGGTTGGCGGTCGGGGCGAAAGTCCTTAGGATTTTCCCTGGGGGAGCAAACGCTATTCTAAATCTCATATGGCACCCGCAACTAAAGCAAAGCCCGCAACATCCGTGAACGCTATTCTAAACCTCCCTAATGTTTGGAAAAGTGGATATCCAGCACTGCAATCACAATTGACATTTGATAAACATTAAAAAGACTCTAAAAAGTGATACCATTTTTTGCGAATCAGAAAAGTTCCATTTCTTAGCACTCCGAAAAACTCCAGTCTTTCCGCTTTACAATGCCCAGTATAGGGTAGTAAACACGCGAAAAGAAAATGCGGTTGGAAAGGCCACCTTGAGGTGATCACACAAAACACCGTGATGTGAGAAATTTTGAAGAAGGTTACTGGGTCCTACGTAGCTTCCAATCGATAAAGTATAATTGAATCGTTATGTGTGGTCGCCATTGACTAAGCATACGAATTTTCAGAAAATTTCACTGAGCCAATGCCGACCCCGAAGAACAGTGGCTTTACTGGCAGACGATGGCGTGAAGCGCGTCTTATCAAGACCAACTACGGGCAGTCCAGAAGGTGCACAATGACGCCACAAGGCACGGCCTGACGGTACCTGCGTGGACGCGGCCCGCCTCGGTCTGAAAAGACCGGGCTTCAGGACACAAATAATGTTTTGTGAATGAATGAATGAGTGCCATGAAAGTAACGAAATACATTTTGTAATTACTTACGTCACGTGCACAGAATTTTGTGCCTAATTCAAGAACGAAACTTCAACCTTGATTTTATCTGCTAATAATCAATGTATGATAGTGAAACATATGGCATTTGATATCTTAGAAGGGAGTTCATCGATCAGATCCAAGTTAGTGATCCTGTTTAGTGTTGATTCCAAGTATATCTGCCAAGTAGTTCCGAGAGCTGTCGTAGCTGTGCGGTAGCACACCTTATTTCGGGGCCGAACACTGAGCTTCCTTTTCTACTGAGACCCTGGCACTAATTTTTTGCATTGGTCAAATCAATGCTGCCGCTGTCAGCTTTTTCTTAACGCCCTTGCGTTAATTAAACTGCCCGTGTGTGTTCTCATCGTTACTAGGTAGATACTAAGTTTCAATCATCTTTTTCACATGCCTGCCCGTGGGCATATGCCGCTGTATGGCGAAAAATGCCTTACAACGTGTATACGTGACAGACGTTTGACATTATTCACGTCGTGACCAGTGCGTCGCATTCGTCAAAACATCTTGCCCTACCATACTAGTTTTGGTTCTCGCCGAATTATTGGTGTGATCACGAGAGCACCCAGATGCATGCGAATAGATAGATAGATAGATAGATAGATAGATAGATAGATAGATAGATAGATAGATAGATAGATAGATAGATAGATAGATAGATAGATAGATAGATAGATAGATAGATAGATAGATAGATAGATAGATAGATAGATAGATAGATAGATAGATAGATAGATAGATAGATAGATAGATAGATAGATAGATAGATAGATAGATAGATAGATAGATAGATAGATAGATAGATAGATAGATAGATAGATAGATAGATAGATAGATAGATAGATAGATAGATAGATAGATAGATAGATAGATAGATAGATAGATAGATAGATAGATAGATAGATAGATAGATAGATAGATAGATAGATAGATAGATAGATAGATAGATAGATAGATAGATAGATACGCTAAATGTGTTTGCAACAGGCAAAGAAATGCTTCGCATTTAACAACGGTATCCTTAATGCTCTTGCCGAAATGTAGTGAAATGTAGGGTGGGCTCGGCGGCTGTGCACCAACGCAGACCGCTAATCCTTTCACTCTTGTCATGCAGGTGTTTCAGTGCGCATTCCTGCGCATACTGCTTTCCGTTTTCCTGCCAGCTTCCTTGACCACACCGTTGCAGTATCAACATCGTTCCAGCGAAAGTGGCACGCTTACCTGTCACGCCCTCTTGGTCTTCGACACAAGCTTATCAACCGCAACGTACTTGGAACCACTGGATTTCACCTCACGCAACAGATCTGGATCCCTTCCGGCGCCACCGGTCAGCTACATGGTCCTCGACAAAACCTGGTCGACGCTATCAGCATCGGCATCGATGCCTGTGTCGACTACAAAAGAGCGGCCTTTGCCGGCGGCGCTGTGTGGGCTCGGCGGCTGTGCACCAACGCAGACCGCTAATCCTTTCACTCTTGTCATGCAGGTGTTTCAGTGCGCATTCCTGCGCATACTGCTTTCCGTTTTCCTGCCAGCTTCCTTGACCACACCGTTGCAGTATCAACATCGTTCCAGCGAAAGTGGCACGCTTACCTGTCACGCCCTCTTGGTCTTCGACACAAGCTTATCAACCGCAACGTACTTGGAACCACTGGATTTCACCTCACGCAACAGATCTGGATCCCTTCCGGCGCCACCGGTCAGCTACATGGTCCTCGACAAAACCTGGTCGACGCTATCAGCATCGGCATCGATGCCTGTGTCGACTACAAAAGAGCGGCCTTTGCCGGCGGCGCTGTGTGGGCTCGGCGGCTGTGCACCAACGCAGACCGCTAATCCTTTCACTCTTGTCATGCAGGTGTTTCAGTGCGCATTCCTGCGCATACTGCTTTCCGTTTTCCTGCCAGCTTCCTTGACCACACCGTTGCAGTATCAACATCGTTCCAGCGAAAGTGGCACGCTTACCTGTCACGCCCTCTTGGTCTTCGACACAAGCTTATCAACCGCAACGTACTTGGAACCACTGGATTTCACCTCACGCAACAGATCTGGATCCCTTCCGGCGCCACCGGTCAGCTACATGGTCCTCGACAAAACCTGGTCGACGCTATCAGCATCGGCATCGATGCCTGTGTCGACTACAAAAGAGCGGCCTTTGCCGGCGGCGCTGTGTGGGCTCGGCGGCTGTGCACCAACGCAGACCGCTAATCCTTTCACTCTTGTCATGCAGGTTAGTAAAACTTACAGTCTTCTCGCTAAGAAGTCTAGTAATTACCTGCTGTTTCAGCTGCCGCGCCCACACTGCTGCGTTCTTGTTGCACTTGAGTGTTCTCGTGTTATTCGTGCCTTGTTGATGATGTCGGGCGATATTGAAAGCAATCCGGGTCCTGCTTTTAATGCTGTACTAACTGAACTGCAGAAATTGTCTGCCGGTCAGACGGAATTAATCAGTCAGGTACAGGACCTTAAGTCCCATTTGCTATCAACAGATAAATCTATAGCAGATCTCAGTAGACGCATGACTGATCTGGAAGGGCACTGTCAAAATATTATTTCCTTACGTACTGATGTGGAAGCGCTCAGAAGAGACACCGCTCGCGCGAGTGACCTTCTGCGCAAGCTTGATGCACGCGTGGATGAAGCCGAGAATCATTCTCGGCGCAATAACCTCATATTTTATGGCCTTCCTGAATCAACTGGATCGGAAGCACTTGTCCAAGTTGAACAACTTGTCATCAAGCACTGCCGTGATCGTCTAGGTATTTCCATCGATCCGAAGGAAATTGAGCGCGCGCATCGTCTGGGTCGCCGCAAGGGTACTAACCACCATCGCCCCATAATAGTTAAATTCGCATTCCATAAAACAAAAGGAGAGATTCTTTCTAATGGACGGAAATTTAAAGGAACCACTTTTAGTGTTGGTGAAGATTTTTCACGTCGTGTGCAAAACGTCCGTCGGCAATTGATTGCCTTTGCTAAAACCAAGTCGCTGCCTTTTTCCATCACGTACAAGACACTGCTAATGGGTCACAAGCGCTACGTCTACGATGAGCAATCGCAAACTGTAAGGGAAGCGTCGTAGCAATTTCCTCGGCGCAAATCTGCCGGGCACACCCCCACACCTCAATCTGGCCTGTCACTTTCGGTAGTCTTTGCTAACGCGCGCAGTTTTTTTCCGAAACGCATAACTTTTTCTGAGCTTGCTTTGTCATCAAGCAGTAACGTATTGGTGATAACCGAGACTTGGCTGACAAATGATATAACCGATGCAGAAGTGCTAGATCACCTACCTGGATTTCAACTTTATCGTAAGGACCGTACAGGCGCACGTGGAGGCGGGGTTCTGATAGCTGTGCACCAACAGTTATCGTGCTCGGTGGCCAGGACCAACTCTCCTGAACTTGAAATTCTTTGGGTCGTTTGCCGTGCTCGCCCTCATACTGTCCTTGTAGGCGTTTGTTATAGGCCCCCGAACAGTGACCCAGATTTCGCATATAAGCTCAACAACAACCTGAGTGACCTTGGGAAACAGTATCCGCAAGCAGAGATACTGCTTTTCGGCGATTTTAATTTCCCTCAAATAGATTGGAGTAGTAGCGTCCCGTCAGCTGTGGGCAGTGAGCCCGCAAAGGACTTCATAGATTTCTGCCTGAATTGCAATCTAACCCAACTTGTATCCCAACCAACGCGCGTTACAGAGAGCAATTCCAGCATCTTAGATCTAATACTAACTAGTCATCAAGAGAGCTTATCATCAATTACATATCTGCGTGCCGTCAGTGACCACAAGGTAATCCATGCGGCCTTTGCGTTTCGACCTGTAAAACGCGATCTTGTCACCAAAACAATCCGTCTTTACGACAAGGGCAATTATAGTGCCATCAATAATGAATTGATATCTTTTCTTCCTGATTTCGAGAGAATAAGCCATACACGCTCTGTGGATGAGAATTGGATTATATTTAGAGATACGTTAGCCACTCTTGTCGAGAAATTTATCCCAAAAATAACGTTTACCGCAAACCGAAACAAGCCATGGTTTTCACGTACACTTCACAAACTAAGAAACAAGAAAAAACGCCTCTTCCGATCAGCCAAACAGTCTAAACTTCTGTCCTTATGGGAAAAATATTACGCCGCGGAAGATGATTATCTTAGAACCATTCGAAACGCCAAGCACGTGTTCTTTCATGAAGAGCTGCCCAAAATGCTTGCAACCAGCCCTCGCAAATTCTGGGAGGTGATAAACCCTCAGGAGATGCGCACCACTAGTCTTTCAAATGCGCATGGCGATATAGTCGACAACAATGAATGCGCGAACCTTTTTAACGAGGCCTTTTTCTCTGTTTTTACGAATGAGAGTTCAGTTCCCGATTTTTCTTCACCTGCGCGCAGCACCGAGTCTATGCCCCCGTTTGCATTTTCTACGGACGGCATCATTTCGATTATAGAAAAGATTAAGCTTTCTTCTTCTGCAGGTGTGGATGACATTAATTCAAAACTTCTCATAAATGTTAAACATGTGTGTGCCGCATACCTTACATTGTTATTTTCGCAGTCATTATCATCAAGCATTCTGCCAGCAGACTGGAAAGTAGGCAAGGTCGTTCCAGTCTACAAATCAGGTAACAGAGATTCTCCACTAAATTACCGTCCCATATCCTTAACAAGTATCCCCTGCAAAATCATGGAACATGTCATCTACTCCCATATCATCAACTTCTTGGACTCAATGCACTTTTTTCATCCTTCTCAACACGGGTTCCGAAGGGGTTATTCTTGTGAAACGCAGCTGGCCATTTTCATTCACGACTTACATTCTAACCTTGACTGCAACATTCAGACCGATGCTCTTTTCCTGGATTTCGCCAAAGCATTTGACACTGTCCCTCACAAACGCCTAATTCTTAAATTATCCCTGTTAAATCTAGATCCTAATGTACTTGCATGGATAACATCTTTCCTGACTAATCGTTCCCAATTTGTGTTTGTTAATAATCACTCATCTAACCGACTACCTGTAACCTCAGGTGTCCCGCAAGGGTCTGTCTTAGGGCCTCTACTCTTTTTAATTTACATTAACGACCTACCATTGCATGTATCATGTAACTTTCGTATGTTTGCCGATGACTGCGTAATCTACCGATCAGTAACCAACATTCATGACCAAACACTAATTCAGCATGATCTTAACAACATACAAACATGGTGTGATCGTTGGTTAATGAACTTAAATCCTAATAAATGTAAGCTCGTTTCTTTTTCTCGCCACCGTAACCCTTTTGAGTTTACCTATTCCATCACTAATGTTCCCATACAATCAGTTCAATCATTCAAATACCTCGGCATCACCTTGGCTCATGACCTGTCTTGGCGTCATCACACTACTAACATCATCTCGTCTGCTAATAAATCACTCGGGTTTCTCAGACGACACTTACGCCATACTCCGCCTTACGTCAAGTCGCTTGCATACAAATCATTTGTCAGGTCCAAACTCGAGTATGCATCTTCCATCTGGAGCCCTCATCAATCATACATCATAAGTGAACTCGAATCACTTCAAAATCGGGCTACCAGGTTCATTCATTCTGCATATTCATACGATATCAGCATCTCATCTCTAAAGGCGGAATCAGGTCTAGAAACCCTTGCTTCACGCCGACGGTGTGCCACCCTCTCTCTTTTTCATATGTTTTATTTCAGTTCACTGAATCATCCACCGTACATCACGCCCCCTCCGCACATATCCCATCGCACTGGTCATCCGTTACAAGTCGCATTACCACGTACCCGGACCACTGTATTCCAAGCCTCCTTTTTCGTAAGAGCAGCAAAAGACTGGAATGGCCTTCCTCACGCCACCTGTGCCATCACTAACCCATCTATGTTTGCAGAAGCCATTAAAAACACCGTTGTATAGTTCTCTTTTTTTGTTATGCACCACCCCTTATGTAATACCCCTACAGGGGGTCTTTAAGGAAATAAAAGTGAAGTGAAGTGAAGTGAACCCCTTGACGATCTCAGTTGATGCTTAGCACAACCGCCTTTCTCAAGCGAAGGAAGTGTACGTTGCTGTGATCGAAACCTCACAGAAAAAAAAAAAACACGTGTCTGTAGTAATAGATGCCCCCTGGTTGCATCGACGGTTCCATATACTAGTAGTTTAAATAAGGAGACATGAGATAAAACACCAGTGAAAAAGAATATTACCATCTGTACAATAATTTACAGGAAATATGAAGTAACAGCTGACTGCAACACTTCTCCTTGCAAATAAAAAAAGCCCTTCTCGGGAGTTCTTCACACCAGGTTTCCGGCTGTTATAAAGAGCATCGTGTGCAAGAAGAGGACTGAAACTGTATTTGGAACTTATTTGCAGCTCTCAAAGCAAGATGTGGTGCTCTTCACGGAAGAGTGTTGCCATGTCATCAAACTAAATTTTTAGATGGAGTAATTGTGGCATGTGGACCTTCTAGATTCCATCTGTGGTAAGTCAAAAGAACACTGATTTCACAAAATACAACGACTTCGCAGGCCGAAGAGGTTTTCGCTCTGCCAGATTACTAAAAGCGAAAACTCTTTTCTATGTAAGAATTTTGGATCTTTTATACTTTTATGTGAACTCAACTTTTGTGATATGGAATAGTAACATTGTGAAAGTATAGAGGAGCGTCTGCATGAGATACCTAAAAGGGCCCCGTTTACGCAACTTATACTTTGCAGATCGTGGCAGGCTTCTTAGTAGTCGCCTGAACAAGAAATGTCGTAAGGGCAATTACTTTACTTGGTCGTTTTAAGCACTGAGGCATCTGCTTTGAGTTCCATTGTTTGAAAAAAAAGGGGAAGGGGGAGTGCTTTTTGACGACTCAGGAGTCTAGGTTGTAGAAGTGTGCATAATTTGTTCCATCTTATTTTTTTAGATGCGAAGCAACCTATGAACAAGTGATGTCTTCTACTATGCCGTAGCCACCCCTAAAAATGTCCTCGATGTTCATGACGATTAATAAAAGCCCGTTTCAGACTACACATTTTATTTCTGCCAACACGACACAGCTAATGTAAGATACCCAACATATACCGTTACGATCACGATGACCCTCACAGCGATGAAGATGAAGACAATCATGATCACGGACAGTGACTCGCTTGTGCAGTATATGATGTCTAGATATATTCTACGACGCATTTCGTCCTCTACGACTCGAAACAATCAACAAACACCAGAGGAAGATGCATTGACCTCGTCTTTGCCAACTCTAGGCTAAATTCGATACCACAAGGCCGTTATAAGTGAGGCAAAACAAAATTGGTAACACCACACAACGTGCTTTTTATGACCAATAAGCACTGTATGTAATTGCACACTGCTTTCTCACTAAATGGCATGCGTGAGTGGTTAATGTAACGGGTAATTTAAGATATCACACAGTGATCCTCCTGCTTCGCTCACTATTCAAAACTCACTTCGTGAATATGATGTGATCTCTAAAATCTGTCTTAATAAGTGCAGCAACATGAAACTTGAACCGGAGCACTGACTTGACTTAATTGAGCGTAACTATCCGAAAGACACTCAGGAAGCCAGCCTTCATCATATACTTTAAATATATATGGGCGCATCACGGGCCCCTTTAATTGCTGTTTTTTTCTTTATACATCTATTATAAAACACGAAGACGTACTTTATAAAAATGGGAAACTCAAACGCAGTTGTGCATGCTTTGGCTAATTTCCTTTTGTAGAGTACAACCTATTTTATGAAACATACTCATCATAATCATCATAAGATGGTGATCTGAGCCAATGCGAGTCTAGTCTTCCCTTCTAGCCGTTAGGTGACCAGGGCTGTTGCTTCTCTTGAGCAAGCTGTCACAATTATGGTCATATTCATGGTCACATTTGTGCTACAAGTGCGACTGACACAAATTTTTTTGTTTCTCGCGATTCACGTCAAATAAATGGTAGAACCCTCAAATACCTGTGAAGTATACTCCCAAACGTAGGTGCGTCAAAAAAATCTATTCAGACGTTTCGAATATAGAGGTATTCTTCCTGCCCTACTGTGATAAAATGAATCAGTATGAGCTTGTCTTCGAGTGCTAGCAGAATACATCATGACGTTTCAGATACGCTACGTTCCGTAGCTGCGTTGACTACGTTTTAGCGGCAATTAGGTACGTCTTGCGTTATAATTCATCTATATCGGAGCGTGAAACTCACCAATTTTGACGTTGTTGCCTGACAAAGCTCATTGCTTACAGTCACAGAGAAAAATACCCTATGAAGATTTCGTCCCTTTCATACTTGACTATAGGAAGGAAGAATGTGCCTCTTAATACACCAGGTCTTCCAGACAGAGTTTATTCAACCGAAGATGTTCGATTTAGCAGTTGCTTGAAGAAGTTTTGTGATGCCAGAATACCTCACAATACATCACTTGTGAAATAGGGCAGTGATCTTGTCAACCTTGTGTGCAGTATTGCTTTACTCACGCGCATATTGCAGTGATTACTAGCGCAAAAGGAATGTCGTATATACTCATCGGTTGGCGAATACAGAATCGCTACATTGGCTGAGGAATGCGCTGTTGACCTCCTTCCTTTTTCTCTTGACTTCCTTACTTTTTTCTAATTACAGTGTTTCTGCTAAATGGGACATGCCAATACAACAGGCACGCAATACATGACGCATGACGCATCTTGAAATAATTTTCTAAATTGCACCTAATCCCTACTAAAACTATTGCGGTGTTATACAGGCATAATATAGTTATACTTTCGGCCCCAGTTGTAGTCTGAAGGTTAGATGCTCGAAATGTTAGGGGGTGTACTATGGGTGTCATTGAAGCTGGTTAGAGCACCATTCATCCCGCAAGGCAATCGAAAATTTTTTCAACTGTACTTAGTTCAGTTAACTTTCCTACCTTTCTGATACTTTTTTCTTCTCTCTTCCCGAGAAGGGATCTTTTGATTGACAGGCTGGTAGATGTCAAATGTACCGTTTTCTAGTACGGAGTCTCTCGTCATCTAACAGTCACGTTAAATGTTATTCAAGTCAGCGCCAAGACTAAACCGGCGTGAATGAAAAGGGCGGGACTACAAAGCGAAAGTGTGAACGCTGTTCTTCGAAATTCAACAAGCCAGCTTTTTGCCTGACCTAACATACCACCACGACAGTAATAAACAAAACCAAAAAGAATGAACATGGCAACGCAGGAACTGCGAGCCTACATTGAATAGGGGTAGAACATGTGCTCCGAGACCAATAATCTTAGTTCTAGTGTCTTCGAGGCTATTACAGGCTCGCAAGAAGTGTCTTTTTTTTTTTTTTAAGAAGATGGCACTACTTCTCAGGCGCTCTTGTTTGAAAGGAGAAGGGGAGCGATATTTCGAAGACAGCATGCGGCTAGCTCTCTCGGCACAGAATTGGCCATCATGATAGCAGACGCGAGCCGCCAGATAACCTGCAGCATTCCGCGTCTTGTCAATGCCAACTAGAATAATATAATCAGGGCTGCTCACTGCCGCCATGACGTAACCCGTTTTGCCCGAGCGAGCAAGCGTACGGGAGGCTGTGAATCGATTGCCACCATCGGCAAGTTTTACATGCCTAATAGATTTATTTTGCCTTATGGGTGAAACGAAAAGCACTGGCTTGAGTAATGTATTGCACTTGAGAGCGTTGGGAGACTCACTTTCGAGCCATTCCTTTCACGAAAAAGTCAAAGATTGTTCACTGTCGAACGTGTGGTCGATCTGTAGGAGCAAAATTTGATGGCCCAACAAAGTGACAAAATAAATAGGGTAAAATTTATTCTTTTTTTGTTTACACGCACGCACACTATCTAGAGCATGCCAATAAACATTTTCCACTCAATTTAAGGGTTCATGCAGTTTGATTGGTACTCTTTTGAACATCTGTCTTGATAGACACGTAGTCAATGAGGAGAATGTGTGCTGCATCCAGAAGTTTTTAGTTGAGCATATTATCAGGCTGATGACAATTTCAAGAGGAAAAATCTTTCATTTCACAAGCATCTTTTCTGACTGACACAAAAAGGGCGTTTCTCCTTTGCTCTGGCCTTCTATTCGCTTCTTCTAGCCGCTTCTATAGCTTAGGGCCTGGGAAAAAGTTTAGTACTGGGCTTATATGAAACTTTGTAGCCCCAGTAGGCGCTTCTACTGCACTGCCGGTTTTTGCATATGTAAATTTTCGGTAGTGGTTCCTAAATATTCTAGCATTAGGTATATCTCAGACGCCTCAAAATCAATTAATAAAGCGTTTTATCATAAGTGTCTACGCGCATAAAAACTTCAAGAAAACATAACAGGCTAAGATGTTGATGAGACTGCACCATGGCTCAAAATTATATTACTGCAATGATGTCGTAGGAACACTGGCAAAAAAAAAAATACTATGCCCAAATCCTATGCACCAAGTAATGCAACAGCATTCCTTCCATTTTTCTCAACCAAGTTAACAGAGGTAATACAACAAGTCCATGGTGGTTATCGCCAATAAGAAAGTATTTACTGACCTTGAAGTAAAAACACCTGTTCTGAAAACGTACTGCCACGCGCGTTTATTATTTTAATGCTGCAGGAATAGACTCAGTTGTCGGTCCAGTTCAGGTGCAGCAGTGCTTATACCATCACAAGGGGTAACTCGGTGTTTTAAGACTTCACATGTGACAACGTCAACAACGGCAGAACTCGAGGCTCTGCGCAATGCACTGGAACACATCAATTCAGAAGAAAGACCAGGTAAATGGGTTGTGTTTTCTGACTCAAAACCAGCGTTACAGTGCCTGATATCAGTTCTCCAACGCGGATGCCACGACCAGTTGACCTACCAAACCGTGAAACTTCACCACCTTTTAATACAAAAAGGCCATGACATCGTCTTTCAGTGGTTACCTAGGCATAGTGGTATAGGCGGCAATGATTCTGCAGATCATGCTGCTCGCACGTCACATAAAGAAGCGAACAGCGTTCCGATACCGCTTTCAAGAGCGGATGCGGCGAGGCAGATTCGTCAACTGGCCCGCAGTCTCACACTGACTGAGTGGAACACACCAAGCATACGACGTACACGACTGCACGAGCTCGACTCTTCACTACAACTCCGGCCACCACCCGGCCTACATCAACGTGCAGCTTAGCTTCTCTATCGCTTTTGGCTGGGAGTTGCTTTCACGAAGCTTATACCACGTTAATCGGAATTACTGACAGTGCGGCATGCGATGTTTGAGGCACCGACGAAAATATCGAACACCTGCTGTGTCATTGTCCTCGATTTGCCTCAGAAAGACAAGTACTTGCCAACGCAATGCGGCGACTGGATGATCGGCCTCTTCCTGTGCAGGTGCTACTACAGCAACGTACACATGCCTCGACTGGCCACAAGGCAGTGAAAGCCCTGCTGTGTTTCCTGTGAAAGACAGGCTTGTGTGAACGCCTCTGACATGCAGTAAAGTTCTACACGCTGCAGTGAAATTACTGTCAGTCTCTCTCCCACCCCCTTTTTTCCCCTTTCTTCCCTCTTTCTCGTCCTTCTTGTCCCCTTCCTTAATCCCTCGGTGTAGGGTAGCCAACCGAATGTGTTTCTGGTTAACCTCCCTGCCTTCTCCCTTTTTGTTGCTTCCTCCCCCTTCCTTAATGCTGCAGGGCTTACGTCAACAAGTGAGACGCACACAGGACTCCTTTGTTTTAGAGCAAGAACAAAGCATGGTGGATATGGGGACATTGAAAAAACTTGAAACTATGTAGTACTGACATACGTACCTTCGGTATACGAAGAACACGGATGTCGAAGTCGGCTTGACGAACGACATGCTCCCATTTTGTTCTTCGGTTGTCCTTAAGAAACGAGACAATCGCATCTTCTGTCCCTTTGCCGCGGCATTTCGGCACGCAGCATCACCCCACTGTTCGGATTTGCTGTCGTACAGATTGCGAATAACCAGTGCAATATGCATCACATATCAACGCTTTCGTTCACGCACACACACAAAAAAGGTGGTCTACTCGAAAACGCTCGTCCGGTTTGGCAATTCATGTCCGTCGAGCGATGAGCTCAAGCGTAGGCACGTCTGTGCAGCGAAATAACACCGGTCTAGATGGAGTGATAACAGAGTCTGCGGCGGACAGAGTGAGCTGGCTTGAAATTATTTATACCATTGATCTAGGCAAGATTAGCGCGAGTGCGATGCCTTCGAAAAGAAGTTTTCGTTTTATTTATTTCCTTTCTCCTCGTCTGCACACCTGGGGCAGTTCGCAAGAAATTTCGACTGTTTATTTTTTTTTTTTTTGAGAATGGACGTCGGTGCTGAATGCGTGTTGGCATGTAATAATTTTGTTGTCTGCATTTCCGCACTTCCTTAGAGCTTGGCGGCCGTAATGCGGTCGCCGAAGTCTAGGAAACGCACTCATGATAACAGCTAAATTAGCATGGTTCTTTTAGCCCCGCTGCGGTGGTCTAATGGCTAAGGTACTCGGCTGCTGACCCGCAGGTCGCGGGTTCGATTCCCGGCTGCGGCGGCGGCATTTCCGATGGAGGCGGAAATGTTGTAGGGCCGTGTGCTCAGATTTGGGTGCACGTTAAAGAACCTCAGGTGGCCGAAATTTCCGGAGCCCTCCACTACGGCGTCTCTCATAATCTTATGGTGGTTTTGGGACGTTAAACCCCATATATTAATCAATCAAGCATGGTTCTTTTAGCGGCGCAGCCTTTCTCATGCGAAAAACAAAAATGTGCGTTGCCTGGATGGCAACCTCTAAGAGAAAAAACGCGTGCCAGTAGTTGCGCATGCCTCATTGTGACGTCGACAGCTACATAATCTAATGTTGAAAATGAACAGACACGACATAAAACGCCGGCGAAAAAATATTAGCAACCATACAATACGTTTCCGCCGGAAATATCAAGTGATAATTTCTTGCAACACCTTGGATTGCAAGGAAAACAAGCACACATGTGGGAAGTTTTTCGCGCCAGGTGTTTGGATACCACAAGAAGCATCATGCGCTGGAAAATGACCAAAGCTGTCATTGAAACCCGTTTGCGGCTCTAAAAAATGGCGTTCTTCACAGAAGAGTGTTACCAACTACAATTTAAAATTTTATACGAACTAATACTGGCAGCTATACCTCCTAGATTACACCTCAAATATTTGAAGAGAATGCTGGTTTCGTACAATACAATATCTGTCCCGAGACATGAGGAGCTTTCGCACTGCCAGTCTCCTAATAGCGGAAGGTCTGTCCTGTATTAGATTTCGGTATCTCCTATCCTTTTCCGTGAACTCAGCCTCTCTTATGTGGGACGGCGACATTGTAACACAAGAGTGCACAGTCTGCATTAGATCCTGCGCTAGACCTAATTTAAGAAATTTATATTTAGCAAATTGCGGCAGGCTTCTGAGTAGCCGTCTGAACGGATCTGACGCATTTGATTTCCTTTGTTTTAAAGACAAGGAAAGTGCTTCCTGACGACCGAGAATGATATGTTGTCGAAGATTGTATCACCCGTTCTATTTTATCTTTTTTCATGCGATGCAGGTTATCGCAAAGGCGTGTCATTCTGTTTCACTGTAGCCGCTTCTGGCAATGCTGATGATGCTGATGACGATGTAGAAGACGGCATTGATGATCACAGACAACAACTGCATTGGAGAGTATATGATGTCTGGATATGCACTGCGGTGTGTTTCGTGTGACTGGAAAGAACTCTACACTGACAGAACGTACAAAGAACTCGTCTTTCAGAACTCTGGGCTTGATTGAACACCACAAACTAGTAATCGTTAAGGCGAAAGAAAATTCACAACTCAACCGAACACATCATTTATGACCAATAAAAATTATATGTAACTTACAGAGCTTTTTTTTTTTTAATATACATGAGTGAGTGGTACTTGTCACGGATTATTTACCGCAACATCGAACGATCCCCCTGCTTCAGCCAATCATTATGATTCCCTTCGTGGATACGCCCTGATTTTTTAAAACTTTCGTTTTAAGTGCAGCAAATTCAAACTACGCTAAGAGCATCGTTTCTAAACTCTTTACATTCGCCGTTCTCATAGAATCGTGAAGCACCTTCCAGCCTTTGTTTTGTGTGTTGCGTAATCTCTTAAATTCTTCGTCACACCAAGAAACGCGCTGTTTGGGACCTAGACTGCTTACTTGAGGCACATATTGATAAGTGGCCGTTTCTATCGTTAGAACAGACGTCTCAGCTTATGTCACGCGTGTATCGGTTCGGAGTTTTAACACGTATAAAGAGCTCATTTCGCGGAAATTCTGACGTCGGCGTTGTTCCTTGTTCGCGAAAGATCATCTTCGTCAAGCCCGAAAACCAAGAAAGCTGGCAATAAGTAAACTATAAAAAAATGTGGGCCTGAGGGAGGATCGAACACTGTTCTTTTTTTTTTTTGCATGGAAAACATTTTTTCAACCACAGAGCCATGCGTCTGTGGTAAAACACGTGTCAATGATAATTTAGATCATGCCGTTTTGATGAAAGTGGAACAAGGTCAAAATGACCGTTAATATTGCCGCTTTATGAATAAATCTGAATGGTGAAAAGTTACACTGGCGAGAGTTTATCGCAGTTTTAGGAGTTATCACAAACCAGAGGGACCTAATTATAGCATATAACACATCGAGGACGAACGACGTTTTTCTCCTTGGCATTTGAGCCACGGTGCGACTGTCATCGTATCTACTCAAACTGCAGCATAAACGTGAAATCGCACCACGGAAACTACACCTAAAGAAAGTCCTCGCTCCTTTGATTCCTCTAAAGGAAGTTGCACTAATTCGATTATTTCGCTTTAAGACGTTCACAACCACACGAAAACACTATACCTGCTGGTGAAAAAAAAAAGATTTCTGCAAAGCAGGGCTTATCTACTAGCCACTCGCTCGATTCGTACACATATAGCTGTGAAGCGTGGGAATTTCGCAGGTTAACTGCGATACCGGCTGGCTCTGCCACCCGGCTCACTTCGCTTCCATCTTTCTTGGTCACAGTGAGGGTGCAAAGAAATGCACTTGCCTATGCGAACGTAAGACGGAAAAGGCGTAATAGTTGGTGAACGTGAACGGCCTATACAGCAACTTCAAGTGTTAGAAAAGGGTTTCAGCAACGGTGTATGCCGGCATAGATTGGGTGCGGGTAGAATAAGGTGTTGTCTGAACACCTTCAAAAATTTTTCAGGCTTGTAGACGTGTGGGTACAAGCACAGATCCAAGCGCACCTACAAATATACAAAAGATATGAACCCCCCCCCCCCCTCTCACCCTTCGCTGACAGGGGGAAGCATCTCTATGGGAGGAAGCCGGAGACGATGACGGCGGAACAGTCAGCGACGAAATGTGGAAACGCGACAAAGCGCACCTTAGCGGCCGTTGCCATAGCAACGAAAGAGATATATTCCACCGGCTGCTTTGCTGCTGACTTTTCGTTTTCTTTTTTCTGCATTGTGGGCACTTGCCACTTTCCTAGCAAGAATGCTGTTACCCGCTAATAACGTGAGTGCCCTCCGTGTCTTGCAAGTGAGGCGTGGGCGTCGATACCAGGCAAGAGTCGACGAGCCGCCCAAGGTGGAAACACCAGCGCGCTGCCACCTGTAATTTTGAAACCAGCACACCAGTCTACTTGCACCAGTGAAGCTTTCAGATATGGCTGCGTTCTTTGTAATGGGTACACGCAAGCTTTAAACCACGAACACGTATGCGCGTGAACTGTATACAGTTCACGCGCATACGTGTTACTAAGCGTTACTAAGCCGCCAACCCTATAGGGTTGGCGGCTTAGTAACGCACTCGTTACAACTTGAGAACTGTAACGCGTAACGTGCTCACGTTACAGTTTTTTGGTAACCTGCGGCATCACGTAAGTCGGTACTTTTTCATCATGTTGGTCCATTTTCCCAGAGTTCACCCGAATGAATTCCTTTGTCGCAGCGTCAAACCGGTGCCCGCCTTCTTGTTTTCACCAATAAATTTTCTTTTTGTACAAATGGCGCATGTAATTTTTTGTACCGCCTCAAAACCATGAGGGGAGTTTGGGGCCAATGCCACACAATGCTTGAAGAAAGGTTCGGAATCCGCGATGACAAAATATATATAGGAACATGCTTTTCATGGAATTTTATTGTAACAGGTGGATAGCGGACCCCTGCGTCTTTCCGTGTACAAAAGACAAGCTGCCCGAAGAGAAAGCTATAGACTGGTTCACTCAATCTAGCGTGCTGATTGTCATGCTTTATACGTGAGAAAAGCAAAAAATACATCTTCGAGAGCCTGCTTCAACATAAACCGACGTCTGCGAGTTCGAGTGACAAAAGAGTAGACTCGCTGAGCACAGCATGATTAACTACCGTCGTGTCGATTCGGCGAAGTTCGGCATCGTAGATTTAGAGCCCATTTCATAAGCGGCTTTTTGTGGAATGCTAGCCTCTTTTGGAGACAGCCGTCTACTTAAGCGCTGTACAGTAGTACTGCTGATGCATTCTGCTGAAACAATTTCACGCACATCATGAACACTAGGCATGGCCTCATGGCGGAAATAAAATCTCTCAAAGAACGCGAATGAGGTGCGAAACTTCGCATTTTTTTTTCTTGAGTAGATCAAAACGGTTTTACATTTTTTCCCTCGTTATCCTGAAATTGCTCTGTTTTTCGTTACTCTCTGTTTCAACTAAAACACATTAATACCACTTTAACACGAGCACTATGGCTAACAACAGTTACAGGCAGTTATACTACAGACATAACCACTGTTTTTTTTTTTTTTGGGGGGGGGGGGGGCACGTATTTGAGCTATTAGGGGGGGGGGGGGGGTACAATACTAAGGCTCACGGTATACCGTGGGCCTTAGTGCAATGACATACGTGTGCGGACATGAGCCTAAGTGCCAACCGAATGCTCGGCCACTGCCGCACACAGGAAATTCCACGATAGATTGACACAGATCTGAAAAATGGTATATAAAATTTGAGTTAAAGTTCAGTTTTTTATTTACCTGTGTAATTTATGAGGCGAAAAATATCCAATGTATTCAACATGGAAGGACGAATTCAATCACCAGTCGTTCTATAAAGTTCATAATGGTGAAACACACAAATATTACCGTTACAAAGAAGACATCTTGATTATGGTATACATGCACAACGAAGAGAGAAGAAACGTTCTTTGAAACTTGTAGAGCGAAGAAAACTACCTTAAAATGTCTAGACATGGCCAATTTTATTAAACTTGCTACATAACGGATGCTATAAAGTTGATAAGACTTATCAATTTTCTTTTTAAAACACGTCTTACTTCTTTCTCCTCCCAACTGCACATACACTTTTAATTATTGAACTCCTGAGCCAGCGACGCTGTTTTTGAACGCACTCACATAGGCGCTCGGAACATTTTGCAGTACTTATACAGGCAAACGTAAGCGAGAAATGCTTGTGAGAAGCTAACGTGGTTGCTTGGGCGAATTGGTACGACATGGAGCGCATATATAGCAAGCCTAGTACGCACAGCGATAAAGCAAGCAAGCATGTGCTTCGAGATCAGCAATCTTACATCTGGTTTTCTTCGAGGCAATATCACGTTCTCAGCAAGTGTCTAATTTCGCAAATAGATGGCAGCACGCCTCAGGCGGGTTTAAAACCCCTAGATGTTGGAAAGTAGCGACGCTCCTTTATCCACGCCAGCACTCTCTCGGCGCGCCGGCAACCTCCTCTTTTTTCACCCCCTCTTTCGCGGAGCCCGCGCATCCCAAGCGCTGAATGGCTGCGGCGGGTGATGCCGCCCAGTCAGATGACCCTGACGTCACGAAAAGCGCGCGCAAGCAAACTTCGCGCGCTTTTCGTCAATCACGCACGCCATGAACCCTCCAGGCGCCACGCCAGCCCTGCCGCTCTGAACGTGTTTTTTTGTTGTTTTTTTTTTTTGCGTAGAATCGTGAGCTTCGTTTTTCGTGGCAATGCCTGGCTGTTGCGCGTATCAGTGCAGCAGCAGGTCAGAGAAAGGAGTAAGATTATTTTATATCCCCCGAGGAGATAGGAATAGGAATGTCGTGCGCAGAAAGCAGTGGATCCACAACATCGGGAGAAAGGACTTCGCCCCTTCTAAACACGTCGTTCTTTGCGAGGTTAGTGTTACCGATTTCGTTAAATCTCTAGATAAAGTCGTACGAAGATTTTAATGCTGTTTGCATCGCTGGACTCTCCGTTCAGTTTAATAGCGAGCACACATAAATATGGATATAGCTGGGTCTGAATGAGTCGCCGAGCTTTTTTTGTAATTCTCTGTGCCCTGAGATAGTTTTCTTGTGTTTTAGCGCGTGCGTTAGTTTTCTTAATGTGTGTAATTTGTAAATTAACGTGTGTAATTCCTACGCATGTGTGTGTGTGTGTGTGTGTGTGTGTGTGTGTGTGTGCGTGCGTGCGTTTATGTGTGTGCATGTGTGCGCCTGCGTGTATGCGTGTGTGTATGTATGCGACTGCATATGCGCGCTTATGTGTGTGTGTATGTGTGCGCCTGTGTGTTCGCGCGTTTCTGTACTTCTGTATTCGCGCGTGTGTATGTGCTTGTGCGGACGTGTGTGCGTGCGTTTGTCTATGTATTCGCGCCGGTGTGTGTGTGTGTGTGTGTGTGTGTGTGTGTGTGTGTGTGTAAATGTGTGTGTGTGTGTGTGTGTGTGTGTAAGCGTGCGCCTGCGTGTGCTGTGTTCTGCGTGTGCTGTGCTGCGTGTTGCGCATGTCTGCATTCGGGCGTGTGTATGTACGTATGCGCACGTATGTGTGTGCGTGTACGTGTGGGCGCACGTATGTGTGTGCATGTGTGCGCCTGCGTGTTCGCGCTTTTCTGTACGTCTGTATTCGCGCGTGTGTATGTGCGTGTGCAGACGTGTGTGCGTGCGTTTGTCTGTGTATTCGCGCCGGTGTATGTGTGTGCGTGTGTATGCGTGCTCCTGCGTGAGCTGTGTTCTGCGTGTGTTGTGCTGCATGTGCTCCGTGTTGCGCGTCTGCGTTCGCGCGTGTGCATGTACGTATGCGCACGTATGTGTGTGCGTGTACGTGTGCGCCTCCATGTGCGTGCGTTTGTGCTTGTGTGTATGTATGTGCGTGCGAGTGTGTATCTGTGTGCGAGCGCTCGTGCGTTCGTGTGTGCTTGCGTGCTTGTGTGTTCGTGAACCTTGGGCTGGATA
The DNA here is from genome assembly GCF_013339725.1 of Rhipicephalus microplus. NCBI lineage: Eukaryota > Metazoa > Arthropoda > Arachnida > Ixodida > Ixodidae > Rhipicephalus > Rhipicephalus microplus. Next base: position 188,782,850 of record NC_051167.1, read on the forward strand.
CTTGTGAAGTCAGGAACTCGTTTACTGTTGTTACGTGCTGTCTGTATCTTTACAAAGTTTCAATATGGTTATAGTATTTTGTTGTTGTTTACGTACACTTCAAGTTCCGAAGGCTTGGACCCTAATATATAAGTAGGTAAATGACGTTTCGTTTTTGTTACATGTGTAATAAAAATGTGCATGCTTGCACCGTTTTTTACTCCAAGAGTGAAAACGAATTCGAATGGGAGAGATGTGTTTGAGATGTGTTTGTTACTATGCGTATACTCATATATCACGGTCATGTTTCAGCTCCATTTCACCAATGATCAGTTTGAGCCGAAAGTATTAGAAGCCCATGGACTGAAAAAATTGAAGCCCAACGCAATTCCTACTTTGTTCTCGCATCGGCCGCTGCCAAAAGAACGAAAACCCCCGTCAAAGAGGTTGGAAATTCGCAAGAAATGCTCAAAAAAACGTAAGGCACTCTTCAGTGACGTTCCCTTATTAAATATAGCATTCTAATGCGTATCTTAACTACATAATGGAACACAAGTGACGGAGAAATACTGTTGTTCGAAATCAGACCATCACACTGAATGGTGATTAAAGAATACACACACGGCGCTGAAATGCGGAAAATATTGTAGTTTTTTGCCATATACCTAAGCACGATGATTCGATCTCAATCCAACCTTTATAATTATGTCAAAGTGTAGCAGAAAAGTCATTGTAGTTTTGAATTCCTGTTACAGAAGGCCACGTAAACTATGGAGGGCCGCTCGACGCCGAAGCGCCGAAAGTATTTCATAAAAAGCACGAGTTCTATTGCGAGTGTCCATCTTGTGATTTGACCTTTCTTTGAATTACGTGATTCAGCGGGTTTGTAATATATGTGGGCGTATTCTGGTTGTATCACAATAGGTGAGGAATCCGTACTGGAGCATACCACAAACAAACAAGGAGCGTTTGCTGAAAATCAGTGTAGCTTCCCAGCATCGGCAGACTCTGCTGGCTCCGCTTCTTCTGCAGAGGTAGCAGAGCCCGAAGTTAACGAAGTTTGCGAAAACGAAGTTAACCAGCTGGTGGAATCTCCTTTTGAAATCGTCCACGACAACTCCTGTAAGAGTCGCCTGAATGATTTGTGTGGAATGCCACCGTAATTTTGTTTCTCAAAAATATTTCCACCTGCCCTTTTCATGTGCAGCCCATGACAGATTTAGCCCTGAGGTCAGCAGCAACGCAACTCAAGATATTGCAGCAGTTGATAATGGTAAACCAAACGTTGCTTTTTTTATTTTGGGGTCTAAGCATTGACATTTCACCATCCAAACAGGCTTCCCTGGAACTACATGTCAACCGGCGATGAACGCAACCAGTACTGCACGACCTGTGCTTTACACTTGTAAGAGACGAGCTGTTGAACACTTAGACTTATCCTAATTTGTAACATGTGATATTGAGGGCTTACGTCTGAATTGCTTTCAGCGTGCCAAGAAGCAATCCAGGGACGAATTGCGGAGCTCGAACGTCTACAGGAAGCTACCACGAGGAAACTGGCGCTCGCTAGGAAGAGGTATCTTAAAAGCGAAGAAGAAAAGGAAGAAATCAAGAAAAGGCTCAAAGGACTTTTTAAAGATGACCAAATGAGGTCGATGGAACGACTGTCCGCGCAGGGAGCGCGATGGGAAGCAGGCACACTCGTCAAATCGCTGCAGCTGCGCCTGGCGTGCGGTTCCCGAGGATACGGACTCCTGCACTCTAAGCCAAAACGGAGCAACAGGGGTATAGGGGTTGCTCCTTTCCGGGAGCAATCGCATTGCCACTCCCATTACTCTCCTAAAAAGAGTAACTGCAGAGGGAGGAACCGTTGCTCTCCTTTCAGTTCCTCCTTCGAGGGATGAACAGTTACTCCCTCCAGTTCCTCCCTGCAGACCAACAGTTACTCCCACCAGTTGCTCCCTGCCGACCAACCATTACTCCCACCAGTTGCTCTTCTAAGAGCAACAGTTACTCTTTACCGTTCCTCCCACGTGTTCGCAGTTACTCTCTGAAAACCAACTGCACATGCTTCCAGTTACTCCTTGGGGAAATGAGTATTTATCTCGAGTATGCTTGTCACACGCTTAACACATGGCGAGAGCTCCTTGGAAGAGCACTGCTTGGGTGCTTCTAACACAAAAAGTGGACAATATTGAAAGGAAAATAAATGCTTTATTGTTCTTTTTATGAGGCGACGTGTGACCACACGTAAAAGTAGACTTCGCCCCACCACAGCCAGCACTAAACAAACGCCATAATACATCAAAGGTTTTCTGCGTCATCCGTGGAAAAATAATCTTGAATTTCTAGCATAGGGTAGTCTGTGTCATCATTGGTGAGAGAAGGGCAACTTCTCCAATTCTGAAGAACTCAAGTTTCGCAGCTGGTGCTTCCATCACGCTAGCGCAGCAGAACGTCACCGCAGGCATATGTGAAGCATCTCATTGCTGCAAGAAAAAAAATAGAAGTGTGAGGTTAAACATGCCAGAATCAATTCATAACAATGAGTCACACACATTGCGGCAGCGCTTACATTATAGGATGTCTACTGCAAAACGAAATGTGAAAAAAAGGAAGGTTCGGCCAAACGTTACTTGGCAAGCCATATAAATGCTGATGTGGTAGACGCTCTTGACATGATGTCTCAGACAGCAATATTCTGGAAGAAAATGTGCAGCACCTCAACAAGGCATATTTGTAGCAGTTAAAGATACCCTTAGGTTCAGTTAACTTGTTTCTTATACACAGCTGAGTGACATTTCTATGAGCCCATTCACCAATGGGCATTCTAAATGAGGTCATGTGTGTGGCAAATAACACGTACTGTCCGCTCATGTTAAAATACTTATTTAGCTCGTGCACATAGTTGCTCTCGATTCTACTGTTCTATCATACGCTGCTGCGTCTTGAATTGTGCAATACCTGTAGGCACAAGCCAAGCATGCAAAGCCTGCTTGAAAGCAACCATTTGCAGAGGCTACATGATAATCTTCAGTATATTTCTTTGTACCTGACGCAAACGGCTGGACAAAACTATAGACAAATAAATGTAGACCGTGCTACCTTCAAAAAATGCTTTAAATTTAGAAAACTAGGGTGCATTTGTTCACTCGGTTGACGAGTCACAGCCACGAGATATGTAAACGAAGCAATATATCTTAAGGCATGCACAGATATTCTGATTCTTTGTTTGACAGTGTCACAGATAGCTTGCCAATACATATATATTTGAGAGCAACAAGATGTGAAGCTTTTATTAGTTCAACGTCTTGTTGGTTCACAGCCAAACAGGTTACTGCTTGTTAGACAAATTGGAATAAGCACACCATGGTTTCCAAAAAAAAAAAGCATTATTAGAAGTTAGCTCCCGGTGTGAATGTCTGCCTATTTATTTTGTACTGCCTTCTACATGTGCCACAAAGACATTTGTTGAGGATGTGCTACCAGTCAAGCCAAGATCGCATACTTGGTGAATGTGATGGAAATACAAACATTAGAAACACTGCCACCTCTAGTAAGAGCATAACACTTCAGTATCTTGGACTAGCAAAGAGGTGCACAAGAAAGTTAAGCCCACTCTTGCGGAAGTTTGAACGCGAATATTTCAGAGTGGGGGAGGTCAACATGCTGTGGCACTTTTAAACACATGAAACATCTGCAGAAAACAAGGTAAAGGCAAGTCAAGAAACGCTGTTATGAAGGCCTGCGCATGGACATCTTTGTGAATCTAGGCCCAAGTGTTATGCTTTGTGCAAGCCAAAATCCATGTAAATAGGGAAAGCATACTTTTAGGAGTACCAGCGTAAACAAATCTTGGCAGTTGGTTTTTTAGTACAAACAGCAATCCCTGCAATGAAAGCATAAACATTTTATCTTAACGGTAACAGTGTGAGCACACACACGGGCCAGCGGAGCCATGTCGAATTGTCAGTGCCAGTGTAACCATGTGGCATAATGAACTATTCTCTGGCCAACACATGCACAGTTTGCCCCTAAAAAGCGATGCTTTCATATAAGTAGTACAAAAAGTCTGCACTTACCAAAATTCACTTGCTTTCTGTACTTTAGCATCGTTGGGAGCATCTTTATCTGCAGTATAACCAAATTTGTGTCATATTCCTGAAAAAAAAGTGTAAAAGACATGCATGAAATATTGTTTCATTTGGTAGCAGTGAAGTCAGGTTAAGAACAGCCAAGTGGGAATCAGCCTAATTATGTGCATGCGGCAAATCCCAAACGGCGTTATTGAGGTTGTCGAAATTTTCGTCGATTGGTATTAACGTCGATATGTGACTTCAACGGCATGCCAAGTTTTCACAGCGCATAAAGATTTCATGATGCAGAATAATGACAGCGCTGACGAGAACATACAGCATTTATGATTGTCTTTTACAATATTCAGTTTTGCTAAGGTTTTGCATCACTAAAGAAATCTGAAAGATTTGGGTCATTCCTCCTCCAATTGTTCTGTCAATATGTAAACTGCTCGCTTGATGGTGCGCTTATAAAATAGTACGTTCAGCGCAGAGGTGAAGCAAGTGACGCAGTGATGTGGGCAGATTTTTTTTTTTAGGCGTGCGGGGAGGGGGGGGGGGGTCCGCTTATCTGAATAGGCCGGGCAAGCGAATATGGTCGTCAATTTGGGCTCCCTACGCCCGGCCTAAAAAAATTCTGTGCGCAACCACCTGGCTATGCCAGTGATGCGACAATGATTTGTTCACTTACTGATTTACATACACTTTACATCTCTAAAAAATGCGGCCCAAGGCCCCAACACTCAGCCGTTAACATTACATAAAGCCAATGGTAGAAAAGTGCCAGTATGAATGCAGCTACAACCCCGCCCCAATGTTTTTTCAAGCGAGGTAGTGTTGCGGAAATGAACTTTTAACTGGAAAAGTACTCTGGCACTGCATTGGTGACAGGGGAAGCAAGAGGGTATGCAGGCGGTAATAGAGGTAATTTAGTCCGATACGGCTAGCAATGGATACGGTGAATAAGAGCAAATAATTTCTCTTTCAATAGCGCAACCACTCAACAATGTATTGTAAGAGCATTAAATGTTGCTGGAAATGCCACTCACCTGCACGCTGATGCATGCACAGTCCTTTGTCCGACGAGCGAACAGGCTTGCAGATAGCTGAAGACGTGTTTACGATGTGTTTGTTCCACCCAGCAGCAAAATCCACAACTACTTCGCGCTCCATAAAGATAAATATACACTAACCTTCATCACGAATAAGTAGAAACGCAAATCTGCGACACACACACACGATCAAAACATAGCTCACAAGCTCGCACGTCCATGTGCTCGCCAACCACAGACCATATGAAAATGAGTAAGTAGTGCGAACGCGAACCTAGTTGCGCCGAAAAAAAAAAACGTCGAGCATTGGCAGCACAGACGTCAGCGCAATAATTTCAGTGTGTTCTCCTAATACAATTAAAAAAAAACTGATGTACACTAAAACTCATAAATAAATATAAAAAGTTGAGTGTAATTTTTATTTAGTGCTAGTCAACATAAACACTGAATAAAAATTACTTTGTAACTTACATCGTTTGCTACACTAGCGCCACACTTGTCGTGCGGGCGCAGATGGCGCAGATTTGTCATTCTGCCCTCAAACTACACGGTGAAGCGTGCTACTAAGTGCATGGCTGATGAGAAGCGCGTCTGGGTCCGCTTTTTTTTTTCTTCTCCGATATATGTGGGCGGGGGGGAGGGGGGGGGGGGCTCCTTATGCACGTGTTTCGGTGCTTGATCGACTTTGACGCCCTTACTTCGCAGACGAACGGCGTGTCTAGGCTTTTTTTATCGTTGTTTTGCACGTGTTTCGGCGTTCGGTCCGCTTTGACGTGCCAACTCTCCATTCTGCTGCTGCGTGTGTTAGGTATTTGCCGTACTGTATTCTCAGGCCTTCTGTGTTCAGCCAGCGCTGCTATCTTATTATCTACGGATGCTAAAATAAATCACTGTTTTGGTTTGGTGAAGTTTGGCACACCGAACAAACAATAATCTGGCCCATGAATATCATTGTGGGTGGCATGCATATTTGTGTGCGGTGTCCTGCCGGGGAGTAACCGTTGCGTGACGAGAGCATTTACAGCGGTTCCTCCTTCCGTTGCTCCCTTACAAACCTAAGATGAATACAGTTGCTCCCCCATCCCCATTCTCGAACAAGTCGGCCATTTGTTCCGCTTGGTCTTTTCGGAGAGTAACAGTCGGTCTGAAGGAGTAAAAACAGCCGTTGCTCCCATTTTGGCCATTTTTGGCTTAGAGTGTGAGGGAGTTCGGATATCCACTCCCGTCGGACCGTACGCTTCAGCGCCACATTTAGCACGTCAAGTTTCGACCTGGATTACTGAGAGATATACTGGAGCCTCTAAGGGCGAAGGTATGGCTTGGGCAAAACGCTTGCATCACCAAATTTTCTGTGTCAGCAAATAGTAGCAAACACAAATACTGGATACTTGAACCTGTGGTTACGTCTGGAACTTCTCGGGGGAAAATGATTTTGGCCCATTGCTATAACTTGACACATGTCTTTCTAATCTACTAAAACTTCGTTAAAATGACTTGTTTTTTCTTCGTCTGGTAATTCCATTGTGCAGGTCAACCTTATGCAACCTCAAGAACGCCATGCTTCGTTGATGATCGATGAGATGCAGATTACACCAGGGCTCGTATATGACCATTCCTGCTGTAATGTGATGGGAGCTCCTACGTTAACACTGGCCGACGGATCGCTCCCAGACGACTGTCTTGCTACCCACGGCTTAGTTTTTATGCTCGGGGAATTCTCATCTAGGTGGAAGCAGACAATTGGTTATCATTTAACTGGAAATTCGTTTGACGCGAACAGCCTAAGAAGCGAATTGATTAACATAATAACGGCTTGTGAGTCGCTCGGATTAAAAATTCATGTCATCCGATATGGGTGGCGGAAATCTGGCATTATGGCGACTGTTCGGTATTCGTGCAGGAAAGTATAGCCGGCCATCGACTAGCTGTGTTCACCCTTGTGATCAGTCAAGGTGACTGTGGTTTATGCCAGATGTGCCTCACCTTTTGAAGAGCCTTAGAAATCACCTGACAAGAGGCCAGGCTATTTACCTTACCGATGACATCGTGAAAATGCATCAACTGCCTACAAACTGTGTTGATCTTCGTTATGTGAAAGAACTTAGTGATGAAAAAAGTGAGCTTGCTCCTCACCTTAACTCGTCTTGTGTTGAGCCAAACCATTTTGACAAAATGAAAGTGAAATTCGCATACAGTCTATTTCATAACGATACATCTGCTGGCTTGCACATGTTAGTTGAAAATGGTAAGATTAGCAAGGACGCACTGACTACGGCTTGGTTCATTTCGACCGTTTTTCGGTGGTTTAGGTTAATGACATCAAGGACTAGTAAACTGGCGTTTAGCCATTCAGTGCAAGCAGCTTATGGTGAAGCTGTTAAGTTCCTTACTGAAATTGTTGACTTATTCTCAAAGATTTCTATAGGGGCTCCAACAAATGCACCTTGGAAGCCAATACAGACTGGCATCACTGTCGCCACATTGACTGCATTAGATCTTCAATCTACGATGCTTGACAAGTATAACTTCAGCTATTTCTTATTGAGCAGACTCAGCCAGGACCCACTTGAGAACTTGTTTTCAACCCTGCGCTCGAAAAACCCCATTCCGAGATTGTATGAATTCAAGTGCAGTCTGAGGAGTGCTACGTTAGCACAGTTCTTAAGGCCGAGCAAGAACGCCAGTTATTCGGATGATGGAGCGTTTATGCTGTTATCCCTTGAAGACCAGCCGAACAATGAGGGTCAGGAGCAAGTGCAACTTCCAGATGACCTACTCGATCTAACAAGTGAAGCAGATCAGTCGATAGAATACTTGGCAGGGTATGTTGTATCCAAACTGCTTAAACGGCTGTACTGTGAAAACTGCCGCGCCGCACTCGTCAGCGATAAGGCACCAGCAAAATTAATCTCACTGAAGAACTTCTCAGAGTCGGGCCTTGCGCTGGCTAACCCTTCGCCTGCTGTCGTGGAGATTCTCAAGGTGACGGAAAACTTATTCAGAAGCAACAGAGAGGCACTCATAAAAAACACTGTGACCGCTGTAGAACTTCAGGCTGCAGTCCCTAGAAGCATTTCCATCGTGACTTGTTTCCCTGCATGCCATGAAATCATTAAAGATATTGTAGGCGTCTATGCCAAACTGCGAATTCACATTCTTGTCAGAAACGAGGCATCAAAAATAGTCCCCGCTACAAACGGCAAGTGTGCAAGCAAAAGCGTTGGCATGCACGTCGCTGCGGCAAACATACGCTGACAATTGTGCCCGCCTGCAGCAGATGCGATTTATTTTGTCGTTGTGTGTGTAGCGCTAGAATAACGACGTTTGTAGCATGCGCAGTACCTCTGAACAATATATATGTAGGTAGACCTTTACTGTATGAGAGCTGTCTTGCTGTTCATGTAACCCATGTAGAGATATCTTGGGCGTAAATAGCATGCGCCTTGGCTTCGAATTTCTTACAACGAGCGGTTCTTCATTGTTGCGCAAAAATAAACGTGTTGCTACTGAAATTTCTTTTCTTCTTCAGCTAACTGCACAGTGAGCCTACATGCATTTTCTTGGTTCACTGGACACAGTGAATTTACGGCAAGTAAAACTACCTTCCTATTGCAATCATAGTTACATATTCCTCAAAATTTAGTTAATATGATAAACTGTGTTCAAGAAATTAACGACAAACAACTTCTCAGTTGAGGAGAAATACTTCGTAGCTAGAGTAGTACATTTTTAGAACCACATACCAGTCCGGTCCGGAACCTTCCACGCCGCCTTGATTATTTTGTAGTTCAATGCCATCAGTTATGAAACACCGGTAGCATTTTTCATTGAGTTATTCTTTTGAATAAAATCAAACGATTATACTCCTTCGACCTTCGTGCATATAGAAGAACATATGTTGGTTAGGCTAAAGTAAAACATCTCACAGGGTTCCTTATGCGTTCATTTAGGACGACTCGAAGGCGAAAACAATCTTCTTTTTCCTCTCAGCCATTGTATTTAGGTGTATTGATGCTGCCCCGCCACCCTTCCAAAGCTTTCTGCGCCTATCGTGATTTTGCACTACCTACAAGTTTGGAGGCACCCCGCCTGGTTTTGCATTGCCTCCGTGATCGGTACACCTTTGACCAAACTACGACGCGATGTGATGACGTCATCATGTGACGCTACGTGACGTCATGATGACGTCACAAGGACGTCACGTAGTGTCACATGATGACGTCAACACATCGCGTCGTAGCTTTGTCAAAGATGTACCGATCACAGAGGCAATGCAAAACCAGGTGGGGTGCCTCAGGACGTCACAAATTTTGGCGATCTGTGACGTGTTTGGTGACGTCACCAGATGATGACCTTTTTCATCACTATATATAGTCACCGACGCCACGGGACGCGAGACGCCTTCGAAGCGGGTCGCCGACGGTCAATTTCCGCATTTGATGAGGCAGCTAAGGCTTTCGTCTTAATAAGTCAATTGACAACCGCTCAATGATATCTTGGCAGCAGCCGTAAAGTAAATAGCCATACGCACGGAAGCAAAGTTACGTATCTGGTATATGTATGTATTATGCGTGTATGCTCATATAAAGAAAGAGCCACGTACGCGCTTTTCGTAATGGCTCTCTTCTGATAAACTTTACATCCTGAATTCTGTGAGTTAATTATAGCGTAACATAGTCTTAGAAGCTTCCATCTGAGCGGTGGGTTTTGCTTTTTTTTTAACAGACTGAGGTAAGTCCCAAAGTTAATGGAATGCAATATCTCGTCGTATCATCGTGACGGAAGCCAGGCACGCACGGTGACTTCTATGCTTGCTTTTCGCCAACACAACATGAATTTTACAAAGCGACACTGCAGCACTTATCAAGTTCTCGTCTATACAATGTGCTGCCTACATTACATGCGCTTAATACACATCCGCGTTACAGACAGTCGAAGCGGCGACGGAGAGGTAAACCGCTAATCTGCCAGCTGGTATGCTCATTTTTTTTGAAGCGCTTCCGCTCGTATTTATCGAATCGTCTTAAAAAATATGTCTGCCATAATGTTCTATGGGAAGCCTACTTTCGTCAGGACTCTTTCTTAAGGGACATATTTTCGTATAATGCTTCAAGGAGCCGATTAAACAAGCGCGCGCATTGAATCTAATGCGGCTGCAGCGAGCCAGTGGAGGGTTCAGCGTGCCGTGCGCACCGCGCCGGCCGGGAGAGGGGAGAAATCCGAGGAGAATTGAGAAGAAAAACGCGCGCGCGGAGGAGAGTGTCGCTACTTTCTAGATCTAGGGGCTTTAGGCGGGTTGACTTCACAAGAGAAAGGGAACTGTATTTCAAACACACTGCGCGACGTACTCTCCCGGCAACGGGGCACCAATCTTGATAGCAAAGATGGGGACCGCATAATCTGCCGCATTATGCGTTTATTTGCGATAAGCTCAAGGACTAATGTTTGAAAAAATACCTTTTCAAGTTATTTTTGCTTTTTTTTCTCTACTGAAACGCTGTAGCTGGGGGAGTTTAAAAAAAAAAACGATTGTGTATCTGGTTTCTCAGAACCGGAATCGGCCCTCAACGCGGGCTGGAAAGACATTTTTCCTATATTCATTGGTTCAATTGCTTTAAATGCCAACCTGATTGTGGTTGCCGAAGTGCAATGTGATTGCCAACGTTCGGTAAGTTCGGGCAATGCTCTTTTAAATCAGCATCTAGAATTTGTCTCTTCGTGGATGCCCTTTAAAGTATGCTTGATGCGGTCCGCCACTGCCATGGTCGCATCGAAGTGTTTCCACAGGTCTACGGCGTCCTCTATGTAGCTTGAAAGCTTCTCACCAGGCAGTTGATATCGTGGTGGAAGGTATTTCACTTAAACATTGCGAACAGCAGGATGATTGAAGACTTCAATCAACATAGTCTTAAACGCTTCCCAGGTAGGAAAGTCCATTTGATGCTTCCGAGGCCCACAGTGCGCAATGCCGCTAGGGTAAATGCCGACAGCGGCCAGTCTCATGACATTGCCCGCATTTTTCAGTACATTCACGAGTTCATAAACGGAGTGCAAGTCCCCGATGTTGTGGTCATCGTCGCCACTGAACATAGGAGGGTGCGCTGACAAACTGTGCCGGAGCACGCGGTGGCCTGCAGAGAAAGAGGTCGTGGGCTTGTGGTAGATTGGGTGGCCAAGGCGGCAGGTCGAGTCCGCGTCCGCCACTCCAAGATTGTAAGAAGACCTAGCAACTTCAACCAATAATAATGAAGATCAGTTATAATGAAGATCTAAGACAGCTTTTTCAAGCAGAACTGTTTATTCAGACACCTCGGGCAGTAGGCTCAACAAGAGAGAACAGTAACAGCTTCCCACACGAGCCTCATCTAAGCGCTGACGATATGTAATGATGCAATATTTCATCACAAGAATTGCATGTAACTATAAAATGTATCAGCTCCACAACACTACAATGCGTACGTGGCATAATTTGCCGTGACCTGTTTCTCTTTCCCAGCATACGTGCAGCGAACAAGCACCGTCGTTTATTTGGGCATTCATTCTAATTTTGTTGGTCATTTTTATTGCTGCTAAACTGCGGACGTTGTGTCAGTATCTTTGCGTCTTGTTGCAACCTTCGCATGTAAATTCTTTTCATAGCATCGACATTATGGTTATGCAAACTTGTTTCAAAGTTCTTGTCGACTGTTCAGTGTTAGAACCGTAGATTTTCCCAAGAGAAGGATATGCACGTCGCTGGAATGGAAAGCCCAAAGAAAAAAAGAAAACGAATGGATTTAGTTTCGTATGCTTCATATTGGTGCCGATAGTTATATATGTAAACAGGCTATATCAAAATATAAAACGACAGAGAAAAGAGAAATTCAGTTACAATAGAATACATTTACTTTGGAAATATCACCTAATAACTCAGTGCGACACATTGAATTAAAAAAAAAGACACACTCACGGGGAGTTCTTCGCAGAAGGTTTCTGGCTACATTCAGGAGCATCGATAGCAGGCAGAGTGCCGAAGATATGTTTGAAACCCGTTGGTAATGGAAGGGTCACTGCCCTGGCTACAGCGTGCAAAGACAGCCGCGAGCTGCTGTGTTAGTCCACCGTCACGACAGAACCTTGTCAGAACAGTCAGTGCTCGAATGACGACATAATCTGTCTTCCCACAGAAAATCAGTAAAGGAATTTATGAGGTTTTGCGTGGTAGCGGCCTATTGAATAGGTTATAGCAGCCCCGCTGTCTTTTTCTCTTTTTCGCGCGTCTATTTCGCTCGCCACTTTCTTTCTCATCTTTCTTCTCCATTCCCCATTCTCTTAGTGAAGGGTAGCAAACCAGATGCCCCAATATCTGGTTAATCTCCCTGCCCTTCCTTAATTTTATTTCTCTCTTCATGTGAAACAAAAGTGGCAACTAAAATTTCTCGATCCAATCTCGTGTAACTCAAGAAAACGCTGGTTTCATAGAATACGAGAGCTCAATGATGCATAGATGTCTATAATGTGGTAGTTGGTGGCGCTAGCTGTAGAGGAAACACCTCAAACACTTTGTTCTGCACAATGTGGCGCAGTGTGGCATTAGGCTATCTTTATTACTGCTATGCTGATTAAATTTGCTAAATGTTTACTAGTAATTCATCTGTACATTTAATTTATTCGATACTGAAAGTCTTGTGGTATTATGGACGATTGTTGTGATTACGACCAGAGATACCCAAGGTAATGTCAATGTCGCATACTGTAAATACAAGAGTCTTCTTGGAGCGAATTAAGCTACTTAAAGCGCGGTTTAGAGCGGGAGACCATCGACAATTTCCTCGAGAAATAAACTTTTGCTTGATGGGCTAGCAGATGTTAAATGTACTGTTTTCAAGAGCGCAGCCTCTTATATGTCCTCTAAGTATAACTATGACTGTTATTTTTGTCAGAGCGAATATTGCACTGCAGTAAAGAAAAACGTGGAACTAAAACTAAATAGCAGAGAAGTAAAAGTGGGGGGGGGGGGGCCCTACTGAACAAAACAGTTCCTTGCTTGATCTGGTCTACTACCAGGACAATAATAATTGAAAAAAACAAGCGCAAATGACAGCGCACATATCGCAAGCCTAAACGCGCACAGCGGTAAAGCACGTGCTTCGAGATTAACATTTTGGGTCGTTGTCATCTTCAAGGCTATGCCGAGCTCTCTAGGAGTGTTTTATTTAACGAATAGATGGCAGCATTTCACAGACTGGCTGGTTTGAAAGGAGGAGAGCGGTATTTTAAAATACGTGCGTCCTACTACTCTCCAGGCAATCTTTTTACTAGTGGCGTGGCATATTTTCCAGCATTTTTCTGCAGTGGCACCAGGCACAGATAGTACTCTCTGCAAAGATACCGTTTCAATCTATATGGACTTTTTTTCCCGTCTTCAACGTTGTAGCTGGGGGACTTTCTAAGAAATTCCGACGGTTTGTCTACTTCATTAGAGCCGGAATAGGCCCTGAGTGCGAATAGGAAAGTCATATTTTTTTTCTTGTATACATCGGTGCATTTCAAAAAATAGAATGCTCACTGCGGTTGAGTGTAATGCGGTTCCTGGAGTTCTGCTGACAAGGACGACAGGGCCGGGGCTCTTCAAAATCAGCATCTGGAGTGCACCTTGTCGATGACCTTCAATATATGTTTGATGCGGTCCCAACGTGCTGTTGTCTCATTTAGGCGTTTGCCCGGGCCGATGTCGTTCTCGATGCAGCTGGAAAAATTCTCACTAGGCAGTTGAGATCGTGACCTAAAGCGCTGTTCCACACAAAATTTCTGTACAGCAGGATTACCGATGACTTCGCTGAGCTTAGTCTACAACGCTGCCCAGAATAATGGTTATAAGGTCGGTTTGACGGTTACGAAGCGGCCTGCTGTGCATGCCCCTGAGTTAAATACTGACGGTGGCCAGTCTCGTGGCTTCGTGCCATTTGTTGAGAACGCTCTACTAGTTCCTAGGTGTAGCGTAATTCGCCGATGTTGTAGTCATGAGTTCTACTCAATATGGAACGGTCCCGCTGAGAGAAAGTGCGTGAGCATGCGATGGCCTTGGTAGGAAGTTGTGGTGAGCTTGTAGTAAATTCGGTCGTCAAGGCGGCAGATACAGTCTGCCTCCACAGCTTCATCTTTTTTCGCAGACCTATCAACTTCCACCACTTATAATAAAGATCTGAGAGAGCATTGACAATGAGAACTGTCACTTCAGACACTACAAGAGGGTAGACCCAGTAAGAGAAACAAGCAACAACGTCCTGCATGAGCCTCTCTTGTTCAGCTCCAACGATGCGATTGTTGAGCTCATCATGGTGCACGATTTTATTACAAGATTTACTTGCAACTATACGAAGTATCAGCTTAACGACGCAACAATTCTTGCGTGGCGTAGTTTACCGTTGCCTGTTTTTCTTTACCGACAGCCCTACAGCAAACAAGCCAGGTTGTACAATTTATCATTCATTCTGAATCAGTTTGCCACATTTACTACTGCTAGATTCGCAAATTTTCACTCATACTCATGTGATCTCTTGTTCTCTTGAGCTCTCATTCTTCAGACTGTATGTGAACCCTCTTAAAATTCAAGTTCATACAATGTTAATTGTTTTTTTAATTTGTGAATAACAGCAACTTTAATTATTATGAAGCTGTCTGCGCTGCAGCTAAATATGTTATGGGTAATTCATCTGCAAAATAATTTATTTGTAGTAAAATTCTGTCATTATTTCTACAACAATGTTATAATATTGACCCCACATGTCCATTTGTACTAGTGAATGACGCACGTTTGAAATTTTGTAGTCTTCAGGAAGCCACCGAACTGCCTAGATCACTATTTAGACCTGAAGACCATCGACAGTTTCCAGGAGTAAGAAATCTTTGTTGATAGGATAGCAGATGTAAAACGTACCGTTTTCTCGTACGGAGCCTTACTAGTTTGCCAAAGAACAAATCACAGTCAACAAAACACGCGGGACTACGAAGCAAGCATGTAAAAGCTGAGATATGAAATTGAACAGCTGTTCTCCTTGCCTAAACGCATCTTAGACTGCGACAATAAAAAAAATCGAGAATGGCAAAGCAAATATTGCAAAGCTACAACGCGAGCGCTAAAGCATGTGCTTTGAGATTAACAATGTCGCTAGAAGCAGTCTTTGAGGCTTCAGTGGACTCGCAAAAAGGGCATTGCATTGCTAAGAGATGGCAGCACTCCGCAGTGGAGCTTGCTTGAACAGAGAAAGTGAGGTTTATTTTGAACGCGGCGCGCCGCTTCTCTTCCGGCGATCTATCGACAATGTTGGTCATAGACGTGTAAACGCTGCGTTATACGCATCATTCTGCGTCTAACTGCAATAAACGCGTGCGAGATGGTTTTCAAGTGTACCTTCTCGCTTTCTTTTTTTATTTTCCCCCCTTCTGCACCGCTTTTGCTCGGGGACTTCACAATAAGTCCTTATTCTTTATTCGGTCCTTTAGAACCAGCGTCGGCCCTGATTGGGAGTTGGAAATTTTTTTCGTTGTATCCACCGGCACGCTTCCTTAAAGTTTCTAAACTTCATTAGGTTGCCGAAGGGTATCAATTCCATTCAAAATAATGAATAACGCTAGGCACCAGTCTTTCTCAAGCAAAGGAAAAGTACATTTGGGGTGGAAGAATCAGAAGAGAAACTGAAGGTGAGAGATCTCGTGAGCTCAATCCGAAAAATCAAAAGGGAAGCCAACTCAAGATTTGAGCTCATGTGGACGCTTAATAAACGGCTGTCTTTCTTCTCGAGTCACAGTGCGCAGTTCTGTTGCAACCTTCAAGAAGAAAAAGACGAGCCTTTTATTATGCATACGTCGACGCATTGACAAGAACGCGGTGTCCATGATGTTGCAAGTAAAGCTGGGCTGCACATTCAGATGATTCGCACGCAGAACCAGTGGTGATGTCCGACGAGTACGTATTGAGCAGTTCACTCGAAGCGGTGGTGTCCTTGGCCAAAGGAACTTCAACAGTAGCCTTGAGCAGCTTAGATGTGCATGGATTATTGAATGAATGATAGTTGCAGAGGGAAGTGTGCACAAATTTCCGGGGATTGGTTGTCCTTGAATTGTCTTGTTGACTCGAGAGTAAGCCTGCAACTGAGCCACCGAGGCTGCCTGGACGCCACGTGCGGACAGCGTTCGCAGCCCAAGGAAGTCATGGGGCTCCGAGAGCGCACACAAGAACTTCTCAACGTGGGCTTGGTGCGGTTGCATGTTAACGTGTTTCATGGACGAGTAAGCGTGGACGGCGTTCATCGAGTGGTGGGTACACAACGCCAAAGACACTGTAGCGAAGGTGGCTACTGTCGCAAGGCTTCGTTTTTGACGACTGCGTAGATGTAGAAGCACGAGGAACACACAAAGGGTCCGCCCTGGGCACGCTGTCCTACTATATCCCTTCATCGTACTCTTATTCTCAAGCACCCCAAGTGTACTCAAGCACCAAGTGTCTAGCACCAAGTGTCTAGCACCAAGTACTCTAGCACCCCAAGTGTCGGTATCGGAGCACAAGCTTTACCACCATGCGTTGTACACTTATAATTCCGGCGTTGATATTCACAAGTTTTATTAATCACATGATCAGATTTATTCACGCTGTTGATTTCTGCAATTTGTCGTCATTGTTTTGTTGTTTCCCCGGCTTTTTGTGCACTTGGCTGTTGCCTTTCTACTTAAATGCTAGGCTTTTCCCCCAAACATGTCCACCTATTTTAATAAATCATACAACACAAGTATTTTTTGTGTTTTCTGTGCTATAGCTTCACCAAAACAATACACTGTAATACTGCTGTTTTTTCAGCAAAATTGCAACATCTAGCCAGTGCGTACTATAATCAGCAGATAATATATAGACAGAAAAGCAAAGAAATAAAATAATTGTTCTGATACAGCTAATAAATTTTACGTCTGGGCGAAGTAATGATGTTCGTAAAATGCTATCAAGTGAAGCTCCAAAGGGCCCAATGGCCTCCCTAAAACACCAGAGAAAAATACGACGGAGAGCCACGCAATGACTCTGTTTACCCGAAGTTGAATCCCTGTAAAACGTACTGCCGCAGCGCCACGCGATTTCTCCAGAGAGCCGGAATTAAAAACTTGGTTCGAGAGGTTCCGAATAAATATTTATCCGAATAGGGAGGTTGTTAGAGAACAAGCATTTCTCTTCAGGAAGGCAGTTTTTTCTTCTGCAATACACTTCCCGTTTCTTCGTTTAAGAAAACCAACATACCTTAACACACCGACGACATTCCTTGTCCAGGAAAGTAATCATTGGCATAGCGTCACTTGCTAAATATAAATCACTTTAGCGAAGACTAATGCAAGATCCGGGGAAGACAGCGCTCGTTTGTGCTACAAGACCATCATCTCAAACCGCAAAAAATTATATAAAGGATAAATGTTTCGGAAGCGTGATGGAGAACGGACGACTCGATCTTAGGGGAGAGGCAGCATTCGGTCTCATGAACTGTCGTGTTCTATCTGTGTTTTCTTGTGTTACAAACTAAGAGAGATAAATATGCAAGGAAAAGCAGGGAAGTTAGGCAGAAGCACTTCCGGTTTGCTACCCTGCGCTGGGAAAGAGATGAAGGGGAGAAAAGAGATTATAGAGAAATAAGAAGGTACACACAATCAAGAGCCCACTCGGGGGCGCACACACAGTCTACAGGTGGTCGATCAGGTTTGTTGTCTTTAAGTAAAGTAGTAGTGCTTTAGTCACTATCTGCGCAATTGAGGCAGGGATCCAGAATAGTAGGCTGCTGCCTTTACCTCCTATCAAGATTAATTTGTTGCCACTGTACAATGAAGGGCACCTTGTTTTTCTTTTTAAGCTGCGCACGAGTTTCAAAATCACCCTCGGCACTCCTGTTGTTCACGACGCTCTTGAATACAGCCAGAAATGTGGTGCGAACAACTCAGCACAAATGTTTCATTTTCTATTTTTTTCGTGATGCAAGGTTTTGCCAGGATGTAGTGCTTTTCTGAATAAAGTTGTTAATATAAGTTTGTTGTTTATTTGCCAACTTTTTTACACAGCCGTCGACGTCCCGTTGAGGCATGTGTAACGTTCGGCTTGTGGCTTTTTTGTTTAATGTTTCCATCACTGCAACGTAGTTTTCCTTTGCTTGGTAAGGGCGGTGATGGTAACCGTTAACTAATTCCGCGAGTGGCTATACTACATTTCTGTACCCGCATGAAAGTGGCGTTCCTAATTAACTCCACCTATATAGGCAAGAAAGATACTCCTTTGCTATTAGCATTGAGTGCCGACGCCACTTCCAAGGGAACAGCGAAAACTTTTGACATTCGTTCATAAGTCCGCAGACGACAACAGTGCAGAGAAATAAAAAAAATAAGGAAGAGAGTAAGGAGAAAAAGTGTTCATCGAGACTATTGCGTGGCAGCTTATCGAAGCTAGGCGCAGAATGACGAGCATTACGTGCGACTGGTGGAATCGAGATAGCCGAAGCGCCGCTACCAGAATTGGCAGCGCGCAGAATTGGAAAAACCCTGCCCCTTTTTTGTTCAAGCAAGCCTGCCTGCATAGTGCTGCTGCTTCTTAGCAATAAAAGACACTTATTTCTGAGAACGTAATCGCCTCAAAGACAGCTAACACCCAGTGTTTTAATCTCGGAGCACAACCTTCACCGCAATGTGGGCAGGACTTCGGAATCTGTCCGTTTTTTTCGCGATGTTTGTGAATCACAAGGTCAGATTTTTTCACGCTGTTGAATACACGTGATCTGAGGTAATTTTACTTGTTGTTTCGTGGCTTTTTGTACGCTTGGTTGTTGTCATTGTTCTCAAAAGCTTGGTCTTCACCCAAACATGTCCACCTATTTTTATAAATCAGACAACACAAGTATTGTCTCGAGTTTTCTGCGCTTTAGCTCTACGAAAAATGTACAGTGTAAAAATGCTGTGTTTTCATCGAAATTTCATAATTTGGCGATGCGTAACATAATCAGCAGAAGTTGTATGAACACCGTAGCACAGAAATCAAATAATACTTCTGACTTAACTCACTAAATTTACGTCTGGACGAAGTAACGATTTGCTTAAAATACCCCAAAGTAAATCCTAAAGGACCCGATCGCCATCCTGAAAAACAGGATTATTATACAATGGAGGGACCACGCAGTCACTCCGGTTACATGAAGTTAAATCCCGGTGAAATGTACTCCGGCAGTGCCACGCGGTTTTTTCAGTGAGCGGCAATAGAAACTTGGTTCGAGATGTTAGAAATAAAATTTTTCGAATACGGAGGCTGTTAGAGTTCAAGGAGGAGGCAAGTTTAAGCGGAAGGACAGGGAGGTTAGCCAGTTCTTAGACCGGCTGGCTACCCTGTGCTGGGGAAACAGGTGAGGGGAATAAAAGATGGCAAAAAGAAATGTTGCGAAGAGAGAGAGAGAAATACAAATTAATGGCGACAAAGAAAAGGCAACATCAAAGAGTATAAGACAGTAAAGCCTGTCTCTGAAGCCAGTTGTCAGCAACAAGCCCAGTAAGGCTTTCAAAGTCTTCTGGGCTGAGGATGGGCTAGGCCAATGACCCAGAATTCTTTGTTCCGACAAAGGCAAATCATCCAGTCTATCCAGAGCTGCTGTCAGTTCTTGTCTTTGCGCATTGTAACGGGTGCACTCACATAGAAGTCGCGCTATGGTTTCTTCGCCGCTGCAGTAGGTGCGTGTAGAAGTGCGGACCATTCAAATGAGGTAGGAGTATAGGTTTGTGAAGGCCACTCCAAGCCACAGGCGGCATGAAAGGGTCTCCTCAGCTCGAGATATCTCTGAGAGAAGACGAAACTGCAGATCGGGATCAAAGTCATGCAGGCGCGAGTTTGTGAATTCTGTCGAGTTACACTGTACCAGCGTGAGATCACGTACAAACGAACGAAATCATGTAGCTGCGTCGGTTCTTGAGAGTGGGATGGCTGTGTATTGGGTACCGTCGTGTGCAGATCTAGCGGCCTTATCTGCGAGGGTCGTTGCCGTATATACCGCAATATTCTGGTATCCACTGATACACAATGATGTGGTGTTTCCCGATTGCTTGGTGATGAAGAAGTCCTATTTCAGCTACTGACTCTTCATTAGGTCCATGGTGGAAGGGCGACATTAGACCATCTCTCTTCATACAGGCAGCTTTTTCTTCTGCAATACACTTCCCGTTTCTTCGCTTAAGAAACTTCATTTGCTTAAGACATCAAACAAACCTGAACACACTGACGACATTCCTTCCCCAAGAGCGTCATTAGCCTAGCGCGACTTGCCAAATATAAATCACTTAAACAAAGACTTTAGCGAAAAAACATCATTCGACAGGGCCACGCGATTTGTTCAAAGAGCGGCAATAGAAACTTGGTTCGAGAGGTTGGTAATAAAAATTTCTCCGAACACATATCCGACAAATATATGCAATATATGCCATGGTGAGGTTGCCACATAAAATCACATGCTCTGGGTCGGCGGTAGAAATGAACAAGGTGCTAAATCCGGAACCCTTCTGCCGCGGTTGGCCGCTGCCCTGTGCTGCCCTAGCCTCGGTGACCTACTCTGGGCCGTCCAGCAGGCCCGCGAGGAGACGGACAGACAAGGTCTTGACGTCCCCACGCGGGAGACCTAAGGCCCGGTCCACGAAAGATTTGCTGGACTTCCAATAAAGTTCTTACCAACCAACCAACAGGAAGGTTGTTATAGAACAAGTAATTCTCTTCAGGAAGGCCGCTTTTTCTTCTGCAATACACTTCCAGATTCTTCGTTTAAAAACAAACATACCTTAACGCACCGATGACATTCTTTGCTCAGGAGAGCAATCATTGGCATAGCGTGACTTGCTATATATAGATCACCTTAACGAAGACTAATGCAAGATCCAGTGAAGACAGTGATCTTTTGTGTTACAATACAACGTTATCATCTCCATTCGCAAAAAGTATATAAAAGATAAATGTTTTGGAAGCGTGATGAAGAACGGAGATTTCGAACTTTGGGGAGAGGCAGATTTCGGTCTCAGAAGCTGTTCTCTTCTATAGAATCTGTGTTTTCTTGTGTTACAAAATAAAGGATCCAGAATATTAGGCTGCTGCCCTATTTACCTCATATCAAGATTTATTAGTTGCCACTCTCCAATGAAGGGCGACGCCTCACCCTCGGCGCTCTTGTTGTGTGCGACGCTTGTGAATACAGCCAGAAACATGGTGCGAACAACTCAGCACGAGTGACCTATTTGTTTGTGTGATGCAAGGTTTTCCCAGAATGTATTGCTTTTCCAAATGAAATGGTTATTCTGAAGTTTCTGTGTATTTGCCAAGTTTATTTAGGGAGCCGTAGACGTCCCATTGAGGCATGTGTAACGTACGGCATCGGGTATTTTGTTCAATGTTTCCATCACTGCAACGTAGTTCGCTTGATAAAGATGGTGATGGTAACCGTTAACTGTTTCCGCCTGTGGGTTTGCTACACTTCTGTACTTGCATAAAACTAGCGTTCCTAAGGATTTCTGCTGATATAGGCAAGAAAAATATTCGTTTCCTAGTAGCATTGAGTGCCGACGCCACTTCCAAGGGAAAGCGAGAACTTTGACATTTGTTCGTAAGTCCCCAGACGCAACAGTGCAGAGAAATAAAAAAATAAAAAGAGTGTAAGCATAAAAAGTGTTCATCGAAACTTTCGCGTGGCAGCTTATCGCAGCTAGACGCAGAACGACGGGCGTCACGTGCGCCTGGTGGAATCGAGATAGCCGAAGCGCTGGTACCAGAACCGGCAGCGTGCCACGTTCAAAAAACGCTGCGCCTTATCATTTTAAGCAAGCCTGCCTGCAGAGTGCTGCCACTTTTTGGATAGGAGACACTTCTTTCCCAGAACATAGATGCCTCAAAGACGGTTAACACCCAGAATGCTAGTCTCGGAGCACGACCTTTACCGCTATGCGGGCTAGGCTTTGGAATCAGTCGGTACTTTTCGCGATTTTTGTTAAAAACACACTCAGATTTACGCGCGCTGTTGAATTCACGTGATCTCTGGTTATTTTACTTGTTGTTTCGCTGCTTTTTGTACGCTTGCTTTGTTGTCATTGTTCTCAAAAGGAATGTCATCGGTGTGTTAAGGTATGTTGGTTTTCTTAAACGAAGAAACTGGAAGTGTATTGCAGAAGAAAAAGCTGCCTTTCTGAAGAGAAATGCTTGTTCTCTAAGAACCAACAAAACGGGAAGTGTATTGCCGAAGAAAAAGCTGCCTTCTTTAAGAGAAATTCTTGTTCTCTAACAACCTCTTTTGTCAGATAAATTTGTATTACCAACCTCTCGAACCAAGTTTCTATTGCGGTTCACTGAAAAAATCGCCTGGCCCTGTCGGATTATGTTTCTTCGTTTAAGACTTCGTTTAGGTAATTTATATTTCGCAAGGCGCGCTAGATTAATAATTACTCTCCTGTGAAAGGAATCTCGTGGGTGTGTTAAGGTTTGTTTGTTTTCTTAAGCAAAGGAAGTTTTCTTAAGCGAGGAAACGGGAAGTGTATTGCAAAAGAAAAAGCTGCCTGTCTGAAGAGAAATGCTTATCCTCTAACAACCTCCGTCTTCGAAAAAAATTTTTTTAGTAACCTCTCGAACCAAGTTTCTATTGCCGCTCACCGACGAAATCTCGTGGCGCTGCCGGAGTACATTTCACTTCGATTTAACTTCATGCAACCGAAGTGACTGCGTGGCCCCTCTGCTGTATATTTCTCTGGTTTTTCAGGAAGGCTATCGGGTTTTTTATGGTCGAAGCTTTCTAAAGCGACCTCCGTTCGTCCCTCATAGTCGTAGTCGTAGTGTGTAACAAGTGTTACATTTGGACCTGCAAGTTGGGGCCGGTGGGTGATTTCTCCAGTGATTTGTTGAACAATAAAAAGTTCGCGGCGTGCGCGTTAACTAAAAGCCGAATGGTCCTGCCTCTCATTTTCCATTAGCGGCCTTTGGCATGTACATTGAGAGCTATCTGACAGGAAAAGGTTGCTACGTTATACTCGCTGTGCGTAACCTCCTTAATTTTAGAAAGGTTTAGCGAGCGTTGGGCCGCAGTGCCGTGCATTCAGTGAACTAGTATATACCATGAACTCGACGTGGTTAAAGGTGGGAAGTAGACCCGAAGTGCAAGCCCTAGGAAAGCGTGCCTGTGCCACCTCTCGTTTAGTCCTTTGAATGTCCGCTGGATGGCAGTTCTTCAATATGGGGAATATATTGAAACAGGTATGAGCCGAGAGAGGAGAAGAGGAAGAAGACGTGAACTGGTGGAGATACAAACGCCATTACTACCGAACCATCAACCTCGCCCTGCTAATACACTCCCTTCGAGTTTAACCGTAACAGTTTTGTGGTGTAGGTGCGGGGTACTCGCCCAAGACGACGGAGCCACTGCAGCAAGGTCCTCGCCGAAGCTGAGGCCTCGCGCGACTGCCTCCAACACTACCGGAACTCGCGATATCAAACAACGGTGACCTACAGTCACCTTCAACTCCTCCGGCGCGGACACCCAGCGCCTCGATGCGTCAGTTAGCGCCACGCCCTTTCTCAGGGAAACCCAGCGAGGACGTGGAAGAATGCCTGACACACTACAAACGCATGTGCATGTGCAAAGGCTGGGATGCTATGGCTCAGCTAAAGTATGTTGCTCTCTTCCTGACAAACACTGCTCTTCTGTGGTTCGAGAACCACGAAGAGTCGCTAACAACGTGGGATCACTTCGCTATCCAACTCACAGAGTGCTTTTGGGATTCCACTGCGAAAAAAAAGCGAGACGAGCAGACATTACTTCAGCGTGCTCAAGTGCCAAGTGCATTGAGACGATCCTGAAGCTGTTAAGATGGCGAATCCTCGTATGTCCGAAAAGGACAAAGTCGGGCATCTTCTGAAAGGTATTGCCGAAGACGTGTATACCTACTTGACTGGCAAGGAGAGCCTCAATTTAGATGGATTGATCGATATGTGGGGTTTAACGTCCCAAAACCACTCTATGATTATGAGAGTCGCCGTAGTGGAGGGCTCCGGAAATTGAGACCACCTGGGGTTCTTTAACGTGCACCCAAATCCGAGCTAAGAATCTGCTAAGAATCTCTGGATCCGGACAGGCCGCCATTGGAACCTGAACTTGGCAACGTTTAACGCTAGAACCTTATCTAGTGAGGGAAGTCTAGCTGTACTATTCGAGGAGCTAGAGAGTGTTAAATGGGATATAATAGGGCTCAGTGAGGTTAGGAGGACAGATGAGGCCTATACGGTGCTACAGACTGGGCACGTCCTTTGCTACAGGGGCTTGGCAGACAGAAGAGAACTGGGAGTGGGGTTCCTAATTCACAGAAACATAGCTGGCAACATAGAGGAATACAATAGCATTAATGAAAGTGTGGTAGGTATCGTAATTAAGCTGAATAAAAGATACAAGATGCAGGTAGTACAGGCTTACGTGCCTACATCCAGCCATGATGACGCTTCAGTTGAAAGCTTCTATGAAGACGTGGAATCGGCAATGAGTAAGGTAAAAACAGTACACTATAGTAATGGGCGACTTTAATGCAAAGGTAGGGAAGAAGCAGGCTGGAGACCAGGCAGTAGGAGATTATGGCATCGGTACTAGAAACGCCAGAGGAGAGCTACTAGCAGAATTCGCAGAACGCAATAATTTACGGATTTTGAATACCTTCTACCGAAAACGAGAAAACCGCAAGTGGACATGAAGGAGCCCTAATATCGCGAAATTAAGAACGAAATACACTTTATAATGAGTCCACACCCTGGAATCGTGCAGGATGTGGAAGTGATTGGCAAGGTACGATGCAGTGACCATAGAATGGTACGGTCTCGAATTCGCCTAGACTTGAAGAAGGAACGACAGAAACTGATAAGCAAGAAGCCAATCAATCAGCTAGCACTGAGAAAGAAAGTACAGGAATTCAGAGTGTCGCTGCAGAACAGGTACTTGGCTCTTAGTCAGGAAACCAACCTTAGCGTAGATACAATGAATGATAATCTGACGAGTATCATTACGGAGTGTGCAGTGGAAGTTGGAGGCAGGGTAGTAAGACCGGACACTGGCAAGCTTTCCCAGGAAACGAAGAACCTAATTAAGAAGCGTCAAATCATGAAAGTGTCAAGTACAACAGACAAAATAGAACTGGCAGAGCTTTCGAAGTTGATTAATAGACGTAAGGTATGCGATGTGAGAAGGTATAACATGGAGAGAATTGAACACGCTCTGAAAAACGGAGGAAGTGTCAAAGCATTGAAGAGGAAACTTGGGATAGGCAAAAGTCGGATGTATGCACTAAGGGACAAAGAAGGCAAAATAACTACCAATATGGATAGGATAGTTAAAATAGCGGAGGAGTTTTACAGAGATCTGTACAGAAGCCGAGACAACCACGACCTTAAAACTATAAGAACTAGCAGTAACCCAGATTACACCCCACCAGTAATGATAGAAGAAGTCAGAAAAGCTTTGGAGAGCATGCAAAGACGCAAAGCTGCTGGTGAGGATCAGGTAACATCAGATCTGCTGAAAGATGGAGGACAGATTGTGTTAGAAAAACTAGCCACCCTGTTTACGAGGTGTCTCCTCACGGGAAGAGTACCAGAGTCTTGAACGAATGCTAACATCATCTTAAAACATAAGAAAGGAGATGACAAGGACTTGAAAAATTACAGGCCGATCAGCTTGCTCTCTGTAGTATACAAGCTATTTACAAAGGTAATTGCTAACAGAGTGAAGAAAACATTAGAATTTCATCAACCAAAGGAACAAGCAGGATTTCGAACAGGCTACTGAACAATTGACCACATTCATACTATCAATCAGGTAATAGAGAAATGTTCAGAGTATAACCAACCACTATACATAGCCTTCATAGATTACGAGAAGGCGTTTAATTCAGTAGAAATATCAGCCGTCATGCAAACACTGCGGAATCAGGGCGTACATGAAATATATATCAACATTCTGGAAAAAATCTACAGGGGATCAACTGCTACCATAGTGCTTCATAAAGAAAGCAACATCAGTCTGTAGCGTACTGCAAAGGAGACTTTGCGTGGTTGTGGACGCCACAACGTAAACAGAGCCTATGCGAAAAAATTTTACCTCAGTACAGTGGCCCATTCGTCATTGTTGATCGGTTGAGCGATTTGACATACGTGGTAGCACAGCTGACATCAGCTGGCCGTCGGTCGAACCGCAACCAGCTGGTACATGTCACCTGCCTTAAACGGTTTCACCCTCAACATTCAGAATGATTCATACTCGCCCAGTGGGCTTCGCCTGGGAGCCGGGAAATGCAATGGGTATGAGCCTAGAGAGGAGAAGAGGAGGAAGACGTGAACTGGTGGAGATACCAACGCCATTACTACCGAACCATCAACCTCGCCCTGCTAATAAACACCCTTCGACTTTAACCGTAACAATATGACAAAAAGATGCGAGATGGAGGTACTTGGAGTGTTGAATAGATGGACGAACGGACACACAGACAGATGCATGGATGGACGCATGAATGGACGCAGGGGAGGATGCATGGACAAACGCAGGGACGGACGCACGGACGGGCGGATGGACACATGGACGGTCACACAGATGGACGCATGGTCGGAAGCAAGAACGAATGGACAGACGAATGCTTCACCCCACTCTCCATCATTCACTCCATGGATGTGCTGGCAATTCTTTAGCATTTTGCTTTTGAATATTTTACGCACATTGTTACTTCATTCAGACTTAAACTTAAAGCTAAATCAGGAGTATTATTTTATTTTATGCTACGCTGTCTATATACTTTCTGCTGATCATGCTACGCATTGGCTATATCGTGAAATTTCGATGAAAACATAGCATTTTTCCACTGTATATTTTTCGCAGAGTTAAGCGCAGGAAACTCCAGACAATACTTGTGTTGTCCGATATATAAAAATAGGTGGACAAGTTTGGATGAAGACCTAGCTTTTGAGAAAAATGACAACAACCGAACGTACAAAAAGACGCAAAATAACAAGTAAAATTACCAGAGATCACGTGAATTCAACAGCGCGCGTAAATCTGAGCGTGTTTTAAACAAAAATCACGAAAAGTACCGACTGATTCCAAAGTCCAGCCAGCATAGCGGTAAAGGTCGTGCTCTGAGACTAGCACTCTGAGTAAAAGGAGTCTTTGAGGCTTTCATGTTCTCGGAAAGAAGCGTCTTCTATTGCCAAAGAGCGGCAGCACTCTGCAGGGAAGCTTGCTTAAAAGAAAAAGGGGCAGCGTTTTTTCAACTTGGCGCGCGGCCAATTCTGGCAGCAGCGCTCCGACTATCTCGAATAAACCAGGTTCACGTAATGCTCGTCATTCTTCGTCTAGCTGCGATAAGCTGCCACGCGATAGTTTCAATGAACACTTTTTCTCCTTATTCTCTTTTTTTTGCTTCTCTGCACTGTTGTCGTCTGGGGACTTATGAACAAATGTCAATTGTTTCACTGTTCCCTTGGAAGCGGCGTCGGAACTCAATGCTACTAGGAAACGAATATTTTTCTTGCCTATATCTGAAGAGTTCATAAGGAACACTAGTTTCATGCAAGTACAGAAGTGTAGCAAAGCAACTGGCGGAAACAGTTAAAGGTTACCATCACCAACTTTATCAAGCGAAGAAAAACTACGTTGCAGTGATGGAAACATGGAACAAAAAAACCACATGCCAAACGTTACACATGCCTCAATCGAACATCGATGGGTCCGTAAATAGACTTGGCAAATACGCAGTGAATTCGGAATAACAAATTTATTCGAAAGAGCACTAAATCCCAGCAAAACCTTGCATCACGAGAAAGAAAATAATAAGTCACTCCTGTTGAGTTGTTCGCGCCAGGTTTGTGGCTGTATTCACAAGCATCGTGCACAAAAAGAGCGCCGAGGGTGAGTTTGAAACCCGTGAGCAGCTAAAAAAGTAAAATACAGTGCCCTTCATTGTAGAGTGGCAACAAATAAATCTCGATACGAGGTAAAGGCAGCAGCCTAATATTCTGGATCCTTTATATTGCAACACAAGAAAACACATTTTATAGAGTACGACAGCTCATGAGACCGAATGCTGCCTCTCCCCAGAGATCGAGTCCTCCGTTCTCCACCACGCTTACAAAACATTTATTTTTGTGTATTTTTGCGATTTAAGGTGATAACGTTGTAACACAAAAGAGCGCTGTCTTCACCGGATCTTGCATTAGTGTTCGCTAAAGTGATTTATATTTAGCAAGCTAGCTACTCCAATGATTACTTTCCTTGGCACGGAATGTCGTCGGTGTGTTAAGTTTTGTTTGTTTCCTTTAAAAAAAGGAAGTTTTCTTAATCGAAGAAACTATAAGTGTATAGCAGAAGAAAAAAAATGGCAGCATATCCGCGGAGTGCATGATGGAAAGTGTGGCGAAGCATTCGTCCATCCATTCGTTCTTGCTTCCGTCCGTCCATGCGTTCGTCTCTGTGACCGTCCATGCATCCATCCGCCTGTCCGAGCGTGTGTCATTTCGTGCGTCCTTCCATGCATCCGCCCCTGCGTCCATTCATGCGTCCACTCATGTATCTGTCTG
The DNA here is from genome assembly GCF_013339725.1 of Rhipicephalus microplus. Taxonomy (NCBI): domain Eukaryota; kingdom Metazoa; phylum Arthropoda; class Arachnida; order Ixodida; family Ixodidae; genus Rhipicephalus; species Rhipicephalus microplus. Next base: position 188,811,571 of record NC_051167.1, read on the forward strand.
TGTGTCCGTTCGTCCATCTATTCAACACTCCAAGTACCACTATCTCCCACCTTTTCATCATATATTGCCCGTAAGGAAGCATCGCCATCAAGCGGACATTCCAAGGACTAAACGAGATGTGGCATACGCACAATTTCTTACGGCTTGCGCTTCGGGTCTACTTCCCTCCTTTAACCACCTCGAGTTCATGGTATATACTATTTCACTGTATTCATGGCACTGCCGCCCAACGCTCGCCAAACTTCTCTGAAACCAAGGAGGTTAAGCCCAGCGAGTATAACGTAGCAACCTTTTCCTGTCAGATAGGGCTCAATGTACATGTCAATGGCTGCTAATGAGAAAGGAGAGACAGGTGAATTCGGCTTGTGCTTTCTCACGGCTTGCACTTCGTATCTACTTCCCACCGCTAACCACCTCGAGTTAATAGTAAACACTAGTTCATTGTATTCATAGCACTGCGACCCAACGCTCACTAAACCTTTCTGAAACTAAGAAGGTTACATCCAGCGAGTATTAAGTAGCAACGCTTTCTTGTCAGATAGTGCTCAATGCACATGCCAACGTTTGCTAATGGGGATCGCAGCGTGCGCTTTAGCGAAATGGCGAATGCTTCTGTCTCTCATTCCGCAATAGCAGCCATTGGCATGTACATAGAACACTATTTTTCATTGTTTAACAATGCACACAAGAAATCTCTCAACGGCACCACCTTGAAGGAATTGTTACACACTACGACTACGAGGGACGAACGATTGTCGCTATAAAAAGCTTCGTCCCCAAAAAGCTGCCTGTCTAAAAAGAGATGCCTTTCCTCTAACAACCTCCGTATTCGAATACATTTTCATTATCAACGTCTCGAACCAAGTTTCTATTGCCGCTCACTGAACAAATCGCGTGGCGCTGCCGGGGTACATTTCACCAGAATTTAACTTTGTGTACCCGGAGTGACCGCATGGCCCCTCCTATGTATATTTTTCTAGTTTTTCAGGAAACTATCGAATCCTTTAGCATTTTACTTGAGGGTATTTTACGAATATCGTTGCTTCGTCAAGACACAAATTTAGTGAGATAAATAAGAGGTATTAATTTATTTCTATGCTACGCTGTGTATATACTTTCTGCTGATCATTCTGTCCAGTTCCACTGTACCAGCTTGAGGTCACGTGCAAGCGAACGAAGTCTTGTAGCTGCGTCGGTTCTTGAGAACGGGATGGCTGTGTATTGGGTACAATCGTGTGCAGATCTAGCAGCCTCATCTGCGTCGTCATTGCCATATATACCGCAATAATGTGGTATCCACTGATACACAATGCTGTGCCGTCTCTCAATTGCTTGGTGATGAAGAAGTTTTATTTCAGCTACTAACTGTTCATTAGGTCCTTGATGGAATTGTGACATAAGACCATCTCTCTTCAGACAGGCAGCTTTTTTTTTCTGCAGTACACTTCCCGTTTCTACGCTTACGAAAACATCCTCTGCTTAAGATATCAAGCAAACCTTAACACCCTGACGACATTCCTTGCCCAGGAGAGTAATTATTAGCCTAGCGCAACTTCCCAAATATAAAACGCTTAAACGAAGATTTAAGTGGAGAAACATAACTCGACAGGGCCACGCGATTTGTTCAAAGAGCGGCAATAGAAACTTGGTTCGCGAAGTTTGTAATAAAAATTGATCCGAACAGGAATGTTGTTAGAGAACAAGTATTTCTCTTAAGGAAGGCAGCTTTTTCTTCTTCAATACACTTCCCGTTTCTTCGTTTAAAAAAAAAACATACCTTAACACACCGACGACATTCCTTGCCCAGGAGAGCAATCATTGGCATAGCGTGACTTGCAAAATCTAAATCACTTTAACGAAGTCTAATGCAAGATCCGGTGAAGACAGTGCTCTTTTGTGTTTCAAAGTTATGATCTCAAATCGCAAAAAAGTATATAAAAGATAAATGTTTCGGAAGCGTGATGGACAACGAAGAATTCAAAATTTGGGGAGAGGCAGCGTTCGGTCTCATGAGCTGTTGTCTTCTATAAAAGCTGTTTATTCTTCTGTTACAAATACGGGGATCCAGAATATTAGGCTGCTGCCTTGATTACCTCATATCAAGATTTAATTAGTTGCCTCTCTACAATGAAGGGCATCGTATTTTTCTTTTTGAGCTGCGCACAGGTTTCAAACTCACCCTCGGCGCTCTTGTTGTGCGCGAGGCTTGTGAGTACAGCCAAAAATGTGGTGCGAACAACTCAGCACTAGTGACCTATTCTTTTTTTTTTCGTGATGCAAGGTTTTGCTAGTATGTAGTGCTTTTTCAAATAAAGTTGTTACTCTGAATTTGCTGTGTATTTGTCAAAATTATTCAGGGAGCCGTCGATGTCACATTGAGGCATGTGTAACGTTCGGCATGTGGTTTTTGTTCAATGTTTCTATCACTGCAACATAGTTCGCTTAATAAATTTGGTGATGATAACCGTTAACTGTTTCCGCCAGTGGCTTTGCTACACTTCTGTACTTGCATGAAACTAGCGTTCCTAATGAACTCTACCGATATAGGCAAGAAAATTATTCTTTTCCTAGTAGCATTGATTGCCGACCCCACTGCCAAGGAAACAGCGACAATTTTGGCATTTGTTCGTAAGTCCCCAGACGATAACAGTGCAGAGAAATAAAAAAAAATAAAGAAGAGAGTAAGGAGAAAAAGTGTTCATCGAAACTATCACGCGGCAGCTTATCGCAGCTTGGCGCTGAATGACGAGCACTACTTGCACCTGGTGAAATCTAGATAGCCGAAGCGCTGCTACTTGAATTGGCAGCGCGCCAAGTTGAAAAAAACGCCACCCCTTTTCCTTTCAAGCAAGCCTGCCTGCAGAGTGCTGCCGCTCTTTGGCAGTAGAAGAGACTTTTGTCTGAGAACATAATTGCCTCAAAGACAGCTAACACTCATTGTTTTCTTCTCGGAGCACAGCCTTTACCGTCTTACGGGCAAGACATTTGAATCTGGCGGTTTTTTCGCGATTTTTGTGACTCACACGGTCAGACTTTTTCACGCTGTTTAACTCACGTGATCTGGGGTAATTTTACTTGTTTCGCGGCTTTTTGTACGCTTAGTTGTTTTCATTGTTCTAAAAAGCTAGATCTTCAACCAAACATGTCCACCTATTTTGATAAATCGTACAACACCAGCATTGTCTCGAGTTTTCTGCGCTTTAGCTCTACGCAAAATATACAACGTTAGAATGCTGTGTTTTCATGAAAACTTAATTATCTAGCCAATGCGTGGCATGATCAGCAGAAAGTATGCAGACAGCGTAGCATCGAAATAAAACATTACTTCTGATTTAGCTCACTAAATTTACGTCTGGACGAAGTAACAATGTGCGTAAAACACGCTGAAGTAAAATGCTAAGGGACCCGATAGCCTTTCTGTAAAACCAGAGAAATATACAATGGAGGGACCACGCAGTCACTCCGGTTACATGAAGTTAAATCCCGGTGAAATGTACTCCGGCAGTGCCACGCGATTTTTTCAGTGAGCGGCAATAGAAACTTGGTTCGAGAGGTTGGTGATAAAAATTGATTTGAACACGGAGGTTGTTAGAGGTCAAGGAGGAGGAATGCATAAGCGGAAGGACAGGGTGGTTAGCCAGTTCTTATACTGGCTGGCTACCCTGTGCTGGGGAAACGGGTGAGGGGAATAAAAGATAATAAAACAAAATGTACGAAGAGAGAGAGAGAGAAATGCAAATATTTAGCGACAAAAGAACGGCAACATCAACTAGTATAAGACAGTAAAGTCTGTCGCTGAGGCTAGTTGTCCGCAAAAAGCGTAGTAAAGCTTTCAAAGTCTTCTGGGCTGAGGATAGGCTTGCCAATGACTCAGAAATCTTTGTTCTGACAAAGGCTGATCATCCATTCTCTTTAGAGCTGCTGTCAGTTCTTCTCTTTGAGCATTGAAATGGGTGCACTCACATAGGAGGCGCGCTAAGGTTTCTTCGCAGCTTCAGTAGGTGCATGTAGAAGAGCTGGCCATTTCAATGAGATAGGAGTTTGCGTTCGTGAAGGCCACTCCAAGCCACAGGCGGCATAAAAGTGTCTCCTCAGGTCGAGATATTCCTGAGGGAAGACGAAGCTGCAGATCGGAATCCAAGTTACGCAGGCGCGCTTTTGTGAATTTTGTCGAGTTCCACTGTACCAGCTTGAGATGACGTACAAGCGAACGAAGTCTTCTAGCTGCGTCGGTTTTTGAGAACGGGATGGCTGTGTATTGGGTACTTTCGTGTGCAGATCTAGCGGCCTCATCTGCGCGGTCATTGCCATATATACCGCAATATCCTGGTATTCACTGATACACAATGCTGTGCTGTTTCTCTATTGCTTGGTCATGAAGGTGTCTTATTTTAGTTACTAACTGTTAATTAGGTCCATAGTGAAAGGCTGACATAAGACCATCTCTCCTCAGATAGGCAGCTTTTTCTTCTGCAATACACTTTCCGTTTCTTCGCTTGAGAAAACTTCATTTGCTTAAGACATCAAACAAACCTTAACACACTGACGACATTCCTTGCCCAGGAGCGTAATTAGCCTAGCACGACTTGCCAAATATAAATCACTTAAACGAAGACTTAAGCGAAAAAACATAATTCGACAGAGCCACGCGATTTGTTCAGTGAGCGGCAATAGAAACTTGGTTCGAGAGGTTGGTAATAAAAATTTATCCGGAAAGAAAGGTTGTTATAGAACAAGCATTTCTCTTCAGGATTGATTGATTTGATTGATATGTGGGGTTTTACGTCCCAAAACCACCATATGATTACGAGAGACGCCGTAGTGGAAGGCTCCGGAAATTTCGACCACCTGGGGTTCTTTAAGGTGCACCCAAATCATTTCTCTTCAGGAAGGCAGCTTTTTCTTCTGCAATACACTTGCCGTTTCTTAGTTTAAGAAAACAAACACACCTTAACGCACCGACGACATTCCTTTCCCAGAAGTGTAATCATTGGCATAGCGTGACTTGCTAAATATAAATCAATTAACGAAGACTAATGTAAGATCCAGTAAAGACAGCGCTCTTTTGTGTCACAACGTTATCATCTTAAATTGCAAAAAAGTACACAGAAATAAATGTTTTGTAAGCTTGATGGAGAATGGAGGTCTCGATCTTAGGGGAGAGGCAGCATTCGGTCTCATGAGCGGTCGTACTCTATAGAATCTGTGTTTTCTTGTGTTGCAATATAAGGGATCCAGAATATTAGGCTGCTGCCTTTACCTCGTATCAAGATTTATTTGTTGCCACTCTACAATGAAGGGCACTGTATTTTTCTTTTTTAGCTGCGCACGGGTTTCAAACTCACCCTCGACGCTCTTTTTGTGCACGATGCTTGTAAATACAGTCAGAAACGTGGTGCGAACAACTTAGCACGAGTGACGTATTTTTTTTTCGTGATGGAAGCTTTTGCAAGGATGTAGTGCTTTTTCAAATAAAATTATTATTCTGAAGTTGCCGTGTATTTGCCTTTTTTTTTACGGAGCCGTCGACATCTCATTGAGGCATGTGTAACGTTCGGCATGTGGCTTCTTGTTCAATGTTTTCATCACTGCAACGTAGTTCGCTTGATAAAGATGGTGATGGTAACCGTTAACTGTTTCCGCCAGTGGCTTTACTAAACTTCTGTACTTAAATGAAACTAGCGCTCCTAATGAACTCTACCAATATAGGCAAGAAAAATATTCCTTTCCAAGTAGCATTGAGTGCCAACGCCACTTCCAAGGGAACAGCGAAAACTTTGGCATTTGTTCGTAAGTCCCCAGACGACAAGAGTGAAGAGAAATAAAAAAATTAAGAGAGTAAGGAGAAAAAGTGTTCATCGAAACTATCGCGTGGCAGCTTATCGCAACCAGGCGCAGAATGACGAGCATTACGTGCACCTGGTGGAATCGAGATAGCCGAAGCGCTTGGCAGCGCGCCAAGTTGAAAAAACACTGCCCCTTTTCCTTTCAAGCAGGCCTGCCTGCAGAGCGCTGCCGCTGCTTGGCAATAGGAGACAATTCTTTCCGAGAACATAATAGCCTCAAAGACGGTTAACACCCAGTGTGTTATTCTCGGAGCACAACCTTTACCGCTATGTGGGCTAGATTTTGAATGCCGGCGATTTTTTTCGCGACAGTTTTAATCACACGGTCAGATTTATTCGCGCTGCTGAATTCACGTGATCTGTAGTAATTTTCCTTGTTGTTTCGAGGCTTTTTGCACGCTTGGCTGCTGTCGTTGTTCTCAAAAACTAGGTCTTAACCAAAAGATGTCCACCTACATTTTTAAATCTGACTACACAAGTATCGTCTCGAGTTCTCTGCGCTTTAGCTGTAGGGAAAATATACACTGTAGGAGTACTGTGTTTTCATCAAAATTTCATCATCTAGCTAATGCGTAGCATGATCAGCAGAAAATATATAGCCAGCGAAACAAAGAAATAAAATAAAACTTCTGATTTTACTAACTAAATTTACGTCTGGACGAAGTAACGATGTGCGTTAAATACCCCCAGCTAGATGATAAAGAACCGTATAGCCTCCCTGAAAAACCAGAGAAATATACAATGAAGGGGCCATGCAGTCATTCCGGTTACCCGACGTTAATTCCCGGTAAAACGCACTCTGGCTGCACCACGCGTTTTTTTCAGTAAGCGGCAATATAAACTTGGCTCGGTAGGTTGGTATTAAAATTCATCCGAATAGGGAGGTTGTTCGAGGACAAACATTAGAGGGCCACCGCCACCACAACAGTGACCTGCCCCGCTCTGGCCACCAAGTGGGGCACGTCAAGAGTGCTCGGAAGACACTGTGGCGCAGCATTAAACATCTGGCTCTGAATGACCCGCTTTACGGCGGGTACAAGTGTCTACGAAAACATGACATCGACAATAACAACGGATACGCCCCCAGCAGGCAGTCTGTCGTCCAAGAGGTACATGTTTTTTGTTCTGTATTGAGGTCCTTCATGAGTGTTATTCACACTCACTTGGCTAGTCTACAGATCCCTGCCGCTGAATACGCGCTGCAAATTTTCGACATAGAACCACCTCTTGCCAGATTTCAGTAACAAGATGGTGCACCATAGACCACATCAGGCTTTCCGAGAAAAAGTCAAGCGTGCTTACATAATTCAGTGGAACGCCAGAGGTCTACAGTCAAGAATGCCTGAGTTTAGACAGTTCCTTTTCGAGAATAATTTTTCCATCATCGTCATTTGTGAACAGCATTTTTAAAAAATACATCGCCTGTCGGGCTATGAATTGTTCGTTTCTTCATCGAGAATCGAGCGAAGTCAAGTTGCTGTGTACATCCGTAAAGAACTCCCTTATTTTCGCCAAGGGTATAGCGTCACTATGGCAATCACTACGTGTGTCTATATGTTAAATATAAGACGTTGTCGTTTACGCTGATAGGCGAATATATAGCGCCATCACGTCGACTGGATCAACAGATAATAATATATTTCCAACAACTCAAGCACCTTGGATAGTGATGGGTGACTTCAACGCCTATCGTCCACTGTGGTGAAGCATTAGGACAAATCGAAAAAGCATGAACATTGTTGATCTCGCATCTGAGCACAGGCTTCAGGTGCTGAACAATGGTAGTCCTTTATCTCCGAGGAGTAACTTACATCAGTTGCCTGGACTTGACGTGAGTGTCACATAGCATTATCACGAAAGTTCAATGGTTCACAGATACTGAAACCCATGGCAGCGACCATATCCCCACGTACGTGACAGTCAGAGGGCTGGACAATTCTCCTTCCCCTGGACACTCAAAAACTTATTGACTGGGAAGAGTACCAGATATCAGTGGAGAGCAAGTGCATGCACAAACTGCCGGAATCCATTGAAGAAGTGATTTGTTGTGTGACGGAGACTTCCATGAAGATGTGTTAAAAAAAATCAAGACCTACCGCACTCGACCAAGAGTTCGAACAACTTCGAGCGGTCCGCCGACATGCTGAAAGACGATACAGACGCACAACATCAAATCAATCTGTGACCTCAGAGAATTCACACGCAACCAGAAGAAATTCCAGCGTCGAATGCACAAACTCCAGGAACAACGATGGAAGACTTCTTGTGACTCGCTAGACCCTCGAGAACCTTTGTCTCCCATATAGAGGACTCTTCGAGGTATTCACTCGCCTCCGCAACAGTGTCATCCCTTTGATGCTCTGCCGCTACATCAACGTCGCTCACAGCTTGATGTTTCTGGTGAATTTTATGCAAAGATCGCCGGCGACATCTCTATACCGATCGATCTATTGCCGCAGGAGTCTCCAGTCACACGAGATCAGCAAATGAAGGTGGCATTCACTATGGAATAACTTCATGCAGCACTCAACACAGGCAGAGGCTCATCGTCCCCAGGTCCGAATGGAGTAACCTATACTGCCCTTCGACACCTATGCCCGAAAGCACAGCGCTGTCTCCTGGACATTTTCAATAAGTCATGGCATGACGGAACGGTGCTTGTTGAGTGGAAGTGCAGTCGCCTGGTGCCTTTGCTTAAGCCCGGAAAGTCTCCGTTGGATTTGGCATCATAATAGCCTATAGCACTAGCAAGCTGCGTCGGCAAGGTCAAGGAGAGGATGATGCTTACACGCATGGAATGGTACCTGGAACATTATAACATCTATCCTGATGATATAGCTGGCTTTTGACGCGGTCGGTCTTCAATTGATAGCGTCATTGTCTTAGTGACCTCTGTTCAGCAACAGAAAGCTAAGAAGCGGCTGTCGGTAGCTGCGCTCATAGACGTGAAAGGTGTCTATGACACCATGACCCATGAGGTGGTTCTCAATGCTTTTGAAGCAGCTGAACTTGGAGGTCGTGTCGTTCGATGTGTAAGAAGCTACCTCACAAAGAGATCCATGTTCGTTCTAACTGAAAGTGGGCCTATGAATGAGCATTTCAGAAGTCGTGGGGCGCCACAAGACGGCGTTTTGAGTCCGACTCTTTTCAACCTGGTTCTGGTGCGGCTCACTGAAATGCTGCCCCAGATGGCTTATATATCTCTCTACGCTGATGATATCTGCATTTGGGCGTCTGGCACTACACGGCCTCAAGTGCGCGCAAGGATACAGGAAGCGGCCACAATGACATCGGCATACCTTCGCCAGCAAGGTTTGACTATTTTCACAAAAGAATGCACAGCGGTGGCGTTTACACGCAATCCGATGTCTTTCTACCCATTGTGCATCGATGGCAGGTCAATCGCATATAAGAGCAGTCATATATTCTTAGGTGTCATCGTAAATCGTGACCTAACCTGAAGCCCGCTTCTCGCATACCTGAAGAAAAAAGCTCATTGGCAATGAGAATGTATTCAAGTTCTTCGTCGGAAAATTATAGAGCCCATTCTTGCACTCCATGTTGCCGCTTTATACAAGCCTCTTTCTCGAAATCCTGCGGTACACCCTTCCTGTCCTGTCCAACACGTGCACGGCTAACTTCCGTGCACTGCAGAGCGTACAAGCCCAAGCCCTTCGGACATGTCTTGGCCTTCCAAGGTGCTCATCGACAGTGGCAACTATTGTTATCGCACGAGAACAGCTGTTCACAACGCATATCATTGGCGAGACGCAGAGAGCGCACATTCGGCATTTATCATGGCTACTGTCACATCATTTAGCGTGTTTGAGGCCTCAATCTTTGTTTTGCGGTATTGTGACAAATCATCAAGACTCATTACCACCTGGCTTCAAACTTTCTATGCATCCAGAAGCGGCGTTATGGACTCTCCATCAACCTGACGTGCACTTATCAGTTCTTGGAATCGTTAAGAAGGCACGCACGTCACCGCTAGCCCTCAAGCAATTGACTATACGTCTGTTGAACGAAAGGTACTTCGACCATATACATGTTTACACCAATGACTTCACAAATTCAAACAGCGCTACAGGAGCAGTGGTTGTTCCATCTGATAATGGATTGCTTCAATACAAGCTTTCTCACAGCACTACGTCGACAGCAGCAGAGCTCGCAGTGCTTCAAGGTGCAGTAAAGCACATTCCTAGGCAGCAACCTAACCAATGGGCCATCTTTCGCGACTCGAGGTCAGCCTTGCAGACGCAACGGTTTGTAATGCAGCACGGGTTACGCGAACACTCAGTATATCAGATAAGGCTTGACTACCACGAAGCGCTCAAGGAAGGCCGCCATATTTCATTTAAGTGGTTGCTGAGTCATTGCTGAATTGTCGGCAATGTCCGCGCGGATGAAGCTGCTCGATGGGCTCATAACCAAGTTCTGTGTGCGCCCATACCACTCTTGAGAACGGACGCTGCAAGGCGACTACAATCCCTTGCTCGCCGTATAACTCTCGTATACAATACAATGCTCCGGGTTTCTCCAACACGCACCTGTGTTCGATCGACCCAAACTTGCAACTTCATTTGCCCTCCGGGCTCCCACGATGCGCTAATTTTACTGTGTCTATGAGGTTGGGCGCGGCATTTACGAATGCGTACTCTCATCTCGTTGGAATGGCGAGCACTTTGGCACAACATATGCTCCTGCGAGGAAACGCTTCAGCACATTCTATGTCATTTCCCAGCATACTAGTCTCAACTACGTATTATGGAAGCCAATCTCTGTCAGCTGCATTCATAGCCGCCTACAGAAGAGAAGATCCTGGGACCTTGGCCGCCGGTTTCCCATACGCGCAAAGCCACGAAAGCCCTCTTGCACTTCTTAAGGACCATAAGACTTCACGACCGTTTGTGAAAGAACAGTGTGAGACCGTGTTGTGTAATCTTGAGCTGACTATTCACCCTTCTCTTTGTTACTCCTCTTCTTTTCTATCTATTTCCTTTCTATTATTCTCCCTTTACCCCACCCTAAGTGTAGGGTATCCAACCGAGCCAAGCTTGGTTAACCTCCTTGCCTCTCTCCTCTATTTCTCTCTCCTTCTCTCTTCAGGAAGGCAGCTTTTTCTTCTGCTATACACTTCCCGTTTCTTCGATTAGGAAAACAAAGAAACCTTAACACACCAACAATATTCCCTGCCTAGAAAAGTACTTATTAGCCTAGCGTGACTTACCACACATAAATCACTTAAACGAAGAATTAAACGAAGGAAGATAACCCAGCAGCGTCATGTGATTTCTTCAGTGAGCCGCAATAGACGCTTGGTTCGAGACGTTGGTAATAATTTTTTTTTCAAATACGGAGGTTGTTAGAGGACAAGCACCTCTATTCAGACAGGCAGCATTTTTTTCTGCAATACAATTTCCGTTTCTTCGCTTAAAGAAACCAACATACCTTAACACACCGACGACATTCCTTGCCCTGGAGAGTAATCATTAGCCTAGCACGACTTGCCAAATATAAATAACTTAAACGAAGACTAATGTAAAAGGTGGTGAAGACAGCGCTCTTTTGTGTCACCTCGTTATCGTCTCAAATCACAAAATGTTATAAATTATAAATATTTCGGAAGCGTGATAAAGAACGGAGGACTCGATCTTAGGAGAGAGGCCGCAAAAAAACTGCTTCGGCCTCAAGAGCTCTCGTGTTCTATAGTATCTGTGTTTTCTTGTGTTACAAAATAAGGAATCCAGAATATTAGGGTGCTCGTATCAAGATTCACCTCGCATCAAAATTTAATTTGTTGCCACTGTACAATAAACGGCACCATATTTTTCTTTTTGAGCTGCGCACGGATTTCAAACTCACCCTCGGCGCTCTTTTGGTGCACGACGCTCCTTAATACAGCCAGAAACGTAGTGCGAACTACTCCACACGAGTGCTTCGATTTTTTTCGTGATGCAAGGTTTTGCAAGGATGTAGTGCTTTTTCGAATAAAATTGTTATTCTAAATTTGGCGTTCATTTGCCAAATTTACTTAAGAGCCGTCAACGTCCCATTGAGGCAAGTGTAACGTTCGGCATGCGGCTTTCTTGTTCAATGTTTTCATCACATTAATGTACATTTCCTTCGCTTGAAACAGGCGATTGTGGTAACCGTTAAGCCTTTCCGGGAGTGGCTTTGCAACACTTCTGTACTCGCACGAAAGTGACATTCCTAATGAACTCTACCGATACTGGAAAGAATGTTAAGCCTTTCCTAGTAGCATTGAGTGCCGACGGCGCTTCCAAGGGAACAGCGAAACAACCGACATTTGTTCGCATATCGCCAGACGACAGCAGTGCATGGAAACAAAAAAAAAAGAAGAGAATAAGGAGAAAAAGTGTTTATCAAAACGTTCACGTGGCTGCTTATCGCTGCTAGACGCAGAATGACGAGCATTACGTGCTCCTGGTGGAATTGAGATAGCCGAAGCACTGCTGCCAGATAAGGCAGGTCGCCATGTTCACAAAACGCTGCCCCTTCTCCTTTCAAGCAGGCCTGCCTGCAGGGTGCTGCCAACTTCTGGCAATAGGAGACACTTTTCTCCGAAAAAATATCAGCCTCAAAGATGGCTAACATGCAGAGTGTCAGTCTTGGAGCACAACCTTCACCGCTATGCGGGCTAGTCTTTGGACTCCGGCGGTACTTTTCTCCTGGGAAAATGATTACTCTCCTGGGCAAGGAATGTCGTTGGCGTGTTGAGGTATGTTGGATTTTTTAAGTGAAGAAACGGACAGTGTATCGCAGAAGAAAAATCTGCCTGCCTGAACAGAAATGCTTGTCCTCTAACAACCTTCTTTTTGGATAAATTTTTATTACGAACCTTTAGAACCTTGTTTCTAATGCGGTTCACTGAAGAAATCTCGTGACGCTGCCAGAGTACGTTTCACCGGGATTTCACTTCGTGTAACCAGAGTGACTGCGTGGCCCTCCACTGTAACTGTCTCTGTTTTTTCAGGGAGTCTATCGGGTCCTTTATCATTTTACTTTGGAGTATTTCACGAACATCGGTATACTTCGTCCAAACGTAAATTTTGTGAGCCGAACCAAAAGTATTATTTCATTTCTTGCTTCGGTTTCTATATATTATCTGCTGATCACGCTACGCATTGACTAGGCGATGCAATGATAATGAAAACCAATCAATCTTACAGTGTATATTTTCCGTAGAGCTAAAGTGTAGAAAACTCAAGGAAATACTTGTGTTGTCGCATTTAATAAAATAGGCGGACATCTCTGGGTGAACACGTAGTAATTGAGAAAAATGACTACAATAAAGCGTACAAAAAGCCGCAAAACAGCAAGAAATGTTACAAAAAATCACGCGGTTTCAACAGCGCGAATGAATCTGACCGTATGATTAACTAAAATTCCGAAAAGTGCTGCCGGGATCTGAAGACAAGAAGCATAGCGGTAAAGGTTGTGCTCCGAGATTCACACTCTGGGTGTTAGCCGTCTTTGAGGCTTCGGTGTTGTCGAAAAGAAGCGTCTTCTTCTGCCAGAAGCTGGCAGAACTCTGCAGGCAGCTTTGCTCGAAAGGAGGAGAGGCAGCGTCTTTTGAACGTTGCGCGCTGCTTGGTGTAGCGGCAGTGCTTTGGCAAACTTGATTCCACCAAGCGCAATTAATGCGCATCTTTCTGCGTCTGGCTGCGATAAGCGGTCGTACGATCGTTTCGATAAACACCTTTTCTCCTTATTTTTTGTTTTTTCTTTCTCTGCACTGTTTTCGTCTGGGGACTTCTCAACAAATGTCGATTGTTTCGCTGTTCCCTTGGAAGCGGCGTGGCACTCAATGCTACTAGGAAAGGAATGTTTTTCTTGCCTATATCGGTAGAGTTCATTAAGAACGCCACATTCGTGCGGGTACAGAAGTATAGCAAATTCACTCGCGTAAAGAGTTAATGGTTACCACCGTCGCCTTTTTCAAGCGAAGGAAAACTACGTTGATGTGATGGAAGCATTGAACAAGAAAACCACGTTCATAATGTTAAACATGCCTCAATAAAACGTCGACGGCTCCGTTAATAAATTTGTAAAATAAACAGCAAATGTATAGAATAACAATTTTATTCGAAATAGCAATACATTCTCGCAACACCTTTCATCACGAAAAAAAAAAACACTCGTCTTGAGTTGTTCGCACCACGTTTCTGGCTGTATTCACGAGCGTCGTGCACAACGAAAGCGCCGAAGGTGAGTTTTAAACCCGTGTGCGGCTCAAAGAGAAAAATACGGTGCCCTTGTTGTACAGTGGCAGCAAATTAAATCTTGACAGAAGGTAAAGGCAGCAGCGTAATATTCTGGATCTCTTATTGTGTAATATGAGAAAACACAGATTCTATAGAACGTGACAGCTTATGAAACCGAAGCAGTTTTTGTGCTGCCTCTCCCTTAAAATCAATTCCTCCGTTTTCTATCACACTTCCGAAACGTTTGTCTTCTACATATTTTTGCGACTTAAATGTTAACGTTGTAACACAAAAGAGCGCTGTCTTTACCAGATCTTCCATTAGTCTTCGTTTAAGTGATTTATCATTCAATGTTCATTGGCAAGGTGCGCTAGGCTAATGATTACTCTCCTGGGCGAAGAATGTCGTCGGTGTGTTAAGGTATTTTGGTTCTTTTAAGCGAACAAACGGGAAGTGTTTTGCAGAAGAAAAAAGCTGTCTGTCTGAAGAGAAAATCTGGTGCTCTAATAACCTCCGTGTTCGGATAAATTTCTATTACCAACCTCTCGAATCAAGTTTCTATTGCCGCTAACTGAAGAAACCACGTGGCGCTGCCAGAGTACGTTTTACCGGGAATTAACTTCGTGTAACCGGAGTCACTGCGTGGCCCCTCCGCTGTAAATTTTTTTGGTTTTTCAGGGAGCCTATTTGGTCCTTTATCATTTTATTTTGGAGTATTTCACGAACATATTTACTTCGTCCAGACGTAAATTTAGTGAGCTGAAACAGAAGTATTATTTTATTTCTTTGCATCGCTGTCTATATATTCTCTGCTGTTGATGCTACGCATTGGCTAGATGATGTAATTTCAATACTAACACAGCATTCTTACTGTGTATAATTTTCGTAGAGCTAAAGGACAGATAACTCAAGACAATGCTTGTGTTGTCTGATTTATCGAAATAGGCGGACATCTTTGGATGAAGACATGGCATTGGAGAAGAATGACAACAACCCAGCGTATAAAAAGCCGCGAAACAATTAACGAGAAATGTCATGATATATCACGTTAATTTAACAGCCTGTGTAAATGTCACCATATGAATAACAAAAATCGCGAAAAGTGCCGCCGGAATCCCAAGTCTTGCACGTATAGCGCTGAAGGTTGTGCGCCGAGATTGACGCTCTGGGTGCTTGCCGTCTTTGAGGCTTCTATGATCTCGAAAAGAAGTGTCTCGCCCCGCCGTGGTGGTCTAGTGGCTAAGGCACTCGGCTGCTGACCCGCAGGTAGCGGGTTCGATTCCCGGCTGTGGCGGCTGCATTTCCGATGGAGGCGGAAATGTTGTAGGCCCGTGTGCTCAGATTTGGGTGCACGTTGAAGAACCCCAGGAGGTCTATATTTCCGGAGTCCTCCACTACGGCGTCTCTCATAATCATATGGTGGTTTTGGGACGTTAAACCCCACAAATCAAAAGAAGTGTCTCCTACTTCCAGAAGCTGGCAGAACTCTGCAGGCACCCTTTCTTGAAAGAAGAAGGGGCAACGTCTTTTGAACGTGGCACGCTGCTTGGTCTAGCGGCAGTGCTTCGGCAAACTTGATTCCACCAAGCGCACATAATGCGCGTCATTCTGCGTCTAGCTGCGATAAGCGGCCGCGCGATCATTTTGATAAGCAGTTTACTCTCCTTATTTTTTGATTTTTTTGTTTCTCTGCACTGCTCTCGTCGGGAGACTTCCCAACAATTGTCAATTGTTTCGCAGTTCCCTTGGAAGCGGCGTCGGCACTCAATGCTACTAGCAAAGGCACATATTTCTTGCCTGTGTTCGTAGAGTTCATTAGGTAGGCCACTTTCATGCGGGTACAAAAGTGTAGCAAAGCCATTGTACAAAAGATGTTACGGAGAGCTACATGCCGCCAACACACTCAAGCTCGACCAGCGAAGCGAAATGGTTAGAGCAATGAAACGTGCAGTTACGACTACAGGCCACGCTACTCTGGAAACTACTCCTGCACTTTACCGGTACCACCCAGATGACGTTGTTGTCGGATGAATTTTCACAATTTAGAAGTTGCGAAAAGCGTACGCGTGTATTCATTTCGATATGCTTGTTGCGATTGCGCTGATGAAACAGGCAACATGCGAGTGCATTGAATTGCGAATAGTTAGTCTGCTCATGACTGTGACACAAATGCTACCTAATGGGAAGTGGAATGCTTTTGTTGCGTTGAAGAAGCCACACTATGAAGCTTTCAGCGCAAGTAATGACGACGGCTTAAATTGTTTGCAAACCATCGCCACGTTAAACATCAAGTCTCATGCAGCCACGACGGCGTAGTGGCACTAGTGCCGCTGTAGTGGGCACTAGTGCACCACTACAGCGGTAATTCTGTCCGAAGGTTCGGCACAAATGATCTCTGAGCACCATTCAGTTCACACGCTAATTCGAGTTAGCGCAGTTTTTTTTTTGTAGCACGCGCAGGATTATACGCAAGGCATCGTTGATGCATGGTCGATCATACGACACCACCACCCTTCACAATGCCGAGAAAAGAGGCAGCGAAAATTCAGCAGTTCATATTGTTTGCGAAAGTACCTTAATCCGATATACATTCATTCGACAATCAAGAGTTCATTCAGTGAAAGCGGCACGGAGCGTACGTCCGTGTGTCATATCTTTTCCTTTGTGAGTTCACGGGCTGATTATCTTCCCGCAGCCATGTTGAACTGTATGGTACGCCACCTATAGCCCATGGGCATATAGAATTATCCAAAATACTTGCGAAGGTTCTCAAGCATTGTAGCATGGTACACAGTAAATTTTTTTACACCCTTAAGGGTGTAAACTGGCTTGTCGCCAGAGGAACACCCTATGGGTGTTTTCAGATACACCCTACTGAAAGGGTGTTATGTGAACACCTTAGACGAAGGGTGTCGAGCAAAATGAAAATTGGGGTGTTAGGGTGTTTTGAACTGGAACACCCTTTTTCAAGGGTGTTGGAAAAGTGTGCACCCTCTGCTATATCGATAGGCGTGCGCTGCAGTGTTCCGCTTCAGGGCAGGGTGAAGTCAAAATATATGTGCACGAATATCCATGGCTATATATCGACTTCCACAGAGCACTAACGGGTATGCACGGCACATGTATGCACGGCAAATGCTAATATATATAGTACTCAAAGCAGTGTGCCTGTCTATTGCAGGATGCAGAGAATACACATATTTCAGCAACTTAATTTGCAGTTAAACCTGGCATGGCTAAATCAAGGTTCAGTCTTACCAAGTTAAAAATATTGTGCATATATAAAAACAACAGTGCTATGTAGATGCGCATCGCTCTCACTTTTAAAGAAATCTGTTTTTGATGCATTCTAGAAATAAATATGGATTTGTGCAGACTAAATATCAAGAACAAGTACCACAAGGCAGTTTTTCTCTAAATTATTTACATTTATTGCAAAATTTTACACATGCTTCTTGCAATGTGCATTATATCATAATGGCCCACATAATCTAATCTGACCATAACCAAGGCAGTTTAATGTTATTTAGATTAGCAAACAAGCAGCAAAAACTATTGCACAATAGTTCTGTCTTGCAGGAATGTAATATGGTAATAACTAAAAAGTTCAATGACCATGGGTTATTTGACAGCATGTGTGCCGGCTATGCAAAAGGAGAAACATGCATGACTTGTGAAGCAAATGCAAAATAAATTAATGCGGCACTAAAAACGGCAATAATAATCAATAAAT
This sequence comes from Rhipicephalus microplus, assembly GCF_013339725.1. Classification (NCBI taxonomy): domain Eukaryota; kingdom Metazoa; phylum Arthropoda; class Arachnida; order Ixodida; family Ixodidae; genus Rhipicephalus; species Rhipicephalus microplus. The sequence continues at coordinate 188,829,378 of NC_051167.1, forward strand.
TTTAAATCACTAATACAATCAAACATAAAAAATATGCAGTAAGGCAAATGTGCAAGAACATTACCATATGGCATTATCATATGACTATGTGGATTTTACGACAATGTTTAAGAACTTCACAACAACAGATCTTGGTGTTGTCTTTTCGAGCTCAAGAAAAAATCTTTCGAGGACGACAAGGGTGTTGAACGCTTTACAAGCATATTGAACATTGAACAACCAGTTTGCACACATAATTGCGACAAGTCCTTCCTCTGCATTAGTCACTTGAAAACACTTTGTCTGGTCTACCATCAGCCAGAAAAACTCTGCATCTTCAAGGACGGCCCCATTATAAGATACACATGGCGTTGCTGGCATGTCGTCCTGTATAGGCAAAGTGAAAATGCATAAGACTTCACTGAGTGGCTTACTTCAAATTCTGTACAGTTTAAAAAACAGGTTTAGAGCACTTTAAAAGACACAACTTGTGTTTTAGCATTACAGATGTGATATCTATCATTAACAACAATTTCAATGTGTGCAGCATAACTATGGTTTAACTGGGAGATTAAAACAATATAATGCATCTGACAAAATGAAGGGAACAATTGTAGTGTCACGAGTTCTCTAGGCAATCACAATGCAAAGCAATGAAAATTTATGCATCCATTCGACATACACAAACAAAAAGCTGGTATTCACTGCCCCTTAGCGTGCACAAAACTTGCCTCATTAGGGAATAGAGAAAAAAAGAAAGCCTCGTTCAAGAATTTCTTCAGACATATTTAGTTATTCTACATCAGCTAACAAAAATACCTGTGTTGTACTTGAAAAATAAAAATTTCTTCTTCCTGGAAAAATAAAAACATTCCTTGACACACACAAAAAAAGAACAACAGCAGGAGAAGGTGATGTAGATTGTACCATATATTTTCATCCTTGTTTCATCTTGAAATTTATTTTTACTTGCTGTAAAAATCTAATACAATGCAACTATAACGCTCATCACACTGTTATTCTATGTCTGTGTATTTAACCTGATACTCAGATTTTTTAAACCCGAGTATGGAGTGCATAAGGTTAAGGAGCACTCAAGAGTTTGAAAATGTCTCTTGTTTTGCAGACACAATAATGGTGGCGGAGGATAGCCTTGTGTAAATTTATTTAATGCACACTGCTTAAAAGCAAGACATGTCACAAAGCAAACAAAGCATAAAATGAGCCTGGGGCCTTGCATTCATATATTAAAGGAATCAAGTCACAAAACTAATTCGTGATTACACTGATCAGATAGAGAGAGAAAGTATATGCTAGCAGGAGTTACTGCTGTTTTGCAAAGCCACATGCGAAACAATGTTTAGAATGAAAAAAACACCATCTTGACGTAAAATGCAACCTAAAGTGAGTATTGCAAGGCATCATTTAAAGCATATGGACGCAAAATTGCAAATCAATGTCATGCACTTGAAAAAAAAATACTGGCTGACTGACCTTCACAATTCCTTCATTTACGTCGGTCACAGCTTACAGCCACAAAATTATGTTTTACACGTTATCTATCGCCATCTCTAAATTTGGTATTACAGTCAAACCCCTTTACGAGAGACACTGATATAAAAGACAAACGGGTATCCGAGACACCAGTGTGCCTACACTAAAATATGGGCGGATAAGAAAATGCGTACGAGGCACCATGCTTATAAGAGACATCTTGTATAAAAGACAAGAATTGCCATCCGAAGCACGCCTCTTATAAAGGGGTGTAACTGTACTGGCATTGCTTTGTCATAACTTGACCATTGGCTTCTGCTAGCAATAGTGAGTTCGCTTTGATGCAGTTTGTCTAAATTTTCATTTGCTAACATGCAGTGACATTAGCTACTCAGTGTTTCATATACTCACAGTCTCTTGCACAAATAAAATTGAGCATGCTGACCGTTCCTTCACATTCTCACAGACGATTTTCAGAGCTACAAGTGCCATAATATCTGCAAAAAATAAAATTATGCAAGGCTATTTTATTTGACAGTAATAAATAATTTCAAACTGTCATAAGAGGCAATGAAGCATGCATTTCAACATCTAAAATGCTTTCTAAATAAGCCTGGGAAGGAGAAGATGCAAGCTTGTCATACAAAATTTGTAAAGAAGCGGCATATCTCAAGAAATTGGCTAGAAGGGTAATGTGTTGACTTCAATCACAATTGTATAAAACACAAATGTGATAGCCAGCTTTCACAGAACACGTGAAAACATATTCTTCATTGGAATGAATCTGGTAATTACACTTTCTTTGAATATAGATTAATTCTAGCCGTGACTTCTACAAAGGAGGGCCATCAGCATACTGCTAAGTATTCCCTTGTGAGAAAAATATTCTTCGTGGCCCTAAGAAAGGGTGTTACATTTAGGAAAGGGCCAATGGTGCAAGTGTATTGAAATGTATCAAAAGGGTGAGTTGGGGCAGATAATGTGAGCTCATGGATTAAACAACAATAAAAACATAAAAAAGGACTCCATACAGGCATTTCTGATGTTCAGCTATCATATGTGTCTTTCATCCTTTATGCTGTTCAAAACAGTAAGTGTAAAGTTGGCAGTCTGTACAGGTTCATCCATTTATCAGATGTGTAGCACTTGAAAGAAAACATGGACAGCACACACAAATGAGCTCTGAAGTGCAAACTTAGGGCACATTGAAACAACTTTTCTTACAGGTTGTGATACATATGGCCTCCTAATATACAGCCTCCTGTGATTTGACCTCCTGTGATAAGTTAGCCTTCTGATACATATGGACGCAATTCCACTCTGCTAGCCTTTAAGTGAGGAGCTGCATAAAATCTCTTTTCACGAGAGCAAGGATGTGTGGCTGCCAACATTTCAAGTACCCTTGCATGTGTGTGCTGCGAACAGACTTTTCAGGGCCATTTTTCGTCAGCTTCTACAATTATTAGAAGCTGTGTCATTACAAGAAAGCAAGAAATGATACACAAATAAAGCAAACAATAAATTTGAAAGCACTGAATTTAAAAAAAAATCATAAAAGGTATACAAAAGGTAAGTAATACATAAGTACACAAACATGTTTTACTCTCTCTGCAGATTCATATTTTTAGAATGAAGATGAGCTATTTATGATAATGCAGATTGCAATTTTAAGTACCACAAAAAAAGTAGGTCAACACAAGAACATAGTGCTAAAAAAGTATGTGACCTGAGCAATGTAACTGATTGAATTCACTAGGAGTAAGCCAGAGTAACTCTGATTTAAGTGGCAAAAGCTCCTTGAACAGCTTGGGCTAGTTTCATGAAAGACAGGCAATTATTAGGATCCTTGATAGGGAAAACAATAAAATTATTTGCTGATAAATATTATAGTATACGGGAGAGTGCATGCATATTACATTGTGGAAAATTAACTATGGGGTTACCGAAAAACTGTAATCTAGTGTCTTACAAACCTAGCAAGTACGCAGTTATCCTTGTCTGTTGTCTTCCCTGTTTTTACACAATCATATTTCAAGTATCGAGTACAATCCAAGCTGAAATAAAATTCTCATGAACTCACGTCTTGTTCTCATCCTTTTGGGGTCCATTTGACGTGCTCTCTCCAACATTTGCCTCGTGTTTTCACTACAACGTATTTTCTTCATCACTGCCAATTGGGTTAATTTATCGATGGCTGTTGAAACCTTCCCGACTGGTTTTATGTCGGTCAGTCTTGTAAAGTCATTGCAAAACTGCATAGAATAAACAGCGAGCAACATTATAAAACAAAATGTCAGGCCTTTCATGATGAGCAGCCTCACCTACATAATTTTTCATATATTCTAAAATAGTTTCTGGCGGCACCCAAACAATCTCTCTACAAAATACAAATAGAACATTGCCCACTAAATATATGTCCTCGATCATGAAATAGACAACATTCAAATAACTATACTGTATGCGCTCAAAATCAAGTCCCCATGTTTTTCTTATCTTTACTGTCAGCTCGTTTTCATTGAAGCGGCGTCATACGAAGAAAACCGAGGCCTAATGTTTCCACTTTTTTCTTGCGTTTAGAGCAAGAGTCTTGTTCTGGCAGACTTGATGCCTTCAGAAAGTATGTGAGGGATTATTGGTAAACTGCAGCTATAGTACAAAAGTAATATGCCGCGGGGTGGCAGCAGGCAAAAGGTGTTCAACACTCATCGCAATAGCTTAGAGCATGCAGCACTGGCTAACACTCCCAAGTTTAAGTGCACACATCCACCCCAATCAAGTGTACAGGAGGAAGGCTGGCACTGTAGCTCGACTGGCAGAGCATTATATGAGTTACTTGAAGGTTGCAGGCTGGGACCCCAGTGGCAACAAGTTGTATTCTTACCCAGTTAAATTTCTTCACTTTTATACAATTACAGCAATACAGTTAATAAACCACAGATGTACCCTACCTAGAAGTAAAAAAAAGCCAACGTACTCGCTGAAAGTCCATCATATAGGGGTAGTTCTTTTTCACATCACGAATCGTTTTCGTCGCAACGTCAGGAAGCCTCTTCCCAGCTGTCAAGGCCATTAACTTTTCCACGAGTTGCTCATCCGGCAATAGTTTTTTGGTTTCCAAAACAAGTCGATCTTCATGTTTGGCAATACTGTCATCATCTTCTGCTGTTAGATCTGTCATGCTCACACTCTGCAATTGGAATCAAATTGCAAGCTATTGATGAGACTATTCATGCAGCTTTTACAAATGGGTGGGATTTTCTGTGAGCACGGTATTAAACTATCCTCACCATTTTCCCAGCTTTTTTTCCTTTGAAGCTCAGTGGTGCCTCCTGTTTTCTTTTGGGCACCGAATTTCTGGCGACTTGCTAACACATCTTCATGATCATCCAGCTTCCTTCTTAGGTTTTTATACTTATTGCAGAGGGCTACTTTCCAGGAGTCCTGTCAATTCGGAAAATGAAGGTGCTCAATATATTCATGTACACAATGATACATGCATACCTGGCCTTTTCAATGAATTTCTTTTCATAATAAATACACAAACTAAAATTCAAGCACTATAAGCCCACTGATATCAGTGACCTTAAAACTGCTCGTAATGAAATGCACTTTTGATAAATATATCCAAAGCATTCACTAGTTGCAAAACATTCACAAAATGTCTAGCAGCACTGCTTATTTATTAAAAAGTATGTCTCACAGATAAATGGCTGCTGCAATACCCTGACTAAAATTTAGTAGCACGCTCACTTATCCACTCGTCTGGTGATTTATGTAGCTGCAGGACATTTGAGCCTTAGTATTGTGTATGCGGCCATATACAAGACCCCAACTTGTTGCTACTCATGACAGCGGCTGCGAATAAGAAAAGTGACCACTACCAATTACACCCTACAGCATATGAAGCTTAAGACTATAATGACCCCACGAGTCCCAGCTAATGAAGAACCCTCTTTTTCTCTTTTGTTTTCGATTTTACATATGAATCTGTGCACAATAGTCTTTGTAATTGCAAGCATCATACAGTGTCACTTCAATGCAAAATTAGATTTTCAAAATTGAACATATGTTTTATTAAAGTGAATGTTGTTATATCAATGCATTGTGAAACACTGAAAAAAATGTACCCAAAACTGCTTTTAAATGTGATTAAGGAGCTTTAAGGAACATTAGGGAGCAATGTGATTAAGCGTAAGTATCACATATCTTACAGCATAACAGTACTTACGTGCCCACTTCCAATTACATCTTTCAGCTGTGGATACTTGTCAAGGAGCAGGGTTGTCACCTTACTGTAGAAACAACGCGTTGGATACCTGCAAGACAGTTGAGCATCGCAGCTTAAGCTGTCACAACTTGAAGTTTAACAGGGCAGGACACTATATTTAAATGTGCACCTCTGTGTACTCACAGTGTGTACTTGGCCATTTCATTGTGCAGGATGTCAATGATTTGCCTGAATGTAGAAGGTGTTAGCAGCGGAGAGCTTATCACTTTTTCATGGAGGGCACCAAGGCTGGGTAGTTTAAAATTTATGCCATCATTATCCCCTGAGCCGAGTGGGCTGTAAAAAATGTATCATGATGCAAATTACCGCAAGAAAAATAACACTTCGGGTAATCTTTCTGCTCATGCACACGTTAAAAATAAAGCCAGAAATTAGCAGATATTTGGGCTGAATAAAACAAACAACAAGAAACCTGCAGTAAAAGCAACACAAACACACTCAGGCCAAAAGTGCTAGACAGCAGTTTATATATCAGCAGTTTAAAAGTTTATGAGTCATTCACAATAAAACATCTAGCTTGTCTGCTTGATTTATAGTGTTCTCAAGGCTATAGAAGCTGAAAAAGTGAGTTTGCAATAGATATTAACAGTCAAGTTGAATGTCATGGCTGGATTGTTATTGCAATGCTTTAAGTGTGCCTCACATCTATAAAAACAGCTCAAGTAGTTTTGATCAAGGTGGAAGATAAGAAGAACATGACTAGAACATGCATTTCTTACTGCATATTCATTGCACTTCTGCAATTCCTGAATGCACATGTGTAAGTGTAGCTCTAAAATCGCCATGGCTTTGAGAAGACTGCAAGTCATTAACCAATCAGTGTTATTATCTTCTAATAATGCTTTTGATTAGAAAGTTATACAATTAAAAAATTACATTATTTGAAATATTTCAACAGAATATGACTTTGTAATAATACATGCCAAATGAACACAAATATTTATATAGCCACGAGTAATGTTGCAAAGTTTATGTAATAAGTTTTTCAAGTTTATTTAAAGGATTAAGCTATGATGACAAGATCAACACATAGGCACTAGTGTGACTGGTGAACAGCTGTTGTTACTGTCTAGAGAAATGGTGACGTACATTCGTGTCACAGCTCTCTAATTATACCAAACAGCTATCATTCCTTCACAAACATGTTAAATAACTGCAAATGAGGTACCCTCAAACAACACTGCATAATTCTTATGTAATGCTTATTGGTGATAATTTTCATTTCAAGTTGATCTTTTCCTAGTTTGTTGATGTATCATTCCGAATTGAATATATTCAATTCAACCTGGTTTTTATTACTCGGAACTGCTTCAATATGGTGAACTAATATTTGCACATCTCTACCCATAACTCATAGCTGTTCATACTGCAATTACAAATGATCCTAAAAAAGCCCTTACCGCTCGACAGGCTCAATGACCATGCTTGGTGTGTCTTGCTCACCAGTTTCAACAACAGCTTGTAATGTGCCCTGAAAGCAAGGGAACGAACAATAATGCAACTTTTACATGATACAAATAAGGGGAGGACAACCAGCACATTAACCATTTCACTACTGTCGATTAGCATGTATCTGTCATGAGACTTGGTAACGAAATGAGCCATGATGACTGCACTTTTTATCAGCAGACGTTAGTCTGCAATTGAACTTATTATAATAAGGCTATATTCATGATACTTTTGTTCCCTGATGCCAGATGGCTACAACTGTTTATGTTGGGCTGTTTAGGTCTCGTTTTTCATTTTTGAGAAATCCCATATATTGGTTTCATTGAAGTCACTTTTAAGGTATTACTTTCATGCCAATAGTGAAGTAAACGAACCCCACTGAGTTGAAACAGTGGCACCATTTCAATAAAAAACAAATTATTAATATTTCCACAAACTCAGCAAAGAGGATATTTTTTGTTTTCTTCTTTTCATATGTTTGCAGAAGGGGCAAATAAATTTCTTATATCTGCAATCCATGGCCTCTCACAAGACTGAAGGCATTTGCTTGAGAACCATTTTTCAACCAGGAGGTCAGAAAATCGTAATCACTAATGCGTTAGTATACGCATTTCTGCAAACTGGCCTGGTTCTTGCAAAATACCTTCTGCCACCTTGCGGATCTCCAAAGAACTCATTTACAATACCTCATTGACATTTCAGAAAGCTAACAAGACCCGCATACAAGTAAAGATCCATACTATGGGCTATAAACAACATTTTTATGTCTCATTAGGCACCCTAATAAACTCCGCTGCACTGCATTGGCAGTGTTGTTCAATGGTACTTCGCTAGCTGTTGGTGAGTAGTGAGTAATAACATAGCAAGGGCAACTTAATAAGCTGTATTTCGTAAAGTTGCAGTGTTACGATAATTGAGAGCTCCATCTTTTATTACTTTGGTCAGTAAATGTACTAGATATTGTTTATAGCATGGAGATATTTAAATACACGCCAGTCTTTCACAACACATTCTAGAAACTGTAAACCTATTGCTATAGCTCACACTGCCATCATTTATTATATTACTGTAAGCCCTCGCGGGCAGTTTCAGGGGTGGGAATGCACGATATACAATATTGAGATACAATGCATAGCATAGAGGGCAGCGGCAAGTTGGTATTCATACATTGCAATGACGAGGTGGTAGGTATTTTACAATAATAACGGCAGAGCTGGTTTAAGCTTTTCATTGCACCTGGTAGTGCAAGCAAAAAAATCGGCATTTCCATGAACTGGTACACGCTCTCTCGTACTATTTATGCACTGTGCACAAGAAAACTGCAATGAAACTTTTCCCCTGTCTAAGAATAAACCTCTGGCGCAGACACTTTGCCATTTCTTTTTGCAGAGAAGTGAAATGTTTTTTTTAGCCTTTTTATATTTTCAGAACGGAAAATATCAGGACCACCCATCTTAGACAAATGATAAGCTGTCTACTTGGGTATTTTAAGATGTTTGCAGACTTTTTACGACCAGATTCTGCTTTGGCGCATCATTCCATTTAAGTTTCACCATTTCCGCTCCACGGGTCATTTCGGTATTATGCTGTGCTTCGTGCCGGCCAGGTGCGATTACTTATGATTTCCCACTAGAACTTTGATATATACGGCACTAAAGCCCAAAATTAACATGCTAATTGAACAGTTTTAAATTTGTCACGTGGTCGTCATTTTAGCTGCAGAAAGTTATTTTCGCTTCGCCATCGAGTTTGTGCGAAAACGACAGGAACCAGCGTATCATAGACTTTTTATTTTAAAAAAACTGCAATGGTTAAAAAAAGGCACCCTCCTAAAATTGCGTGAGTGCACGCAAGTTTGTGTCGCACGCAAAAAAAAAAACATAACCAGGGCCTTGCATGCCAGCGTGCGAAAAGCGCAGATAATAAAACAATTTCGTCAATACAATTTTTTTAATTTAAATAATACTTCAAATATAATACTTCAAAATTTATTAATTCATTCCCTGCTATTCCACAACACCGATTTCACCCGCACCTTCCACGAAGAAACACTGCGCTTGACTCAAGTCCCCCTGCTTTGCTGCTCACAATCACACTTCCTCTTTCACCCACAGCATACGTGTCCCTAGCGGTAAGTAATATTCCAACAAAATGTACTCAAATCAACATAAGCCGGTAAAACTTAAAAAGCAGCTAGATCGTAACATCCGCAAAGGATTTGTACCATATTCGATAACTAATCTAGAGAAGAGCATCAGGCGTTAGGACTTAACATCGGACTTCTAGAATGACATCAGCTGATAACAAACTCAGACATTTCGTGCCGTTTTGCTCTCGCTGCCAAAAATCGCTCGCGCCAACAGTTGCAACTGATCATCAAAAATAAATAACTGATAATTTAAATATTTATAAAAGAGCATTTAATCTTAATAATATTAAACAATAAGAACGTAAAACTCAGAAAATTTACCTGTGACGATGAACATGACGGCGCTTCATTCCCGCTACTTTCTTGCTGTGCCATAAGAACGATTTTCGACATATCGGGTATGCTGTCTTCAGTAGCGAGGTCGACAAGTTCATTGAACAGAGGATCCATTACCTGCAAACCAACCCCGTATATTGTCAATGAACTGAAAAAGATGTATGAGGGTTTGTTTGTTCGCTACTGTGTGTTCCTAGATCGCGAAGACACGGCTCAGCTGCCAGCACGCATGGCCTGTTGGAGACACGGCCTCCGGAATGCCTTGCACACACACACACACACACACACACACACACACACACACACACACACACACACACACACACACACACACACACGCACACACACACACGCACGCACACACACACACACACACACACACACACACACGCGCACACAAACACGCACGCAGGTACGCATAGGCATCTTTACTCGAAATAAATTTTCGACTAATCCCCTCACTATGCAATTCTCCTCACGTACACTTGAGACAACTCCACAACTCGCATCATACACGCTATATATGTTAATTCAACAATACAAAACACTCGAGAGCGCTCCAACTTACAATACACTCTAGATCGACGATAACACAGGTTTGTGTACGATAAGAACAAAAGTGACATTCTTGAAAATATTAAAGCAAGCGCCTCACTACGTTCTCATGCTTTATTTGTGCATTCTATGAAAAGTGGTGTGCGCTGCCAACCGTTCAAAATCAACGAACTTTGTTGAAGCGAGTGTAGTTCAGCCGCATGCTCAGCGAACTAAGTTCAAAAGTGCACGGCGAACTCGTTCGGCCACATCGCAGCCGATGTTATCTCGAGTATCAACACGTTTTTTTTTTTGTTGTTGTGGTGTGTGGGAGGGGTGAGTTAAATTACATCAAAGAGAGGTTAATGCGGTCAGAACGTGAACACAAGGCTTGCGACCATTGACAAGCCTTCAGTGAGGCCTAGCTACGATGTCGATACGCGAAACATGTAGTTGCCTTTCGACATACTGTCAATTCGGGCACGCGTACACATGTATGAGGCAGACAATAAAAACGCATGAGTTGTAAAATAATACAAAAACTTGCACGCTTAGTTTTCCTCTTAGCAACACTGTTTCGGCAAACCGGACCCCACTAACAATAGAACAGAAGCGCACATCCCCAGCCTTTAAATACGAAACTACGCAAACTCGCAGCAAAAAAAAAAAAAAAAAAACGGGCCTCAGCTTTCAACGACGATTAAAAGCACTTATCGCTCTCAACAAATACACAGTTGAACAAATAAGCAGCCACTTACCTGAAATTTGCTGCAAGACAGTTGAACTTGCGACCCAAGGACAGGACATGTGGCAATCGCATGTTTGAGGGTGACCACGGAACCTTCTTCCAAGTAGTACGTCCGCTTTATCTGAATGTGCGGTACAGTCAGCAGACAACGGATCGGCGGCATCTCGGATGACGCAGCGCACAAAATTGACGTTCCAAAGTCCTCAGCGCGAGTGAAGAAAATACACGCCAAATACTATTCAAACGCTTCAGCACTCTGTGAACGGCGCAGATAGTCACGTTTTCAACGGCGCAGTTATCAAAATGGCGCGCACTCACGAGTACTGACGGAGGAGTGAAAGCTTGCGGGTGTGGAAAGAGATGCCGAGAAAGTGCGGAAGCATCACACCTTCTATATGCAATGGTATCTCCCTCCGCGCTCGCTTCTCTACGTTGAATTTGAGGGGGCGGAGAGGGACAGGGGGTAAACCATGCTTACATGGACACGACCTCTCTGACGCGTTTGCTGCTGGAGTCGTCACTTGCAAGCGAACGTAACCTTCCAAAGACGCTGCCACTCTTTCTCTCTCGTCTCCTTACATCTTTCATCCCCTCTTCCCGAAGGCGCTGTGCCCTGCCACGGCCGCCGGAGAAAGAAGTAAAAAAGAAGGGCCAGCAGCCGTCGTCGTGCTAACAGCGCTCCCGAAAGGAAGTGGTAATGGCGGCGTCTCCTTCTTGATCAAGCACATCCTATATTCGAGTAGCGCGTGAGAACGGCGTGCTCTCGTCGTGGCTGTTGAATTTGAGCCTTTTGAACTTTCCGGAATGTCGTTTGAGTGTCGTTTGTAGAAAAATTATTTCAAAAGTACCTCTCCTTCTTTCGATACCAAATTTGTTCCACATGTAAATATAAAAATATTTACACACATGTTGAACCTTTGCGAGTGTGTGTTCATTTTTTGTGCATTTTCTTGATTGTTCTTGTACAGTTTTCTGCGAAGCAAAAAGTGTATATCATGATCTTTTCATATGAAAATAAAGATATTACAAAAAATAACGTTGTGACAATGGCTTTATAAAGGATTTCCTTGTTTGTGTGGTGTCGATGACACCATAATCTTAAAAAATGCAGTACAACATACACTTTGCTCCACTCAAGTCTTTTTAATATGTAAGCATGGATGCATTTAATACTCGTGCCACACGGGCAGAAAAAATGGCATTTATCTCCTATAATGCTTTCAGATTGAAGGCCATTCGCGTGGTGCCACATCACGGATGAACGAAATCGCAATCGCCCAAATGCCGTTCGTCCTCTAATGTCATCGCCAGGACTCATTTGATTGAGAAATATAAAACGACATTTGATTCGACTAGAAGGAAACTTTTCGCGTATCTTATTTACACCAATCACTCAAACAACTGCTTAAAACTTCTCTTCAGCTGGTATATATGCAATGTAAAATAAATGCGCCAGGCGCCATTTCCTTTTTATGCTGTGGATCTGACTAGCTTTGGCTTAAGTTGCCATGGTTGGTTGCAACGTCGTGAAACAAACTAATGAACGAAAGCTAACGGCAGTGTAATATGCTTATTTATTCTTTCAATTATCATTGGATGTGTATGAAGCTTGTAAACGCTTGTTTATTTTTTATTGCTATATATACTCACCCAATGCTCACTAGGAAGGTGGTGCGATCGAAATCATCAAGTCAAATGTCATTCGCTTTGGACATAAAAGCAACGCCGAGAAAAAATGTCATTCGGGAACTGAGTGCACGTGTCTTCGCTATATATACCGAATGTCATTTTCTGTGCCCGTGTGGCACGGGTACACCCTTAAGTCCTTCCCTTAACACCCTTCATCTTGTTCAACAACACCCTTTTTGCCTGTACACCCTTCTTGTAGGGTGTTCCGAAAGAAAAAAGGGTGTGAAATTTTGAAAAAAGGATGTAAATTGCGATAACACCCTTTTTACACCTATAAGGGTGTAAAAATTTTTACTGTGTATGCGCAAAAGAATAACAGTTTTCGTGGCTGGAGCTCAGAAACATCGCAATAAAGTTTCGAACTGCACCTTGAAAATTAGGATCTCGTAAAAGTAAACAATTACAAACCACCACAGGAGGTAAACACATCACCTTGCTAGAAAAAAACGCTAGGCTTGTGCGGAAGGCGCCACACAGTCGCAGCGAAAGCACAGCAAAAGCTAGAAGAGCGCCCTTTCAGAGCCTTTTAAAACACTCATTGGGTAACTACTGCAAGCACACATGCTTGATACCCACTAGGGCAGTAATAAAATTTTCGGGGTAGTAAGCTGGCATTCGCTATGCTATTTTCACCATTCTTCTGAGAAGCGTGGTATCCGCTGAACACTTGCTAGGAATTTCGTGCCAATTGTTGATGCAGTGGCTGACGATGATGAGGAATCATGGCTGAATTTGGTATACGTGCCACATATAACAGGGGAACAAGAACGAGCTTTTGTATTGGGTTGGAGCATTGGACGACCCACTCGTTACGCTATTCGCATTGTGCGACGAATGGATGTTATTTACCTGTTTTAAAATGCTTTATAAGTCGTATTAACGCGATCGCTTTCCCGGCATAAAGCCTACCTAAGGCAAGTTTGCGGGCAAGTTCCAAGCACCGAAGTAGCTCAGTGGTGTAATACTGGGCTGGCACCCAGCTGACCGGGGCTCGAGTGCCACTGTGACATTGGTGCTAGATTTTTTTCTTATTTTGCGCGATGTTCTTACGGACACCGGCGGCGGCGGCGGCGGCTGACAACTGCGTGTGGCACGAGCTGTGATCTCATAACTGCTTTCGCTCTAAAACAGCTCCGGATCACACCTTCTTGTGTAGCTGTACAGAGAAATAGGCGGTAAACACGGAATACACAAACATCTTCAAAGACTCTCGATATAGACAGATACTCATCTTAAGTGAGAAAATACCGTGATAAGTCACGCAGACTTTCTCAGTAATATTTCAAATGCCTATTCAGTTAAGCCCACTATTCTGGTTAATTGCTGGCCTATTAAAAAAAACCTCCACAGCATGAATGGTGGATTCCACCATCCACTATTTTTGGTGGATTATAGTTCAGGCAATATTAATGGCATATGGTGTATGGTGGCGTATGGTGGATCCTGGAGTGCCAGCAATGCAGGAGCGTGAAACAGCGTCAAAACCACCATAACAAGCAGCCACTAAAAATAAATAAACAATAATTGCATAGAAACCACCCATAAATAGATAGAAAAGCACGCGACTTCGTGGATGTGAACGTGCATCCACTGGATCACTAATAGAACACCACTGCGCCATGCCGACATATGGAAATTCACCGCTAAATGACTTGTGAACTTCCGAACTGACCATCCAACTACAGTTTTGTTTGTCGGGTACTCGAGATAGACGGGATCTGCACCTGCTACTAAAACTTTGCACATTTATAAACACAAAAATGGTGAAAGTAGCAACAGCTTCATGTTTTTGTTACAGTTCACAACCCGAAGGAAATATAAATAAAGGGGACTGAAGAGCAGACACAGTTAATGGGCGGTTACTGTCAAGTTATCCGGTTCCCGCTCGTTCTAAACAGCTACATCTCTCCAGGCTTTAACGCACCTTTAGGCTCATTCCATGTAAACGCCGACACATTTGATTGAGTATTAAAATATTTTTCGTGCAATATAAGGTGCAGTCGTGCCAACGCACTGCTGTGGCTCTATCGTTAGCAACAACCACATAACGGCTTGACCAAAACGAATGCATTGCGCCGGAAACGGTATCTAATTGTATGCGTTCAGTAAGCATACGAATGGACAAGTCGATGTTCACGCGTAAGAGCCAGAGCAGTGCTGGCGAGTGCGATTGCCGCTTGTCGGTGAGGGGAGGCGTACCTGCTGGAAGTAGTACTGGAACCGCATCGCATCGACGTTTGTCGCTTCTTGCGCGGACATCGTGCACAATTAAAACGCTTCATTTAGGTTGCACGGCTTTGCTGTATTGGCATTTTTACTCGTATAAATAGTGTATTCTGAAATCCAGAAGCATCGATGACACTTCTACGGGCTTGGACGGTAGGCTTAACCTTTGGTGGAAACCATGGTGGTAGAACAGTAGCGTGAGTCACACTCGCTGTACTCGTCTCGACGCATAACGAAGGTAAACATTTAGGCATTTTACTGTCGCCCGCAATTCGTTACCTTTAATGTGCGGCTCAAGTAATTGAGTGCTCAAGAAATGCCACAGTTGCATTTCTATAGCGTGGCGACATCCGGTGACCATTGTGTGCTCGTCTACAGTTGAAAGGGCAATGACAAACTGGAGCGCATTTATTTCTCGACAACTGTGTCGAGGATATAACACATTTGTGGTCGCTGTTGACAGTGACGCAACATCACAACAACGCAGCACATCGCACATGTCAAACGTTGTAAGTACGAGCACAAAATATCAACATTCAAGGCCGCATTCCACGCTCCACAAACTTTGAAGCGCTGTTGACACCACAGGAATAAAAAAATGTGCTAAAAATGAGCAGCGTTGGTTTCTTTTAACCATAAAGATATTTTGCAGAGCATTCTAGAGTGGAACACAGAAAATAAGTTACTTCACATACTGCCATCTGCTTTTTCATCGTGCCTCCATCCTCCACTAAATTTCTATCACGCCACCATCATCCAGTTTGTTCACCAAGCTATCCACCAAACACGTTTTTAATCGCCGCCATAAGCCGGCATTTTCCACTGTCATCACAATTTGCTCGCCATGACCACCAACACCTGCCACCATTTTTTCCCTCTTGCCATCATCAGTCATTATGACCACTAAAGCTTCCACCATATACCCTAATATTTCCAACATATTCAGTATTCTTTAAAACATATCCGCCAACGATCCCAGTATCCAGCAACCCAGGATTTTCAATAGGATAAAACTTACAAGCCCTGCTGTAGTCGAAGTACAAACAAACATACTGCACGAAATGACTTTGAAGACCATTCAGTAGAATTAGCCGATGTCTAGGAAGGAGTAAACTGCTGTGCGATATAGGCATGTTTATCCGGAGTATTATCTTGGTGTGATGCAAGAGCTATGCGTGAAGCAAGAATACACTCCTTCCTGTAAATCAATGTAGGAGCCTTATACTTTATTTCACCACTACCGTTCAGCCCCTGGCAAACCTAAACGAGCCACACGTTTACGAAGCAGAGCATTATTACAGATATAATTACATAAAAATTGACAGATTTAACCCATTTGCGTTCCACGCATGTTGCTTCACAGTGATATGTGATTTGTTTATACTTCCTCTAAGTTACGTGCTATGTTTTTAATCACCATATCATTGAACGCCGGTATCATATGTTCCAAATCAACATGCCAGTGCCCATGTATATAATTAAATCATTATTTCTCATCAGAACTTGCGCTTGCTTCAGAATTATTGCACTGACAGCAATAAATAGATGGTGATATGGGCCAAAACTATGGTTAAATGCATCATATCGCACTGAGAACAAAGCTGCTGGAACGTTTCATCGTTAATGGTGAAATCCACTATTTGACTGTCCGTGCATTTTAAAGTATCCCTGAACTACCTCCAATATTTTCCCAAACATTTAAAGCGAACAAGCACATCGCGTGCAGAATTCCGTCGCGATCAACGATGCCACACGCAGCAGCACTACAGGTAGCGGGTGCGCCACAATTTCGAAAAAAACAATAGCTTCTTCTTTTCGGTCCCTGCCATTCTCACCATTGACATGTGTGACAGTGAAACTCGATGACGTTACCACTTTCAATGGTTGCGATTGGCTGAACAAAAACCGACGACTTCCGGTCACTATGTAAAGAGCTGTTTGCGTGCACATGGTTGTTCTTAATCGTGTTGCTGCTTGGCACGCCATAAACACACTGGTAAAAATCTCTTCACGAAACTCAAATTGGGTTCTTTTATGCTATTTATTTTTGTCAAGTCGGAATCGATAAAGCGGAATATTTACTTGCACCGTACTATGACTCGGATTGTGTTAACCATAGGTTCAAGATAAGAAAAATCGCATGCAAATCTGACGTATTTCAAAATGATTTTTAATCATATGAGAATGGAACCAACTGCCTTCTAGCATTGCCTCTATTATCTCAAACTGTTTGTTTTATCCCATGTTAGAATTAGTGTGTTGCATTTTTTGGTGTGTTATATTTTTATTGATATATGTATTTGTGTTGAAGATTGTGGTTGAGGCAACTTTGAGTTTTTCTGACTGTGTATCTGTTTTGTTTTCTACTTTTTGTAAACGCTCCCCTACAATATTGTCATTCGGTGCTGTGGGTATTGAAATAAAGAGATAAATAAAGAAATTGTCGATAAATAAGCAATAGGTTAAGCACAACTAATGTAGTGGGCCAACAGTGACATGTGCCCACCACAAACTTTAAATTTGTTGCAAAGTAACATTTGTAGCAATTTGTTGAGAATAACTCAAAATATAATGAGGATAACTTCAATAAGAATGTTGAGAGGATATGCACTGAATTTGTTTTGGAGATGATGGAGACTGCATGCACACTTTTCAACAAACAGCTATATTTCTAGCTGAAAAATGATTTGTGCAGCTATAATTTTTGTCAGCGACACAGGCTGAACTCATATAGAAGAAACATCTGAATAGCTATAAATAAATGTATCAATATAAGACCATGTTTACCTTTATATGGATGCTTCTATATATAGCAATATATAGATGATGGCCATATACGACCATATACAGAAACCCCTGTATGCGTATATAAATGGTATTAGGTATATCAGGTTTTACAAGACCCTTATATGGCAACATCAGGAATTGGACATATTACGTTGTTTAAGGCCCATATATGGGGATTCTCTATAAAGCCTGATATGCCTGATTCGTGATGTAACTATTTATGGGGATTTTTATATTGTCCATATATAAGATTTTTGTAAGGGTGTATTAGAAATATAAATGCGCGGTGGGGAATGCATCATACTTTCTAGCTGTACGCTGAATAACAAACACTAGCAATGCTTTTATCTTTGAAGGTATGCCCTGTAGAACAATATTGAGGTCGCATACTTTGTTGTTTGCGTTTAGCTGTCACTCACGGTGGCGCTGTTTTTGGAAAGTTAAAGCGATTTTCATGAAACTCAAAGATGCAAAATGAACGGTTACTCAAGCATTGTTTTCGTTCTTTTGTTTACCTCTACTGTTTCTTCGATTCGGTCTTTTTGTGTTTTCCACGCCTGTAGCCCCAGCGCGCGTATTGTGTCAGACTAAAATGGCATCTTTAGTTGTATCAATATTTGTTTACTATGTCGTGAATGCCACGGGTGCTGCTATGTTCTAACGGTCAGAGATTGCTTTCAAAACAACACGCATAAAGGGAATTTCAATGACAGATATGATACACAACCAGATAAAAAGCGGAACTCCGCTTTCTCTAGTATATTTCAAGATCGAATCACATGAAATTTTGGGCTCCGTGTTTATGAGTCAAAGTAAAGCTGCCATTCTTTACAAATATTTAGGTGAAAATTCTACGAACACAATAAACTCATTATACACTAACGGCGGAGATGTTTGAGTGCTGAGAAACTGCGTCAGTACCGTAGAGATTTTCAATAGGCTGAGTCACCATTAGGGTGAGAGATTTGCCTCGTGTAACGCAATTGGTTGGTTGGACCGAAGAGCAGTGGCTCAACACACCATGGAAACCAGCGAAATCAATAACTCGGCGAGTAGCACATCACGTTCGTCTCAACTCTAGGAACACATGTGCTCATCTGTCCAGCGTCATATCCAATAACTGAGATAAGCAAGACAATGATTGCAGAGACAAAACCTCGAAGGAACGGAAGAAAGGACTGTAGTAATTGACAAAATGACGAGAACAAAGAAAATGAAAGGAAGTTTTATTGGTGGTGCGACATTTGAAACAAGGTATTCGTGGTTTGAAGACGAGCGTCCTTTATAGCAAGCGAGCCACCGCTTGCTATCAAGACACGCTAGCAGGACAAGCATTCATGGCAATCATATGATTGCGTTACCATTGGGGAATGAATTAAAAAACAATAGAGAAGGCCAACATAGATATAAAGAAAAAAATGAGAAAACGATGGATGAAGTTTCGCAAAGAAATTGAAAGAAATGAAGAAGGCGAAGCTACAACTGTACTGCGCAAGGCTCGAAACAGCGGAACTAACGAATATGAGCGTGTCTCGGCTACTGCAGTGCTTTTTCTACGCGATGTTTTTAGTCAAACCTCAGAGCAGAGTGCTTCAAGTTAAGGCTCAGGCAGTTCCAGGCATGACAAAGATGGCCAAACTGCAGACACGGAAGCCCTCGCACAAACAGAATCTTCCCACACCTCATAGTTATACGGGCACATCAGCGAAGTGCTCCAATCCCTTCAGGGTCTTCTCGTAGTGGTCCTTAGCTCAGCCCATCCCAGCTTTTCCCCGCGATGGACTACCCTGTCCCGTTTCAATTGTTGCATTGCCCTGCGCAGTGTTGGTTACGAGCTCGTTCGGTGTTTTCTTAGAAAGACGTGAAGGTGTTTTTGATATTGGTGGACCAGGTGGTCGAAATTCCAGAGCCCTTCACTACGGCATCTCTGATAATCATATGGTGGTTTTGGGACTTTAAAGCCCGCATATCAATCAATAAAAAATGCTAGCGTTCATTCAAAAAAGAGTACGCTGCTTCACGTGGCTTTGAGGGCGTATCAAGTTTGGAATTTTTGTCTCGTTACAACTGTAGAAAGATCTAAAGAAAACGTGGTTATGCTTATTTACGCTTGGGCATTGCAAAACAACATTGATCATCCTGAGTCACTCCGGAAATCAAAGGGAATTGTGGCAGATAATCTATAAACGTTGAGTTGTATTTAAGGACAAATCAACAGGTTTAGAGTAGTCCGGCTCGTATTATACAGTCGACTACAAAACTTTGCAGACTACGCGAGCCCGTGCCGAAATGGCTGTCCGCGCCATCTAGTGGTGCGCTATCTACCGTAGACCACAGTTCCGGGTCAGAAACGGGTCTATTTCGTATTCACCGGCCTTTCAGTTTTCTACTGCCACGTAGCGCATTGTTAGTTCACAGTTTTCATGGGAAGCGCTGATCTGCAGTTTTAACATCATATTGCTGTTTTCTTCACGACGTGTTTACTATCACGGCGTGCCTCAAACGGCATTCTGTTGGCTAGGCGTCACTGTGTGATAAAGATTGCGAATGATAAACGTTATGTTCATGAACTGTTGGCAAGTCAGAAGCTCATAGACACAGATGCTAAAAGCGCGTTGCGTTGAAAAGTGACAGGTGAAAATCGTTTGAGCCTAGTCAGAAAAGAGACAGGTCATCAATTAGGGGAAGGATGCTTTCAGGGCGCTGCTGTGAAGTCAACCGCCGCTGGCGTAGCTGAAGTGTCGCGAAGAGGTTTTCGGCCATGCCCTCCTGTGGTCTGTAAACTTTTGTGAATGACTGTACTATCGTGAGCAATATGAGCTAGAACACGCAAATGCGTGTCGAATATCTTCGAACCCTACACATTGGGTGATTTGCAGCGGCCACTGTGGGAAACAAAGTGGAAAGGGCGGCGCGCTTAAGCTAGTTGATGACACTCCCTCCTCGATATCGTTTCTGCAAAACGCAGCTTATAGCGTGTCAGCTGCTAGTGTCTGCTGTCAGTGATATGAATTCACATCAGCGCTCACATCCGCAACCAGTTGACCCAGCAGGCTATGAAGGTAGAGAAACATCGGCTGTAACGTAGCCGGCCGCGATACACAGGCCATGCGTTTGTTACATCTAGATGGCTTCGCTGAACATTTTGATGCGAATCTTTCTTTTCAGTGATTTTTTAACTTATTTTCGTTTTATCATTCTAGTGGCAGAAGGCACGCAATAAAGTGCCGTTTAAAAGCAACGATCATGCGGGAATGGGGATGCGGGAGTGCTGACAGTCAGCGAAAGAGTGCCCTCCTTTGCCGCCCAGTTTCGACAGCGCCATCCTCTTATCACGTTATCTGTATTTTGAGGCTCTTGGCGCACGCACTTGCGCGTTCGAACTCATATTGCTCATGATAGTACATCAGCTGATCATCTCTTTCCACTCACACGTTGCTTCGTAATAGGAAAACCTGTAGAAAATCTACCTGGGGTCAGGGGATCAGATGCATAGCCCTGTTTCTTGTCCTCAGATACGAGCCTTGTCATGGTCTGTCATTTATAGCACGCAGATACGGCTCATCTTCGACAGTTACCTTGAATATGAAGATATTAGGTAATCAGCCTAGAGGGAGAAATTTCGCTGTATTACATCGCACTTTAGCGCAAATTATAAAGAAAGAAAATGGTATGTCAGATTAGGTTGAGCAGAAATACGCTAGAACACTTTTTGTAATGGAAACAAAAACTGAGTTCGACAGATTTCGATCACTGAAGCGCATAAAGCACAAAATTGAATTTTTTGTGTAAAAATGAGTTTTATTTCTATCTTATTTTTGGTTTCATCATTGATGCGCAGGCACCGTACATGGAACCACCAGCTGGAAAAGTGGCGTAATGACTCAACTGTGTCAACAATATGGAAGGAAGGGTACGTCACCCTTTGGACATTGCCTGCAAGAGAACAGAAAAATAAATCTGTATTACATACTTCACCTCACAGTACAGCATCAGGTATCGCACAGACCTGAATTTCTTTTTAAATTTAGCTTGCGTCATTTTACTAACACTCCCCATGCACGCAATCGTATGGCATTAAAGGGCTTGTTTTGAACAACAAATATCAGTTTTCACTTTTGCCTAAATTAGGGGACTACAATAAAGTGTGGTGCAACAATTCTACTAAAACTTTCCGGACATGAATCCTAAATCTACAGTACCGAAGTACAGGAGAAGGAGGCTTTAATGTAATACTGACGAGCTTGTGAGGCATTGACAAGGAACATCTCTACTTTACTCTTCATGTAGTGTGAGAGCTCTTCGCAGAAACGTACGCCAGCCAGCATATATGAAACAGGCTAGTTTCGTTGTAAATTGCTTGTCACTCAGAGTCTGCAAAATGACACCCACATTAATAGAGAATATAATGACAAAACAAGACAGTTCTCGTGGGTTAGGAAAGCCTTCATCTTGAATGCAGCCGAAAGTGCTGAAATCACTGGTGAAGCCACTAGCTTCATTCATAGGGTCCATTGCGCGCAACTGACAACAGACGACAGAGATAGCACGTCGCACGTTGCTGTCATTGGACGACTTGGACCTACGCCAGACTGTCTAAACCCGCCATTGGGAAACCATGCTGTCACTATTAAATCCATAGATATTCTTCAGAAAACGGCTTTCAGGCACCAGTTCATGAATTGGTTGGGGTCGCAGTCGAAGGTTTTGGCAATACAGCGAATGAAGACGAAAAAAGGTGAACGTATATATAGCGTGGCGGGCCGCGAGGTCAACGTCAGCAATACCTAACGCCTGTTCACGCTTCTTGAGACAGGGCAACGCATGTTTCTCTTTCAGAATTTGTGAATAAAGACGTTTCTATTTTTCTTCTCATTCGTGAGCCCGATAAAGTAGGTTGGCTTTTGAAGCTTAGGAAAATACGAATGTTGGTTGAAGGGACACTGGTTGGAACGTTTCTTCCAACTCTTACATTTTCAAGTAGTTTTCCGGGCACAAGTTCACTCATTATAAACAAATATTAGAGTACCAACTTGAGCCACCCGTAGACACTCTGAGCGTTGTCAGCATCATCGGAACCACTAAAGCGAACGAGGGCGAAAAAAGCAAACGTGAAGCGCAGTGGAAGAAAAAGAAGAAAAAGGACCGCACTAGAGAACAGAGTGTGAGAAATGGAAGGATAAGGGCGAGCCGACAGGACCAATGGTGGCTAGCCGCGGCAACGCTGTAGTGCACTCTCCCAAGCGGTTACCAATGAAGTCATCACTACAGTATGGGGTGAGGGCGTCTACCGATCCCGTATACTGAAATTACTGAAATAAGTAGCTGAAATAACGGAGGCCTGTCTACAGCAGCTGTTGTCGAACGGACCCCCATGTACTGCATTCCATGGTTCCCGGTTAGTGACAAAATGACATACCCAGTTATTTCCAGGAACAACACACACACACACACACACACACACACACACACACACACACACACACACACACACACCTCTTCCTACACCGTGATATATATATATATATATATATATATATATATATATATATATATATATATATATATATATATATATTGTCACGTCACTCCAGGGGGTGTCGACAAGATTTACTGACGTCTGAGCAACAGGGCTCTAACAAAGCGCGTCGGTTGGGCTTGTTTGCCAGAGCGAGGGCCCACGTGCACTTCTTTCTTCTCTGTGGTGTGGGCCTTCACCTTGGCATACGACCCACTACTAGAAAGAGGTGGCAATATTCCCCCTCAACAACAAAAAAGAGCATCGTCCCGATGCTTCAAAGTTATTGAAAAAAAAAAAACCAAAACAAAGTAGTTTAAACAATGAAAAAGGGCACCAATAATGAAATGTTAGACGCGATAAGTTCACCAATGATGAGGCAATCGTCGGAGCACAAATAAAAAAAAACACAGGAAAAGTGGTCTTTTAGGAACGCGCAAAATAGGGCTTCATGCGCACCACGTGAACTATGTCAGAGGTCGGTTGTTTTCGTTGTACCCATCGTGACGACGTAGCGTCCGGAACCACTTCGTAGTTTACGTCGCTCACGCGGCGTAATACTTTATACGGACCGAAGTATCTGCTGAGCAACTTTTCGGAGAGGCCACGGCGTCGAACAGGGGTCCAAATCCAAACTTGGTCTCCCGGTCTGTAAGATACGTCATTGTGACGCATATTGTAACGTCGTGCATCAACCTGTTGCTGCTGACCAATGTGTAGCCGGGCGAGCTGGCTAGTTTCCTCGGCACGCTCTGCAAATTCTTCTGCGTCAGTTGTTAATTGATCGGCGCCTTCACAAGGAAGCATCGCATCCAGCATCGTCTGAACTTCGCGGCCGTAGAGAAGGCGAAACGGTGTAAATCGGGTTGTTTCTTGAACGGCGGTGTTATAAGCGAACGTCACATAAGGCAAAATGCGATCCCATGTTTTGTGTTGGACGTCGATGTACATGGAGATCATGTTTGTGACTGTCTTATTTAGTCGCTCGGTTAAGCCATTGCTCTGCGGATGGTAAGCAGTCGTCGTTCGATGCCTAGTGTTACTTAGTCGAAAAACTTCATCAATAAGTTGTGCAGTGAACGCTGTTCCTCTGTCGGTTATCACTGTAGATGGAGCACCGTGGCGCAGAACAATGTGGCACATGAAGAACTGTGCTACCTCAGAAGCCGTGGCTCGTGGTATCGCCTGTGTCTCAGCATAGCGGGTCAAATAGTCAGTTGCAACAATGACCCATTTGTTGCCGTCAGACGATAAAGGAAATGGGCCGAGAATGTCCATGCCAACTTGGTCAAATGGCTTGTGGGGTGGATCAATTGGCTGAAGTAATCCAGCCGGCTTGCTTGGTGGCGACTTTCGACGCTGGCATTCGCGACAGCTTTTAACGTACTGCTTCACGCTTGCAGAAAGTCCGGGCCAGTAGTACGCCTCACTTACTCTGGCGAGCGTAAGCGAGTAACCTAGATGACCAGATGTAGGCTCGTCATGACACGCAGAGAGGACTTCATCCCGCATGTCCTTCGGAACGACGAGGAGGTAAGCGCGGCTCGTAGGACGGGCGTTTTTTTTGTACAGGACATTATCTCGGAGGCAGAAAGATGTCACGACGCGAGATAGATGGCGAGGTATAACGGCGCTATGACCCTCCAGATAGTCGATGAGCGGTCGAATCTCTTCATCCTCTCGCTGGCGTCTGCTCAAGTCAAATGAGCTAAGGGCGCCCAGGAAACCGTCATCGTCCTCTTCTTCTTGATTGACTAAAGGTATGGGTGCACGTGACAGCGTATCAGCGTCTTCATGCTTCCGTCCAGACTTATATACGATGGTAACATCAAATTCCTGTAGACGCAAGTTCCATCGGGCCAGTCGTCCAGAGGGATCACGAATGTTTACCAACCAGCAGAGGGCATGGTGGTCCGTCACCACTTTAAATGGACGACCATAGAGGTACGGGCGAAACTTGGTGATCGCCCACACTACTGCGAGACACTCTTTCTCTGTGGTCGTGTAATTCACCTCGGTACGGGACAGTGAGCGGCTGGCATAGGCTATGACTCTTTCTTTGCCGTGTTGATGCTGGACGAGCACTGCGCCGAGGCCGATGTTACTGGCGTCAGTGTGCACCTCTGTGTCAGCATCTTCGTCAAAATGCGCAAGAACAGGGGCTGATTGCATCCGCTGTCGTAGCTCGGCAAAAGCAGCCTGTTGTTCGGTAGCCCATACAAACGGTGTGTTGTCGCGTGTAAGGCGAGTCAAGGGTTCCGCTATCTTTGAAAACCCTCTAATAAATCGTCGATAGTAGGCGCACAAACCCAGAAAGCGCCGAACAGTCTTTTTGTCTGTAGGATGCGGAAACGCGGCTACAGCGGCAAGTTTGTCGGGGTCGGGTCGTACTCCATTCGCATTGACTACATGGCCAAGGAATTTGAGCTCTTCATAACCAAAGTGACACTTCTGCGGTTTGAGTGTAAGATCTGCTGATTGAATAGCCTGTAGCACACTCCTGAGGCGGTGAAGGTGTTGCTGGAAGGTTTCAGAAAAAACGACAACATCATCAAGGTATACGAGACAAGTTTGCCACTTCAGACCAGTAAGCACAGTGTCCATCATTCGCTGGAAGGTTGCGGGCGCTGAGCACAAACCAAAAGGAAGGACTCGAAATTCATACAGGCCATCAGGGGTCACAAATGCCGTTTTCTCCCGGTCTCGCTCGTCAACCTCAATCTGCCAGTACCCGCTTTTTAAATCCAAAGAGGAAAAATAGTGGGCGTGGCGTAATTTGTCTAACGAGTAGTCGATGCGTGGCAGCGGGTACACGTCCTTTTTAGTCACGCTGTTCAGCTTCCGGTAATCGACGCAAAAACGTAGCATTCCGTCTTTCTTCTTGACTAGGACGACCGCAGAGGACCACGCACTGTTGGAAGGCTTGATGATGCCGTCGTCAAGCATTTCTCGAACTTGCGTACGAATGGCTTCTCGTTCCTTCGCTGACACACGGTAAGGCTGTTGGTGTACTGGGCGGGCGTCGTCGTAAGTGATGATTCTGTGCCTAGTGATCGGAGTCTGGCGCACCTTAGAGGAAGCAGCGAAGCATGACTTGAATTCAAGCAAGAGTTTCCGCAGTGCTGTCTGGTTTTCTGGTGTGAGATTAGAAATAATATCGATATTGTTTAGAGACGTATCGGCGGCCTCCACTGCTTCCGACGAGAAGCAGATGGGAATGGTTCCTAATTCATCTGCAAACGCTAACGAAGTGCCACGGAAAAGGTGTCGGTGTTCGTTGCTGAAATTTGTAACGAGCAGTTGAGATCGGCCATCACGTAGCTGTATGATACTCCTAGCCACACAAACACCTTGAGTCAGCAGGTGTTCAAAATTACTTTCTGCAATCGCTTCACCATTTCGCAATCCACAGCATGTGACGTCGACAATAACACTGGCTCTTGGAGGAAGCGTTATACTTTCAGCAGAAACACGAAGAACGTCGGTACGTTGTTGGTCGTCCTGCTTGTCGATTGCTCGGTCGGCTGAGAAGGTGATGCGATTCTCTTGAAGATCAATGACAGCTCCATATTCGTGCAGGAAGTCAACACCAAGGATAACGTCGCGTGAACATTCACGGAGCACAAGGAAACTTCCTACAAAAGTATAACCGCAGACCCGAACTCTACTCGTGCAGGTTCCAAGCGGAGAGACGGTGTGGCCACCAGCCGTTCGAATCACGGAGCCATGCCAAGGCGTGATTACCTTCTTTAGTTGTCTGGTCATTTTCCCGCTTAGTATCGAATATTCAGCCCCGGTATCAACTAAAGCACCTACTGCATAGCCATCTATCAGCACCGGTATATCCAGAGAAAGCCGCACATATCGCTCAGTCAAATCTACACCCTTTACTGTTAGCGTCGATCGGAGGTCTTCAGCACGTCGACTGCCAGCGACCTCGCCTCCAAGGGTCGCTTGCGTTAGTTTTCCCGGCGGGGACTGGAGAACCGTGCGCCAGCATGGCGCTGTGGCGAAGATGAAAAGCGCCTCGGCGACGGTGAGCGCGACTGCCGTCCAGAAGGCGGTGGCATGCGCTGTTGAGCCAGGTAGTCCTCAATGTCCCGGGGTCGCTGGCCATACCGAGGAGGCGCTGAATATACTGAAAATCCGCGCAGCCCGAGGCGCCGGTATGGACACTGGCGGTACAAATGGTCCGCTTCACCGCAGTGGAAGCACAAAGGTCGGCGATCAGGAGTGCGCCAAACATCAGATTTCCGAGGCGAAGCACGTCTGTCGTCAAGGTAGTGTGCTGGCTGTTCCGCAAGATGCACAGGGCTGGCGTAAACAAGGGGTGCCGGTGTGCGTGTGTTCTCGTAATACCGTAGAGGCTGCGCCGACTGAAGTGAAACCGTAGGAGGTGCCTGAACAAACAGCGGGGAAGAGGAAGCTGGGCGTTTCAAGGCTTCTGCATAGGTCGGACGGTGGTAGTCAGCCGGGGCGGGTGTGGCGTTATTCAGACTCACAGGGTCACGAAGGGCATGATGCAGCTCGTCCTTGACGATGCTTGCAATGGAACTCACCGTAGGTAGTGGTGGTGTGGCAGCCTTTTGCAGCTCCTCGCGTACTATGGAGCGGATAAGGTCGCGCAGACACTCGGTGTTGCTCCCAATATTCGTTAGAACTTGAGCAGTGGACGTGTTCACTTGCCGCTCATACAGGATGGATCGATGCTGAAGCATCTTTTCCATCGTGACAGCTTCAGACAAAAACTCGGCGACCGTGTTCGGAGGACTCCGTACAAGACCAGCGAAAAGCTGCTCTTTAACTCCCCGCATCAGGTGACGCACCTTCTTTTCTTCTGTCATACTCTGATCGGCTCGTCGGAACAGGCGCGTCATATCTTCCACATAGGTCATGACAGTTTCATTGGGCATCTGGATGCGGGCCTGGATCGCTCGTTCCGCTCGTTCGTGGCGATCAGCACTTCTGTAAG
Organism: Rhipicephalus microplus; assembly: GCF_013339725.1. Taxonomy (NCBI): domain Eukaryota; kingdom Metazoa; phylum Arthropoda; class Arachnida; order Ixodida; family Ixodidae; genus Rhipicephalus; species Rhipicephalus microplus. The sequence goes on from NC_051167.1 coordinate 188,857,547, forward strand.
TATCCAACAGCGGGCGGCGGAATTCGGGCCATGATGTCATCTGTTCCTCGTGATTCATGTACCAGGTACGTGCTCCATCCTCTAAATAGAAGTACACACGTCGTAGTTTGGCCGCGTCGTTCCAGTCGTTCAAAGCAGCCACGCGCTCGAAGTCGACCAACCAGTCCTCGACGTCTTCGAGCTCGGTGCCATGAAACGGTGTCGGAACCTGCGGACTTTCGAGGGTGTACCGAGTCACCGGGGGGTTTTCCGTACCTGTTAGAGTGGTTTGAACGGACGTGCTCATCATACTGGTGTGAACTATAGGGTCAGCTTCGGGAGGCAATCCCCTGATCCTGCGGCTTGTCCGATGAACGGGAGTGTTGACTCGAACTGGGCTTGTGGTGCCGCTTCCAGGAGGGGTCTGCAAAATCCGTGAGGGGCCTACCCAGCACCTCCACCAGTTGTCACGTCACTCCAGGGGGTGTCGACAAGATTTACTGACGTCTGAGCAACAGGGCTCTAACCAAGCGCGTCGGTTGGGCTTGTTTGCCAGAGCGGGGGCCCACGTGCACTTCTTTCTTCTCTGTGGTGTGGGCCTTCACCTTGGCATACGACCCACTACTAGAAAGAGGTGGCAATATATATATATATATATATATATATATATATATATATATAAGGGATTATAGGAAGTATCACGCAGGCTCTGATAGTATAGAAAAAGGAGTAATTCACACACAACGAACTGTGCTGAAACGTTCGTTGTGTGTGAATTACTCCTTTTTCTATATATATATATATATATATATATATATATATATATATATGGTTACGAGGCACCACTACATTTTCGCTGGGTGTTCGACACCACAATTCTTACTTAAGTCTACAACACGATACTTTTTCGAGGTTGATTGGTGAAAATTCATTGAGCGGGTAATGTCACTGGAGTTATCCTTTCAGCTACAGAAACGTGTCTTAATCATGCCTACAACTGACTTTCCTGTAAAGCTGTGTACGCTTTGTCATTGTTTTTACCGTGAAACTGGACAAAAGGGAAGAAAGATATATTGTGCAAAAAAAGCAGGCACCAAAAAGGATGAAGTGCATTATTGGACCCCTACATTGCGTTGCAAAAGCAAATAAGCTAACGTTAACAGAAAAAAAATGACTCAGTTTCGAACATATACATGGAGGTTAATAACGAGGGGGTTCAACTTTCAATAGAAATTAAGTTCAAATGTGCGTGTTGAGTGTGGTCATGCCTCAACCTTCCATATCTTGCGAACAAATTTGGACCTGGCTGTTGGTGTTCACTTTTTTAGAAGAGTGGCTTTTTTTTATTTGCGTCAAAGGGAGGACGAAGGGTGTTGCAAATGTCGATTGTGTCTGCTCTATTCATATTCTGCATGCGTACAGCATTGCTTGCTTCGCAAGGGGGTTTAGGGATGCCAATGTGATTGCATGCAAGCAGAACGTCACTTGGTGCTTCAAATGATGCACCCATTTATTGGGGCAGATAATCACAATTTTCTCTACGCCATTATCATCGAAAGAAATATTCAGATAATAGTGGGCTTTCAAATTATCTAGGACATATTTCAAGCAACAACTTAAGGTTCTCTTCCATATTATTGCTTGCGAGTTATGTAATCCGAATTGAACAAGTCGTAGAAGCTACGCAAACTCACAGATGACATCGAGTAGTATTTTTGCATGTATATTTTAAACAATACTTCTTTTAGGTGGCCTCAGTATAGTCAAACATTCAGAAATTATTTTTAATGGCACCCTCTTCCAGTCGTGAGGCAAATGGCTTGTGTGTTTTCGAGTACTCCAACGACTCGTGTCTAGCGAGTCTCGTAAACGCTAGCTGGCCTCACCGCCAGGCCCCTAGCACATTCTTGTGTCGAAGGTGCATCGTGAGAGGGAGAAAAGAGGTTTATTCCATAGAAAAATATTAAGAATGAAAATAGCTCCCAGCTTTTATAGCCCAAGTTGGCCAACACTAAGGGCATGTTCGGCTGGTCATTTCGGGTCTCGCGAGCGGCATCGTATACAGAGTTCAAGGGAAGCGTGGGCTTCGCGTTCGGCTGATTTTTTTAAAAACTCTATCTCCTCTTGTTAAGCGTTCTGAGCTGCTCTGAGCTCTTTCGACAAAACAGGGCGGGCACTACGGGTGAGGCGATCAGAAGCAGCGTGGTAGTCGTGGCGAAATCATATGAAATGATCAGGTCGTCTGGCATAGGCACAAATTATTCTGTGTGTCAAGTATAGCCTGTTTAAGCGCTAAGCTATCTCCTTTGTCAACCTACCAAAAGACCCGTGGTGAAAGTTATGGTGGCGATGAACACACAAGACGTGTCTGCGACCAGTAATTCACATAGCTGAGCGTTCCCTTGTTGACAGCTTGCTTCCCTAGCGCTGGCCATTTTGTTTAAGAGCATAGGAAGTTGTTGCTTGACATCTGCTAGAAAACTAGTTTCGCTGTAGGCACGAGGTCTCACGTACCGGTTTTCTTCCGACAACGAGTTTGGAGATTGGCTTGAGTGTTTGTACTCTGACTTAGCGTCTGAGCAACGCTGATTCTGTCCACATTTGAGGCGGAGGATGGAGGCGACCAGTCGGAGATACCATCAGCCCCTTGAAACCGGTATCAGTAGCTCCCTCCAATACGACGTGGGGCGTGCACAAGATTTGTCACTAGAAATGTTGTGAAGGGTCGCACAATATGTGCCTTGATGAGGGGCAGAAGTAGAATACTAATTGGTGAACACCAGTGCGTCACAAAACGACGATGTGCACGCCCCACGCACTACAACTCAATTACTTGAACGTAAGCGAAATTCGAAAGTGTGAAGGACAGCTAGACTCGCGAAAACTCGATGGCCTTGGAAGTGGTGGCTGCTGCTGTCAACAACACCTACAAACGCAAATAGCTTGGTCCCTGAACACAGAGATGCCATATACTTCTATAGCAAAATGTCTAGCAGCTCTCTTCCTTGCCGTGAGCCAACAGCAAAAAAAAAAGGTCTTCACGACATGCTCGCTGGATTTCTTAAAGCCAGACCACGGTTGAATGCCAGGTGCCCTCTAGCACGTGGAACACCGGTTCATTATCGCCTACAACAAAAATGGGGTGCCTTGCGGCCACAAATAACAACGACCTCAGGTAGTACTTTTTGAATGACAGGTGCACGCCAGCTTTGTTTGCCATAATGTTTTCCAGGGTCCGACTTAAGACTACCTTAATTATTGCACACAACAAACTTCTTGAATTTGCTGTGCAGAAAAATTGTGCATGAAGGAAACCTGTCAAGTCACACTTCTATTTATTGATGATATATGGTGTTTTTTGGCTCAAGGGCCATTTGATGGCCAAAAAGCACCGCACTTCTATTTATTGCGATTGCCGGTTCAGCATGTGAAGTTTACTTGAGCCCGATAGACGTGTTCGTTGTTTACCCTTCTTTACTTTGTATATTACACTTATGCTCGTATTTTGAGCATTCACAAGCGATTTAATAAATATCAGCTTGTAACCGGACGTCTCGAACGACACAATCCGTTTGTCTAGCGATGTATATCAAACCTATATACCACGTGATGTAAACAAAGTTTTGAAACATATACATACGAAAAGGTGTCGTTCATTGCCTCCATGTCCGACTTGTTGAAAAACAGGAAGTGTAATGAACCAAACCTGCAGAATGAATGCAACGTAAGAATCAGCGTTTTTATCACGGGCTTAAAACATAACGTGACAGTTCAAACGGGGCAGACAGTTAGTGTCCAAGATCTCTTTAATACTTGACGATCCTTTACCAGAATAGATGGTGCTCTAAAAAAATGTGGGAGAGTATCCCGAATGACAAAAGTTTATCACGTTGCTCATTTTAAACGTTTGGGTATGTTCACGCTATTTTCATGTACGACTAAAATATGATGAGCTGTCGAACGTGAAAGGGGCAGTTGGCGTCTTCATCAACATGAGCGATGCAACATACTATCAGAGGATGACGTCCCCATATGGCGGCTTTGTGTCACCGTATTATGGGGTGAACATAGCATCACGTGTACCAAAATTTATTTGGTGATCCTGGAATCAATGTAACCTCGAATATTATGACGCAGAATTAAGACCTCACGGGACACGGGAAGAGACAAAGAATAATTGGTGGGTCTTTTGTCGTTGAAGTTACTTTTCTTAATCATTTCCTACCTGAATAGTACGGATACAACAGCTGAGCGTCATACCATGATAGATGCCGCGTCTTCTGCAGTAGAGGTCGCCGACATAACACAAATCATTTGAGAATGTTTCTTCAAACAGGAAGACATAGAATCAGGTTATTATTATTCTGAAGAACAGCTTAAAAAAGGACGTAAATATTTCTTATGCTGAAAATTGTCGAACTCAAAAGAAATGTAATCATAATCTCGGAACAGCCAAACTGAATTTACAATAGCCGCGAAGTCATGTGAAATATGGGATACAAAGGATCGTAAAAGTAATTTTTACTAAGATAATAAAGGGCCCTGACTATGACATTTTATTTTGATAAAGGCCGTCTTCACAGGGGCACAAGCATAAGATGATCTAAGCAAAACAAAGCTAAGATACGATACAAGGTAATGAAGTGACAGAAAGAATAATGTAAAACTGGAAGCCAGTTCATCCTTGAGCTTAGCGTAAACTAGTTCGAGAGATGATTGAGAGAGGATGTTCTCTCAGTTTTCACAGGTTGGAGCAGCTGCTTTGTATGTGTGCCAAACAGTTAGAACCTATATGTTTATTAATGCGGTGATAGATTATCTCGACTTCGCGAGAAACTGCTTTATCAGCCTCTCATCCAAGACGCACCTAAAAGACAAACTTTTTTCGTAATTATTACAACCGTATACAATGGCGATGTAATCATAAATAATAAATAAACAAATCAAACTGGACCAAGCGGGCAGTCTGCTACCCACGTCTAGATTTGTCTCCGGTTGTGAGAAACTGTGTCAATTATCTCTATACACTAGCGTAATGGTCATGGATTTTGAAAGAATTGGTGTGGGAATATCCCGAAAGCACTTGCTCGTTCCTATTCATTATACAGGTTCTTCGAGAGCATTGATTTGTGCTAGTTTTTATACAATGTTCGGCTGAAAACACACTGTTCAGTACAGTCGAGTGAAACAAGCTTAACAATAGGCTGCACAGTGATCGTGCGCTCCGGCGTTTATGTTGGGTGACGTTTATTTAGGTTTTGTGAAAGCATTGTTATTTTTCGGCGTCTACGACCAGCTTGCACGTAAGCAGCAGCCTTTAAGAACCAAAACTTACTACCATTGTGAATTGACCGAAAAACGTTGTTAAAAGACAACACGTTCAATAAAATCTAACGTGCCTACTTTAGTTTATCGCACGCGAGATTTATGCGCTTCAGCATTCGCAAGAAAATATGCAGGAATAGACCATTTCAGATGTTTACCAAATAAGTCACTCAAGGACGCTTATTTACCAAATTCGAGTGGAAAATATTGCTTCTTGACTGAACTGAGCTTACAATATTACTTACACAAGCGCTGTTGCCTTCACTGTAGAGATATTATTCCCAGTCGTAAAGTTATGTCGAATGACTGCGCCGCTGATATCGTTGGTGCAAAACGTGTTATTTGTCGCAAACTCTGCACAAAAGAAGTTGCATTGAAGTCGAGAGTACATAGAGTTTGTATCATATCTCACGCAAGTTATAGGACAGTGACAGCCTCACTTATGCAGCGCGTATACATACTACCAGGTAACACTTCGAAACCATTACGAAATCATCAAATTGCTTTTCTCACCAAAATAAAATATGCATTAGATAAACACGTTAGCAGTATAACCCGGCATCCCTCACGAAGGTCATTTGGAATTGCTCTGTGTGTCAAAAGGTGAAGATGTGCATCACTGTAATGCTGTTCATTAGTCCTCTAAATGAACAATCACGCTGAAGTCGTGTAAAGCCTGGACATTCTTCCTTGTATAAACTCGTAGTTTATATGCCACCTCAGTCAGGTAAAACCAAGCAACGTGCCAGATATCATGAAGGAGTGTCCCTGAAGATGCATGTTGGGAAACCGCATGGGTGTTGAACGCCTATAGGCAATACGGCATCCTGTTAATGATATTGAGATCAGTTAGGGGTGGAAGGAATTGGCGGTGCTTGTCTTTTGTAGTTCGGTGAACAATGTTTTCTGTTTGCTACAATACCATACAATTTTCCAGATTTCCCGCCAATCGTAGTCAATTCGAATAAACTAGAAATAGCTAGAGTGACCGCGACTTCCAGGTTATACCTTGGCAAGTTGTGTGTATATTCACCAAATGATATATCTCCTTACACTAAAGAGAGAGATAGAGAAATTAAGTACAGACGTGGCACACGAAGAAAACTTACGTTTCGTATGCCCCCATCCATTTGTGTTTCACTCTGGGACCATTCACGTCTGCCTGGATATGTTTCTAATGCCGCCCAAGTATATATGCAGAAAATGTTTGCAACAATAAGCAAATGTTTTTCGCTTGTGTCACAAAGCTGCCAATTCTAAAAAAAATAATTTAGAGGAGTTCACCTGGTATGGTTGCCTTGTGAATATATCACTGAATGAATACAAACTACATTTAAGATGCTTGCAGTGGTGTATCATTTGTAGATAACTGGTCTCATAAGAGGGAATTAACATATTTTCAAGCAACAAAAATTCAGTACTGTGTGCCTAGTATCTAAACTGCATTAGCCAGTGTGTTGAGTAAGGCACCTTTTCGGCAGTATCGACTAAAGATGAAAGAATTGAATTCTACATATGCCCACTTCCTTGCGCTATAACTCACTTAAGGTCCATACTCGGCAAGTAATTTCTCGATCTTAAAAATGCACGGTTGCAATTATATATTGCATCTGCACACAAGCTATGCAAGTCAAAAGAGTCTGCTTTGTGTTTAAAACGCACAATGCATCTTCATTCTTTAGCTTATTGAGCGTTATACTTCGCACAGAGGCTTCTTCTGAAAGGATCATATTTGCCTTCTTTTTTTTGTGACTTTCAGTTCAGCTGTCTTAACCAGACAATAAATGGCCCACCTCAAACCAAAGCAGAGTACTATTGCGACTCTATAATGCTTGAATGTTTTTTGCCACTGCTTAGGTAAGAAAATGCTCAAGAGCGCGCTAATTACATCTGCAGTAGTACATTACGCATGTTTTACATTACGCATTACGCATGTACAACCCCGAAGAATATTTTGTAACCTCCATCGTGCACCACACCAATCAATGCATCGTCGACGTTTATTGAAATAAAGATTGTTTAAAAAAAAGGAATGACGATTTCATAATCAAGTTGTGATTGACCATTTTTAATGCCAGTTATGAAACGTACGCTCTGCTTGATCGTATGAGACTCTGAATCACCCAGATAGCTGAAAGTCCTGAAACGTATCGTTGCGAATGCTTCCTTACTTATTATCTGCACGCAATAAACGCTTTCATTACATGATATCTGCAGACAATACATTAAAAAGCCACGTATTCTTAAAATTGTACATTTTATCTCTTTCGTCGCTCTGCGCTATATGAAGATTATTTCGTTACAGGTGACGCGCATACTGGCTAATGTGAAAATATACGTAATATATGCTCGCGTTTTTTTCTATGTGTTCGTTGTTCGCTACAGAGCAAAATTGCAAAAAAAAAACAAGATCATTGCAGAACTGCACTTGCTTGAGATTTTTATACCTGCTGTACCACGGTCACTACGAAACAAGGCATGAAAGCTACTTAACTGAGCCCCCTATGTAGTTTGGTCGTAAAAACCAGAACAAAACGATCAAGCAGCCGTTTAGTAATCTTGAAGTAAATAAGTATTGTTTTTTTCACATGCAATAACACAATGAAATAAATTACCCGATAAAGCAGTGAACGCTAATACAACTGAATCATTTGTTGAGTTTTAACTAACATTTCGTTTGACATGTAAATTTTTGTTTATGTTGAACAGCTTTGTGGGAGGTGATTCCCGCGTTCAGTTTTTTATGCATAGTGTTTAATTTATCTGATATGTTGCATTTTGTAGTATGTTTAGGTTTTACCACTTATAGTGTTTTGTGTTGGTTATTTCGCAGCATTGTTATCTATTATTTTCGTTTGTTTGTTGATTGTGGTTTATGTTTACGACTGAAGTTATCGACAGTTGTAAGTTTTATTGTTGTTATTGTTTCTTATGATATTGGCACTCCTGCTTGGGACCGAGTATGGCGTGCAATATTTGCAAATCGTAATAATAATAAATACGAAAGCAACTGTATAGACATTCTTGACGCATTTCTATCACCACTGTTGCCTTCGTGTCTAGTATGTTCACATATGTGCGTATATATAAAGAAACCACAACAAAAAAAATAAAAAGAAAATTTCTAAGAAACTAAGAGTTCATTGGAGCCAGTGACCACTCACTCGGCAGCACGTCGCGTTCGACAACACTGAGATGCACCATGAGTCCACCGATATAAAAACAGCTAGGGAGGAATATGTCGTATTGACCACTGGTGCTACCCAGATCTGAGCATGTTCATGAGCATGTTCTCCATGAAACAAGTCTATATATATATATATATATTTTATTTTGAAAACCACACGCCAAGTGCGTCAAGTCACCAGCATGCGTAGCCACGTGGTCCCGGCGTTGAGCGAAAGCAGCAGTCGATATTTTCAAGACTCACGTTTTTATTTTGGTGAGCCTGCACCTTCTAAACTAAAGTCACTCTACAAGCAACGCACAATATAGGCAAAGAGCAGCGAACAGAGCGTGAGCCGTCGTTGCTCTGCCAAGCGGTGAAGTGCATCGGCATTTATACATGTACCACCAAACATTCAAGCGTTATCGCTATAGCGGCTGCGTAAGTTCAAGAACGAGCTCTAATGTTCGCGTTGTGCGCGTTATTTCTCTATTGGAAAGCTCTAATTTTAACTAGATGGTTCTCAGTGATTCGGACGTAGTTTGCTCAAATAGGCAGTTACATTTAAACCACGCGTTAAGATGAAAATAGAAAAGAGAGCTTGAGGCAATACTATTATGATAGGATGAAGAAGAAGAATCTTGCGACAAAAAATCAGTAAACAGAGGTTGTGTAGAGCCGGAATTTTGACAAGCGGACTTGTCTTCATTAAGGCTGGAACAGAACTGAGTTCTTTAGCGCTTGCGTGTCAAGTTTTCGTGCCTCTCCTCCATTGTAACTGTGTATGTACGTAAATGATTTTTAAAATAGAGAAAAGAAGATCAAAGTGAGCCCCGTAACTGTCTGCATCATAGTGCGACACCTCAACAGTGGCTCACAAGGGAAGGGGATTAGGAGGGATTAAAAGATATAGGAACGGAAAAGGGTTAGGGATAGAGATGAGGACACCCACTTGATGAGTCCCAGGACGGGGTACCACTCAGCGAGAGCTTCATGGCGTCTTGATATGACGAAGAGCAAGCCGGTTGGCCAGAGCTGCGATGTCGTCGGAGATCGTGGGGACACAAACGGTCGGCACGAAATCCAGCGAGCGAGTCTCACCGATTTAAACAGGACGGTGAGGGATCACATAGATGCGCGGAAGTGAGAGAGCGGGGGAAGGTGTGTGTGTTGAATTGTATGAGTAAAGAACTAGCGAAGTGGTGGGGGAGGTGAGGGTATACACGTGTCACAGAGTCCCTGTTTTTGAACCGGTTGTCAGAAGTTCATAATGGCAGGTTTGAAATTCCTAGGTGGGGGGCTTAACTCAAAGTGGTTTTCTCTGTGTATGGGCCATAACAAATAGAATAAAAGAGTTCCTTGAGAAATGTTTATAGCTGCTGCTAGAGCATACTGAACTTGAAAATATGGTGCGACTCTGTAAACTTTCTGTCTTTTGCGGAGCGGAAACATTACTGACTTCGATATCGAACTTGTGTTATGCTACTATGTAATGCTGTGCCACTGCTTACGGTAATATCGACAGGTCTGCTTGTCGAAATGGCGACTCGACACAAGCCCTGTTTGGGGATTTTTCAATAGAATGACCCGCAATGCATATATGTATTGACTTCCGTATGAGGACCAGCCGTTTTGCTCTTAATACACTCATGCAACGCCATACTGTCTTTAGTACATCTCAGAATTATGAAATGTTTGTTAGCTCATTAGGATTTCACTATTTGTGTAAGTAGACAAGGCTAGATGTTTGAATAGTCGAGTGAGGTACCATGTATTTTGCATTCCCATTTATGTGCAACTTCTAAATTATAGTAAAAAATTCAATAACATAAAAACACAAAGGTAGTGATTTGAGGTTTTGAAAAGCTCGAAGCAAATGCCGGTAAAATACTTGTCGTGTCAAACTTATAGAAATTATAACAAATTTTTACACTATTCTTCAATAAAACAATAATCTTACTGTATCTAGAATGTCCCTTTTCCAACAAGCTTTTTTGTAACAGAAAAGATTTTAGTTTTATAAACCAAGTAATGAAGTTACTTCTTCAAGTTTTCTCGTAGATAAAATACTAAAATTATTTTTATTGTAACAAATAAGCTACAATTGCATGCAAGAAATAATCTAGCAGAAAAGCTTGCCTACCTGACTGACCAGCTCTGGCAGGCGTGGTAATATAGGTACCACTGAATGTCCTGTTGGTCCTGAAACATAAAAGTTGCCAAGCGATTGACTTAATTTCAACGTTTTGCCAAACTACTGCCGCTCATCGCCCAATTAACAATACATTGTTCAACATGTGTTGTGGATTGGGCACCTCCATTTAATTCCGATTCGATTCCGGGAAAGTGCAACTTGTCATGATTCTGTTCTTTTCAATTCTCGAAATTGAAAATTCTTTGCCCATTCCCACTCAAGGATTGGCAAGGCAGGTCAATTCCATTCCTGCAATTCCTCAACGTAGGAACGGAATGTTTTGATAGCTTCATTGAGCTAGGAATGATTGTAGCAATTCAAAGCTAATGTAAACAGATGCATAAAAACAGCAAAACTACGCTAAACACGTTACCACAGTCGAGGGATAGTAGCTTGGTGACATATCTCGCGCAGTACAACACAACTAGTTTCCATATGACCAGTTCTTCCGCTATCTATGATATTTCCATGGCCAGCACAGTCTAAAAGAAGTTAGTAAACAGTTGGTTACGCATGTATTTACTTGTTTTGTTACTAACTTCTCGGCATCTTTTTAGGCAACCACTAGCGAAGCTTGAAACTTCTGCGGTTAATAAAGAGGAATGCTTTCTTGGTAATTTTAACTATAGGTAACTGAGCCATATAGCTGCCAGATCTCTCGTAAACACCACCGTATATCTTGCAATAAACGTGACATTCTCGAGAAATATGAAGACCAATAATAACTTCGTAATTACTCGGGAATAAAAAAATCGTGCAAGGTGATGATACACATATATTGAAGGCAAGACGTTGATGTGTAGAAGAAACCATCCAATATTTGTTTTTTTTTAAATTCTGTGGCTGCTCATCAGTACACACAGTGCTATTACAAACAATTTTATGTGGTCATTTGCACGCAAGTCCTCATCTGTGATTCATTCATGCCTATTTGTATGCTGCTCTGATGCGTAGTTGCCATGGTAATTACATGACGTAATTAGCGGTCACCAATTATTCCACGCGGGCTTATTATCCTTTATATACTTCTGTATTGAATTATCTTGACGTGGCATTGTGTATGCACATATAAACGCTTCCTAACTAAAATTCAGAAATGTATGATTAGTCAAGTCAGCACTATTCACGAAGCACTCTGCAAACTAGCAAGTTTCACTAATCAGCATTTTACTACCTTCACTTACTGAGAGGTCAGTGCTTTTGAGACAAGTAAACGATTAGTGTTTAGTTGGTGAATAAACAGGCTTTTTTCTAGAAGTGCATGTTTAAACAAGTTATGTTTTGATATTGTTCAAGCTTGAATGCGTTTATGGTAAAATGAAGGCTGAGACAACCGTCACGCGGAAATTCAGGGAGGTGCCACCTTGGTTACGTGGGATCGTCTGCTTTGGCTGGATACCCAAACAAGTGCTTTTTCAAGTCCGTTTCCTCACATTCTGTACGGTTCACCTTGTACAACAGGTCATCGCACACACAGTTGACAAAACACACAATTCATCCTGTGCGAGAGTGTGCTGGGCTGGCCTATAGCCGACTTTTACGATGGAATTTCAGGCAGATGTGTAGGCAGGGAGACACAGTTGAAAAAAAAAAGTGGGGTAATAAGCGGTGAGGCTGCGCGAATGATTGTGTACGAGAGCTTGCAGTCAACACAAGCATTGCGCTCGCATCAATACGCGCCACAACTTACAAACGCACTTTTTTTGGAATATGCGCCCGCGTCACTGACGGCGGCTTGGGCGAACAAAGTGAAAAGGAAAGGGGCACGACAGGTGGTTGTGGTGACACCAAGAGGGGACAAAATCGGAAGGTGTTGGGCAGGCATAGCGCCACCATAGAGTTCCGCAAGACGGATATCATTCCATTGAGTAGTGGTTGCGCAACTAGAGAAAAAAAGACGCCATGCCAGCGCAGAAGGCGCAGCACAGTCACAGCGAAAGCTTGATGAAGGGCCTTTCAGAGCCTTCTCTAAACACTCATTGGGTAACTACGGCAAGTACACTTGCTTTATACCCACTACGGCATTAATAATACCCTTTGGGTAGTAGGCCAGCATTCGCTATCCTATTTTTCGTCATTCTTTTCAGACGCGTCGTATCCGCTAAACACTTGCGAAAAATTTTGTGCCATTTGTTCATGCAGTGGTTGAAGACGATGAGGAATTATGCCTGATGTGGGTATGCGCCATGGTTAATAGGTGAACAAGAAAAAGCATTTGTAATGCGGCGGAGTATTGGATGACCCACTCGTTGCGCTACTCGCATTGTGTGAAAGCTCGTTGTTCGTTCGCTGTTTTAAAACGCTTTATAGGTTGTATAAACGCGATTGTTTTCCGACATCAATCCAGCCTATAAGGCAAGTTTGCCAACAAGTCTCAAGCACCGGCGTCGCTCAGTGGTAGATATTAGGCTGGCTCCCAGTGGACCCGGGTTCGAGCCACACTTTTTTACTAGTGCTACGTCTTTTCTAATTTCGTGTGATGTGGTTACGGAGACCGGTGGCGGTAGTGGAAAACCTTGGCGCTACGCATGACCCGAGTTGTGATGCCATAACAAGCTTTCGCTGTAAAAATTCGGACCAACAGTCTATGTATGAGGATGGAATGATAGGTGATGCGTTTATTATAAATGTACCGTGCTTGAAATCACCGAAAAGTTCTTTTAAAAATTGCTGCTTTATTGTTAAATTGGGGTCTGACCTACTGATATTTGAATTTTGAAAAACAGCGCTTCGACGACATTGCGCTCTATTTTAGAAAAAGCCGTAAATCCATTTGCACTGCGATCCGTAGAAAATGTGCTTAATTTTATTCCTCCAAGCTTAGCAGCCATTGCATTCGGGCACCGCAAAATATGTGGAAAGATTTCGGCTTCAGTCCTATTCTAGAGTGGTGACTTCGCAACACTGGTTCAAACCACATTTTTTCAGTTTTGTATACACGCTATCCACTTCTGAAAATAATCATACGTTCAGATCACAACTTTCCGTGCAAGAATGAATGAACTATCCTGAAATATATTTCAAAATCTTCAATTTCGATTGCGAACCACATTTTGTCCGAGCGCTTCACGATGTTAGAGTGGAACCTTGTGTTTTGCGATTTCGAGGTATAACGTATAATCTGGGAATGTCCTTGAAGAGTGATGGCGGGAAAAAATGACAGCCCAAATGGCAAATTTAATTTTGATAACACTAAAGTATTAGTTTGCATGAACTTGACTAAACATCGCAAGCAGCTTTTTCTGTTCAAGACAGTATCATCAATAGTTCGGTTATTCGATTTTGTTCAAGATGGTGTCACCTGTCATTCGGATTTTTGGTTGTCACAACTTCCACTACTCTGTTTTTAAGACGGTGTGGTGCAGTGGTAGCATTAAGTAAAGGAAATCCTTCGGTCATATTGCTGAGGTAAATGATGTCTTTTTTGGCTTCCAGGATGCCTGTCTAATAGAGTTGTAGAGATATTTGTGAGTACTTATAAATAAACACGCATGAATCGAATGTGCAGTTTTCACAGACTGGTGTCTTGTTTTGGGCCTTTTCCTTAGCTGGACAGCATCTGGCACGTTTTCACTTCTGTATGTCGCTCAAAAGTTCATGGTCGAGTCACTTCTTTATTCAAAGTTCTTTATTCAAGTTCAAGTTCATTGCTGAGTACATGAGTACAAAAAAAATGAGCTCACATAATATATACAGCGTCAGGAGGTCCCAAAGTAAGAAACTGTCAGGGGGACCTCATATCGTTAATGGGGTACATAAAAGGTAAGTAACAGCAGCAAAAGCTACAAGTGCGAACAAAAATAAAAAGTGCATTCAACACCGAACAATAAATAGTCAAATCGAAGAAGTTAATTTACCAGAACAACAATATACAAAACTACAAGAATACGTAAAAGCAGGAATTGAAAACGTAGAGGTAATAATGAAAATGTTTTATTACAAATGAACAAGGGGCTCAATTAACAGTATGCTTTTCATGTTATGTTTAAAAGACTGCAATGAATGAGACGACTTAACATGAAGAGGGATATTATTCCAAAGATGAACACAAAAGAAGCGTGCTGTGTATCTGCCATAGTTTGATCTGATTTTAGGTAAAAGGAAGTTATTACGCTCTGAAAACCTGGTATTATTGTTGTTGACAAAGATATGAAAAGGGATGTTATCAAGTGATATTTCGCGATGAATGAGACGGTATGTGATGAGCGACAATCTATGATAAAACAATTGTTGAATGGGTAGGATTCGAAGATGTTGATAGATAGGTAGAGAATGGCAACGGAATGGGCTAAAAGTCATTAACTTGATCGCCTGGTTTTGAAGACGTTGAAGCGGTTTGAGATGAATGGCGTATGTGTTACCCCATGATGATAAGCAGTATGATAAATGGCTATTAATATAAGCATGATAAAGTGAGATAAGAACATGAGGTTGAAAAAATGCACGTGTTGTAATGATAATGCGGATACCAAATGAAACCCTTTTTATAAGTGAATTGGCATGACTATTGTATTTAAGATGTTTATCGAGAGTAACACCAATGAATTTAACATTGTCAGATGCCAGTAAAGTATAATTATCCAGCAAGACAGTTATGGGGAAAGAAACCACAGTTTGTGGGCTATGAAAGAGTACGAAAGTTGTTTTAGTAGGATTAATCTGAAGTTTGTTATTTCTACACAATGAATGCACGTTGTTAAGATCTGCATTAAGTGTGTCTTGAAGTGCGGTGAGTGATTTATGTGGTGAGTAAATGGTCGTGTCGTCAGCATATAGCAAACACTTAGAAAACGTAAGCGTATTAGGTAAGTCATTTATGAATAGTAGAAATTCTAAGAATAGAAAAAAAAATCGCAGCATATACATGGATTGAATAATGATGAGTGGGATGAAGCATCTCTCCGTCCGTGCGTCTGTACTCTTTCCGTGTGTCCACCCATCCATCCAATCGTCCGTCCATCCGTGCGTATGTCCATCCGTCCATCCGTGCGTTCGTCCGTCTGTCTGTCCGTTCGTGTGTCCTTCCGTCTGTCTCTATTCATGCGTCCGTATGTCTGTCCGTCCGTCTATCCTACCGTCTACCTAGTGACCTTTCCAAGTACTGTCATCTCGCATGTTTTCATCATATATTCATCTCATACAAGTACCACTATCCAGCGGACATTCTAAGGACTAAATGAGAGGTGGATACTACGACTACGACACTGGACACACGATCCACGGTGTAAGGAGCTTCGCCCCTAAAAAGGCCAGGTACGTGGGCAACACGCTGCAATGTCATGAGGAAAGCGAGAGAATGCATGCGCCATATCCAGTCAGTTCATTGAGGAACATAGATAAAAACATTTTTAATAGTGACAATGCTCAAACGTATGGTGACATGATATAGTGACGCCAGCTGAAAGAACAAATTTTACATAGCGGCAGTCAAGACATGTTGCCGTTTGACTGAGTAGTAAGCCACGCTTTTCGTTGTTCGCGTTTTCTTTTTTTGCATCTGCTATAGTAGGCACATGATAAACTTGGTTCCGTGGTCTGCCATGCACGTTCAGTACACCTTTTGGATGGTCGAGGAAGGTCTACTTGACATTTCGCAAGAAAACCACACGAACTTACAGGAGGGAATAAAGTGCGAAACATGCTTATAGCAGGATTCGTGGTGGGAAGTTTCGCGTTTGATTTGCGGAGCACCTGTTTATCATGGCACTTCAGAGTATTTCTTTGTCGGGCTTCCGACACGCGAAGCACCGAAAGACGGCCCCACAGACTGAACTCATTGTGTTCTGGCGTATAGCCAGGCGCTAGGATATGCTGGTGAGGGTGAGGTGAGGATGGCAGAAAGAGAGAGGGTAAATGGTAAAGCAGAGCGTAGAAAAATCAAATGGAGGTAAAGAAAAGCAGAAAGCAATAGCGTAGAAAGGGGGAGAACAAGGAAGAGCAGAGCAAGTAACAGAGTGTAAAAAATACAAGTAAGGAACACAAAAAGACAAGCAGAAAAAATGATGAGAACAATAAAGTAATGGTACAAGTAAACTGGACGTTTGCAATACTTAGTGCAACGGCGACAGGCAGAATTACCTAAGCGCCCATCATCTGCGATGTCTCATTTGCAATGGAACCACAGTGCAATCAGCGCAATTTACCTGCCACGGGGGCGTATTGGTTATGCTGCTTGACTGATCGATCGCAGGTTGCGGGATAAAACTCCGGCGTCCATGGCCACATTTCAGAAAGAAGCAACAGTTTTTAAGGTCTCTTTACTTAGACATAAGTGTATCTTAAAGAAACCCAGGTTCATAATTCGACGTCCTTAAAATCTCATTGCGGCTTCGGGATGTTAAACGTCATTATATCATCAAGCTACACAATTTTCCCGAGTTTTCTTTTTCCTTTCAAATGGTCAGTTTGGTCCTGTAAAGTGGTTTACGTACTGCTGTAATGGCTTCCTACCGTATAATTATAATAATGCGCGTTCCAATATGTGGGAAATGTCGTATTCTTATGCTAGGCAAAATAATTTCGTGTACTTTGACCACAACAATGTCAGAACAGTCAGCACGCCATGCTCGTTTTAAAAATGTTGCTTTCATTTAGGCTCATTAGTTTCGATACGCTTTTTCAACCGTGAACCGTACAGTGGCGATTCGCAAGTATTTCAGGGGACGCATTTTCTTTCTGCTGGTTGTTTGCTACTTGTATATCAACGGTGTGTTTTGGAGAATACCGGTGTCTATTCCACCAAAGGTTATGGCTAGATTTCTCCAAGCGTCGTTATGGAAAGTGAACATCGGGCAGAACTTCAGGGCAGAATAGATGCCTCAAGAACGAAAGAGATTGGTGTGAAAATGTGTACAGAAGTCGACTTTCTTTGGCCAATCAGCAATGGCTGCTCGATAAGGTAATCCTTGCAAAATAAAAATAGTGCCCTGCTCACTTGTGAACTTGGTGAAATTTAATAAAGGTAACTCGTGCACGACGCCTGCCTAGTCACATGAATCGCGAATTCTTCGTTTCTGTGGAAAATTTGTGTAAATAATTCAAATATCATGAAACTCAACAGAAGTGTTTTATTGCGTCGTGCTAATGTTGTACATATAATCCAGGACGCGAAGTATCGCTGACTGAGTAACTTACATTCTATTCTTAGTTTTTTCTATGCGAATGAATAACCATAATCACTAGCACAGGCACTTTCCTACCTCAAAATAGGCCCTTTAATAGTATGACTTACTCGAATTAGATGGCCATCAGTTGGCAACGTTACATTAGTGATACTTTGTAATATTAACTATTAATTATTTGGGTTATTTTAATGTGCGCCTTTTTTGTAAAAGATTTGGCATTGGTCGGTGAACATTGCTAATCTATTCCGCGTCAGAATTCACTCAGACATTTTGCACGGATAATTTTAGTAGAACGTTTCAAGTCAATATCAATTCCGTTCACAAAAGAACCCTCGAATCCTATTTCTAGCACTATATCCACACATTGTTCCAGCTGCTGATTTTCTGGTGCTAATGTTCCTAGAATTCTCACACAACGAAGCGAAATCCTAGCTCTTTATTTCGAGTGAGGTCTTATAAAGTACGTGGGCAGTTTCCCATCTGTGTGTGCGCAGGTATTCATGACGTGCACAGGCGTGCGTATTGCGGTTAAGCTTAAAAAATGGTGATGATGATGATGATGATGATGAACAAACTGTATTTAATTAGCAGAAAGGTCCTCTTCCCCTTTCAGGTGCGAGAGGAGGAGGGAGGACCAAACCTAGACGACGGCCATGATCCCATGGGCCCTGGCGGCGTCTTCGGCCTGCTGTATTAAGCGTGCTTGTAACTGAGAGTCAGAGCTGAAGAGCGCGGCATCGCATTTGCTTAGGCGATGTAACATAACTTTACCCCACGAAAGAAGTGAAAAAAAAAAGTTCAGCAAGGCGTGCTCTTGAGATAGTAAAATCATCAATCGAGGAAAAAGGTATGGCAAAGAGCTTGCCTGTCTGCATTCGGGTGAACAATGTAGCGACCTGACTGGTTTATCTTCAAATATGCCGCGGCATGTAGCCGGTAATATGCAGAGGTGGGCGGGAGGGATGGAGGAGTAGTCGACTGATTCCAGGTCATCGGCTAGGAGTAACGTTAAACAGCTGCAAATTTCCGGGACTTCGCCCTCCTTGAAAGTTTTGCCTACTTGTTTGCTCGGAAAGCCTTGTACATGATACAGAGTCGAGATCACAATTGACTTTCCTGTCTTGTGAATTTTCGTAGTACGGAACTGACCCAATGATACCCTTAATCACGCTTGATAGAGAGGAAATTTGGCCGTCTCAGTTGCACGCTCTTACTTGGAATGCATCTCAATTTTTCATTGGCTTCACCGCCGCCGAAACAATTTCATTGCTGATTACGGTCACGACAGTATCTAAGCTGTTTTTGTGATGACTCAAGTATAGGCGGATATTTGATCAGTTTCCACTTGTCTGTAGGATGAAATGATGCATCCTGGGAGTACATGGTGCAGATGATTCGATATCGTGTGCATAAATGACACTCACTTCGCCATTCGCGGTTATTTAAAATTTTAATATACCCTATTTTTTCTAATCCCAGGGTGTCGGAAATACTGAAAACACATCATTGTTATTGGGTGGCCTTTCAAATAAGCACCTTCGGGCCATTATGAAAGAGCGGAATGAGAATGAGAAAATCCCTCCGGGAATGCTGACTGAAGTGACATCTATGAGAATGATATAGAATAATTTCAAAAGTGTACACCTAACATACATCATTTCATGACGCTCACCAGTAGTAAACAATCACGAATTGGTCTATTTATACCTGACATGTCATAAAAACTGCATAGGTGCACTATACTTTTAATATTTTGTAGCTATAGTAAGACCATGTGCCTTAGTCCTCAAAGGCCAAACACAACAGACTAATACTGTCTCGCAGGCGATCACATACATTATAATTATGCCTCTTCAGATTATGAAGCGGTTTTATGAAACCTGCATTTTGATGGTCCTATGGGAAATATACCGATGCGTAATTTAGGTTTATAGTACTTTTTGACGTTTAATAGAACTACATTACTAGAAAAACCTGACAAGCAGTTGTGTGATATGCATCATTCGCTTTCGATTAACCCCTGCTGAAAATTCACACAGACGTGCTATAGAGTGAACCCAGGGCCAATGCAAGAACTGGACGACCTTGCAATAGTTCCAATGCAAAATATTTTTTATCACCTAAAACAAAACCGAGCCTTTCGAAACTGCATCTCGTACTAACAAACAATATTATGCAACAATATGTAAGCCATATTTTACTTGGACTGATACGATGCGAAGATTGAGCCTATATACAGAGTGTTTTAGTTAAAAAGACCAAGCAATAAAAAAATTAAAAGTGAGTGCTACGCGTCTCCAGCTAGCGCAGTCATTTTCTTCTCTGTATTGTCATAATCGGCAATACAAGGAACCGGCATGCAAAGGACGCTCATCAGCGTACCTGCCATACGCTGTCCGCGTTCCACAGGAACGCAGGAAATATCTTTGCGCACTGCGAGGAACGCGCATCGGCAGGCCTGCTGTACGCAGTCGGCGTCTAGCGCGTGCACGGGCGGCTATAAAAGGAGCCTGTCGGGAGTGCGCTGGGTGGCTGGGCTCTCTCTCTGGACTTCGCTGGCCTGCTCGTCTTGAGTGCGCTCTGGGCCCTTGTGATGGAAAGGCGCGTCAGTACGCTCTCGCTGCAATGTACTTCTCTTGCACATATGTAAATTAAACGCATCTCCTGCTTGTCCGTGAGACGCGTCGCAAGAGTCGTCCTTCGCCGGATCCTGGGTGGCAGCCTCAACCCTTCCCCGGGCATGTCAACTGGTTGGCAGCGGTGGGATCGGTTCGTGTTCTTTCCTCGTACCGATGCTGGTGAGTGCTCACTTTCCGTAAAGATTCTGCCAGGTGTTTTAAATAGATGGTGATGTTTATCCAAAAGGGTAGATTAGTTCCTCCTTTGTGAAGGATTGGGTTTATTAGAGGTACCTTCACGGCAGTTTGAGCAACGGAAGTCTGCACGGGGTGACCATGGACTTGAACAAATTGAGGAAATCGGATTTAGTGCTGTTGTGCCAGGAGCTGGGGATTGAGGTGGCGACTATGCATAGAAAGCCACTTTTAATACAGGTGGTTAAGGATTCTGGCGCGGATGCGGAGGAGCCCGCCGTGTGCTCGGAGCTAATTTAGGAGAGGATGAAAAGGGCACAAGAAGTCGAAGAGCGAGAGCGCCTTATGTTTGAAAGAGAAACCGTCAGGCGCAAAGAAGAAGCGGAAATCCATAAAAGGGAGCTTGAGCGCTTGCGGCTTCAGCTTAAGATTGCAGAGGCAAAAGGCGCTAGGGATCTGGGAGCAGAAAATGCAGAGATTCAGGCAGGTGCACGAGTGAGCATGAGGGACCTCTTGCAGCCTTACAAAATGAGCGAGGACATAGCGTTGTTCCTTGTAAACATCGAAAGAACTTGTGTGAGGATGGGGTTTGATCGTGCCACGTGGCCTAAAAAGCTACTAATGGTATTGCCCTGCGAAGCAGCGGACACGATTGCGCGTTTGCCAGCAACAGAGGCGGATGACTATAACAAAGTGAAGGCTGCCCTCCTAAAGAAATTCCAGCTTTCAGCAGAAGCGTTTCGCCACCAGTTTAAAGAAGCACAAAAAAAACGGGTGAGGCATTTCAGGAGTTCGCTTTCAACTTCAAGGCCGATTTGGTGGAGTGGCTGAAGGGAGAAGATGTCTACGAGGATCGGAATAAGCTGGTGGACTTGATCTGCCTTGAGCAATTTTACGGGTGCTTGGATGAGGAAATGCGCCTCTGGATTCAAGATAGACCTGTGGAGAGGAACATGGAACGCGCGGCTGAGCTAGCTGATGAGTACACCGTCCATCGCCAGTCAGAAAAAGCACGCGTTCGTCCATTCAGCAAACGGCCGCTCAAAGATTGCTCTGTGCGTAAAGGCGCCAGCTCTGCAATGAATGCGCCCGAGACTGAAGCCAAGGAAAACTCGGGGAAGGAAAAGAGTTTTGAGGTGAAAAAGCCACTTTTCTGTTTCCAGTGTTAAGAGTCAGGACACATAGCGGCTGGCTGTCGGAAACCGAAGGTAGTGTTTTCTTTTACGGGCAGTGGCGACGAAAATATGCAGCTTTTGAGACCGTACCTTCGAGACTTAGTCGTAAACGGAAAAGAATGTAATGTCCTTCGTGACTCCGCAGCTACAATAGACATTGTCCATCCTGAATACGTTGAAGCTAAACACTTCACGGGTGAGTGCGCGTGGATAAAGCAGGTAGTAGAAAAGAACGGCGTTTGCCTGCCTATCGCAAAGGCAACAATTAAGGGTCCATTTGGGGTACTGGAGACTGAGGCAGCAGTATCTCCGAACCTACCGAAGCAGTACCCGTACCTTTTTTCGAACAAGTCTGATATGAACAAGTCTGATATTCTTTTGAAGCAGAGAGGTCTCAGCTTCGGGGAATTCGTAGCACAGGCTATTATCCGTTCCAAGGCGCGCGAGCTCGCCGCTGTGAGGACTAATGAAGTCGAACAGCCAGTACCAGCTGATCACTGTGAGCAAGCATCAACTAGTACGCGTGAGGAAGGAAGCATGCCTGGAGCACCTGTGACAGTGGACGATAGCAGTGCTACAGAGGCTGCTATTCAATCATCAACGCAAGTGCCCGCATGCTACACAATGGAACAGGCGTTTCCCCACACTGTGCTACCACATTCTGAAAGTTTACTTGACCTCCTCAATGTCGACAAAGAAACTTTAGTGCACGAACAGGATCTAAACCCGTCGATGCAAAATCTAAAGAAACTTGTCCAGGAAAGAGTATCTCGTAGGCGAATAGGTTTCCAACGCCGTTGGGGTCTTTTGTATTGTCAATACAAAGATAAGAAAGGGGTCCATTACGACCAGCTGGTTGTCCCTGAGAAGTATCGGAAACAGATTATTCGCCTGTCACATGGCGAGGGATGGGCTTGCCACTAGGGAGTGGAGAAAACTAAGGCGAGGTTGTTAAGGGAGTTCTATTGGCCTCATTGCTTTAAAGATATCGAGAAGTATGTACAAACATGCGATGCATGCCAAAGAGTAGGAAAACCACATGAAATTCGGAAAGCACCCATAAAGTTGGTGCCGCTCATCACAGAGCCTTTCAGGCGCCTTGTTGTAGATGTAGTAGGGCCGCTCCCCATGACCAAATCAGGCTATAAGTACCTTATAACCAAGATTTGTCCAGCCACAAAGTTTCCCGAGGCTATTCCACTGAGTGAAGTCAATTCAGTAAATGTGGTGGATGCGCTACTATCTGTTTTCTCAAGAATAGGTTTTGCAGCAGAGCTCTAAAGTGATCAGGGTAGCGTATTTACCAGCGCTTTGACGACGGCGTTTCTGCAGCGGTGCGGAATTCGCATTGTTCAAAGTTCAGTGCAGCACCCGCAAAGTAATAGTGTGGAGGCGTGGCACGCTGTGCTAAAAAGAGTACTCCGCGCTCTTTGTTACGAACAGAAGAAAGATTGGGAGGCCTGTTTACCTGCCACTTTATTCGCCTTGAGATCTGTGCCACATGAGTCTACTGGGTTCAGTCCTGCAGAACTAGTTTATGGCAGGTCTCTAAGGTCACCCCTCCGCATGCTGCGCGAAGCATGGGAAGGCCGCCGAGAAGATCATACCGTAGTTGACTACGTAATGAAGCTCCTAAACCGTCTTCAGTCATGTAAGGAGTTGGTGGAAGCCAACATGAAAAGCGCCCAAGCTAGGGCCAAACTGTACCATGACAAAAATGCCCACAAGAAAACTTTCGCTTTGAAAGACAAGGTGTTATTGTTAAACACTTCCCGAAAGAATAAATTGCAAGTACAGTGGGAAGGTCCCGCAGAAGTGGCAGAAAAGCTATCAGACACGAACTTTGTCGTTAAAATGCCAGGGCGGCGTAAAGAAGTTAAGATCTACCACTCCAACCTAATGAAGCCCTATAAGAAACGCGAAGCGGTGGTTCAAATAGCACTGAATGTACCTGAGGAGGTAGAAACTAATTTTCAGTATCCAGAACAGAAACATGAAAATTCGTTCGAACAGCTCTTAGCAGATATTGAGGAGAATGCGCTCCTAATCAACCAAGAAACGCAGGAGCTCAGTGAATTAGTGCGCGAGTTTGAAGGTTCCTTTAGTGACACGCCAGGGAAGACCACTCTAATAGAACACGACATAGAACTGTTTTTAACGACCCCATTCGGTCAAAACAGTATCGTTGGCCTCCTAGACAGAAATAAATCTAGGAAAGTGAAACCAAACGCATGTTGGAGCTTGGTTTGATTGTCGAAGCGGATAGTGAGTATAGCTCACCTATATTTCTCGTAGAAGCTCCAGGCAAAAAGCCTAGACCGTGCATTGATTATCGTCAGTTAAATGCAGTAGCTCGGGACCAAACCTACCCCACACCCTAACCTAGAGGAGAGAATAGAAATCATAAGCCGTGCAAGGTATATATCGATGCTCGACCTGACCAGAGGCTACTGGCAGGTTCCGCTAACTGAACGGGCAAGCCGCTATGCCGCGTTTATTTCTCCTCTTGGAACTTTCCGTCCCTTAGCCCTTCGCTTTGGGCTGAAGAAAGCACCATTTTGTTTCTCTCGGCTAATGGATCACGTTCTCAAAGACATGCAGGAATACGCATTGCCATACTTGGATGACATTGCGATTTTTTCTGGTATCTGGGAGCACCACCTCTCGCATCTGCGACAAGTGTTAACGCGCTTGAAGATTTCGGGGCTGACCGTAAAGGCAGAGAAATGTCAGTTGGGAAGAGGAGAGGTCAGCTACCTCGGCCACAAGGTTGGTGAAGGTTACCGGCGTCCGCCAGAGGTTATAATCGCAGCAATAGCTGGTTACCGCAGACCTACCAGTAAAACTGACATTCGATCCTTTCTTGGATTGGTTAGGTACTACCAGCATTACATTGCCTACTTTTCAGAGATTGCTAGTCCATCACAGATAGCTTGAAAAAGAGCAAACCTATGAAAGTGCAGTGGAGTGAAGAGAAGGAACGCTCATTTGCTGCTCTGTCCAGTTGGCCTGTGTTGAGGGCGCCTGATTTTAACCACCCGTTTGTACTGCAGTGCGATGCTAGTGATCGGGGAATGGGAGCTGTGCTCAGTCAAAACGACACTCAAGGGAATGATCACCCCGTGGTATTTGTCATTAGAAAACTCATGATTCGTGAGCAGGCGTACAGTGCGTCGGAAAAAGAGTGTGCGTGCCTCGTATGGGCAATACAGAAACTGCGATGCTATCTGGCTGGATCCGATTTCGTGGTCCAGACAGATCATTGTCCTTTAACATGGCTGCATAGTAGGTCATCGAAAATTGGAAGGCTTTTGCGTTGGAGTTTAGCGTTTCAGGAGCATAGCTTTGAGCTCAAGTACCGCAAAGGCAGAGAGACAACGGTAACGCCGATGGCCTGAGCCGAAGTTTTCCGTAGCTGAATAGCTAAAGAAAACGCGGAACTGTACAATTCTTTTGAGTCCTTTGTCAGACGCAAGTGCTACTATTTAGCCTTGTGCGTGTGTGCGCGCGTTTTTATTTCTTTGTTCGAGTTCACTTGGTCAGCACCATTGTGTAATCTTCTGTTGTGCAATAAATTACGAGCCTTGCAGCAAGTTACACCTGGTGATTCTCGGGAGAGCTGAGTGTTCTCAGTGTGGGTGTTCGGTTTGAGAGCGTCTTCCCCGCTAAAGGCAGGCAGAAGATTGCTATGCCTACCGGTCCAACAGCATGGCGTGGTGAACACGACGAACCAGCTATTGCGGACTCTGGCCCTTCGGTAGGGCTTCCTGCTTCCTTCGGCCAGTGGACGACCAGGCAGCGGTGGCGAGGCCTTTGCAGCTGTGGACAGTCCCATGCTGTGACCAAGCGTGTGATGTGCTGGGCCTCTTTACGACGTCGAGGTGCGCCTACCGTAAGACCTGCTATGTGGTGAGTGTCTCTGTGTTGTGGTGGACAGTGTTGCGCCTACGGAGACGGACTACGGCCACTTCAGGGAGCAGCGCCACTGCAGCCCTTACGTGACCTCTTCGGACGGTGGAAGAGCTGTCATAACCGGTAATACAAGGAACCGGCATGCAAGGGACGCTCATCGGCGTACCAGCCATACGCTGTCCGCGTTTCACAGGAGCGCGGGAAATCTCTTGGCGCACTGCGAGGAACGCGCATCGGCAGGCCTGCTGTACGCAGTTGGCGTCTAGCGCGTGCACGGACGGCTATAAAAGGAGCGTGTCGGGAGTGCGCTGGGGTCTCTCTCTCTGGACTTCGCTGGCCTGCTCGTCTTGAGTGCGCTCTGGGCCCTTGTGATGGAAAGGCGTGTCAGTACGCTCTCGCTGCAATGTACTTCTCTTGCAAATATATAAATTAAACGCATCTTCTACTTGTTCGTGAGACGCGTCACAAGAGTCGTCCTTCGCCGGATCCTGGGTAGCAGCCTCAACCCCTCCCCGGGCATATCAGTATGTAGGAGGTCTTAATATCTTTTTTGATCCGCCAAGCACGGTAATTAATGAAGAACTTTTTAAATACTAAATCTAGAGAAAAAAATTTCAGTACAGAACTTGTAGCTCTTATCCAGAAATAACAAGACTTTGAAGCTATAGTAAAATAACAACGCTGGTTATTTTTTTCATAATTTGTTCAAAGTGCGTGAAATTAAAAAAAATGCCTCGTGATCACCGCGTAATGCGCAGCGCTTTTAGTTGAGTGCTTTTAAATGTAAGTTGAGCAAACTAACGAAGGCTTCTCACGCATGAAGGTCGCTTGAAAAGCCTATCGATGACTACGATGGACATTAAGCGATGGTTGGATAGTACCATTTAAAAAAGAGGGGGTGGGGCAGAAAAAGAAACGAAGAAAATAAACTTCGACGAAACAGCGGCTGGCACATGTGCTGCGATACGAGACGAGAGGCAACATTCGCCACAGCGTAGACATTTTTCTTCTTTTCAGGCCAACGGCGAACATGATTGTGGGTAAGAGGGTGACATTTTGATTAAACTTTGCATAAAATATTCCACATGCTTTTTGTGTCTAATACATGCTCTAATACATGCGAAAAAATGAACATAAGCAGCGAGATACTGCGAGGCTGGATGTTTAAAAGTATTTTTTGCTTACCATGTGTAATAGTAAAATATAGTGTTATTAGGTGCTCCCAAAGATCCTCCGTAGCGTGTAAGATTATGCAGTGTTTCGTTATAATCAAACTCGCCGGTGTCATAATTTACCGTAAAATTCATCTGAAAGTGTGTCAAAGCCACAATATTTTACATGTTAGTGTGTCTAGAAATTTTTCATATGAAGCATACGATTGTCGGCATTGTATCTCATTTGAGAGATTTTCACTCTCCATCAGTTTGGCTAAGATTGCTGTGGAATAAGAAAGACAAATCTATTTTGTGAAAAACACAAACTTCTGTCTGTACGCATATAATCTCCAACACGAAATAAATACGACTTAAGATTGAAATTCAGGAAATATACAAAATGAGGAATAGCAGGGGAGGGTAACAAAGCTATCATTGTTGTCGTGCGGTTGTCATTTAGGTTACTTGACAGCTTAATTATTAAATCATTGTTCTCAGAAGATATATTGTAGTAAGACGGTAAGTCGGGCCAGTTGGTTAGGATCCATCGTGAACTTTCTTACAGCGCAACTGTTGCGCTGTAAGAAAGTTCACGATGGTTCTCAGAAGATCTGCGGGGGAATTTCGAAATTTTATGTTGCTGAGAAGACGAGTTGTTCAAGTATTTTCTCATGTTCTTGCAGTGCATGAGAGCATGATCGTATATTACTTTGGAAACCTAGTTATCCTGTGAATGCCGAGCAATGCAACAAAATGTGTTTCGTTGCTACTGAGACACCACTCTTGCCACACCGTGGGTCTCCGGCTTACTGCAGCATATACGAAACTGACTGCTCATAGAGGCCTAAATACAAGTGAAGTTCGGTGCACATACTTGAACAAAGCAGATGCCTTACCAATGGCAAATAATTACTCTTGTTTGCTTTTCCAATCGTGATCTTTTATCCCAATAGTTTTGTTTCGTTCCATAGCCACTGACATGAAATTTCGACTTCGCGATCATCTGCCTCGTCAGCTTACGACACTCGAACATCGACTTCACCTCAACGCAGGACTTAGCGATGGCTTCATGTGCCGCCTTGGCTTAGTACTAAGCACTTAGTTATGCCCTTACACAATGTTCCCGAATAATACAAGCATAAACTTCGAAAATACACACGAGTCACTTGCATTTTCAGTGCCGTTAAAATGGTTCATAAAAAGTATAGTGGTCCCAATGTGGACCCCTGCGCGACTCCTGAAAGCACTTCTAAGAACCGCGAACTGGGTTTGTCAAGGTTTACGCACTGTTTTAGATTAAATCGCTATGCATTGACCAAATAAATGATATGCAAGAGTAAAGCTTGCAATGGTGTAGTTAGTATTCAATTTACAAGCCTGTCAAATGCCTTCGAAAAATTTTTAAAGCATAGGAAAGCACTAGGAGCCGGAATGTTGAATATAATTCCTGAATTTTCTGTCGAAGACATTTTTAAATAATTCATTCACAACCTTAGTAGTGTCAGAATACTCGCCGAGTGGTGCATTCCTGTTCGGACATGAGAACACGGTAAAAAAGAGAAAAAAATTAAACAATTGCAGAACCTCTACAGATTCTGCGTTGGCAACAAGTTTACAAGCAATCAGCTTTGACGCAATTCACACTAATTAAATCATAACGAGTAGTTCCGACCGGAATACACGTACAATAGATGACTGCCAACTAAAGTGAGTGAGAGGATTGAAAAATGTGTATTGACCACATCAGTACAAAACGATGACAATTTTTGAATTTGGCTCCTCCTGCGTTTACACATCGGTTTCACTGAAATTTACAGGCATCATAAGTGCTACAATACATCTCCCCCAGAGTACTCGTGAACGCTTTGGGTGTCATTAAAGCCTCAGGCGTAGTCAAATAATGTTCTTTCACAAAGTTTTTCAAGCGTGGAGGGAAAAGAAATCTACAGGAACCGCGTGGAGAACACAGAACAGTAAGAGAAATATCGACACTTCGCATCGGCAAGGAAGCGGGTCACGATAAAGTTGGCGTCAACTGACACATTTTCAATCGTGAGGGTCGCTTACTCCCGTCCAGAGCGGTGTTTATCGCTTACCTGTTTGCGACTTTCTAAAAGACATGTATTTAAAGTACACTAGACACTGTGACCTACATTATGATCAAATAGATATTTAATATAAAAATTTTCCCCTTCTGTCTCGCGAAGTTTTAGACAAAATTTTATGACAATCCTTTATTCTAACGTATCTTGCACGGGAAGTGAAACGAGTTTCACAAAAATTGGCCTGAATCTACATGTTACACTGTAAATATCGTTGAAAAACGATGGTCTTGCATCTGGAGAGAGTGAACAAAACGTTTATATGATGTACTGTGCAAGAAATTCGGTGAATGGTATTCTGAAGGCGCTGCGTTATAGTGCCTCGAGCGTGTAGCGGAGGCGAACAAGCGCATCTAGGATGGATGGATGGATGGATGGATATGGCTGTACCCTTTATAACGGGCGGTGGGTAGCGCCACCAAGCCGTAATACCTAATGAACCAAAAACTATATTCATTTATTTTTTTCTTTAAAAAGTGATTTTGAGTATTCGTACTTTGCAGTGAAGAGTTTAATTTTCACTCGTGCCTTGACTTTAGCCACCAATCAGATAACCTCCTTTTAGTTAAGCCTACCCGCTTTAAGTTTATTTTGCCCTCCCGGTCCCTAAACCCCAGTGCTTTGAAAAACTCTGCGCCATCATCCTGAACTAAAGGGTGAAGCCCTTTACAGTACATATTCAAGTGTTCGGCAGTTTCTTCTTCCTCTCCACACGCACTGCATACTGTGTCTACCCCTTCGTATTTGGCCCGATATGTCTTGGTTCGCAGTACTCCCGTCCTGGCCTCAAACAGTAGAGAACTACCCCGAGTATTATCATAGATCCTTTCCTTGGCAATTTCCTGCTTAAAAGTTCGATAGATCTCTAGTGCAGACTTCTAAATCATGCCCATTCTCCACATGTCAGTCTCCGTTTCCTTCACTTTCTTCTTAACCGATAGTTCTTTTTGGTTTGGCCACCCGCTGTTTTCTAAGTATTTACCAGTCAACTTCCTGGTTCGCTTCCTCCATTTTGTATCGACATTCTTCATGTACAAGTAGCTGAAAACCTTCCTAGCCCAACGCTCTTCCCCCATTTCTCTGAATCGCTTCTCAAATTTTATCTTGCTACTAGCTTCCCTGCCCTCAAATGATGTCCTTCCCATATCACCTTGTACTCCCTGATTTGGTGTATTCCCGTGAGCTCCTAAAGCAAGCCTCCCTATTCCACGTTGCTTAATTTCTAATCTTGCTTGAACTTCTGATCTCATGCGCAAGACCGCATTGCCGAACGTCAGCCCAGGAACCATGACCCCTTTCCATATTCCTCTCACAACATCATACCTATTGTAATTCCACAGTGCCCTATTTTTCATGACTGCTGCATTCCTGTTACCTTTAGTCGTCACGTATATTTCGTGTTCCCTCAGATACTCGGTCCCATTGCTTATCCATACGCCCAGATATTTGTATTTACCTGTTATCTCTAGCGTGACCTCCTGTATTCTAAGCTCACTACCTTCGTTGTCATTGAAAATCATGACTGCTGATTTTTCCTTACTGAATCTAAAATCTAACCTATCTCCCTCATTACCACAGATGTCCATCAATCTCTGCAAATTTTCCTTGTTGTTGGCCATTAGCACTATATCATCTGCGTACATTATCGCTGGTAGTGCCTGATCAATAAGTTTTTCTTGTTTGACTAAAGAGAGGTTGAAGCCCAGTCCACTTCCCTTTAATTTTGCCTCTAATTCTTGTAGGTACATCATGAATAATAAGGGTGACAGGGTGCGTAACACACGAGCGCCATCTGGCAGTTATCTCCGAAAACGAAGGCGTGCGCGACCGCGGAGAAAGATGCGCGCCAGTTTTGGAGGTGATAAGGTGTAGAAAGGAAAGGGACGGGCAGGTGCCACCACGGTGTCGTCGTAGCAAAGCGTTCGAACCACTTTCTTGGGCATCGCGTTGCACTGTCACCGCAACGTGTTAAACGCTAGTCCTTAGAGTCACTTGTATGTGCCTCTTCGAATATAAAGGCAGACATGCAAAACATTGACATGTCTCTAATGCGCCTCAAATAGGCGCAACATTGGCTTTTTAATTGACAATCACACAACTATGAACGCTAAACGTTGAGCAATGTTAGTTGGCGCTGCGGATGGGGTTGGCCGTTTGGTGCCGTTTGAGGCATCGTTAGGGCGGACAAAGAAACGTGCAGACAGACAAACAGACAGACAGACCAAAATTTTTCCGTCATAAGTCCCCAAGAAAGACTATCGTCTTTAAAAGAGCATCGCTTGACTTTTCAGTTGGTGGAGCATGACACTGCGACTACACGTGCATAAGTTGAGTTCGCCTCCACCAATATTCAGTGGCCGCACTGTGTTGTGATTATAGTCGCTTTACAGGTTATTATTCTGGAAGCTTTTATATAGACTCCTGCCATACGGTAAGGCACTTATAATGAAAAGAGGGAAAGAAAGAAATAGAGAAAGAAAAAGAAAGAAAGAATGAAAAAAAGAGAGAAAGAAAGAGGCAGAAAGAAAGAAAGAAAGAAAGAAAGAAAGAAAGAAAGAAAGAAAGAAAGAAAGAAAGAAAGAAAGAAAGAAGGAAAGCATTAGTCACTGGCAGTACTTTTTGGACAAACCTTGCCATCCAATTCGTAGTGCACGAATATGGTACCAGTAATAACTTCATAATAATTCCCCTTTCGTTTTACTATGTGGACGTACTTACCTGAGCCACATTTCTGACAGTGATGTTAATCTTTACAGAGCGATTGTTAAAGTACTGTTGAACCTGAAACAAAAAGAAGAGCCTTTATTTACCAATTTTGTTAGTTCAAAAAGTATGCCAATTTTTCGATCATTTCTTTTGTTAAGAGGTTTACTAACTAACATATCCCAAGTTGTTCTCTTCTTTTAGCAAAATAAGGTGCATTTGATTTTATATACACACGAAGAACTTTGAATGTAGTGGCCTTCTATTTAAAAAACTCTAGCAGTATCCTTTCGCTCATTCAGAAAAACTTCATTCCATCACTTTGCAAGCATCCTTCATTGTTGATATTAGTTTGCGAGTGCCTTATAAAGTTCCAGCAGCTGTCACAGATAAAAAATATATATATACGAAACTTATGCGCAATGAGATGAAGATATCTATCACGACTCGCAATTATCTCTTGTTGTACAAGCGTGCGTTCAAAGTTTTCACAGCAGTAGACGTAATGACCATGGCATGTAAAGAAGGAACTAAAAATTTAAATAAGAAAACAAGCTCTTGTCATTATGAAATAACATTGTCAACGTCAAGCGTCATGTCTTTAGAATGTGTGCTCTTCCAGAAGCATTAACAATTTTCTCTGGTTTCTCTTTTGATTATATTTCATACACAGATTATTCAAAGGCGTCACGCAGAACTTTTTTATGCAGCCATGGACTAAATTCAAAAATAAAGCAAATTTCCTTACACATTAACGACTGCAAATATTTAGAATCCTTTGAGTATGAATGGATATACAAAGATTTTTTGTGACACACTGCACTTGCATTTCCTTTTTTAGTCCCGACGAATGAGCTGGATGCTATGAAAAAAAGGAATACTATGGAGTAGATGGTCTATACTACCTGACTCGCAACTTTTAGCGCTTTTTGTTTCGAACAAACGCGCAGCTTCTCAGAGTGATCGCGTGCGAACACGTAGTCACGTCGCGGTCTTCCACGGTGACCCTAGTAACTCCCGAGCGTGCCATGCTCTAATAACACAACGGCTTGATGCTTTGGTCCGAAATGCTCCATTTTAGGGGCGAAGTAGCTTAAAAATGGGGTTGTTCATTGTTCGGCGATGACAATGACGCTGATCACAATGAAGGATAAGTGTGTTCAAGGCCACACACCGTCTTTCTGTATTGAATAAAAACGATCGTCAAAGGGCCCTCAGCCACGAAAACCTAAGTGGCAACGCTGACAACACGCTGCTACTCATTGAAAACATCCTAATTGGCATCGATGATTTTTCTTTATTTCATCATGAAAACCTCGTCAAAGTCGTGAAAGAGTCTGTAGACTAATATCATATTTTCTCTGCTTCACTTGTAATAGTTATCTTCGCTTGGTACGTATTGCTACAAAAAGTAATGTAAAGTGTCAACTCTCGCTTCGAGAATCGTATGCACAAGAATTTCGGAGGTCATACTATAGGATTTAGCTGAATGCCGTTTGGTGGCGCTCCGAATAATTTCAACCATTGTAAAATTTGTGTTTTTTATTTATCTTTCCATTTCACGATACATTTATAGGAATACGTACCTAAAGAATCTAACTTAAAAGACTAAGAAAACCAACACAGAACAGAAATTCTAGACACCTAAAACACCACAAGAAGAAAGAAGATGCCAGGAGTAATCATATTCCCCTAATCTAGTAAATCTATAGGTATTTACTTGCATTAACCCCCGGCTTCTTGGCCAATCCCCCTTAGTGGGTGAGAGCCACAAAAGAAAGGAACAAGCAAGCAAGCAAGCAAGCCCTCTTGCGCTTGCATGACATGACGCTATTTCTATGTACCTCTACGTTCTTCTTGTGGTGTTTTAGGCGTCTGGAATTTTCGCTCAATATAATGTACCCACCGGGCCAGCGACAGAGGCATCCAATTGTAACCACTACAGCTAGAACAAGTGACTCTAAATCTGAAAAGCCAACATCTACAGGTGCAACAACATTTCGCACTCGGGCCTATTGAGGATGAAGCGGGCATTTTATATCTGCGCTGTCTCGGTTTAGTGGCGTGGAACACTTGTTTTGAGCACTCCTTTGCTCTGGTACAATCTAATATTCGATTTAACTCGGTATATTGGTCACATTTGCTGCGTCACACATTTAGTTTATCCCGCGTGTGGTGGCACGTGAACTCTAGGCACGCCAGTTATTGTGCTGTGTGGCTAATAAATAAATAGAAGTTGGAAGTTTATTGTTCTGCCTGCTGCTTGTTATTTCGTTTTTTGCCATCTTGTATTGCATTCATGGTCAAACAGAGCTTTCTTACAGCACAACAACATTAAAATGTACCATCTGATCTAATCGGCAGTCTTTCGTATGTACTTTGCAATGTGCCCTACCATGTAGCTAAAAACTACCTAGACAGCCGTTTACGCCGGTGCTAAAGGTTGCTACAGAAACGTGCTACATTGCTTGCTATGCATTAACATGTGGGACATAAATGAGTATGAACAATAGTATTCAAGGAAATCTCCCCATACCAGTACTTTTTGTCCCGATTTTTCAGTGCTGAGCAGGTAATTATTGCTTACTGTTGCAGTGAGTGTGCTTGTAAATCTCAAGACTTAATTGAAATATAGCCACTTTTTGCTGCCACTTATATACATTCCTAATTTAGGGCAAACATCTGAATATCACTTGAGATATTACTACGAGAATAGCTTTTCGAATAAAAATAAATAAATGTTTCTTTTACTACAGAAAAGTAGCTGTTTTGAAATGAGGTTCAGACTCCTTTCAAAACAGAACGCATGGCAGGTTTGAGATTATAAAAAAGCGCGCTCTCGTCATAATTTTAGTGTGATAATATTCAACAAATTTCACCAAGGAGAATGAAACGCTTGCCTTAAGTGTGTTCTCATGAACCTACCTGGCCGAACAGTTTATGAAAATAGACCTTCATTGAGCTGTTTGTCATGCTTTTGTTAGCTGTATCATAGAATACGTAAGCGTTCATGCTAATATTTTGCCCAATTGGTGTGACTGGCTCTCCGCCTGAAATAGAAAGTTAAAGCAACGTTACCAGCTGCACATAAAAACGCTCCCAAAATGTCACTTAAGTTGTTCGGACAAGGAAAATGGTGTAGTGGCAAGTTTGCTTGCAGCGACTTCATCAACTTTCTAACCAAAGCCTTGAAATTTAGTGAAAGGAAACATTCGAATGCACGGAAGACAGCCTCATACCACTCATGTGCCGCGGTTCAGTGGAGAACCATGAAAATAAATTGAGAGAGCGTGATGTCCTTTCTCTACGACCTACGCTATCGTTGCAAATATGGTTTTTCCGCAGCACTTTATGTTTTTTTTACTGTTATGTCGAGAACTTTCAGCGAAGAAGGAGTTTTTCGGATTACGACCCTTGCTATTTTACCATCGCATTGCTGGTATTACCGCAAAAAAAAAAAGGAATCTAAGAAGATGGCACAGCTTACAGTAAATCACTCAAAGTTGGGAAAGAAAAGAGCTGGTGAGCTTCTAACTTGTCCTAACTCCGCTCAAATTTTACACTCTCACGTGCCCTTTGTCACCTTTTTCAATGCTATCATCATCAGCCTGACTACGTCCACTGCAGGACAAAGGCCTCGCCCATGTTCCGACAGTTAACCTGGTCCTGTGATTGCTGCTGCCAATTTATACCCGCAAACTTCTTAATTTCATCTGCCCACCTAACCTTCTGTCTCCCCTTAACCGACTTGCCTTCTCTGGGGATCCAGTTAGTTACCCTTAATGACCAGTGGTTATCCTGTCTACGCGCAACATGCCCGTCCCATGTCCATTTCTTCTTGATTTCAGCTATGATATCCTTAACCCTCGTTCGTTCCCTAATCCACTCTGCTCTCTTCTTGTCTCTTAAGGTTACACCTACAATTTTTCTTTCCATTGCTTGCTGTGTCGTCCTCAATTTAAGCTGCACCCTCTTTGTAAGTCTCCAGCTTTCTGCTTTTCAATGCTATACTACACTCTAATAAATATTGCCAAGCCGCTGTCATTATTTTCTCTCTTTAAAGTGACCATTTTTGTGCAAGCTTTTTTATGTTTGCTTCATTCTCTCCTGTTTTGTCATTCTTTCAATGTTTTTCTCTCCCTGTGTGTCGCCCTTCCTGAGTAGTCACTTCCTCCCTTTTTGTACTTTTCTGTCTTTCTTCCATTTCTTTGCATTCATCAAGCTCTTTCTTTTTATTTCTATGTCTCTCTGCGATGCAAGCAGTCCTCGAGCATAACAGAGAAATCAGGCAAATCCAACTACTTCCCACACTGATCCATTAAAACTAACACGGGAACATACAGCTACCGATAGCCAATTAGCAGCCGTACGTTGCGGCTTCTCTTGTTGAACATGTGTACAGAATGCTAGAGTGGTGACTGAGCGCGTTTGGGTTCATGCTGATGATCATTTTATATCTACGACACATGCGGTCTTTATGTCTGTGTGTGTGCCGAGCTGGAATGTATATGCACAACACGAAATCCGTGTGAGCGTGGAGAGACTGCCAGACGAGTTCATGACGCGACTTGGCTGTATCTTGCTTGCTGTCTTCACTCCCCATTGTTGTGTGGTCACGGCCGCGATACATGATGTTTTGTGGCTCCACACAACGTCTGTACGCGAAAACGCAATCATTGCTCGAACCCACTCCGACGTCGTTAGAGTATTCAGAAGGAACGTCGTTGCTTTGGCCAAGCTGTTCACTGTCCGAACGATTGGCGGTGATTGCTGTGGTGACAATAGATTCATTGGGATCCGCGCGCCATTCAGGTGGTACGCTGGCAGTCAGAATCACGCTCTTATCATTCTCAGCAAGTTCGCAAGCCATGCCAAAATGGCATTTGTTGGCTCTGTCAGATTGCGGCGCACCTATAGAGGTCACATTCTCGGCCAAGGACTGCTGTGAAGTCTGCAGAAGTGGCACCGACTGATGTGAGATGTTTTCCCTGCTACCAGCGGTCAGATCTCGTGTCGTTGGCTGAAGGTTCGTCCGGTTGTCGAAATTAACTTGGAAGTGTGATATCGGTCGTGGTACTAGTATAAGGGTTTGTAGCTTCAAGTATCATTGTTGCTTTTGGCTGGACGCCCTCGCACCTCTATGCCAGCGTCGAGACCACTCTCGTTTGTACCTATGATGGAGCTCAAATCGGGTTCAATCTCGAGGCTGCAACTGCGTGCTCTAGTTCACCTCTTGAGCTTCCGGACTTTTGCAGGTACCAGACTCAAGTTTATCTTGGCCGAAGACCACTACCGAAGGCAAAACTTGCGAAGTGCGTTGCTTCGACAATTCAGCCACGAGGAATCACCTCGACTGTACCTCTGATGACTTTTTGGGGAACGACTCGTGGACAGAATCCATAGCCCCACGGAACTCACGGTGGCAGAATTTCTAGCCAAGAGCGCATGGACAGGTCCGTGGGAGGCTGATTGAATGCTTGAGTCCGGTTGACGGGACCTGCGCCCATGTGATCGTTAACCGCGTTTCCCGGCGAGAAAAGTCCATCTGAGTCATGGATCCTCGCCAGCTGAATCATAGCCAACAAGGGATTGTCGCCAGCCTGACTTTCAGCATCCACAGAAAAGATACACATACTGGCCGCTTTCTGAGGTTCCATTCTGTGCAGCCATCCTGCCATAAACGTTCTGTTGTGTCAACACTCGTAAAGCGGAGGAAGAATATTTGGAAGATTGGAAGGCTTTTTTTTTCTAAGGAAGAAGACGCAGTAGAAGATCTAGAGACCGTTCGATGGGAGCTGGCTGCTTGCGGATACCCGCCTTCATTCATGAAGTTGGTGCCATGGCAACTGCAGCGCCCGGCTAAATCACACACCATTGCTACAAGAAAACGCGCATCGGTGCGTTATGTCCCAGGCTTCAGTGAAGCCCTCACTCGGTTTTTGGCATGGCTACGATGTCCAAGTGGCTCGCGTTCTCTCACGAAGGCTCAAAGGCGGTTTCACAAATGTCAAGGATAAGATGAACAGGCATGATTTTCCCGGTGAGGTTTATAAAATTCTTTGCAAAGACTGTGAATACGGATACGATGGCGAGACAGGAAATTACAAAAGAAGGCTTCGGGAACATGTTAATGGCGTTAAAAACAAGAAAATAGTTTCTAATGTCTTCGTAAAACATGTTGCATCTACTGGGCACGCTATCAACAGGAATAAAGCCCACATCATTGCCACAGACAGAAAGTTGTTACCATAATTGCACATAAAATCTCTGGCTATTCAAACTACTGCGCATACGTTGAACCGAAATATAGGGGCGATTCCCCCTGCGTACGCGCGATGTCTGCAACGCGTGATGAAACGTGCATAATAAGAGCGCACGATGCCATTGGCGGTCACTGTGAACAAGGCTCTCGGGCGGGGAGCCGATAGGTCTTTTAAATTTTTGTGTATTTTACCCTTGCTGACGTTTTCATTACTTTACACTACTGCAATATTTCATGTTGCATTGTGAAGGATGCATACGGGACCCAGGTTCGATCCACACTTGAACCTAATCAAGGATGATTTGGTCCCAGTTCAGCTGCAGGATTTTTTACGCATTTTGTTTGCATCGTTCTCAATTTTCGGTGACAGATATATTGATAAATTTTCGCTCACAACCAATGACGCCGACCCCAGAATTACCACGAAATGACATATGTATTGCTCTAACGTTAAAACAAGAGCTTTTCAGACTTACCAAAACATGAAAGAAGTAAGAAATGATCATATTAGGGCAAACTGCAAGTTTCCATACCGAGTATTTTGCTGTGACCCCGCCGCGGTGGTCTAGTGGCTAAGGTACTCGGCTGCTGACCCAGAGGTCGCGGGTTCATAACCCGGCTGCGGCGGCTGCATTTCCGAGGGAGGCGGAAATGTTGTAGGCCCGTGTACTCAGATTTGGGTGCACGTTAAAGAACCCCAGGTAGTCGAAATTTCCGGAGCCCTCCACTACGGCGTCTCTGATAATCATATGGTGGTTTTGGGACGTTAAACGCCACATATCATCCAATCGAGTATTTTGCTGTGTAAAAGTGGGTTTGTGCAAGAAAGAGCAGACAAGTTTATCAGGGACGAGCGACGTTTATTACCACATGTTCACCGATGCGTGACGCGGTCCCGATAAGCCACAGACAGAATAAAGTGCATGCATTTTATTTTTGGCGCACCTGCGCATTTTCGTCTCGACAATCAAGTGCAGCGCTCAGCCGAACACCACACATTCATGATCCCGCGACCGAATCGGGAATGTGCAGCCTTCTTGTACTTCATGAAAATGACAGCATATACACGATGTAAATGAGCTTGAGTAGGCAGAGCTCCAGAGGGCATTTGGGTTACCGTCAATGCCCCGTACATTGGCCTCTAGAGCATTGAAACGAGTGGAAACACGTGTGACAGTGCATACGATGTTTTATTTGTCGTAGTGAAAAGTCCACTCCGCGAGGACTTTTCGCGGGTGAGAGTGCTTTCACGATCATTTTTCACCAATGACGAAAGAGCGTGTGTTGTCTCGAGTGCACTTTATCTTCATCGTCTTAGTAGCAGTGTATATACAGGGTGTCCCACGTAACTTTAGCCAGAGTTTAAAAATATGCCGAAACACGTATTCACGATGCGACCGAAAATGCATGTTGCTCACCGCTGCCTGGGGCTATTCAGATAATTTTTGAGTTCTCGAACATAGATATGTTTAATGGACTAACTTTTCAAGAAAGGCAATCATTAAGAAAGTTGTAGATCGGTTTGTGAAATTTACAATTAGACAGTTTCGAACTTCATATCTGTCAGGTATCCTAGTTTTTCTGCTAATTACAAATGCCCGCAAATTACAAAAGATACCACGTGACAAACGCGCTCTTGCGCCAGTGCGCACAATGATTCTAGTGCTTCCTAACGTTACGCGTACGAACGAACATAGCACTCGCCCCATTGTGCTGTCTCGGCAAGGCCGCGACGGTGGTGGTGGCGTTATGATGGACGCGTTTCGCTATCGGCCGCAAGAACGATAACCGCTGTGACTGCTTATCACTGACATAAACCGGTGCAACGGAAGCATGTCATACGTACGCGGAACGTTATGGAGCACTAGGATCGTCGTGCGCACTGACGCGCGAGCGTGTTTGTCACGTGATAATTTTTTGTGTTTCGTGGTCATTCGTAATCAGCAGAAAAACACTAGTACCTAACAGATATACAGTTCGAAACTGTCTAATCAGACGTTTCGCAAACCGATCTACAACTTCCTCATTGACTTTTTTATCAATGTTACTTTCTTGAAAAGTTAGGTAATTAAACATATATCTAATAAACATATTTGAGAACACAAAAAATAGTCTAACTTCAGGCAACGGTGAGCAACATGCATTTGGTCACGTCGTAATTACGTGTCCCAGTATAATTTTAGGCTCTGACTAATGTTACGTGGGACACCCTGTATAGTGGGTACCTTTCATGTTCTGTGCCTGTGATGACAGAATCGATCGTGCATCCGAGCGGTCCCGGAATAGTCAGAGGAACTTCCATTTGGTTCCTGAGAAACAGATATACGAAGTGAATGATGACACGTGGGTGAAGTATTGGGATGGTTCAGCGTTACCGCAAATCACCCGTGACATTGACAAGTTACGCATGCAAATGACTTCCAAGCAGTGTCCAGTTACTATAAATAGTTATGGCTCATAACTGTTACATTGGGCTGAGAAGTTCATTTTGCGGTAATCAGTACCTTGTGCTACCGGAGATAACTTTAATATGGCAATGACAAGGTCTGGGCATGTTCCCCGGGCCGTGGGTGGCTGTTGGTTGTTTCCAGGCAAACGAGCATATCATAGATCGTATTGAGACGTCGTCTGTTGCACAAGCCAGTCGTTCATGATCATTAACGTCATCATCTTCATCGCCTTCGTCATGTCACATAATAGCTGCCTTGCATCTGTTGTGCCCTGATGGCCGAGAGAGAATGTGTAGTCTAGAACGCGTTTGTGCGTCGTCATCGGCATCATCGTCAACGGTGACTATGACTTACAACGCCAACAAACAAGCCTCTACATTGGGATCTCCACCCCTAAAGCCAGCTCTGCATTCAGCACTTCAAGGTACAGTAAAGTACATTCTTCGGCAGCAACCTAACCAATGGGCCATCTTTTGCGACTCTAGGTCAGCCTTACAGTCACTGCGGTTTGTGACGCAGCACGGGTTACACGAACAATCAGTGTATCAGATAAGGCACGACTACCATGAAGCACTCAAGGAAGGTCACGATATTGTATTTCAGTGGTTGCCGAGTCATGGCGGAATCGTCGGCAATGACCGCGCGGATGAAGCTGCTCAATCGGCTCATGACCAAGACCAGCACACGCCCATACCGCTCTTGACAACGGACGCTGCAAGGCTACTACAATCACTTGCTCGCCGTATATCTCTCCTACAATGGAATACGCAGGGTTTCTCCAACACGCACCTGTATTCGATCGACCCAAACTTGCAACTTCGTTTGCCATCCGGGCTCCCACGATGCGCTGAAACTCTACTTTGTCGCATGAGGTTGGGCGTGGCATTTACGAATTCATACTCTCGTCTCCTTGGAATGGCGAGCCCTTCGGCACGCGACATCTGCGCCTGCGAGGAAACGCTTGAGCACATTCTATGTCATTGCCCAGCATACCAGACCGAACGACGTATTATGAAAGCCAAGCTCTGTCAGCTGGATTCATGGCCGCTTACAGAAGAGAAGATCCTGGGCCCTTGGCCGACGTCTTCCGATACGCGCAAAGCCACGAAAGCCCTCTTGTACTTTTTAAGGACCACCAGACTTCATGACCGCTTGTGAAAGAACTGTGCGAGACCATGCTGTGTAGTCTCCAGCTGACTATTCATGCTTCTCTTTCTTACTCCTCTTCTTTTCTATCGCTTTCCGTTCTATTATTCTCCTTTTCCCCCACCCCGAGTGTACGGTAGCCAACCGAGCCAGGCTTGGTTAACCTCCCTGCCTTTCTTCTCTATTTATCTCTCTCTCTCTCTCTATCTCTCCCTTAACTTGATCATTCAAGACTTGGCAATGCGTTCTGTTTCTGTTTTGTGTCTTCTGTAATCACAGAGGTTTCTTTGAACAGTTTAATTAGGTGTACACGCAACTTGATACGGAAATTGCAGCGCTGGTCCACATGCAGCTTGCAAAGAGGTTGTCAGAGGCACTGGAAACTTGAAGAGTCAATTTTAGTGAAATGTCCGCGGCAACAAAAGGAGCGCACAACAAATTTCGTGGGTGTTTTGGTGAGACACCTAGTAATTCAACAAGTTGTGAAAAAACCCATGAGAAGAAGTTCAGGCCAGACAGTTTCTGGTCATGTGTGCTAAGCTATCCCCACCTACTGCGACCTCACTACCTCTACCACCTCCCTGTAAAGGTGCACATGGAGAAAAACGTGACGGCGCAAGCAATATTCTTTGACATTATTCATGTCATGACCGCAGGTATACATTAAAGTCATGTCACTAAATTATCTAACCCATTTAGGAATTTTCGTCACAAGTTAACCCAGTCCCAAGTTCTGGCGGCAAACAAGACAGCACCGAGGCGTAGGCCGCCAGATAGATGGATATGTACCGATACAAAATAGAAACCCTCTCAGTGCCCGTGGTTCGCTGAAGAATTGATTGATTTGTGGGGTTTAACGTCCCAAAACCACCATATGATTATGAGAGACGCCGTAGTGGAGGCCTCCGGAAATTTCGACCACCTGGGGTTCTCTTTAACGTGCACCCATATCTGAGTACATGGTGGTTCGCTGAAGAAGGATTCGAACGGAAATTCACTGATCCCTACAATACTGCCTATATTGAGGCAGTATTGAGGCATATTGAGGCAACGCCAGCTGGGTTGGACATTTTGGCTATCCGAACTAGCAGCACTGTAATATTCTTATCATACTACCACAGAAACTTCCGTAGCTTGAGTGTTACGCAAACCACTCTGTGCCTAGCTAGCATCGCAAACCAAACGAAAGGCTTACAGCAGCGTTACGACAGGCAAATTTAGCGGCGGTGCACGCCCTTCATGGCCGAGGACTCAAACCTTGTGGCCAGCCCTTGAGGGCTCCTGATATCCACAGACTGCGCGTTCATTCTGTTGTTCTCTTTCTGTCTATTCGTTACGCCAATGGCGATGGTGACACCGCTTAAGGCGGTAATCAGTGCCTAAGAAGTTGGAAGGTTCTTCATTAAAGTAAAAATCTTAGAAAGCTGTTTACTCGCTAGAAAGGTATTACCTCCTGCTCACACTTAGATATTACGAATTTCATTTTAAAATGACACATTCGCAACACCCATGCATATGAAAAGGAAAGCGCTGCTAATGTTTCATGGCAGGTATACATAAAGTTGTTAAAGTCTTGGAATAAGATGAAGAAAGTATAAGCCTCTGTGAATCCATGTTTGGGGTGTTTTTTGTTTACTATGTAGCTTTCTCGTCGCAATACAAAGCGGAAATTCAAAAGAAATCTAAATAACCTAAGGGTTGTAGTTTCGATGAATTTATGCATTACTAGTCGTATTTCAGATGCTGTTGTAAACGAATATTAGTTTATAATAATAGAGTAATCACTAGGTATCAAACTATAGTAAATGTCTATTCCTATATCTTTTTCCTAGAAGTAAAACTGTATACCTTAGCTTATAGTAAAAAAATGCCTACATGTACATTTCATCACTCTGAACAACAAATATTTAAAATGCGTAATTATAAAATAATGAACTGATAGACACTCACCTCCCCGAGGAATATTACTTGAACATATAATGGTACAATAATACAGCACGCAGAAGCATGCATAAATTTTGGCTAACACTGCCATCATAAAAATATTAGATAGTGTCGTGTTGTCTTCAAGATGTTGTTTATGGCAGACTACTTAAATACGACACAGTGGTGCGTTCTTGTTGTAACCTAGTGCGTCACGAGTGTTTTCTGCACATTTTATCTGGAATTGTAGTTTCAATAAACGGAAGGAATATTTCAAAAGAAAGAACGCGAAAAAAGTGTATAC
This sequence comes from Rhipicephalus microplus, assembly GCF_013339725.1. NCBI lineage: Eukaryota > Metazoa > Arthropoda > Arachnida > Ixodida > Ixodidae > Rhipicephalus > Rhipicephalus microplus. The sequence continues at coordinate 188,901,279 of NC_051167.1, forward strand.
GAACTGCTGGAAAGCTTTCTGGCGTTTTACACTTTCCTGGAAACAAAAGCATTAAACCTTCCAATTGTATAAGGTGTAATATGTCAACACCAACGTCATTAAAAGATATAGACACTTCACTAGAGCGAGGTCACGTTCCTTTAAGCTCACTCACTTGTATTTTAGAGCAAAATATGTTATCAGACCACAACAAGAAAGTCGTAATTGTCCGATTGATTTATTGATTAATTTGTAGGGTTTCACGTGCCAAAACCACCACATGATTATGAGAAACGCCGTAGAGCATTTTTCCCTCCATCGAAAATGGAGCCGTTGAAGCCGGCATTCGATCTCACGGCCTACGGGTCAGCAGCCGAGTACTTTTGCCACTAGACCACCACCGTGGTGGGGGTTATTGTCCACAACCACTGCCGATAGTGTATACGTAAGCGCTAACGCAAGAAATAGAAAAATATAGGAACTATAATAAAAACTTTTATGATGAAACAAGGTTCGAACCAGGCCCGTTCCCTGCCAGCCCAGTATTCTACTGCTGAACTGTCATTTTTCATTGCTGCTTTCTTAGCATGGCATGTCTGGAGTGGACACTTTCTACTATAATGCACATGATGGCAACAAAGTAAGGATAGTTGATCAACATATTAGTAATTACATTACGCTGAACTCATAAATCGAAACACTTGGCCAGCGCAAACACGATAGAGCTTATAACTCCCGCGTCGACTATACTTCCAACCAGATTTTTACGTGCACTAAAGCGTCAGAGTTCCATAACTATGGTGACGTGCTATCCGACTTCGCCATCTTCCAAACGAATGCATAGGAAAGACTGTAGAGGATGCTGTCAATCTAGGGTAGATGTTATAAAATGTCGTTTTGGCAACAAGCGTGGAGTGCACTTCGTTCATGTGCCATGGCGTGACCGCGGGGGAAGGTATACGGCAGCAGTCATACGTAAGGAACACAGGTAAATGATACCACTTCTTGTGTACCATTAATAACTTAAGCAGAAGTGGCCATTAGCTTGGCTGCCTCTGATTCTTAGTCTCAAAATAATATTTTTAATCAGGGTAGGGCACGTGGTGATTGCTTGGACGGTTCGGTGATGCTACTGGCAAAACAAATACAACAAAACAGTAGCAGAGATGCAGATTTTCGTAGTCAATTTTAGACTCCTGGCCCCCAGTACCTTCAGAAGAACGAAGCTGCTGATTTAGCCCCGGTAGCACTAACTCAATGGGTAACCCATTTACTGCTGCAGATCTGGAAACAGAAGGCTGCATTATCGTAGCTTGCAGAGACAACAGTCCAATTCAAGCTGTCTGAAAATACTGAAGCAGAACATAATCAAGGCCACTGCATTTATTACTTATTGTGCAACTTTTACAAACTCCTTGAACGCGCCTTTGCGCTGCTTTCGATACACGTGATTCCTTTTGAGCAACAGCTGCGAATTAAAACACGAAATGTGCGTAAGCTATCGCACACAATGGTTCATTGTCGAGGTAAGTATAAGAGAACGAACGCCAAGGGCGCGCGCGGTAACGTAGCCGCGAACTAAACATGGCAAAAAAGGGATGCGAAATAAGGGCATTCGACCCTCTGGTAAGGCAGACTGGAAGCTGAATACAAGTGAAACCGACGTGTGCTACATCTATCTTTAACTCAGCAAGCATATCATTTTCAATGCTTGGTGGCGCTGACCTCAGTCCAAGCGAGCCGAGGCGACGTGTCGGAGTGTTCGAGATAAAGGTGCTGCCGGCTGTACATGTTGTCATGTCCCCATGTCTTCAGCTAAGCTGAATTCAGATAGTGTTTCATTTCTTTTCACAGTGTACAGCCAGCAAAACCTTTAACTATCGTGACTGAGTGACGACATTTTTGGGCGTCAGCGCCGTACAATGTAGGCGAGTTGCAAACAGGGCGAGGGTAACGAATGGGCGAGGGTAAACAGGGCGAGGGTAACGAATTAAGAAGAAAGAAAACTTTTCTTTCTTCTTATTTACATTCCATTGGTTCTAATAACTTCCCCTGTACATTCCTTGGCATTACTGTCTGTTATATCTCAATATATATATATATTATATATATATATATATATATATATATATATATATATATATATATATATATATATATATATATATATATATATATATATATATATATATATGTGTGTGTGTGTGTGTGTGTGTGTGTGTGTGTGTGTGTGTGGGTGTGGGTGTGTGTGTGTGTGTTGTCACAATGCAGAAACAGAAGCAGTTGAATACAGGACAACTCGCTTTAATTGTAGCAGAACACTGGCAAACTGGCAAACTGATCAGATGAGAACCTCGTGTTTTTCTCTCACTGCGCGTGCTCTTCGTTGTTCACTTATTACTGCATATTTAATGCGGCAAAGAGATTATCCTGTTAGGCTATTGTTATTATTTACGGCTACGAGACTACTTGAATGCCTGACTTACCACACTTGATGATCCTGCCGCCCGGTTCTTGGCCGATCCCCCTTTGTCAGCGAGTGCCAGCAAAGATGAAGGTTCATCATCATCAACATCGTCATCATCATCATCATCATCATTATCATTTGCCCCCGTCCCGAGAGCAGCGTCCCGATGCTTTTCAATCAAAGACGAATCAGTCCGAAAAATAGGGCTTCATTCGCACAACGTCCACGATTTCTGGTTTTTGCAGCCGAGTTGTCAAGGGGATCTCAGGAACGACCACGTAATGAACGTCGCTCAGGCGTTGTAAAACTGTGTTGGGACCAAAATATCTCTTCAGCAATTACTGAGACAGTCCCCGGCGGCAGATAGGACTCCATAGCCAGACGTTTTCACCGGGCCGATAGACGACATGTCGGTGTCGCAGATTATGACGTTGGGCGTCGTAATTTTGCTGCTGGTTGATTCGGACGCGTGCAAGCTGCCTCGATTCTTCTGCTCGTTCAGTAAAAGATGCAGCGTCCAAACCAATGTCATTGCAGTCGTGCAGTACCATGGCGTCAAGCATCGTCGTCACTTCATGGCCTTGAAGGAGAGTGAACGGCGTTCTTGGTGTCGTTTCTTGCTGCGTTGCATTATGGCGAACGTGATGTACGGTAGAATGTCGTCCCAGTTCTTGTGATCAACGTCAACGTACAAACTCAACATGTCGGCAGTAGTATTGTTGAGGCGTTCTTTTAAGCCGTTGGTTTGTGGATGATAGGAAGTTGTTTTTTGATGAGCTGTTCCACTGAGCTCAAGCACTGTCTTCAGGAGCGTGGCCGTGAAAGCGATACCTCGATCCGTTATTATGATTGTTGGAGCACCGTGCCTCAGGACGATATTTTCCATGAAGAATCGTGCGGTTTCAACGGTGGTGCCACTTGACAAAGCCTTTGTTTCCGCGTAGCACGTAAGATAATCAGTGGCGACTATTACCCACTTGTTGCCATCATGGGAAGTCGGATATGGTCCGAGGAGATCCATTTCAATTTGGACAAAAGGTACCATGGGCACTTGGATTGGTTGTAATAGTCCAGCTGGTTCTAATGGTGGCGATTTTCGTTGTTGGCAATCGAGGCACGTGTGCACGTAATGTTTCACAATAGCTGGAAGTCTTGGCAAGTAGTATGTCTGTTGGATTCTGGGCAATGTGCGTGTGTATCGGAGATGACCGGACGTTGGCTCATCATTGAAAGCACTAAGTATGTTCTCACGGATTGACGTCGGAACGACAAGTAGGTGGGTGCTTCCTCTGGGAGAAGAGTTCTTCTTATAGAGAAGACCACTACGTAAGCAGAATGACGGCAGGCTCCTTGCAAATCTTCTAGGAACGGTTGTTGTCCGGCCATTCAAAAATTCAATAAGGGGAAGCAACTCACTGTTTTCCTTCTGCTTGCACGAAATCGTAGTCGCGTCGACGACTCCTACAAACGCCTTGTTGTCATCTTCTGTGTCATCGACCCGCTTTATTGGTGACCTTGATAAGTAGTCGGCGTCAGCGTGCTGCCATCCGGACTTATACACGACTGTCATACCAAACTCTTGAAGGCGTAAGCTCCACCGTGCGAGCCGAACAGACGGGTCTTTCAAGTTGGTCAGCCAGCAGAGGGAATAATGGTCGCTGACTACGTGGAAGAAACGACCGTAGAGGTACGAACGAAACTTCCTGACCACCCATACGACAGCAAGACACTCTTTTCCCGTTGTGGAGTAGTTGGACTCGGCGCGGGAATGCGTTCTACTAGCAGATGTGATCACACGCTCAACTGAGTCTTGCCACTGGACGAGTACAGCGCCTAAACCCACGTTCCTGGCATCTGTGTGGACCATTGTAGGAGCATCCTCATAAAAGTGAGCAAGCACAGGCGGTGTCTGCAGGCGTTGTCGGAGATCGTCAAATTCTGCTTGTTGATCGTCGCCCCATGTGAACGAAACGTCTTCTGTTGTGAGTCGTGTTAATGGCGAGCCTATGCGTGATAAATGGGCAATAAACCTTCGGTAGTATGCGCATAGGCCAAGGAAACGCCTGACTGCTTTCTAATTAGTTGGCAGCGGAAATTTTCTGACAGCCGCAATCTTATCGCTTTCAAGTCGAACACCTTCATGGCTCCCAACATGGCCTGAAAATTGAAGCTCATTGAAACCGAAATGACACTTCTCGGGTTTCAGTGTCAGGCCGGCAGAACTTATTGCCCTGAATACCGATAGCAGCCTACTCAGGTATTCCTCAAATATTTTTGGAAAAACAATGACGTCGTCCAGATAGACCAGACATGTATGCCACTTAAGGCCTGACAGAACGGTATGCATTAGTCTCTGAATTGTTGCGCGGGCTGAGCACAATCTGAAGAACAAGACTTTAAATCCATAAAGACCATCAGGCATTGCAAAAGCCGTTTTTTTCTATCTCGCTCGTTGACCTCAATTTTTCAATACCCACTCTTGAGGTCCATTGACGAGAAGTAGCATGCATACCTCAGCCTGTCGAGTGATTTATCGATGCGCGGTAATGGGTACACGTCTTTCTTTGTCACATGGTTCAGCTTGCGGTAGTCGACAAAAAATCGCAAGCTTCCGTCTTTCTTTTTAACCAGCACTAACGGCAATGCCCAAGGGTTTCTTGACGGGTGGATGACGTCATCATCGAGCATTTTCTTCACTTGTTCCTGAATTGCTTCACGTTCTTTCGGTGCTACGCAGTATGGGTTCTGTCGCATCGGCCTTGCCGTCTTCTCCGTTATTATCCGGTGCTTTGTCAGTGGCGTGTGATTGACCCTCGGGTCGATGAAAAACAGTCTTTGAACTGGTGAAGAAGATGTACTAGAGGCTGTCTCTGCGCTGGGGATAAATCTGTGCTTACGTCAATAGGTGATGGGGCTGACGTTGCTTGCGGCTCGTCCTGTTGTATTACACATCACTCGCACATTTCGGTTATCCCGTCGAAGTTGGCAACTGTAGTGCCTTGTGTAATGTGTCGTTGCTCGATGGTAAAATTTATCAACAGAACCTCCGCTTCACCGCATACGACATCGACGATACTTCTGGCAATTGCAACACATCGACAGAGTAGAAGCTTCAATACTTGTTCAGCGAATCCTTCACCAGTATGCTGCGCGCTGCACGTGACCGAAACAAGGCGGCATGATAACGGAGGTGCGGTCACATCGTCAATGACTCGCAGGGATTTTCGGTGTAGCGCTGCGCTTTGATCCGCTGAAAAGGTCAGTACACCATCCGGTATATTGATGATGGTACCATATTCCCGCAAGATATCCATTCCTAGGATTGCCTGTTTGCAACACTCGGAAAGAATAACAAAAGTTGCGACGAAGGATGCATACCCTATTTTCATTCTTGCGGTGCACTTTCCGGTAGGTGTGAGTAGCTGCCGTCCAGCTCCTCTTATCTGAGATCCTGTCCATTCCATTCTAACCTTCCTTAGCTAGTCTTCCAGGCTCTCACTCATTATTGAGAAGTCCTCGCCAGTGTCGACCAGTGCCATGACGTCATGTCCGTCAATTTTAATTGCAACATCGGCAGGAACAACCGCATCTTTCATCGAATTATTGCAAATGCGTGTCTCTTCGGTCGGCAGTTTTGGGGGATTTTCAGCGCTTCGACGATTTGCAACCTTCCCCCCTGAGGTCGCTGCTTTTCGTTTCCTCGGCGTGGACTAGGAACTCTCCCTCTTAGCATGTCAGTGGTGCTCCATCTAGAGGATGGAGAATAACGCCCAGGAGCGGGTGAGCGCGACCGAAACCCAGCAGGAACATTCCGCGGGGTCATGACACTCGTGTCGGCGTCAGGTGTTTCGTTGAAATGGCACCGACGAATAGTGGAAGGAAAGCCTTGGTACCCTGCGATACGGGCAATACCGAACGATGCGGCCTGCTTCCCCGTAATGGAAGCACAGGGGCCTATGGGGGGCTATGGTCAGGGGTACGCCAGATGTCCGTTTTGCGAAAAGGTGGCCGCCTCGGCGTCGAAGTTTCTCTGTAGTATACAAAGACGTGGTCGGTGGATGTTGCTGGTGGTACTGATGTGGTGTCGACCCGTTTGCTGGCTGTCGGCGGACTATGTCTGCGTAGCTTGCCCTGGGGGTGCTCGTGTTTGGCTCAAGAAGCGAGAGCGCTTGCCTGATCTCCTGGCGCACAACTTCTGTGACTGAGGCCATTGCGCATCATTCGGTTTGGCGACGAGCTTCTCGACCTCTTCTTGTACAATTTCTTATATCAATTGGCGCAAAGAACCTTTGTCTGGTGTCGTTGCTGTGGTCGTGACTGCCGCGCTGAACAGTGCAGTGTGAGTTGGGTGGTAATACTGCTGGTAGCGTAGATGCAGTGCGCGTTCGATGGATGTCGCCTCCTTGAAGAAATCATAGATACTTGTCTGGGTTTCGTACGAGACCAGTGAACAGCTGCTCTTTAACGCCCCGCATGAGATGGATAACCTTTTTGGCTTCGGGCATATTGGGATCTGCTTGACGAAACAGCCGTGCCATGTCCTCAACAAAGAACGTAACAGATTCAATTGGTTTCTGAATCCGTGACTCGAGGAGACGCTGTGCGATTTCTCGTCTTTCGGTCCTCGCGAACGTATAGAGGAACTTTTGCCGGAACTCGTCCCAAGATGACCACGCGCGATTCGTAAACCTTGTTTGGGCTCTGTTATTAAGCGAGAAATACACGTAGACCGACTTCTGTGTGAGGTTACAACCGTTAACATTCACTGTGTGCTCGAATTCCTCGAGCCAGTCATGTGCGTCCTCATATGTGTTCCCGCAGAAGTCAACCGGAAGTCGAGGGTTCAAAACAGTCACCTGTGTCGTGCTTGGGCTGGACATGTTGGACCCAGTGCTTCCAGGCGCCGTCATGCTTCCTGGCATGGTCACGCTTCCCTGCAGTGGACCGAACTCCGGGCTGAGGCCTAACGGGCGGCGGCTGCTGCGGTGAAGGAGGGTGTCGAGGCGTGGAAGTCCTTCTGGACTAGATTCGGGGCTGTTGTCAGGCATGCCGAACATGTACTCTGCACCTCAACCATTGTCGCAATGCAGATAAGCAGCTTTGAATACAGGACAACCCTCTTTAATTGTATGAGAACACAGGGAAGCTGACCGGATGAGAACCCCGTCTTTTTCTCTCGCTGCGCGTGCTCTTCGTTGTTCTCTTGGTGCTGCATATTCAATGAGGCTATATATATATAAGTATATATAAATATAAATATATATATATATATATATATATATATATATATATATATATATATATATATATATATATGACGCTACGATGAATGAGAGACTTGGCCTGGCTCATACGCCATGTTTATTCCATTCTGACTTCTTCATTAACTTCTACCAATCATCGCTTCATACGTCACACATACATACATACACACACACACACACACACACATATATATATATATATATATATATATGTGTGTGTGTTATGAGGAAGAGCTTTATTTCAGGCGAGCTCGAGCTGGCACACACTGGTGATGATATCTACAGATGAGGAAATTAGATTAGATTTGTGGGGTTTAACGTCCCAAAACAACCATATGATTATGAGAGATGCCGTAGTGGAGGGCTCCGGAAATTTGGACCACCTGGGGTTCTTTAACGTGCACCCAAATCTGAGTACACGGGCCTACAACATTTCAGCCTCCATCAAAAATGCAGCAGCCGCAGCCGGGATTTGAACCCGCAACCTGCGGGTCAGCAGCCGAGTACTTTAGCCACTAGACCACCACGGTGGGGCAGATGTGAAAATTATACAAATGATGATGACACGTCCAATTGATAAAGAACAGTGGGTCACTGCGCTCACACTAATTCCCTGTCACGCTGGAAGCGGCCTCCTGGCCGCGCGAGAGACAATATTAGGAATTGCGTCGGGTGTACAGTTTCAGCCGAGAAACGTGCACAATTTCTGTCCCACGGCAACGGCGGTCGGAGTGTTCGTTAAGTGGTGAGATACGGTAATTAACGGGGGAGGTTTGTTCAATCACCGTATAAGGCCCTATAAAACGACTGCGGAATTTTTCACATAAGCCGGGCACACGCACGGGAGTCCACGGAAGAACTTCGTCTCCTGGGGAAAAGGTGGACAGCACGGTGTGGTGAGTCGTGGCGAGACTTGCGAGATTCCTGAGAGATGCCGGTGTTGATTCGGGCCAGATGACGGCAGTGCTCGAGGCGAGACAAAAATTGTGTGGATAAAGGGCTTGCTGAGGTAGCAGGAGCCGAAAGGAAGGAGACGTCCAGAGTTACACTTGGAGAGCGGCCATGGACCAGAAAATAGGGAGAAAAGCCGGTGGTGCGTTGCGTAGCTGTATTGTAGGTGAACGTTACGAATGGCAAAATGGCGTCCCAGTTCGTGTGGTCAGGGTTAACGTACATGGCAATCATGTCCGGGAGGGTACGATGAAAGCGTTCCGTCAAGCCATTTGTTGGAGGATGATAAGTAGAAGTTGTTTTGTGTATGGTGTTGGTGGCGCGTAGAACCTCAGCATCAATAGAGGAAAGAAAGACCTTGCCGCGGTCACTGAGCAGAACACGTGGAGCTCCATGGCGTAAAAATATGTTACGCAGAAAAAAATCAGCTACTTCAGTGGCCGTACCAGCGTGCAGTGAGGCGGTTTCCGCGTAGCGAGTGAGGTGGTCAACAGCCCTTACAATCTAACGATTTCCATTGGAGGTCACGGGAAGGGGTCCGTACAAGTCTATCCCGACTACTTCGAATGGCAAAGCGGGACAAGGAAGAGGTTGGAGAAATCCAGAAGGAGCAGTAGTGGGTCGTTTCCGCCGTTGACATAAGGCACATGAAGAAACCTATTTGGTAATCGCGGATGAGAGGCCAGGCCAGGTGAGCTGACTGCGTATTTTGTCGTATGTTTTGTGGTAGCCGAGATGCCCAGCAGCAGGATCATCGTGGAATATCTTAAAAAACCTGACGTTGTAGACAACGTGGCATAACGGGGACCCATTTGTTTCCTTCAACGTGTTAAATATAGCGATGTAAAACACCATCGTGAAGCTTGAATTGTTTCAGTTGTCGGCGAAATCGGGCGTTCGGAGGAGTAGATGTACCTTCTAAGAATGCTATTATGGAGCGGCGGTAAGGGTAAACGCGTTGATGCGACACAAGGGTAGAAGGGCGGCCGGATCTTAGCCAACTGAGACCTGCGATGGGTAATGCTGCGGTGCAAATTGGTGACGGTGGGCCATTACGGTTAGGTAGAGGGCTGCGAGAGAGAGCATCAGCATCTTGGTGCTTCTTACCAGACCTGTAGACGACATCAAAGTTGTGTTCTTGTAAACGAAGCACGCAGCGGCCAAGATGACCCGATAAGTTCTATAGCGACGAAAACCAGCACAATGCGTTGTGGTCGGTGGCGACTGTGAAGTGGCGGCCGTAGAGGTATGGACGAAATTTTCGTACCGCCCATACAACAGCAAGGGACTCTTGTTCAGTTATTGTATAATTATTTTCGGCAGCAGTCAAAGCATGACAGCCGTAAGCGATGACACGTTCGCGTGCGGTGTTGTCACGCTGCAGTAGAACGGCACCGAGACCATGACCACTGGCGTCAGTGTGAAGAATTGTGGGTGCACCGGGATCGAAATGACATAGTACCGGGTAAGATGTCAGGGCTTGCTTCAACGCCAGGAAAGCCTTTTCACATTCTTCAGATCAGACAAATGCCGTGTTACTTGCGAGCAGTTGATGGAGCGGAGAGGCAAGCCTTGCGAAATTGCGTATGAAGCGCCGAAAATAGGATGCCAAGCCGAGAAAACTGCGCAGGTCTTTTTGACGCAACAGACGGGGAAACTCGAGGACAGCGGTAAGCTTTTCAGGATCCGGTCGAATACCATCTTTGCTGACTAAGTGCCCTAGAACCTTGATCGTCTTGCTTGCGAAGGTGCATTTTTTCCTATTCAGCTGTAAACCAGCTTTTGTAAGGCAACCTAGGACTTCTTCGAGACGTTGTAGACGTTGCGAACAGGTAGACGAAAACACTATGATGTCGTCTAGGTAGCATAAGCAGGTTTTCCACTTCAGGCCACGCAGTACGCTGTCGATCATACGTTCGAAGGTAGCAGGCGCGTTACAAAGTCCGAAAGGCATTACGTTAAATTCATATAGCCCATCTGGGGTGGTAAAAGCCGTCTTCTCTTTTTCAGATTCGGACACTGGTATTTGTCAGTAGCCCGATCGCAGGTCAAGGCTCGAAAAATACTCTGCGCCATGCAACGACTCTAGTGCGTAATAAATTCGTGGGAGAGGGTAAACATCTTTGTGCGTTATTTTGTTCAGTGTCCGGTAATCAACGCAAAAACGTACCGTTCCGTATTTCTTTTGCATCAACACAACTGGCGAAGACCATGGACTCGAGGAAGGACGTACGATTTTTCGTCGAAGCATGTCTGATACGTTTTCCTCGATTATTTTCGCTTCTGCGAGAGACACGCGGTATGGGCGTCGGTGAACTATTCGGGAGCTGTCAGTCTGAATTCGGTGAGTCGCAGAAGTTGTCATACCAAGGACAGCGGAATGAACGTCAAACAAAGGGCGATGTCTGTTCAATAAATTCAGGAATTCTTGACTCTGGGCTGCTGTCAAATCAGGGCTTATCGTCACCGATAGAGGAGTGGAAGAGTTGAGTGGTGGCGTGCTTGGTTCTGGTAGGTCTTCTTGACTTGGAAGAGCAACAATTGCAACGGCATGCGAGTCAATAGCGCATGTGACTCTTGATCAACAGGGCAACATTAAGGGTTCGGGGTCTGATTTAACGCAGTAACAAAAGCAGACCCTTCAGAAAAACGAACAAGACCTGGAATGATCAAAATGCCTCGATGTACCATGTGGCCATAAGGTAGTAGAAGCGCGTCGCCATCCAGAATGTTGCTGCAATCAACGTTAATTACTTCTTCTCGGGATGGCCAAAGAACATAATCAGAAGTGGTGACGAGACAAATGCGCTGTTTGTGTTCGGATAAAGAAGAGTCGGTGGGATTGAGGTGGATGAGGCGCTGATGACAAGATATAGAAGCACGTGCAGACGACAGAAAATCCTACCCCAAAATGAGTTCGTGGGTGCACTCACGGGGAACTGCTACAGCAATATGATGACGAATACCGTCTATGAAAACGCGAACTGTACACTGGGCGATTGGACGACAAATGGCGTTCGTCGCAGCATGGAGAGACGGGCCCGAGTAAGGTGTTGTTACTTTGCCGAGACGGGAGCAAAGGTCAGAGCGAATAATGGAAATAGCAGCGCCAGTATCACTAGAGCTTCGACGCGTATACCTTCGACTAACACTGTTAACAAGTTCGATGGTCTGTCTGCAGGAATAGCTGGCTGTCCGGTTGATGCAGTTTCCCCTCCTAAAACTGCATTGGGGAGTTTTCCGAGTGGGCATTCAGAACATTGGAGGCGGGTCGCAGAGGCGACACGGAACGGCGATTGGGAGATGGTGAGCGGCGGCGAGACTAACGGGAGTTCACAGGCAGACCAATACTGTAAGGTGGAGAGGGCGAACGCTGAAAAGAATACCAGTAAGGCGTGCGCTGGTAGTGCGTGAGTGGACTGAAGCGTCCGGTTCCTCTGGAGCGTAGCCACGTTGCTCGTCCTGTTGACACCTTCGGCAAAAGCGAGATATATGACCCCTATAGCCGCAATAATAATAGATTGGACATTGAGGACGTGGCATGGCGTAATACGGCTGTGGGCGCATCGGTGGTGACACTGACGCCACAGGCACATGGCCACCTGGTGTAGCCGCTGGGATAGTGGTGGGTGCTGAGAGCGCCGCGACTTCTGCGTACGTTGGTACCTGACGAAGTCTGGATTCGGTGGAACAAGGTGAATGTGACGCAGATGCAATCTCTTGCCTAATGATGTCCCGCAAGTTGGTTGGAGCTGAGGCTAAAGTAGACGGTGGGGTGCAGGAAGAGCTGTGCCCATGAAGCTCCTCACGAACGATGTCGCGGACTAGGGCGCGGATGTCGAGGGCCGTAGGAAGACGAATGTCCGAGGCATCATGGCAAAGACAAAGAGACTGAAGTTCTTCTAGTCTCTGGCAAATGGTGACGACATCTTGAGTCGTGGTAGGGTTTTGCGACGCAAGGGCGTTGAATGCGATGGTATTTATGCCTTTGATAATATGGCGTATTTGTTCGATTTGAGGCACAGCTGAATTTACTCGCTTGCACAAGGCAAGAACATCCTCAATGTACGAGGTGTATGATTCAACCGCCAGCTGAATGCGTTCAGCAAGCTTCTTTGTTGCCGCTTCGGCGCGAACACTGGGGGAACCGAAAATCTGACGAAGCTGCCGTTCGAATGTGTCCCAGTCGGGAAGATCTTGGAGGTGGTTTCAAAACCAGATTTTGGCAACGTCAGTTAGGTAGAAAGGGTCCGTACGCAACTTGTGTAGAGTATCTCACCTGTTCAACTCGCTGACGAGGTCGTAGGTGTGTAGCCATTCTTCAACGTCATCCCCTTTGAGACCCGAGAATACTGGCGGATCACGCTGGTGGCTGTGGATGGCCAGGGTCGAGGGTGGAAGCTGCACTGGGCTGGTGGTGTTGGATGGACCAACACTTGTCTTGCACTGCCATGGCAGGTGGCAGTAGACGACGACCCAAGCGGAGCTCCAATGGTAAAGTGCGAGAGGACTAGGGTATCGAGAAGCACCGTCCACCACTTATGAGGAAGAGCTTTATTCGAGGCGAGCTAGAGCTGGCACACACTGATGATGATATCTACAGATGAGGAAATTATACAAAGGATGATGACACGTCCTATTGATAAAGAAAAGTCGGTGACTGCGCTCAAATATATATATATATATATATATATATATATATTGTAATGAATTAATGAATCTGAGTAACGGACGCTCTGCTGGCAACGAAGAAGACGAGGATGATCGGTGGCTGCAGTAGTAGCTCGCGCACGCCGCTCGCCATTAGCCAGACCTGCCTGATAAAGGACATTTTGCCAAGCTACGTCTGAACCTTTCTCGACGTACAACACCTCTATTTTAAGTGGTGGAGGTGCTGGGGTTCCCATCAACCTGGAACTTCGCAATCGGACGCTACCCTCACCGTTCACCATGACTGCTCCTGGCCCTTCTCAAGCTGCCTCACCAACGACAGTCTACTGTACTGGCGCGCCTCGGCAACGCGACCCACCAATTTTTCGCGGCGACGATGAACAAGGCGTCGAGGACTGGCTCGTCGAGTACGAAATCGTAAGCGCTTCCAACAAGTGGAACGCCTGCGACCAGCTCACAAACGTGCGCTTTTACCTCGCTGATGTGGCCAGCCTCTGGTTCAAGAACCACCAAGGCGAAATTACCAACTGGTCCGCCTTCAAGACCACCATCTCCGCGGTCTTCGGCCGTCCCGCCGTGCGCCGGCTTCGCGCGGAACAGCGTCTCCGTAGTCGAGTCCAGCGCAGGGACGAGACTTTTACGAGTTACATTGAAGATGTCTTGTCCCTTTGCAAGCGCGTCGATGAATCTCTAACCGAACGCGACAAAATCAAGCACATCATCAAAGGAGTTGGCGACGACACCTTCCAGATGCTCATCGCTAGGAATCCACAGACCGTCACCGATGTTGTCCACCTCTGTCAGGAGTACGACGAGTTGCGTAAGCAGCGTGTCTCGACGCGCAGGGCCGCAGAAGATACGGCTGAAGTTTCCGCCCTCGTACACGACGTCGCGGCTGATCACACTGTCTTACTCCCCCAAATCAAACAATTCATTCGTGAGGAAGTTGCGCGTCAGCTTTTTCTTGCGGCCGAAGCATCCCCGCCAGTGACCTCGTTAGACCCACGTCTACGCCAGGTCATTGAGACACAGGTCACGCAAGCACTGCCTCCATCGCCACCTGTCCCTACGCCGCTGACCTACGCTGCCGTCGTTGCTAGACCCCCAGCCCCACCTGTCTCTGGCGCATACAGGGGCACCGGGTCCTCCTACCCTACGACGCTGCCTACATACACGGCACCCCATCCCGTTTCGCCCCCTGCACCTTCTGTCGTTAACCCATGGCGCACCTTGGATAATCGACCCATCTGTTTCGCATGCGGTTTCGTGGGACATATAGCACGCTACTGTCGCCGTCGCAACTTCCAGCCTCCAGACCATGGGAATTCTGCAAATTACCAGGCTGCCCAGAATCCCCAGCGACCATCTTCTCCTATCACCGACTCATTGTCTCCACGACGCTTCGTCGATTCTCGCCGGTCATTACCACCCCGTCGCCGATCTGTCTCCCCGATGCTTCGGCGCACGAGCCCCGCTCGAGAGGAAAACTGACAGCCGCAGTTCCGGAGGCAAGAACTGCGTCGTCGTCGAACTTTCTAAGACCTCCTCTTTGTCCGTCCAACGAAATTGATGTGCTAGTAGAAGGTGTTGCTGTACGTGCACTTGTCGACACAGGCGCCGTCGTTTCTGTAATTAGTGAAAAACTGTGTCGCGATTTGAGAAAAGTTACAACGCCGCTTACGAATCTTGCTCTGCGTACAGCCACCTCCCATTTCATCGCGCCGACAGCTCAGTGCACAGCACGCGTTCTTATTCAAGATGTTTGGTACGCCGTCAACCTTGTTGTTCTCCCACGTTCATCTTACGACGTGATACTAGGATGGGATTTCCTTTCTACCCATCAGGCTCTCGTCGACTGCGCTCGTGCTGAACTCACGTTGACGAATCCGTGCCTTGATATCGACCACCACAGTCCCTCGAAAGTGTTTGCCGCAGCTGACGTCCGCATCGCACCGTTTTCCGCCGTCCTAGTGCCTGTGTTTTCCCCTGCTGCCACTAACTCGACGCTCCTGTTCCAACCAACTATAGCTAGACTTCAACACCGAACCATCGTCCTCCCGTTTGCCGTCATCAACTTTTCCAATGGTTCGGCGGTACTTTATGCGTGCAACGTTTCTGCTTGCCCGTACATCTTGCTACGCGGTGAGTGTCTGGGAAGCCTCGAGACCTTAAATTGTATTTTCGAAGACCCGATCTATCCAGACAAGCCATTTCTACCGACTTGTGCCATTACACCCGCAACTCACGCTAATGAACCTATGGATGTATTCCGCAAGTCCATCGATTGTAACCTCACGCCTGGGCAGCAGAAACAGCTGATCAAGCTCCTACAGCGTTTTCGAGCCTCGTTTGACCACAATCAGCCTTCCTTAGGTCGAGCGTCATCTGTTGTACACCGTATAGATACCGGTCAAGAGACGCCATTACGGCAGCGTCCATATCGTGTGTCAACTACCGAACGCCGTGCCATCAATGAACAGGTTGACGACATGCTGACACGTGGCATAATCGAACCGTCAAGCAGTCCCTGGGCCTCTCCAGTTGTGTTGGTGAAGAAGAAGGACGGATCCATCAGGTTTTGCGTGGACTACCGGCGTCTCAACCGAATCACGCGCAAGGATGTCTATCCGCTGCCACGCATTGACGATGCCTTGGACTGCCTACAGGGAGCCGAATTTTTCTCTTCTTTAGATCTCCGCTCTGGATACTGGCAGGTACCCATGGCAGAGGCCGATCGTGAAAAAACTGCTTTCCTCACGCCCGACGGGCTTTACGAATTCACAGTGATGCCCTTCGGCCTCTGCAACGCGCCAGCTACTTTCGAGCGGATGATGGACTCTATCCTTCGAGGCCTCAAATGGAACGTTTGCCTTTGTTATTTAGATGATATTGTCGTCTTTTCAAGTGATTTTGCAACCCATTTAACCCGCCTCGAGAAAGTCCTCGCGTGTATTTCTGCCGCGGGGCTGCAACTGAATCTGAAGAAGTGCAATTTCGCCGCTCGAAAGCTTACGATACTTGGCCACGTGGTTTCAAAAGACGGCATTCTTCCTGACCCTGCCAAACTTACAGCCGTTTCAGCGTTTCCCAAACCGACCACCATGAAAGAGCTCCGAAGCTTCATAGGCCTTTACTCTTACTTCCGGCGCTTCGTCCGCAATTTCGCGACGATCATCGCTCCTTTGACCAAGCTCCTCGCCGGCTCCAGAGACCTTTCAGCCTGGTCAGCCACCTGTGACGACTCTTTCAATGAACTGCGCCGCCTCCTCACGTCGCCGCCTATTCTGCGACACTACGACCCATCGGCACCCACAGAGATCCACACCGACGCTAGTGGTGTCGGGCTAGGCGCTATTCTTGCACAGAAGAAAGACGGCTTCCAAGAGTACGTGGTTGCCTACGCAAGCCGAACTCTTAGCAAAGCCGAAAGCAACTATTCTGTCACTGAAAAGGAATGCCTCGCCATTATTTGGGCGATAGAAAAATTTCGACCTTACGTGTACGGGCGCTCTTTTGACGTCGTGACTGACCACCACGCCCTCTGCTGGTTGTCGTCATTGAAGGATCCAAGCGGTCGCCTCGCCCGATGGGCATTACGCCTCCAAGAATATAATATTCGCGTGGTCTATCGCTCCGGCCGGAAACATTCGGACGCGGACGCCCTATCCCGTTCGCCTCTACCCCCTGACCCGGACTGCTGCGAAAGTATAACCTGTGATGCCACTGCCGTCACCATCGCCGACATGCCATCTGAGCAACGCAAGGACCCTTGGGTTGCTTCGATTCTAGACATCCTGGCTGGGCGGACGGCTTCCCCCCCCCTTCTCGCACGTTGCGTCGGCAAGTGGAGCACTTCGCCACTCGCGACGACGTGCTGTACCGACGCAACTACGCACCCGGTGGACGTCAGTGGCTACTCGTGATTCCACGTCATCTGCGATCCGAAATTTGTTCCACGTTTCATGACGACCCCCAATGTGGCCACGCAGGTTTCCTGAAGACTTATTCTCGCATACGTCTCCGATATTACTGGCGTGGCATGTACCGTTTTATACGACAATACGTTCGGGCCTGCTCGACGTGCCAGAGACGAAAAACTCCCCCTTGTCACGCCAGCGGTACCTTGCTACCCTTACCATGCCCATCCCGACCATTCGACCGCGTCGGCATCGATATCTATGGTCCCCTTCCCAACACTGCTGACGGTAACCGCTGGATCATAGTTGCCGTCGACCATCTCACGCGGTATGCCGAAACTTCATCCCTTCCCTCGTCTACAGCAAAAGACGTTGCGATTTTCGTTCTTCACAACATCGTATTACGTCATGGAGCACCTCGGGAAATACTGAGCGATCGTGGTCGCGTATTCTTGTCAGACGTCATCACAGCATTTCTGCGCGAGTGCCACGTCGTTCACCGCACTACAAGCGCCTATCATCCCCAGACCAATGGAATGACAGAGCGCTTCAACCGCACCCTTGGTGACATGCTGTCTATGTATATCTCGTCAGACCACTCCAATTGGGACCGAGTGCTCCCGTTTATCACGTTCGCTTATAATACCGCCATTCAAAGCACTACTGGGTTCTCTCCTTTTTCCCCCCTTTACGGACGCGAACCTTCTTGCACTATGGACACCATTCTTTCGTACAAACCTGACTCCTCAGAGTCCACGAC
The DNA here is from genome assembly GCF_013339725.1 of Rhipicephalus microplus. NCBI lineage: Eukaryota > Metazoa > Arthropoda > Arachnida > Ixodida > Ixodidae > Rhipicephalus > Rhipicephalus microplus. Next base: position 188,919,288 of record NC_051167.1, read on the forward strand.
TTTGTCTCAAGCCGCTACATACGCTGAGGAATGCCGCCAACTGGCAAGAGCATTCACAACCCAAGACCAAGGACGCCAAAAGCACCACCATGACGCATCAAATAACACCACTTCCTACGATCCAGGTTCACTCGTCTGGCTGCATGTTCCCTCTGCTACACCTGGCCTTTCTACCAAGTTGGTCCCCAAGTATCACGGCCCATATCGTGTGCTACAAAAAACGTCACCGGTGAATTACCTCATCGAGCCACTGGAACCATCTTCTGACCAACGTCGTCGTGGCCAGGAAATTGTCCACGTCTCGAGACTTAAGGCCTGCTACGACCCTCCCGTGTTTACTTGTCCATAGGTCGCCAGGATGGCTCCTTATTTCGCGGGGAGTAATTGTAATGAATTAATGAATCTGAGTAACGGACGCTCTGCTGGCAACGAAGAAGACGAGGATGATCGGTGGCTGCAGTAGTAGCTCGCGCACGCCGCTCGCCATTAGCCAGACCTGCCTGATAAAGGACATTTTGCCAAGCTACGTCTGAACCTTTCTCGACGTACAACACCTCTATTTTAAGATATATATATATATATATATATATATATATATATATATATATATATATATATATATATATATATATATATATATATATATATATATATATATATACATATATATATATATCCGGGGATGAATGCACTAGCTTCTTTTTTCTGGGCGGTTCGGTTTGCGCGCTTATCTCATTATCTCGTGTGCTAACAAGAGGCGAAAGGTGGCTTATGGTTGCCGTGCTTTCACGGCAACAATAAGCACGCGGTTCTCGTCCCCACAGCAGGCGGAAGCTTCTACGGGCTGCACTCTCAACACAAAGAAAACAATCCGAAAAGTGTACCTGAAGCAGCCGTCCACATATAGATGCGCTCTACACATAAAAAACGGCCAGCAGCAATGACATATGACGTATGAGCCTTTGTACTAACATTTGATGTCTAGGGTAGGTGCTTCTTATCAACGATGTCACTGCGCACGAGCTTTGTTGTTGTCACCTACAGTTGCTACTTAGCAAGCGCATGTTTACTACAAATATGTTGCTATGGCAATCACTGCTTTGCCGTCTTGGAAAAACTGGGGTTTTTTTTAAAAAGGCGAAGCATTTCTTAGCGAACTTCGGCAGCTTTGCGCGTATCTATCTATCTATCTATCTATCTATCTATCTATCTATCTATCTATCTATCTATCTATCTATCTATCTATCTATCTATCTATCTATCTATCTATCTATCTATCTATCTATCTATCTATCTATCTAGCCGCCTACGACTTTTAGCTCTCCTGGCCGCTTCGATATTGTTATCGATACAAAACGTGGTATGGCATAACATTACTGTATGAAGAACATATCTGATTAGTCATAACATGAAAATCATGACACACGAATGTCATGATTTACATCTCATGATCCTGCCGCTCATGCGGTTGTTTCATTCACATGACATGTTACGAAACTGGTATGGTATGACACGATTGCATGGCGAACACAAGGAACAGACCCTAACATGAAAATCAAGACATGCGTGTCATGTAACAACATGACTACATGACAGGTTCATGATGCACTCACATCCGTTTCGCTCGCTTTACTTATACAAAATTTGGTAATACGGGACATGAATGGATGACGAAGGTATGATACTGTGCAAACATGATAAACGTGAGGCGCGTGTCATGTAAAACATGACTACATGTTACGCTCATGATGCGCTCGCGGCCATTCCGCTAGCATCACTTGTCCCAAACTCTGTATTACATGACGCGAACGGACCACATAAGTAAAGGACACTTCCAAACATGATAATCACGACATGCGTGTCATGTAACAACATGACTTTATGCTATGCTCATGATGCGCTCGAAGCTGTTTCACTAGCTTCAAATATGCCAAATCCGGTATTACGTGACGCCAATGGGTGCCGAAGGTATGTGACTGGTGCAAACATTATAATCATTAGATGCGTGTCTTGTGAGAACATGACTACATGCCACAGTCAAGGCGCCAATACGCTTCGACATGACGTGGTGCGCGTGCTCGCTGGTGTTCATGTCGTCGCGCCACGTCGGCGTTGGCACACCAGGCGCCGGTCCTGCCATATACTCGCAGGCGCATGCCGCGCTGCGTTGCGTTGACCATGCGCTCCCATTGCCTCGACTGCGGATTGCAACACCCGGCCGACCAGCAGTGGTCCCCCACTTCCATTTCCTGCGGCGGAGCTCACAAGACCGGCGACAGACTTCGCCGCAGTCGATACCAAAGTGGCAAGACCCAGTAGGGAAGAAATCCCTCACTACATCAGCCCCAGGAGACGGCGGACATTCACTTCGACCAAACTTCATTTGCTTCATTGAATTCAGAAACCGATGGACAAACTGGAAGTAGGTGTCTGAAACAGAGCACACCCTAAGTGACGCCATCGGTGAACCAAGACCCGCAAAAGGTGAGCTGTGTAAGTGACGGCTCCCGTGGCTCCAGTAGTCACTCGTATTCCAGAGATCTCTACTATCGGTTCACTATGAACATCTCACCAAAAAAATGAGGACCTGAAACAACAAACTTCATTAATCCTCGAACATTCAAATGCACTCACACACACCAAATTTGGCAAACCCACTAAGTGCCAAGAACCAGTAGATTTGGGTCTGAATGATCGCCGCTGACGCAGGCGATCATTCAGACCCAAATCAATCCCTAGCTGACGACCATCCACCCAAGAAACAGCGTCCTTTAGAAATCACGCACGATGTGTCCGACGCATCAGCTCAAGCTCTTGAGGAGCATATTAATAAAGTAAAACATAGGGTGTATCTCGGATTCACACAGATCGCGGAACAATTTGCTCGTCTGGAACAGGTTATTATAAACTTAACGACTAAACTTCTCGCCCCCGAGCCCCCTACATTACCTTCTCCCACCTAATGATGGCTTCTCGCCCGTCCAATAAGCCCCCATTCTCTCAACCCTTCAGAATTCGGCAGTAGAATTGTAGAGGCCTAGATCGCAAAAAGAATAACTTTTTCCTCCACCTGCAGCACGGTGACGCCAGGGGCTGATATTATCGCCGTATAGGAACCAAACAAACAATGCAATTGAACAGACTGTCACACTATACAGCTGCAAATATCTCAGACCTTATGGGTCGCCACTTATGTTCATGGTAATATTGCACATGTTACCCATGACCTCTCCGATATATATTCTGACTGCGTTTTGCTTCAGCTCCAGCCACGCAAGTGTTGTTCTTCCACTTAATTTATATTAAATATCTACAACGACCCCCGGGAAAAAGGAGCTGACTTAGTACACGTGCTCGTAATAGCCCTCTCTATCGCAGGTACCATGCCTATAGTCATAGTAGGGGATTTTGTTGTCTCACATGTTGAATGGGGAGTATAGGGCCTCTTCCGGTAAAGGACGACAACTCTGAAACTTCATAAAACAACACCGGCTGTCCAATGCGACGGATACCACGCAACACTTTAAGGCAAAATTACCCGAAAAAGAGTAATGGAGCCCATTAGACGCGTGCGATGAACGGATAGGCCGTTGAGGAGCAATCATAGAGGGAAGCGTGCAGCGCGAAACCACTTAGTCTCCAAAGGGATGAACCGCCCGGGGATCGTAGGCAGCGCGAAAAGCGTTGCCAAGGTGACTATCCCCCTTTCTCCACAAAACACATGTCCTTCTCCTCCTCTGCTGGCTCAGTCTTTCCCCGTACTTTGCCGGCGACGGTTCGAGTTGCGTCGCGCTCGGAGAGCTCGACCACGGCCGCCTGGACTCGACGATCTAAGCATTACGACGTGGTGCTTGTGTGCACGCTTGGATGAGCGTGGGCTGCTGCTTTTGCGTTTCGCTGCACCCATGAAGTCTGGAGCAAGCCTCGACACATCACCATGCCACGCTATATATTTCTGGCTTCAAGATAGTCATGACCAACAGACGACAGCAATAGTTGGGGAGGCCAATATGGCGGCCGAGAAGTCAACAGGCCTATCGGATATATACTTCACTCTGACTCAGGCAGGAAACAGCGCTAGATTCCAAGGCAAGTAGGTTATCATTCTTTATTCTACTCTACTTGTCGCGTGTGCGATACGGATCGCGCTTGCCAGCAACGGGCTCGGTCGTGTTGTATATCGCACGCACGAAATGCATCGCGAAAGTCAGCTTCGGCGTCTGCAGTTCGCCTGTGCTTTGCCGCCGCCTGAAATTGGTCGCCATTGCCATCGGCCTCCCGTACGCTCATTCATCGAGTGCTCGCCTGTCTTCGCTGCCGCGATGAGCTCCGGGCTGACGATATTGGGCTGAGACCTCGTAGCTGTGTTGGCAGTCGTCGAAAACACGTTGCGGGTTCTCGTAAAGAGCTTGGTTGTAGTATGTCGCGCGCTGTAAGCGCACCAGCACGGGCTGGCGGGGCTTTCGCTAGCGTCGGCACTCACTGAAAATTGGTCCCCATTACAGTCGGTCGCAAGCAGCTCGGCGCCGTCCGCTGGCCGCGGCGGCGGAGTCACGTTTGCGCGCTGCACTCACCCGAGTTTGTGGAAAAGGGCTGCATTACCGTGGATTTCTTCGGTGCTAGTTCCAAACCAGCTCGGCGCTGTTCGTGGCGGCGGCCAAGCGTACGCTCGCTCTACTGTTCGAAGTTCGCTGGCGGCAGACACTCCACGTGCAATGCCGTGCTTGGTCTTGCGTTCGCTTGCTCCAGCTGAACGACGTCACTCGCTTAGGACTCGCCGACTTGTTAGCGGCACGCAGGTTCGCGGAGTTGCGGCTACGGCCGCCACTCCTAAGCTGTTGCGCTACGGGGATCAAAATGAGTCTTTGACGATGTGTGACATCACGGTTAAATTATTAGGATGTCATATCTCACGTATGTTTTCATTTCACCTTGCACGTATTTCTCATATGCATTTGTATTCATCCTGTGTCACACGTGACACACTATTTTACATACTTATTGTGCAGCCGTGGGCACACAGCGTGCTGAAGGCTGTGTGCACTGGCGTCTGCGATACCTGTCATCCATCTCTTTCGTCAGAGCAGCTTCAGAAGGACTGTGCGAAATGTGAAAGTAAAGTTATTTGTGTGTCATATTTTAACGCTTGTTTTTATATTAACGTGTACGTACGTGTCATATGCGTGCATCTTCATATTCTGTCATGTGTGTCTAACTATTTTTACTATAATATCTTACCTGCATCCGTGGGAACACAACAGGCAAAAGGCTGTGTGCGCTGGCGTCTGCAATGCCTGGCATCTATCGCTTCCGTCGGAGGAGCTCCCCAAGGAGTGAACAAGATTTGACAACGAGACTGGACTTGTACACTTCACCATAAATTCACTTAAAGGAAAGGAGAAACTTCATGTGTATGTAAAAAAATAAAAGATTTCGACGTCTCACTTTTGTCGTTCATTGCTGCCATGACTGCGAAAGCAGTTACACATAGGTGGATAACTACTTTTTCGCGTGTTCTTTTCTGCGCAATTTGTTGCTCACTGCGCAGAAAAACAGGCGAAAAAAGTATTAGGCCTGGCGGAAAATAAACAAAAACAATGTATGAAACTGGGGACAAAAAATTATCCCATTAGAGTATTTGTGTGGATCAACCGTTCGTCCGGCATGGTGCAACTGTGAGGACTAATGGTTGCCCGGTAAGGTGTAAATCGGGGATTAACAGTTGCTCTACAAGGTGCAATTGAGAGGACTAAATGTTAGTCCCTTGAGGTGAACTATGGGACTAACGGTTACGCACTAAGGTGTGGGGACTAAATGTTAGTCTTTCGAATAGTCTTTCGAACTCATCTGTGGGGACTAACTGCTAGACCGAGTGCCGTTAGTCCTCAAAGAAATTAATGGTTGTGGCAGCCCCGTTAGTCTCCAAAAGGACGAACAACACACCCTTTTAACACCCTTTTATCTTAGAGTGAAGCTACCCGCATAGGAAACAGTGTTAGCAGGGACACGTGCCCAGATTTACCACTCGTTAAGAACATCAGTCAGCTACAATGGGAGAACACTGGCCTCACCCTAGGCAGTGATCACTATATAATTGACGCAATTTCAGGCTGGTAATCTTAGACCGCGGTACCAGCTCAAAGCTATTGTAGACTAGGATCAATTTAGAAAACTTCGTGCGTTGAAACAGGCCACCTTCATTTCAGACTGTGATGCATGGGTCGCAGAGCTACAAAAAGATCTGGAATTAGCGATTAAATAAGCACCAACTGAGCATGCAAACGAGCCGGTGGATAGCCATTTGATGCCCTTATGGAAGGCTTACAGAGTATGGAAAGACGCTGGCTTAGGCGAAAGCACAACCGCTCATTGCGGCGTCGCATGTCGATCACTCTCGACGTCATCACAGAGCACGCCAATAATGTTGTCTCTCAAAAATGGACGCAGTTATGTGAACGGCTCGATGGAAGTCTTCACATCAAGAAAACTTGGTCTTTTTTACGTAACTTATTAGAAATATCAAAATGGAAGGCTGAAACTAGCAAGCCTATAACACGACTGATTCACCTAACGAAGAAGCACGGTGAGGATATAGTGCAAACACTAATTCAAACCTACTTTTTGCAGCATGCGACCGAGTCCATGTCGGAATATGAGGGCCTTCCCAACCAAGATTTAGACTGTCCCATAACGGAGGCAGAGGTTTGCGCTGCATTACACCAGCTTCGCACCACCTCAGCTCCAAGACCTGAACACTTCACCAATAAATCGCTACGCAACCTGGATGCAGGCTCAGTAAAGGTTCTCAACGAGTATTTTAACCAGCACTGGGAACAAGGCACACTGCCTCCCTAGTGAAAACATGCGAAGGTCACATTCATCCCAAAGTCAGGCAAACCACTCGACCTAGCTAACTTGCGCCCTGAATGCCCCACTTGATGTGCCGACAAACTTATGGAGCACGTAATCCTCAATCGCCTAAACAGATTCATGGCGACAAATCGCCTCTTCCTTCCTACTATGTTTGGATTCAGGGCAGGGCTCTACAACCAAGTTGTGATGATCCAGGTCAAAGAGGAGGTACTAAATCGCCACTTCCCACATTTTACAAAAGCAATATTGACACTTGACTTGACTAAAGCATTCGACAATGTCCGACATGGGGCTATTTTAAAGAACCTCAGCGCACTCAACGTAGGTTTCCACACTTACAAATATATTGCGGTCTCTTTAACGAACAGAAGCGTCGTGATACACCTAGGATCGGTTAAATAAATCTCCAACCTCCACCCTCAGAAATAGGGGCACTTCGCAAAGGGCCGTCCTCTCTCCTTTCCTTTTTAATAAAACTATGGTCCCTATCGCGCAAAAGTCAGCTACCATACCAGCTCTACAACACTCACTGTACGCCGATGACATCGCACTTTGGACCACCACGGGAACAGTGGAACAATCAGATACACCCTTCAGAGAGCAGCACTAACGATACAAGAATACGCACGGAGCATTGGCCTCGGCTGCTCAGCTCCGAACTCTGAACTCCTTCTCATTCATCCCAGGGATCCTTTCTCTTGAGAACATTTCGTATATTTGGATGATCAACTCATTCCTCGGGTAAACAATATCAAAGTTCTAGGCCTCCACATTTACAATAACGGCTTCAATTCCGTAGTCATAGGTACTATACGGCGCTCCGTGCAGAACATACCCGCCCTAAAAAAGAGGATTTCTAATCGCCACAGAGGCATGTGCGAAGCGGACATACGCCGTCTTGCAAAAGCATTCTGCCTGCGTAAAATTACTTATTCTCTTCCATATCTTTCCCTTTCATCTCTAGAGAGGGATCAGATAGATCACCTCATTCGTACCGCATTTAAAACTGCTCTGCACCTGCCTAAAAGTACCGCTGTGAGCAATATTCTTCAGTTGAGGGTGCATAACACAATTGAATAACTAATCAAAGCGCACCTCATTAGCCACTATGCGCGACTTTTGCAATCAAAAACAGGAAGGCTGCTCCTTAAGCGCCTCAAAACCAACCTTACAGGAGGCACCACCTCCACAAAATCACCCCCAGAAAACAATAGCGACAGTCTCTTGATACCGCCATTGCCTAAATATGCCCACCCCATCCAAAATCACGACCGGCGGATAGCCAGAGCTAGTTCACTTCATAAGCGCTAAGCATCTTCGACTACGGTCGCTTATGTCGATGCCACAGAATACTCCTATTGCTTGCCTTTGCAGTGACAGTATTAGACAATGCCCAGAAATTACATTATAGCGCCATCTTCGACGGAGTGGCTCAACCAATCGAGGCGAAAGAAGCAGCGATTGCGTTAGCGATCGCTCACACCCAGGGGGAGTCATCATCATCATCATCATCATCATCATCAGCCTGACTACGTCCACTGCACGACAAAGGCCTCTCCCATATTCCGCCAGTTAACCCGGTCCTGTGCTTGCTGCTGCCAAGTTATACCCGCAAACTTCTTAATCTCATCTGCCCACCTAACCTTCTGTCTCCCCCTAACCCGCTTCCCTTCTCTGGGAATCCAGTCAGTTACCCTTAATGACCAGCGGTTATCCTGTCTACGCGCTACATGCCCTGCCCATGTCGATTTCTTCTTCTTAATTTCAGCTATGATATCCTTAACCCCCGTTTGTTCCCTAATCCACTCTGCTCTCTTCTTGTCTCTTAAGGTTACACCTACCATTTTTCTTTCCATTGCTCGCTGCGTCGTCCTCAATTTAAGCTGAACACTCTTTGTAAATCTCCAGGTTTCTGCTCCGTAGCTAAGTACCGGCAAGATACAGCTGTTATATACCTTCCTCTTGAGGGATAATGGCAATCTACCTGTCATAATTTGAGAGTGCTTGCCGAATGCGCTCCACTCCATTCTTATTCTTCTAGTTACTTCAATCTCGTGGTTCGCCTCTGCGGTTATTACCTGCTCTAAGTACACATAGTCTTTTACAACTTCAAGGGGGAGTATATCTTCCCAGACTCAAAAACGACCATTCAAAATTTTGCTATGCGTCAAATTCGTGCGCCTGCACACCGTGTCCTACGATTGATCCATCCCCCTCAATGATTGAGCACCATTTTATGGGTTCCCGCACATTGTTGCCATCCCAGGAATACAGCCGCCCATGAGCAAGCCCGAGCACTCGTCAACCGGGCAGTGGACGGTCTGCCTTCCTTTCGCAGTAAAAAGTTTACCGGTTACCGCCACCGCCTTTCTCCAGAAAAGAAAAACTATGTTGCAAGGATGAAAACAATAAACAAGAAAACCACGTGCCTGATGTTACACATGCCTCAAGGGGAAGTCGACGACTCCGTAAATATACTTGGCAACTAAACAGCAAATTTAGAATAACAATTTGATTAGAAATATCAATACATCTACGCAACACCTTCCATAATGAAAAAAGTGTCACCATATCCACGAAGTGAATGATGACGAGTAGGCGAAGCTCCGGAGGTGAACCTGATAAACCATTAATCCTCTGTACATTTTGCCCACTCGATTTATTACAATGCCCCCCTAGCGTACGTCTCCGCACTAAATTGAACGATTGCGTTGCATCTGTGACACGCACTATATGTGACATCATTCCTATTTTATAAAATTCCGCATCTTTCATCATCATCTACAAGTACCACCATCTCGTTGATAGCATATTGCATCTCTTCAATATTAGCTACAAGTACCGCCATCTAGTGAACACTGCAAGAACTAAACGAGAGCTATGTATATACAGGGGACGCACAGCATCCGCCTTAAGAAGCTTCGCCCCTACAAAAAAATATAGCACTCGTGCGGAGTCCTTCGCACCACGTTCTGGCTGAATTCAGGAGCGTCGTGCACAAGAGCGCCGAGGGTGAGTTTGAAACCGGTGCGCTGCTCGAAAAGAAAAATACGGTGCCCTTTAGGGTAAGTTGGCAATAAATTGAGTCTTGATACGAGGTAAAGGCAGCAGCCTAATATCCAAGATGCCTTATCGTGTAACACAATAAAACACAGATTCTATGGAACACGACAGCTCATAAGACCGAAGCACTATATGTGCTGCCACTCCCCTAAGATTAGGTCTTCCGTTCTCAATTACATTTCCAAAACATTTACTTTTTATATACTGTTGCTGCGATTTGAGATGATTAAGCTGTAACACAAAAAAGCACTGACTTCATCGGATATTGCATTAGTCTTCGTTTAAGTGATTTATATTTAGCAAGTCGCGCTAGACCAATGATTACTCTCCTGGGCACTGAATGCCGTCGGTGTGTTAAGGTATGTTGGTTTTCTCAGGCGTAGGAACGGGACGTGTATTGCAGAAAAAAAAAGCTGCCTGGCTCAAAAGAATTGCTTGTCTTCTAACAACCTCTCTTTTCGGAAAAATTTTTATTGCGAACCTCTCGGACCAATTCTTTATTGCGGCTCACTGAAGAAATGACGTGGTGCTGCCGGAGTACGTTTTATCGGCATTTAACTTCGGATAACAGGAGTGACTGCGTGGCTCCTCCGCTGTATTTTTCTACGGTTTCTCAGGGAGGCTATTGGGTCCTTTAGCATTTTACTTGGGAGTGTTTTAAGAACATCGTTACTTCGTCCATACTTAAGTTTTGTGAGCTGAATCAGAGGTGTCATTTAATTTCTTTGCTTCGCTGTCTATATACTCTTTGCTGATCATGCTACGCATTGGCTAGATGATGAACTTTCGATGAAAACACGGCATTCTTGCGGTGTATATTTTCTGTAGAGCTAACGCGCAGAAAACTCAAGACAATATTTGTGTTGTCTGATTTATCAAAATAGCTGGAGATGTTTGGGTAAAAACCTAGCATTTAAGAAGAATGACAACAACCAAGCGTACAAAAAAGCCGCGAAACAACAAGAACATTTACCACAGATGACGTGAATTCAAGAGCACGAATACATCCGGCCATGTTATTAACGAAAATTGCGAAAAGTAGCACCCGAATCCTAAGTCTACAACGCATAGCGGTAAAGCCTGTTCTTCAAGATTGATACTTTGGCCGTTAGCCAACTTTTAGGCTTTTTATGTTCTCGGAAAGAAGTGTCTCCTACTGCCAGAAGTGGACAGCACTCTGCAGGCAGGCTTGCTTGAAAGGAGAATGGACAGCGTTTTTGAACGTGGTACGCTGCCTGTTCTAGTGGCAGTGCTCCGGCTATCTTGATTCCACTAGACGAACGTAATGCACGTCATTCTTCGTCTAGCTGCGATAAGCAGCAGCGTACGTTTTAACGCGAGAGCGTTAAAGAGGTCGTGTCGCAGAAAACCCGCCGCCGGCGTCGGCCCCGTTGGTTGTGAGCGAAAAATCGTCTGTGCGTCCGTGACCAAAAAATCAAGTTACCGAGATAGCCTTAAGAGGTCGCCTATTGTCCACGTGTGCGCGCCTGATCACACTGAAAAGCCGGCCATTCGAAGAAAGAAACAGTGCTCAAGGTCACGAGGCGCGGTAGTTTTTTTACCCTGCCACCCTTCCCTGCTTAGCTGTCAGCGCTTTCGTCAGGACGAGGGAAAAGATAATGCAATTGCAGCATGGGACAAACTTTTCTAACGCCATTCGCGCTGGACAGATTCTTAAAAATTTTGCGGCATTTAATTCATCAGGCATAAGCTGTTCTAGGGAATTGATTCCACTGTTACTTCAAAAAGCGTTTCAGGGCCCCTTTAACGCATTTTGTTCGACAGGTATCACGACGCGCCCCGCCGCGGTGGTCTAGTGGCTAAGGTACTCGACTGCTGACCCGCAGTTCACGGGTTCGAATCCCGGCTGCGGCGGCTGCATTTCCGATGGAGGTGGAAATGTTGTTGGCCCACGTGCTCAGATTTGGGTGCACGTTAAAGAACCCCACGTGGTCGAAATTTCCGGAGCCCTCCACTACGGCGTCTCTCATAATCATATGACGGTTTTGGGACGCTAAACCCCACATATCAATCAATCAGATATCAGGACGAAAGCGAGCCCAATCGGCGATAATTGCTTACCCTGGTCCAACCTACTGTGTACGTAGACAAAACATATGAACAAATGTGCACTTAACGGTTGAAGGGTGCACTAGGGGCCGAATTCCGCCATCGCGTTCAACTCGTAAAGCCGAAGCTTAAGGGTCCCCCATTTTCTGATAAAAAACTTTTTCTATTCATTTTCTTCTGTTTTGTTTCTCAATAATTTAGCCGGCTGGGTACTTCGTAACAAATGTAGATGGTTTTACTGTTTCTTGGAAGCGGCGTCCGCACTCAGTGTTACAAAGAAAGACATATTTTTCTTGCCAATATTGATAGAGTTCATTTGGAACGCCACTTTCATGGAGGCACAGAAAAGCATTAGCTCTACGCAAAATATACTCTGTAAGACTGCTGTGTTTTCATGAAAATTGCATCATCCAGCCAATGCGTAGCATGATCAGCAGAGAATATATAGACAGCGAATCAAAGAGCCACGTGGCTAAAAAAATTAAATTTAGATGGCGTAAAGTAATCTGCATTCAGCGTGTGTCAAATTCAGTACCTGTAACAAAAAAGTACAGTGAAGTGTTGTAACCAGGTTATGGCACCATCAATAGATTTAGGTCATATTTGAAGCTCAAAGAATGTGTTACGCCAGTGTTTTGTAAGGCGCTGCCAGTCTTTGTGAGCCGGTGCAGCAGAAATTGTGGAACGTGCTTTTCGCATGTTCAACAATTCCTGCTAAATAATTAATTTCTGAGAGAGCAGGCCTTGGAAGAGCTCTTTTCGCTGAAATTTCACTGAAAAAAAAATAGTGTACAAAGTAAGGCATAGTGCTTAGGCGACTTCTTTTGTGATTGCGCCTAAAAAAGATAAGGCGTTGTGTCTGTGCGGTTAATATCACGCCATTGTCAATCCAGCAGTAGAACTTGAATACTACCGTCTGCGCTTACCAGGGGGCATTTGCACGACACTGGAAGGCAGAAAAGTCTTGTCGGACATTGACCCATCAAAGGCTTTTCTTCAACTTGAGATAAATGAGCAAGCACAGGCACTATTTACGAAGAATACACACCTTGTCTTTCAGCGTCTACCTTAAGGCGTCGCATACATGCCTGCCGTATTCCAAGCATTAATGAACCAGATCCTTGGCGGAGTAGTGGAAACAACCTGCTACCTGGACGATGTCGCTACAGCTGGTCAGACATCCGAGTAGTACCGCGAAATAGTTGAACAAGTGATCAGACACCCTAGCCCCAGATAGTGGAAATATTTTTAGGTGAATGTATTTCACTTAGGTCGCCAAATTGATAAAAATGGTGTTCACCCTACTAAGGGTCAAATATTTGCCAGAACACGCAATCAAACCAGTGAATATGACCCAACTGAAAGCTGTTTTGCGCTTGGTAGTTTCTTCCCAAGATTTCTGCAAAATTCGTGAATGGTTTTAGAACTTACACATGACCTGCTACACAAAGAGACCAAATAACACTGATCACGTCAATGTGACGGTGCATTCAATAGTGCAAAGCAATGTTCACGAATTAGAGTGTTTTTCAGTTACACGATGTTCGCATAGATATTGAAATCACACGTGAAGCGTCGGATCATAGCCTTGGATCGGTACTGTCGCACATGGAGACGTGGCAAAAAACCGACAGCGTTTGCCTCAATGTGCCCCATTTACGAGCACACTGAAAATGAAACCATAAGTAATGTATTCAGGGCGAAAAAGTCCCTAAATACCTCTACGGAGGAACCTTTAGGGAGGTAACAGACAACCAGCATCTTACGGGTGCTGTTCGACCCAATGAGACAGGATGGGAAATCATCGTAACGCAGAAAAATGGCGGCGCTTGTTTATCGTCGCCACAACACGCTCACCGCGCAGTCAACTTCCTCCTTTATCACCCTCTCTTTCTCGGCGCAGCTCTATGCGTGTAGCGTGGTTGATATCACGCGATTATCCGGTTTTCTCACATTCGAAAACCGTGACCCACGTGCCGATTGCACCTTGCGGAATTTGGCAGCGGCCCGCCAGGATCGTTAGTCTGGCGAGCCATCTATCGACATAACGAAAACCACAACGTAACCGGTCCCTCCCCGCCAAGCGCTCGCTTCTTGGCGGCGTTCGCCCACAAAGTATTCTGCACGGTGGGTGAAGCTCACATATCGCCACTTTTCTCTTGGATGCCTCTGAATTTCATTATCGACGAGCAGCCAGGTACTTTTATGCCACGTGATGTTATCAGTGGCAGACTGCATTTTTGATATGAAGGTGGCGAGCAGCCCAGTGGCGCAATTATGTAAAAGTTCCAAATCCGGACAAAGGCGGTCTTTTCCATTGAGTCGCACGCGATTAGCCCATACAAGCTGTGACGAATGCTGTGACGTTATGAGTGACGTGACTAGGGTGTCACGTGACTTTTTTTTTTCGGTTTTCGGAGAAAGGCGATGGAACGGTCGGAGAGACTGTCCGAAAGCAACCGGATGGATTGAAATGGCTGCAAGGTGGCCTGGATTGGATTGAAATGGATAAAATGCGCGACTTTTCGGCACCGGGGCACTTAGACAACATGGCGTTTCCCACTGACACGGTACTTCGCCTTGCCTGTGCGGTAGCTTTAACCGAATAGAGGCGACGACGCGAGGTAAAAGGTGCATTTGAAGAGTTCAGCGAAGAAGAGTTCCGGCAATGTTTTCGTCTGTCCAAACGAACAGTGCGTAGCTTGTGCGACGAACTTGACCCTATCATCGGATGCCAGCGAGCCAGTGGCCTTTCCACAGAGAGAAAGGTGTTGTGCGCGCTGCGATTTTTCGGCACCGGTAGCTTCCAGAAGAGCATTGGTCGCGAGGAACACATCGGCATGTCTCAGCCGGCGGTGAGCAACACCATCCACGAGGTGACGGAGGCGATCATTACCGTGGCTGCTAGAAAAAGGGTGGTGGACTTCCTACTGACAACAGCTGCTAAGGATGAGGCAAATGTGGAGTTTGTGCTACGCGGTTGCATCCCAGGGGTGCTGGCGTGTGCCGATGGCACGTTGGTCACCATTCGCAAGCCAGAGGGATTCAGACTGGCCGACACGGCGAGCTTCCTATCCAGAAGGGGCTATTATGTCCTGAACGTCATGATCGTAAGTACTGTTAGGATCGTTTATTACTCGCCCTTCGGAGCAATTGTTCAGTTGTGACGCCAAAGCTGGAAAAAGTAATAATGCAACGAATGAAAAAGAACCTGCAGGGAATTGGGTGCGAGCTAGATAGTGGCTCGCAAGGCCTCGGTAATAATAAGTGGCAAGTGTTTTGTGCGTGAGCCAGTTGCCGTTTTTGCACTGGCATGCATACGCAATTGAATTGTGCATTTTAGAGGTAATCGGTAATATGGGCAGCAGACGTAGCAGAAGTATATACACGACAGGGAAGTATTTCCAACACGAAAGTGCTTACAATCACAATTGGACGAGCTGGCTTTGGTATTTACGAGTGTTCTTTCCCAAGAGCAACGCGTAGCTTTTCACTTATCGATCATTCAGTGGAAGTCGTAGCCATGTGTACAGCAGAGGTGGGGTCGTTGCCCCCACACTCCCCCCTCCTCAGTGTGCTACACCCTGTGTTTCCTTCTAAGTGAAGCTCCTTGTACCAATGACTGTACTAGTACGCATTGTCTCCTGCATATGCGTAGAAAAAAGGGATTTATTCTGAGTATAAATGCAGTACTATTTTATATCGCTCCTCATCGCAGATGTGCAAAGCATGGCTGCGCATAATTGTCATAGACCCATGATTCCCACATTCCTGCCACGACTCCTGGGTGTGGGAACACAACCCACTGCGTGCAAGCCTAGCTGCACATCTGCAGCCTGGCGAATATCTGCTTGGTAAGTATTAATGTGTACTATCTGGGCAGAGCACTCAGCTTTTATGCTTACATTGCAGGAGACGCAGGCTATCCCCTCAAGCCATGGCTCCTAATTCCAGTCCTTGGCAGTCAACCGTGCAACACTTCCGAAGGCCGATACAACAAGGAGCACGCATCCATGCACAATGTTGTGTAAAGGTGTATCGCCGTGTTGAAAAGCAAGTTCTGCTGCTTGCAGCACTTTCGAACGATGCTCTACAACCCCGATCGGGCAGCGCAAATCATCATCTATGCTTGCTTTGCTCTCCACAACATTGCGTTGCATGCAGGCGACTGGACCTTGGACGAGTATGTCGTGGACATGCCACCAGCTGAGGATGACGATGGAGAGCCAAGGGGGAGCCATATGCTCACACCACGCAACGTGCTGCTCAGAGACAGCAGCAGCGCTGTCTTGGACCTTTTTTGAAGTACACAGGAACGGTGAGTTTTTATGTTTTCATATCCCACACATAATTTATTTACACTGATTCTAGTGCATCTAGACATGAAAGGGCTGTGTTTGCCACATTTGAATACAGAAAGCACTTACTTGTGCTTCAATATGAAGCAAGGTGACAATGTCAAAATGCTGCATTTTCTTTAAATGGCACATGAAATATGCAACAGAAACACCCCTTTCTATATTAGCGATCACAGTCACAACAGACTAGATTGGAGCAAGTATATATGAGCGGCACTCTGTGCTGAATGTTGCTATCACAAAATTGTGCGAACAATGCAGCAACGTCTCAAAATTCTTTTCACCAGAACGCATAAAAATCGAGATTCCATTAGTAACATGTTGTATGAACACATGATACATAAGTCCATATCTTGTCATAGTGACTGACTACAAGCATTCAATTGTGCACGCCAGGCTTGACGAGCAATTGTGCTTGTCAAGTTGTGCTGTTTTTTTGCTCATTGTCCTAAACATTGTGTGAATGTTAAAATAACATTTAATTTAAATTCACGACTGCAGTCATGCTGCATTGCTAAAAAATATGCAAATCAAGACGGCAAACAACAGGCGAGTTGTTTTGATAACATACAGCATGAATAATTCGCTCAGCCTTCTCGCGGCTCCCAAACCATACCACGTTCGAAATTTATTCCCGCAAAGAGTCGTTTACAATGAAAACTAGATGAAATCAATCGCTGGCATGTTGCTGTGATGACCATTTTCCTTTGTGAAACTGTGCGAGATGACCACTTACTAGCTTAGCGCTCCCAAACAAGATTCGGAATGTAGTTGTTGCATCTTAGCCTCATTGTGCTGAAATGAAAATATCACAGTGAACTGCAAAACAGTGTGATGCAAAAAGATATCACATTACTACACTATGTGGTAATGCTGAATAAAAATCACAGTGAGCTAGAAAACACAGTGGGACAATACAAATATCAAAGAAACATTAACAGAAAATGTCAACTATACACTCGTGGTCTCCGTGTGAATGACCAGACACCTTTGAAATGTGGGTAAAAAACACTGCCACTAGAACAGCTCGAACATACATTGAGAAATGCATATATCGAACATAAAAAACGCTGCACTCCTTATACAAAGTAAATGCTAACCTAAATCTAGTAATATGTACTAAATGCAAACAAAAAACGAATAAAACAGAACATGAACAGCAACACGTAAACATATCAAAAACACTAAACCAATTATGAATGATAAAAAGTTGAAAACATGGCGAAAAACAAACTAAACTATGTATATGTCTCCCGAAGCGTATAAAATTGAACATGAACAGCAGCACCTAAACACATTGAAACCGACAAATCTATAATGAATGATGACAAGAAAAAACATTGAACACATGACGAAAAATTAAACTAAACTACGTATCTCTTTCTCGCAGAAAGCCCTCAGCCATGGCCAGTGCCCTTCTGCACCGCTGCCGCCTTCTCCTGTGCCGCTGCCACACGCCGTGCTGCAGAAGCGATGCGGGTGGTTGATTTTTCATCTCCCACAGCACCTGCGATGAATCGTCATGGTGTAAATGTTTAAGTGAGCTGCCGGTAAACCCTAACCATCTCGTGGCTGGAAGCTGCTCCTGCTGCCAAGAATTGCAACGGGCACAACAACTTCCCCTCAGTTGAAGATCAACTGGCCTGATGGCATCCTTTGAAATTGGGAAGCTTTGTGTACAAGCTATGCCCTCCTCGTGTGGACCTACAAACATTTGTTGACACTGCTCTTTATTAATGTCCTCAAATGCATCTCTCACCATGAAAGAGCCCCAGGGCTCACCAACCTTTTGCCCGGCAGTTTATCATTGCAGATACCGGATACCATGCCCTCAATACAATGCGTGGTTCTTGTTTACAGCCCAAGTTGGTTTCAGTCATTATAATAGAACATGGAGAATGCTTATGCCCCTTATGTAAAATGTAAACAAAGGGTCAACTCACCTTGAGCACCTTGTCGCCCTGCTCAAGGTTCCAGTCCTGCACTCAATAAAGCACTAAGTTCTCAGATGCTTGCGTGTTACTGTGTCACTGCCATCTACAGCCGCTTCAGTGGCCTCCACATCCATTTCCACTGCAGCAGTGGGAACATTCGCCTGCTGGAAAGTGTAGTAAGCATGATCTTTCAGAAAGTGGGTATTCGTTACTCTGGCTATTTTGCAACCTTAAGTACTAAACATCTGCGGAAATGTTCTGCAGCTATTCAGTGGTCATTGATGTCATGTATTACCATTTTAGTGCATGCACTTGTTCACAGTCATTGCTTGTTTTATGATAAATTAATACCCCTTGTACTGCAAGGGCTGCAAACTGAGATTTTAGTTAAACCTACCCACTTTTGATTACTTTCTCGTGCGCTTTATTCCCGTTTAACAAGGTTCCGCTAAAGGCACCCCTTCAGATATCAAACTCTGTCATGGTACCGCTCAGGAACCCGTGATACTGCGGCGGCAGAGTGCTTACCTGTTGATAGGTGAGACCAAAAACGCCACTGAAGCGTGTCATCCCAGTCAACTGTAGAACCCGGCCGCGGAAGCCAGGCAGCCAACCCCCTACAGTGCCCCTGAAAATATACACTAATGTCACAGAACAAATTGCCCGTGCCATTCGACGGTCACTCACCTTTGTGCGTCTCTGATGGCGGCGATGTCACGGCGGGCCTCGTGCACCGGCCTGCGCCACCCAGCCTGCCATTTCTGCGCAGGCACTTCATGGTTCAGCGCGTCGCTGAGCTCTTGCCACAGCCGCCACCGGTCGGTGATGGTGACACCATGCCGCAGCTCGATGGCATTCGCCACGAGCTGGCGATGTTCGTCCATAAAGGCGAGCACCAGCGCGCGCTGAGCCTCGGATAACGCCGATGAGCCGCTGCTGCTGTTGACTACTGGTACAGTTGACCTCCGCCACGATTGCGCTCGACTGAGCCAACAACTTCGAAAGTTGCGCCGTTTAGGTTTGTATAGTGAAGGAGATATGAAAACAGTAACTGCTTGAAACGGGGTTGTATTTAGCGTCACCACGTACCGTCCCGCTAAATTTAGCTTTATTTCAAAACAATAACGAAAAAATTACGTTTATATTGTGCCGCATTCCTTAATAAACGTTTGAAAACTTGTGCCAACACAATTTGATAATGATTAATAGTAGTTAAACATTTTTCAACACGTTACAAACACTTTTCACTTTGCTATACGGTCCCCAAGTCCACGTCAAAATGATGACGTGAGGCTTCATTTCGCTCATTGGCTGTTCACTTCCCTTCGTCCTCGCGACCGCTGCAGACCGCCCATTTTTTGACGTCACCGACAGACCGCCTCCGTCCGGATTTGGAATTTGTATATAATTGCACCACAGAATTCCAGAAAGGAAGCATGCAAAGCAGTCCGCGAAAGATACCTCCGGGGTTGCAATGGCAACGGCACGCAGCCGCACTTTGTTACGTTTCCGCATGTCCTTGCTGGCCGATCTCCGTTCGTTCCATGCACACCGATCTTCGCCCCCGAAGCCGCTGGCATTCCCGATTCAGCAGGTGCTGGACCTGGAGAAAGGTAGTCATATATTTCGCATGCTCGTCCATGTGTATGCGTGCATGTATGCACACACAGACCTTTAAAATTTTGAAACGAGAGCAGACACTCTTCCACCGGTTACGCCAATTACTACTCACGAGGAGTGCATCTCACCAGCGCTCCATTTGTGACACGTCGAAGTGGCAAAGATATGCCTACCCTGTTGCCGACAACCATTTTCTTCAAGAATGGGATTCACCTTAGGTTATGCTTTGTTGGCAATATTCGTGTGTTCCATGTCTCATTTTCACTTATGGCGTCCTAGCGTTAAACAAGAAAAATTAAAGCGATGTGAGCCGTACTTTTAAAGCGTGTGTTCGAGCTTATTGGTAAAGCTTGATGTTGGCAAAACAGCGTGAAAAACGAGGAGACAGAAAAAACCACAAACTAAAGAGTGCTCTTTCCGGCGTGTTTCTTTTTGTCTGATCGTTTTTTTTATGGGCTGTTTTTCGAAGATGATGTGAGCCGGTTCATGGAAATAAGTCATCAATACTGGGCTGATCCCTGTGAGTGGGTATGAGCCATGACTGTGGATTCATTAACATCATCATCATCATCATCATCATCATCATCATCATCATCATCATCATCATCATCAAAAACATCACCATCATGGATGCAGCCGGTATCGCAGTTGACCTGCGAAATTTCTCCCCCCGTGTCATCACAGCCAGCTATCTTGTGAGATGTCTGTAACTTGAACTTGCTTTGCACGAATACTGCTTCAATACCTCACGGCATTTCTTTTTCATGCCATCGTGAGCGTCGACACAGGAAATAAACTCAATATGGCAACTTCCTCCAGGGAGATCGGAGTGGCGAGAAACATTTTTTTTTTTTTGCCCGCTGCTTCAGATGCGCAACGTCCCGTTTTTGCAGTGGTGTGATTGAAGATATTCAATCACACTGTGGCAGAAGTGCGGCATATATGGGACGTGGCTTTTTGCTTTCCGCGTCGGTTTGGGCTGAATTACCAAGGACTACAACCGTATTCGTCTTTGGTATTTACCGTCTTATGGTTGAGACTCTGCGATTTTGGATAAACAAAAAAAAAAATTTCTGGACTCTCGTCGGTCAAGTTTGACCATTTATAGCTTTGGAAGTCTCAGAAAAGAACGCCCAATTTGACCTTCCACCTTTATCAAAACAGCTTGGTTCAAGGAGTAATTGGCACTTAGGCTGGTTTTGCCGACTTAAATTAACCTTAACAATAGTTAGCCGTGCAATGAGTGATGTTGAAATTCTACGGCATCAGGGTAACGGAGCTCTTGGTTTCTTTCGAATCAAGTGCCCAGTGGCAAGCACGACGTCAAGTATTGAGATGCTGTATCAGAAAAGCTTTATGACGTTAATGCGAAAAAATATTGCGTCCATAAGCTGATCGGCGACCGACCACCCCTACTTTATCACCGTCGTCCCATGGCAAAACTTCGCGGATGAGCGGCTAGAACGGTGCTTGTGACCACACGCGACGGCGATTTTCCTATGCGTACGTACATATTCTTACACACAAAAGAAGTTCAGCAGTGCGGAAAAGTATCTTTTTTTCATGTTGACAGAACCTTCTTTTCTGGGACCATAACAACTACCTCGCGAAATATTGTACACTGTAAAAAATGAGGACCCTCCTTCATGGAGAATGCTGAAGGTATAGCGGTGCCCAGCAACTCCGTGAGCAAGAATACAGCTATCTCCTTGAAACGTGGCCTCTTCACGGAAGTCATGATTCAGCACAGTTACCAAAGAACCCGTTACTCTCTTCAGACCACAGATATTATTCCGTGACCAAAATACGACAAGTTCCTTCGAACAAAGCGTTCTTACTTACTCTATACGTTATTGCAACTAATACAAAAATGTTTGTACCCTTCAACACAATAGTCTGCTGCATTGTTCTGCACAACAGTCTGCTGTACTGTTCCGCACAATAGTATGTCACACCACAGTTGTGCCATGTAGCCTGCTTGCAAAATACAGCAATAGAGGATTTCGTTTACGTTCTGCGTCCCTGTGAATGTGAGTTAATTGTGTTGTTTGACGAAGAGTTTTGTTGGCTGGACACGCTGTTGATGTAGTTTCTGGGATCACCTTTATCTGCAAGTGAACACAGTGTTCATAGAATGATTACAACGTACTATATGTTTTGCACAGGTAGAATGAATGTGCGGAATGAATGTAGTCATTCATGGCTAGCTCCCTAAAGTAGCTGTTTGTTATGTACACAACACCAAATTGAACAGGAGTCCAGTTGAACTGAACTCTACACAAAAAATACAATAAGGGGTGTGCAGCAAACAAAGGCACAAAGAGCACATGACATGTTTATAGAGCTAATCGCGGAATTGAAATGATGAAGTTGGGACAGGTCGAACATAAACAAGCTTGTCTCATCCTTGTGATTTGAAGTGCTACGCTGAACTTTCTGAAAATGTTACACCAACAAGGCCAAAAATTTTCCCGTGTTAAGTTCACATTACATTCTCTCGTTCCCCGTTCTGCAGATTTCTTTTTGTTGAGCCAATCTGTACATGCAAAGATGTTTCAAACTATGTGTAAAATAATGAGTGTAAAAAGTTTACTTGGACTTGCAATTATTAACATTGCATAGAAGTGTTCCCACCTAAGCAGATGGCAGTCGCAGCATATGTTGGCAACAAGTCAGTGAGGGTTGATCAGTTCTTCAGCTGTATACATCATCGTGAAGATGTTGTTCCTGGAAGTTACTGTTTGACAACAAATCAATCATTATTCTCAGTCCCCCCCCCTCCCCTGATCTGTCTCCAAGCCAGTTTAAAGCACTCTTAATATAAAAGCTATGCGTTATTGTCCAGCAGTTAAACTAAGTCTTGGAACAGGCTGCATTGGTGGCAATAGCCGCATCCCCCCTTTGCAGTCTTTAAACCTCTGAACTCTTTCTGCCCATTTTGCCAATAGGAGTGGCGTTACTATACCCCAGTGTACTTTGTAGAAGACCTTCCTCCGATCATGCGCAGGTGTGCGGTTCGTCAACGTATATCCCAAAAATTACCGAAAAGCACTGAAGATTTGAGTGAGGTTATCGGTAAAGTATAAAGCGAAAATTGCGCCGCAACTTCCTTGGGCAAAACAAATGAAAAATGGTCACCGAAACTTACAAAACGTAAAGAGGATGTTGCTTAAGTTTTCCATGCAACATGTTCTGACACAGAGCTTGTTGAACGCTGCTGAGCGACAAGACATAGCTGCAGCCTGAACAATTTGACTATGCCACCTCGTGTACAAAGTTGAGAAAACAGAAAACTTATGGAGTCGCCGTCCATTCGTTATTATGTATCAGCTTCCAACAACCCCGGCCTTCTATCTATAAATGTTTACAAGATAATATGTGACCAGTGAACTGGTTGAACTTTGCACACCGATTGCCAGCATATATTGACAGTGCTACTTGCATAGATGGCACAGCTTTCATGTCACTTTGTATTTATTTGTTGTGCAAGGTCAGAGTAAACAATTTAGACTTAATCCACAAATCCAGAATGTATGGGGGGGGGGTACTTTGTGTTTTCACTGTGCTGCGTTATCTTACAGATGTGTGGGTCATACCTGTTGCAGCATGCGAAACGAATAATGAAGTGCACTACTACACGCTTCTTTGAACACAACTTTGGCAGATGTATTCAGAAACATAATTGTCATAAGTGCTAAAAGGCCGCTTATGAAACTGTGTGAATGGTTCATGAACAGCTCTACTTGGCTCCTTCTTGAATGTCTGAAAAGGAAGTACAAAAAACTTTGTAGCAGCAGCCATGTTCAAAGTTTAAACCACTACGGTGTCTACTACATACATCACCTCTGTTCACACCACTATTTCATGAATCACAAATCTAGACGGTATTTCTGGACAAGAACAAATCCCATGCAGAACAAGCAGCAGCATGCTACGAAGACCTATTGCTGTAGTAGACAAAACCTCAACGTTAAACACACTATATTCTAACTGCAAAAGAATTCATTGACTAGCATAACAAATTCCGTTCAATTAGTGCCAAGGTGTGACAGTTACAATTTCTGTAACTACTTACACAAAGGAGAGTTATGTGGGGTGAACAAAAAAATTTTGCATTATATTATGAAATCTTACACAAGGCAAAGCATACTGCAGACCACTGCAAAGGCCTACGTGCAGCAGGTAAAACATTGCAACGGCACCTTTGGAGCGAGAAACAGGAGCTGTGAGATACGAGGATCAGTTTCGTTGTCGTTACCGTAGCCTCATCCCATCGGATGGGTACACGTCGCCTTATTCATACATCGTGGTGGAGGTATTAGCCTGAGGAAGACAATAAATAATGCATCAACACAAATAGTGAGCATTGAATTAGGAAGCAAGGCTTGCATATATAGTTTTTAATTCAATAAACACTACATGACAGTTGTAAATCTCATTATGGCTGGAGCTAACATTAAGAAGGGGGGTCGAATGAGTGTCATCGCTAAATTGTGTTGTCCAAGCCAATGTTTATATAAAACAATTTGTCTAAGTTGTGGCAGCAACCTTTATGCAGTTTGCTGTCTCGGTAAAGAAAAGTGCTGTTGTCAAATGACAAGCTTCAACATTCGTTCAATGATTTTTTTTCATCAGCTATACATGTCAACACATTCATTACAAATCCTCAGCTTTAACAAATACTTTTATTGTAATGATACTGAGTGCAAAACTTAAGCTGCAGAGAACAAGGCACTTAGCAGGTTTGTGGCTGCTCAACAGTTTTATAAAAATATCCATGATGCTAAAAATTAGCGATTTGACAAGAGGACATCTATTTACCAGAGCAGCAAACCATATCAAGGTTACTGCCACGACCTAGACAAATATCTGTTGAAACATTCAAAACAACCTCATTTTGAAAAGTATTGATTTGCTCCAAAAACAAACTTTCTTCAATAATTTGACCCTCATTAAAGCCCCTCCCCCTACCCTCATCTTAACTGTCATGTAGTGTTTGATAGATTTTTAAGATATGGACAGTAAGCCTTTCTTCTTAATTTAATGCTCACCCTTTATGTTTATGCTTTAATGACTGTCTTATCAGCCAAATAACCCAGGGTAAAAATTTGTGAAGGCGTCTTCAATTTTTAGAGTCGGAAGTACTTTTAACTCTTGGTAAATGTTATTAAAACAAACATTGTAATTTTATTCTACAAGAAAGAATCACTCTTGTAAAAATATACAAAAACACTGCATTTTTCCAAGTTTTATTTGATTGATAAGTGGAGTTTATTGTCCCAAAATCACCATAAGAGTATGAGAGACGCTGTAGGGAAAACGTCCAAAAACGTTGACCACCTTCCAAATTTCCGTCTCGATCCCGACTGCAGTTTAGCTTTATCGAATTTAGCTTCATCGAACGTTTCGTGTCCCGCAAACTTTTGCTGTTGATGGTACATATTGAACATACAGAATTTTTGGTGTAATGAACACTTATATATCGACAGAAGCTGCAGACTATTTCACAGATGACCATTGCAAACTATAAATCAACAAAGCCATGTAGTGCATGAACTGACCATTCATAATTGAAATGTAAACAGCTACTAAACAACCACGCCATCTGAAATTTCTGATAACTGCAAAATTGTAAACTGTGAGCACGTTGCCACAAATATTGTGTTCACTTGATCAAGTCACCGCCTATAAAACACATATTGTAGCTGTTTTTAGTTTATCACTCGGCTTCTCCGTCGTTCTCATTGTGAAGAGGGGAACGCATGCGTTACCATCATGACTACAGTCACATGGCAACAAAGCATGGCGTCAGTGATTGTGCAATCAACATGCAGCTATCAACTAAGCAAGGCCTCGTTGATGTGCCACTGTGCTACATCGGCATAGTGAGGAAGTACTGTGCAAGGCATAGGTGAGATAAACAAATATGCAGCACGCCTCACAACAACACAATCTATACGGCGTAAAATTAAGACCAAAACACTATTTAATATTGCAGAGAAAACCAACCGATAGTCAGTGCAAAATCACATCTCTTTGCTAGCGAAGAACTGGTCAGGCATGAATGGGTCACCATGATTGTTTTTTGAAATGAAGTTTCTGTGATACTCACACAATGCGATGGCTGCAGCACTCTGTATGAATTAGCAAAACGGTCAAGAAAGTGATAAAAAAGAAAGACAGAGCCAAAGCTGCCTAATGGCACTTTGAGAGAATGTAAAACATACTGTGCAGAAAATTACTTTTGCAGACATATTCCTAAAAGCCATGAATCTGGGAATTAACAAGCCTACTCTATGTAACATAGGAATGTCTCACACCTTTGCAAGAATTTTACAGTGGTGGCTGCACTGTCTGCGTAGTCCAGAAGCGGCCGGCCGATGGCTCTCAGGCATCTGATCTGTTCGTTGAAAAGAACTTGTGGCTCACATCCTTGTAGCACTGCTTTTTGGAGGTGCTTCCTGCGATAACAAAAGTAGCACAACAAAATTATGCTCTGTAAACACTCACATGAGATCCACATTAGTGCCTTTAAAAAAATTTTCAGCTATGGTCTGAACCACATCAATACTCGCTTCTGGTATAATGGAGCACCTTATTGCTTTCCCTGGGCTGGTTTCTTGTTTTTGTCCATGAGACAATCCAGCTGAAGTTAAGCTTTAGTTGCAGAGGAAGCAGTTGAAAAGCATAAATTTATGATATAATATAAAAAATTGAATAATTTTGCATAGCATTTCAAGTTTTATTTCTTGTAATGTCCTAACACCAAGAAATGAGTGAGCAAGCTGTGACGTTAACGTGTCACAAAATAATGGAGTTTCTGGAAAATGCAATATACAGCTAGGTATTTCTGCTATCGAAATGTGCTGTTACTGCTGACTCTGTAGCTGCAAGCTCCTGCTGAATCTACTCGAGTGCATTTAGCAAACCTGTGTAATGATACTGACAGACAGAGAAAACCCAGTTCTCACTCAGCTGCCCCCAACACAACATCATTTTGCTTCACATAAGGGTTCCTGGTATGCAGGCTCTAGATGCATGCACTTTGTGGCTATGTCGTACCACATTGAACGTGATCGACATCTGCTCGAACCACGTGAGCAGCTGAAAAATGCTCCATTGTGCAATTAGCTGTAACAATGCAGTATTGCTAGCTACCAGTCTCTTCACCGTACACCCACAACAAGTTTTGGCACCAGCAAGGTTACAATCAATAAATCAATCAATCAATCAGTCAATCAATCAGTCAATGTTTGTTTATTAGCATCAGAAATGTTCAATGTAAGTATGCAAGAGGAGGTCCCAAGGTAGTACACCACAGGCGGGACCTCCTATGTTAATACAATACAAAAGCTAAAATATGAATAACGAAAGAGCAAGTCACAGAACATTTCGAACTGTTTTTTTTTACAAACGAAGCAAGATATCGAAAATTAACAAAATCTAGCAGTTATACGTTTACTAGAGACGTTTTAAATTTTCTCTTAAAAACATGAATGTGCATTAAGTCTTTCACATCAAGCGATAAAGAATTCCATAGGGGAATTGATGAAAAAACAATGCCCATTTTTCTATATATAGTGCGAACTCTAGGTTATAACAGGTAATGGGCGACCGTGCATCTAGTGTTATTGGAATTATCCAACAAGGTAATAGGAAATAGGTCGATAGTGAGGGTGCGGTGAAAATTTTGAAAAACAAAACACACACATTAAAAACGTACATTTGGGAGATGGGTATTACGTCAAGGTGGCAAAAAACCGCATGTGATGGCGCTTGATGTGAAGCGAAAGTTACGAGTCAGATTGCTTGTTTTTGCAATACCTTTAACGGCAAAATGTGCACTGAATATGAATTACCCCATGATGTTGTGCAACAACTGAGATGACTGTGTATGAATGCATGATATAATGCCTTCAGAGTTTGGATGTTAAAACACATTCGTGACTTGACCAATGCCCTGATTCCGTACGAAATGTTTTACAAACAAAATTGATATATTGCTGAAATTTCAGATATGTGTCCATTACAACTCCTAAAAATGACGTATGATCACTTAAAGAAATAACTAATGAGTTCGCATAAAGGTAAGGAATGAATGCTAGTTTTTAGTTTGGTGAATACAAAAGCATAAAACCGGTTTTGGAAGGATTAATCAACAATATATTATAGTTGCACCAGTAAACAAGACAATTAAGGTCAGCTTGAAGTCTTGACATGAGATTCGCTAAATCCAAGTGATAAAAAAAGAGAGTCGTGTCATTAGCGTAAAGTAAACAAGAAGAATAATTAAGGCAACGTGGTAAATCATTTATGAATAATAAAAATAATAACAGACCCAAAATTGAACCTTGCGGAACACCTCTTGTAATGGGGTTGGGACTGAATGTAAAATTTTGGACCGAGACCATCTGAAACCTATTAAGAAAAAAGCTCTGTAATAGCGTTAATGCAGGAACAGTTATGCCATAGTACTGTACTTTGCATAATAGGATGAAATGATCAATACTTTCAAATGCTTTAGTAAAGTCAACGAAAACAGATCCTGCGATGTTACCATTATCAATGAATGATCTGATTTTGTCAGTGAAACAAGCAATTGCAGTATCAGTGGAAAGACCAGCCCTAAAACCAAACTGACAAGGAGGAAGTTTGTTATATTTGCTTAAATATTTAGATATTCTTATTACAATTAGTGTTTCCAAACTTTTATTTAGGAAGGGAAGGAAAGATATGGGCCTGTAATTACACATGCTGAGGGGATCACCTTTTTTAAATACTGGCACTGCCTTCGGAACTGTTAAATTATCCGGGAAAACACCATTCTTCAAACAGTGGTTAAAAGCGTGGCTTAATATAGGCGCTACAAGAGATCTTACAAGTTCAATGTGCTTTGAATGGATGTTGTCTAACCCAGCTCCGGTAGCTTTTAATCCAAAAAGAATTGAGGAAATTTCAGAAGCACATGTAGGAAAAAGAAACATCGACTGAGGACTGTGAGAAAACGGAATCACATAGTCTGAGGAGAAGGGGACTGCAAGGCTAGTGGAAAAGTGTACATTAAAGGCGTTGGCCATGTCAGTGGCGGCAGTGAGGGTGACGTTGTCGACACGAATAGAGGTCACTTTTCTGCGCGACTGAGTGGAATGCAAATTTTTTTTTTAAAAGCTGCCATTTTCCCCCTGAGTTATGTCCACAGTTCTGTTGTTCCCGCTCATAATAAATTTGTTTACCCTTTCTAAAGAAAGTGGCTATTGTGCTGGGTTAAGTTTATAGCGTGATTTCTAGCGTGAATTACAAGGCTGACATTTCGTCTTTCATATAGGTTCTCTTTTTTGCGAAGAGATCGTATCAGTGATTGTGATAACCAAGGGCACCGTGGGGCGAAGTAGCGTCTGTTAGATGATTGCAATGTAGTTAAACGCTCAACTGCTGAATAAATAGCGTCGTAGAACCTGGTCAAGGCCGTTTCAGGATCATTCGCGGCATATACACTGAACCAATCTTCATCGGCAATGAGCATGCAGTACTTGTCTGAATCAAAGCGATACTTTTGACGTATTATGTTGCTACGACAGGATCATTCACGGCATATACACTGGACCAATCTTCATCGGCAATGAGCATGCAGTACTTGTCTGAATCAAAGCGATACTTTTGACGTATTATGTTGCTACGAGTGATGACCTGTTAAAAATGTAGAAAGTCGGGAAAGTGATCTGCGATGTCACTCTCAATGACACCGGCATGACTGACGTCATTTATGTTCGTGAGGATGTGATCGATTAATGACTGAGCCGTTATCAGAACAGCGTGTTGGTACAGATATTAGCGATTTAAACCCAAAACTATAAAAACAAGTCTTATACTCGAGGGCAGAATGGTTAGAGGAATCTAGTAAATCAAAGTTCATATCGCCCTTAATTATTATATTCTTGCGCTCAGCAGTAAGTTTATCAAGCAAGTGATGAAGCAGATTACAAAAAGCAGAGGGGTCACTGGAAGGGGATCGATAGACAGTAGCTAAAATAGTTTTTCGTTGATTCTGACAAAGACCCGGCACATCAATTTCCAACCAAACAGATTCACATTTCGCCACATTTAGGTTTAAATCATTACGCCTTTTATTCAGAGTGTTGTTTGACATGAAAATGGCGGAGCCACCTTGACGATCATCAGTTTGGTGAGAATATTTGCTTACATAACCGGGAAACCATACAAGTCCCCATGACCAGGTGATAACCAAGTTTCGGAGCAACAGATAGCCGAGAACTGATGATTAAGACAAGCTAGTAGGGTGGTACTACTGTCATGATTTTCAGGAAGGCTACGAGCATTGAAAGAAATCGAAGAAAAACCCCAGTTCTGCGAAGAAATGTTATTAAAGTCACCCGGAAGAAAATAAGCCATTATGTTTTCTTTTTTTCAAAGCCTACGTTATTTCATGCCTATACGTTGAACACATGTAAATCAACATCACTGACAATTCTGTGCACCACACTATCGAGAGTTTGTCTTGCCTTAATAACACAATTGTCAGTCTACAGAAAAGCCCACTTCATTTGTTTCTTGAGTGCAAGTGCTTTAGAAAACAGTCACTTATTATCAGATGCCAGGTGCTCATTAACGTATATTGTCTTTTCCTGCGCTGCCGAAAAACCGAGCAAGTCTGTTTCTGGGCGAAACTTCTGGGCCTTCTTCAGAAACTCTGTGTGCATGTCCGCGAGCAGAAGCGCACAATGATGTTTTTGTTATTTATGTCGCGCGTTGGTACTCTGTGTACAGTATCAATGTCCTTAGGTTTGATAGCACAACCAACCTTTTCGCCGAGAAGCTCGACAATGTGTCTGCAGTTTTCGCCTTGCGCTGTTAGAACACCTCTTAGTTCCAAATTATTGAGGTGAGAGTACTGTTTCAAAATGTCTAATCTTTTGCAGCAGCATATGATTATTTTCTTTTAGGTTCTTATTGTCAGATATGAGGCTGCTGTTTTTCGACTTCGCAGCTTCAAACTTACTGCTCTTGAAATCCATGGCTTTCTTAATGTCATCGACCTCAGATTGCAGTTTGTTCACACTTTCAGGGTCACACCCAGTCACTACAGATTTTACAGATTCCAACGTGTCATGAACGGTAGCTAATTTTCTTTCAATTGACACCTTAAAGTCTTCAAACTCTTTGGAAAACGATGCAACGGTAGGAGCCATATCAAAATAAGTGATCAGAGCACTGCAGTCAGGGGGGAAAATAAATTAAAATAAAACGTAAGAATGAAGCACTTGAACCACCAGTGTAGGAAATGTAGACGGTTTAGATGACTGAAATACAGCAGTCTGCAGGCTCTAATCGCTCACTCAAATGATGCTGCTGGATGGCCACGGGTCAGCTTAAATATCCTGAATACAGGCACAGCGGCGACACCAGTGGCGGAGACAGCAGATAGCAGTAGTTGATAAAATCCAGTTGCTTGTGAAACATGTGTTGATGTTGCCGGATTGCCGGTTCACCAGGAGGGCGATATGTAACTGACCCGCAGATACGGCAGCGTGGCCTGTGTAGGAAAGGTAGACGGATTAGATGATCGAAATAAAGCAGTCCGCAGGCTCTGATCGCTCGCTCGGATGATCCTCTGATCGCTCGCTCAAATGATAACCAAGGACACAGTGTATACAAGCGTCTGAACACAGTATTCAATGCTAGCAGCTGCATTCTCTATTTTTGTATCTAGATGAATAGAACGTGCACACAGTAGCCAATAATTGCACTAAGTAGAAAAGGCCATTTTAGGTATTCTATAAAAATCATAGACAAGATCCAGGCACATCACTCAAGCCTGTTGTTTACCATTATAAGTGAAAGTGTGCTTGCAAATGTACACAGAAAAATTAGCAATTGACCATGAAAAATGGTAAAAACTGGGTTTACGTTTGGCAGAAACAAATCCCATATAGTAAATGCAGTCCAAGACACTGCAATGATAAGGTTGCAAATTTCAAAGTGGGTCACTATTCTTCACACTATGCATGCATTTACAAGAAATATAACAATCCTTGCTTCAAGAAACACTAAAGTGTTATAGTTTTTGCGAAATTCCATTTGCCAGTACCCCATTATACAGAAAAACAACACTTTGCGAAACCAAGTCACGTTTTCAGACGAAATGCACTCGCCATGGTGACAAATTGGTGGAGTAATCTTCTACATTATGATTTATTGGAACTGAAAACTATGGTAACAATAATTTCTTATTATAGCTATCAAGAGCCTTTCTACTGTTGTTTATGTGAGGCAGTTTTATGTCAGTGGGAGATCACAAGAGTAAGTGCCACATATTAATGAGGGAACAAAAACACGGTGACTGGTTGGGCAGCAATTTTCAACTATCCTTAATCATGAAAACCATTGCACTTCTTCCTCAAATAAAGGTTGCTAATAATTAACACTTTGGCATGAATAATGTTAACTCAGTAGGTAGCATACATTCTAATGTTACTCTGTATACCCTCACTTA
Organism: Rhipicephalus microplus; assembly: GCF_013339725.1. Classification (NCBI taxonomy): domain Eukaryota; kingdom Metazoa; phylum Arthropoda; class Arachnida; order Ixodida; family Ixodidae; genus Rhipicephalus; species Rhipicephalus microplus. The sequence goes on from NC_051167.1 coordinate 188,951,717, forward strand.
TTTTGAAATATTCTCACTTCGACATGACTAACTCAAAACAACACTCTTCATTAAATGGAACTTTGTAGATTACCTTTGAGTTAGCCACAGATGCTGGATAACCACCTCTTATGGGATGCTTGGCAAACCATGTGGTCCGCACTGCACAGTCCGTCAGGGCACTTCTGTTTGCTACCTGCAGTACGCAGCAAAAAACTTAGGCATTCAAACAAAAACAAGGCAAGCAGCATTTCGTCCTTAGGAGATAGAGAGGGGTTGAGGAGTAGTGCAGCATATTTATTCATAAGCTACACACTCATGCATTAGCTGTTTTAGTTTGACGCATAAACAGTATAAATGAGTGAAAATGGTTAGAGGAGAGAAGCGGCCACATATTTGAAATCCTCCAAAGAAGGCAGAAACACTCACTTAAGATTTTACAGTATCTATTCTGTGCCATCTATAAAAAGTACGCAAAGTGCTGAATTTCACTAACACTTGCACACTATAAACCAATGTGAAACGACAACGTATGGCACTCGCTTCGCTGTCCAGCTGGGGCTACCAAAATTTTCTGAAGTTGCATAGACATCAAAGTGGTCTGGCCAAATTTAAGTATACCCATTCAAGCAAGCACCACTGGCTTCAACTCCAAGTGACAGCACCAAATGAAGTCATTTAATAGTGGCATGCGACCAATGCTAAATACCTAAGCCTTTGAATAAAAAAATTCAAGTATATTTCAGCTTCAAGTTTTATTTCAACTGTTATTTCTTCCGCGTCTCACCTTTTCTCTGATGCTGGGTATCGAGATAGAGGCAAAATATTTTCAAAATATAGCATTACAATATGTTTATCAGCAACAGTCATACTACATTATACCAAGTAATGCTAGCGATATCACTGCAAACATTCAGAGCAATGATGACGGCACATCTCAGAGACCTTCGCAGTCTTTCACTGAGCTGCAGTTAAAAGTGGCAGCCGCTAAATGAACTTCGAACCCCTTCTCTCAAAAACCGAGTGAGCTGCTTTTCTCCAAAAAACTTGCGGGTGCAAGGTGCAGGCATTGACGGAAGTAGATATAGCCCCAGCAAGGAGGCTATACCGCTCGGAGTTGATGTGCCGGCACTCTTGCCAAACCGTTACGGCGAAGGCAGCTTCTTCGTCCCTTTTCGCCCTATGAGCTTGGGAAGCGCCCGTGCTAACGCGCTGTGCATCCCTCGGTGTTGCTCCGATGAGGCGATCTCTTCCGTATGGTGTTTCTGTTTTGTTGTTTTTTAATGCAATTGTTTCTGATAACTAAATAGCGAAAGCCGCGATGTGCCACAGCATAGGTCACTGGCACCCAACTGAGACAAGATAATCACTAACAGACACTGCGAAAATAGCGAGAGCTAAAAGGACAACAAGCTGGACGTAACTTAAGCAACTACTGCCGGCACAAGATCTGCAAACGGTGAAGTAAAGGCTGCCGGCAGAATGTGCCGCGCTAATATTTATAAGTGAATTATTGCAATCAGATACAGCCCAGCTGTCACACTCCTGATGATCAAAGTGGCTTGTTTATCTACACGAAACACACCAACTGAACTGTGGTCGTGTCACCTGATGACGCAACTGCTACGAAAAGAATGGGATGCGCAGTTTTGTAGGTCACTCACTTGGGAAGTAGAGGAATTTTCGTCAACTATTACGCAATGCGTACTGTAACACGACACGTGACAGCAGCTATCAAGCCCACTTCACTAAACCCCTGGTACCAACTTCACGGTCAGGGGCACGCGACACCGTTGCCCAGAATTCGCAAGGACGCCGTAAACTCGCACGCGAAAAAAAAAGCCGCTTTCGAGTAAGCCTGTGTGCGACTTCGAAGCAGCGTAAACATTCAAGGCATGAGCATTTTGTCGGCAGTTGTAGAGGCCGAAGGCGGGGACAATTCGCGAGAGCCATAAGATAGGACATATCTGATGGCTGAATCCGCAAAACTTGTTCGTTGGTCAGCTTGGCGGGAAAGCTCCGACACAAAGGGGACTCGAAGTAATGAAGTTTATGACACCTTGCGCAAGCGTTTGGTGGCATATTGTCCGTCTTTACGCAACCACAGGTTAGACGATCAGAATAGGACAACGAGTGCGCGTCTTAGTGTGACAAATAACCGTTGAACACGGTCATTTCTAACTAGTCCTTGACCGTGACGTTCCGCCGTGACAAGCGTCCATGTTGGCTGGCGAGCGCCACGCATGCGTGACCTTGCGTGTGCCGCATCATGGAATTTTCCTTCCTCGATGCGCTGCGTACATACATCACGTGACCACGTCGGAGAGACGTTATCGCGAGCCGGTGCGCGCGGCTGTGTTCTGGTTTCGCGAAAGGGCCCACGCTTGAAAAAGTTTCTTGTCGAAACAATATTAGAACTTGGCAGTTGCGGTATAAGCTCACTGTATTCGCTACACCTTCCTTGCAGTACAATATCCTGTGTACTTGAGAATAAGATAGTTCGTAGAAATGGCGAGCTTGTCGTAGTTATCTTGGGCATGCAAAATTATTGTAAGTACACCATGAAATTATACGGGCGCGCTGTTTGACTGACCAGATGAACTCACGCATTCAGTTGTGCAAAGCACGTATACGCTATCTTCTTGCGTGCCCTGCCGTTCTGACCACTTTTTTATTGTGAAACGAATAAAATAGAAAAAAATCTTTACCGAGAATAAAAAATGATTGTGCACCATCTCTGTTAATTTCAACGCACTTCGTTTTTTTATTTGTTCTTGTATGCACAATCTGACAACCCTAAAATGCGTGATGATAGGACACATGAATTTTCAAATCAGAGGGATCACAATAATTCGAAAATTGCCGCAAGCTCATAACAACGTGTGGAATTCATTATTACATCGATATTGGTTTCAATGACATATCAGTGATGATAATCAGATGAAACCACTAATGTTTATATGCTCTCTTTGGCAAAACAACCTGCTCACGACAATGCCGCTGTGCCGTATTATCAATTATATCAAACAAGTGTGCCTGCTGTGTGTTCGTGCTAAAAAAATGGGAGGAGGGGTAATGCGCGTGGCATGTAATCCTCGAAAAGAAAGAAGACGAGAAATACTTGCGTTCCAACATCCCTTTATTAGTATGAGGGACTTCGTGTGGTAGTGGTCTCTAGAAATTTCACTATCTGCCATTCAATGAGATAATGAATAAGAATTATAAAAAATTACCGAAAACACGGAAGTCCTGTTGGGAAGACGTGCATGTTACGCTAAACAAAGTTCGCAAATTTTTGAGTAATTTGGTTGTATTTTTGGTAGATTTTCATTGCGCGGCGGCAGCACGTGACCCTTGCCTTCACATTCTCCGAGACGCACGCAGGGTGCAGGTATTCAGACTTTTTTCTTCCCTTTTTCCACCTCTCCTTTCATCCAACTCTTTCCTTACACAAAAGCGCTGATGCTTTATCTCCAAGCTGGGAGCATTACTCGCCGCCAGTGCCGTTCGTAGTGGGGTCATTCCACGCCAAACCTACCAGCTATTTTGGCAACCACCTCAAATCTAATCGAAGAAATATCCTGTTGATTTACTGCATTGAAAGCAGTGAATGACTAGACTATTTCTGGAAGAAATAAATTGTGCTCGCTTGAGTGCTTTCCAAATTTATCAAAATGTCGTACGGCTGTTGTTCGTAAAAACGTTACTTTTTTAAAGTGTCACTTCCTCTTTCAATACCAAGTTTTGTTTATATAATAAGTAATGATGACTGTGCAAGGTGTTTTAAGCTAATCATTATTAGTGCAATTTTTAGGCCACATACACTAGAAGAATTTAGCCAAAAGAGGTTATGTTTGCAGTTTTTATATTGCATTACTGCTTTTATAATGAATATCAGAGAAATTAATAATTACTCCATAAAAGGTATAATTTGCAAAAAATTACCTTTGCACCCTTCAAGTCTGAAAACTTTAGGAGAAAAAAGTCACAAATTTCCCAAAATCATAAACTTTGTTCACATTGAGGCCAATTTGCACCACATGGTGGTCTAATAAAGAAAAAATTTATATCCAACTGGAAAGCAAGTAAGCAGTTCTTTTGATATCCCAAGTTTTATCATTACAATATTTGTTTCATGGAAGAAAATATTGTCACGAGGTCGTGACGTGGCCGAAGACAGGAGACTTCGTGTTGGGATTTAACTGTTTATTTGGGCGAACCTGTGCCCGGTAAACGGAAAGTCCAATTACAGCAGCAGTCTCGGACTGATAGCGGTGAACGGAGCGTCGGCCATCGATCAACAACTGACAAGCAGCGAAGCGCGTCGGCATTTATACTCTTGCCGTCGAATGTTCTAGCGTTATCGCTGGTGGTGGCGTAGGTTCCAGAACAATCTGTACCGTTCGCACAGTGGGCGTGATCTTATCGAAATGATCTACTACAGTCCGGAACCTTCTCGAAAACTGCAGGCACGGTTTGCGCTGAGAATCGTGTGGTGTTTTGGGACGATAACAAAAACTTGGGAAATGGAAGGTGGCATTGCCCCCCCTCTGAAAAAAGGCATCGTCCCGATGCTTTAATAAAGATGAAGGTACAATAATAATGCAAGAAAGTACAATGAATAAATTATGATACAACAATAATACAAGAAAACACTGTTCCAGTTTGTTAACGCGCATAAAACGGCTTGAGGCGCGTGACATGGACGACTTGAGGTCGCGATCGGCGTCGTTGAGAGTTCGTGATGCCGTCGGGGACAATCTCGTAATCAAGTGGGCCGAGACGTCGAACCACCCTGTACGGTCCGAAGTACCGTCGCAGAAGCTTTTCACTTAGTCCACGTCAGCGTATCGGCGTCCACACCCAAACACGTTCACCGGGCTGGTATTCGACGAAGCGTCGTCGAAGGTTGTAACGGTGGCTGTCGGTCGTCTGTTGATTCTTGATACGGAGACGCGCAAGTTGTCGGGCTTCTTCGGTGCGTTGAAGGTACTCGCTCACATCGAGGTTTTCCTCGTCAGTGACGTTGGGTAACATGGCATCGAGCGTCGTTGCCGGGCTCCTTCCGTAGACCAATTTGTATGGAGATATCTGCGTCGTCTCCTGCACCGCCGTGTTGTATGCTGAGGTCACATACGGAAGAATGGCGTCCCACGTCTTGTGTTCGACATCGACGTACATTGACAGCATGTCGGCGATCGTCTTGTTAAGCCGCTCGGTGAGGCCGTTGGTCTGTGGGTGGTACGCTGTCGTCCGACGGTGGTTTGTTTGGCTGTATGCCAAGATCGCTTGAGTTAAGTCGGCAGTGAATGCCGTTCCTCTGTCGGTGATAAGGACCTCCGGGGCGCCGTGACGTAGGACGATATTTTCGACGAAGAACTTAGCTACCTCGGATGCACTGCCTTTTGGAAGGGCTTTTGTCTCGGCGTAGCGGGTGAGGTAGTCGGTAGCTACCACGATCCACTTGTTTCCGAAAGCCGACGTCGGGAACGGCCCCAGTAGGTCCATACCAATTTGCTGGAAAGGTCGGCAAGGTGGATCAATTGGCTGCAGAAGTCCCACTGGCCTTGTCGGCGGTGTCTTGCGTCGCTGACAGTCCCGGCATGTCCTCACATAACGAGTGACGTCGGTGGTAAGACGTGGCCAGTAGTACCTTTCTTGTATCTTCGCGAGCGTGCGAGAAACACCGTGGTGCCCTGCCGTCGGATCGTCATGCAGGGCCTGCAGGAGTTCTGGTCGCAGAGCTGAAGGCACCACAAGGAGGTACTTAGCTCAAAGCGGTGAAAAGTTTTTCTTTTGTAGAAGACCGTTTCGTAGAAATAACGACGCAAGTGCGCGCTTGAATAGCTTCGGGACTTCGGCGGTCCTGCCTTCGAGGTATTCTATTAGGGCCTTAAGTTCCGGGTCGGCCCGCTGTCTTTCAGCGAAATCGTCGGTAGTTATTGTTCCCAAGAAGTAGTCGTCGTCCGGGTCGTCGGGTAGCGGTTAGTCGACAGGCGCACGAGAGAGACAGTCGGCGTCGGAGTGTTTTTTGCCGGACTTGTAAATGACAGTAATGTCATATTCTTGAAGTCTCAGGCTCCATTGTGCGAGGCGACCTGAAGGGTCCTTCAAGGTGGCTAGCACACACAAGGCGTGGTGGTCGCTCAGAACTTTGAAGGGCCTGCCGTAGAGGTAGGGGCGAAATTTCGACGTAGCCCAGATGATGGCGAGGCACTCCTTTTCTGTTGTGGAATAATTTGCTTCTGCTTTGGATAGCGATCGGCTTGCGTAACTAATAACCCTTTCAAGTCCGTCAGCCCTCTGCACAAGAACGGCGCCAAGACCTACGCTGCTTGCGCCAGTATGTATTTCTGTCTAGGTGAATTCGTCAAAATGGTCAAGTAACGGAGGCGTCTGGAGGCGATGTTTAAGCTCCAGGAAAGCGCGTTCCTGTGGCGTTTCCCACTTGAACTCCACGTCGGCCTTGGTAAGGTTAGTGAGAGGATCGGCGATGCGGGCGAAATTTTTCACGAACCGCCTATATTAGGCGCACAGGCCCAGAAATCGGCGCACGGCTTTCTTGTCAGTGGGCGGCGGAAATTCGGCGATGGCAGCTGTTTTCCGTGGATCGGAACGAACTCCAGACTTGCTGATAACATGCCCCAGAAACAAGAGCTCCTCATACGCAAATCTGCACTTTTCTGGCTTCAGTGTGGGTCCGGAAGTCTTGATGGCTTGAAGTACAGCTTCAAGGCGAAGAAGATGCTCGTCCAAACTCGAGGAAAACACGACGACATCGTCCAAGTACACAAGGCAAGTCTGCCACTTCAATCCTCCCAGTACTGTATTCATAACGCGTTGAAAAGTTGCAGGCGCTGAGCAAAGGCCGAAGGGCATCACCTTAAACTCGAAGAGGCCGTCCGGTGTTATAAACGCCGTCTTCTCTTGGTCTCTTTCGTCGACTTCGATTTGCCAATAGCCAGTCTTGAGGTCCATTGACGAAAAATACTTGGCGTTATGGAGCCGATCAAGTGCGTCGTCTATTCGTGGGAGGGGATACAGGTCCTTTCTTGTGATTTTGTTCAGGCGGCGATAATCGATGCAGAAACGTAGGGTCCCATCCTTTTTCTTCACTAACACCACGGGGGACGCCTATGGACTCTTGGACGGCTGGATGATGTCATCCCACAGCATTTCATCAATTTGTCTTTTCATGGCCTCACGTTCTCGCGTCGAAACCCTGTACGGACTCTGACGGAGTGGTCTGGCATTTTCTTCGGTTATGATGCGATGTTTCGTGATTGGGGTCTGACGAATTTTCGATGACGACGAAAGGCAATCTTCGTATTGTAGGAGCAGGGCCTTGAGCTGTTCTTGCTTATCGTTCGGAAGTCTGAGATTGACGTCGAAAGCTATGGGAGGGGCTTGGTTCCTCTGAGCAGGTTCCGCAGAATTGGCGAGGGCGAAAGCACTGGTGGCTTCGACAATTTCTTCAATGTATGCGACCGTTGTTCCTTTGTTCACTTGTTTGTACTCATTGCTGAAATTCGTGAGCATAACCGTTGCTTTGCCTCCCCGCAGCTCTGCAAGTCCTCTTGCGACGCAAATATTTCGGGTGACCAACAGATGCTGACTGCCTTCAACGACGCCTTCCAAGTCAGGTGATTTAGGAGCACCGACTGAAATAATGACGCTTGAGCGAGGCGGATTGGTGACTTGTTCTTCCAGCACATTCAAGGCATGGTGTCCTGACTGCGTACGTGGCGGTAGTGCTTCTTCTGTGGATAACGTTATCGACTTTGTTTTTAGGTTGATGACAGCACCATGGAGGCATGAGAAGTTTATGACAAGGATGACATCTCTCGAGCAACGCTGTAGGACTACGAAGTCTGTACGATAAATACGGCCGTTAATGGTGACTCTCGCTGTGCATATTCCTGCAGGCGTTACGAGATGACCTCCGGCTGTGCGGACTTCAGGGCCTTTCCAAGCTGTCCTAACTTTCTTTAACTTCGCGGCGAACGACCCACTGATGACAGAATAGTCGGCTCCAGTATCGTCGAGAGTAGTCACACTGTGGCCGTCGATAAGAACGTCGAGGTCGCTAGTTCGCCGTCTCGCATTACAGTTAGGGCGTGGCGTCGGGTCAAGGCTGCGTCGGCTTGTTCCGCTGCTTTCATGTTGCGTCGTCAGGCCACTTTCGGTAAGTGAGCTTTTACCGTCAGGGCTTTGCCTGGTTGGCGTTGTGTTCGGAAAGCTCCGTCGCGGCGTCGTCGTCGTCGGAGGATCTTCGGTAGTTCGTCGCACAGCAACCGCACCTCCACCGGTTGCTGCCCTTAGTTTCCCGGATACGGGCTAGGAGACCGGCCCCGCGTTGGGCCGGAGTACTGCCGAGGGTGCGGTGACATGCGGCGGCTGGGCGACGGTGAACGGGAAGGACTTCGTGGTGTCCATTGAGTTCCTGTCAGGTAGTCGGCGATGTCACGTGGTCGTTCTCCTGGCTGTGGACGCGGTGCATTGAAGGCGAAGCCACGCAGTCCCATCTGTCAGTACTGGCAACGGCGGTAAGTTTGCCCGGCCTCGCCGCAGTGTTAGCACAGTGGGCGGTGGTCAGGGGTGCGCCAAACGTCGGTTTTCCTCGGCGCACTTCACTGGCCCGCTGGCGAACCGTAGGTCGTCAGTGAGGGTGGTGGCGGCGGTGGTGTCTGGCGACGGAAGTGCGACGGGGCGGCGTTTCGGCGTGGACGGGGAGGAGCGTTGTGGCGCACTGCAGCGGCGTAGCTCATAGTTTCTGGCTCGGGCATCGGTGTTTGGGGAATTCGAAGCGATTGCCGAACTTCTTCTCGCACAATGTCGGCGATTGAATCCACTTGAGGCTGCGCCGAAGACAACAGTATGCGCAGCTCTTCCCGCACGATCGCTCGGATCGTTTCACGCAGGTCTCCGGAGTTACTGGCTTAAGCAGCAGCGCAGTCTGCAGTCAGGCGACGATTATACTGTCTGGTGCGCATGTCCAGGGTCTTTTCGATAGTGGTCGCTTCGGCTACAAATTCTTGGACGGTTTTCGGTGGGTTTCTCATCAGTCCCGCGAAGAGCTCCTGTTTGACCCCTCGCATGAAGAAACGAACTTTTTTGTCCTCAGGCATGTCTGGGTCAGCGTGACGGAATAGTCGGGTCATTTCTTCTGAGAAAGTGGCGACATTTTCATTTGGTAGCTGAACGCGGGTCTCTAATAAAGCAGTGGCCCTCTCTTTGCGAGCGACGCTTGCGAACGTTTGCAGGAATGCGCCGCAGAAAACATGCCACGTTTGGAGCGTGGACTCCCAATTTTCGAGCCAGGTCCTTGCGGTGTCTTCCAAATAGAAGAACACACGACGCAGCTTTTCGTCATGGTCCCAGTGGTTGAGGGTGGCCACACGGTCATATGTTTCTAGCCAGGACTCCGGGTCTTCGAACGATGACCCATGGAAAATTGGTGGTTCCCTGGGTTGATGCATGAACATCGTGGGCTGGGATGCTGCGGTTGTCATTGTCGCTGAAGTCACGGTCATGGCCTTGGTCTTCCGCGCCTTGTCTTATAGAAGCTCGTACTCCGGTGGTAGCCCTTGCTGTCGGCGGCTTGTTCCCTGCTCCTGGTTGGCGTCGGTGTCTTCTCCGCGACGTGGGCTGGGTTCACGGCTTGATGGGGGCGTCCGGTACATGAACGAAGCAGCACCTCCACCAGATGTCACGAGGTCGTGACGTGGCCGAAGACAGGAGACTTCGTGTTGGGATTGAACTGTTTATTTTGGCGAACCTGTGCCCGGTAAACGGAAAGTCCAATTACAGCAGCAGTCTCGCACAGATAGCAGTCTTGGACTGATTGCGGCGAACGGAGCGTCGGCCTTCGATCAACAACTGACAAGCAGCGAAGCGCGTCGGCATTTATACTCTTGCCGTCGAATGTTCTAGCGTTATCGCTGGCGGTGGCGTAGGTTCCAGAACAATCTGTACCGTTCGCACAGTGGGCGTGATCTTATAGAAATGATCTACTACAGTCCGGAACCTTCTCGAAAACTGCAGGCGCGGTTTGCGCTGAGGATCGTGTGGTGTTTTGGGACGATAACAAAACTTGGGAAATGGAACGTGGCAATATTTTTGAAGTTTCCAGTTGGTGGCTATCTTCCCATTTGGTTATATGGTAGCTTCCCTCTTGTTTCCCATGGCCCCGGCATTCCTCAAGACACACAGGGCGTTTCCTCTCTTCCTGAGTATAAATCGACGACATGCCTCGCACGTGGGTGATGTTATCACATGTGTCCTTCGTGCGACTGAGATGGGTCGGCTTGCTTCCCCTTTGCTTCAGTCACGTTCGTAGTACTCGCTCGCGTTCATTTATCCGCGGCTAGAACACACGATTTGCGGGGGCTGTTAGCGATTTGGACTTTATATGGTGCGTGACGGCGATGCCGACAGCGGAAACACGTTAAGAGTATTCCTATCACAGTAAAACGATTAAAGAGGAACTATGAAAAATGAATGTTAGTCACACGCACCCAAGCTCTCTGTCCACACATCGTGCCCCCCAAAAAGTGGCCTGGTAGTGGCTTTTCGGCTAGCAATTAACTAATCAGAGCAGCCGACTTCGAGACTTTTTCATAAGGTCCACTGAAGAAGGACATTGTCTCCATACCTACAATAACAGCACTGCGTCTGTTAGCATCCACGGTCATTTTATCCTTCTTTGCACAAACTGTGAGACAACCTTGAGCCTTACATCAATCTATGACGTGCCCCACCGCGGTGGTCTAGTGGCTAAGGTACTCGGCTGCTGACCCGCAAGGCGCGGGTTTGAATCCCGGCTGCGGCGGCTGCATTTTCGATGGAGGCGGAAATGTTGTAGGCCCGTGTGCTCAGATTTGGGTGCACGTTAAAGAACCCAAGGTGGTCTAAATTTCCGGAGCCCTCCACTACGGCGTCTCTAATAATCATATAGTGGTTTTGGGACGTTAAACCCCACATATCAATCAATCAATCTATGACGTGTCTCTTACGGACAGTTTTTGCAGTGTAGCGTTGATTGCAAATACATGTTTGTTTATTTTGCTCGAATGTTTGAGATTCTAAATAAAATTACGTTGGTCTTCTTTATTCGACTATTTGAACCTAATTTTAAATGTGTTTTTGTGCTAAACCCGCCCATTTACTGAAGGCTTCTCTACGACGAGCTGAAAAATAGCGGGTGCCAAGCGAAGTCCAAAGGGCATAACCTTGATCACTAACAAGATCCCTGGTGTTCTGAAGGCAATCTTCTCTAGGTTGGTGTAGTCGAGCTCGATTTCCCTGAAGCCACAAGGGACCTAAACAGCGATGGAGCTCAAGAGGATACACATCCTTCTTTGTGATGTTGTTTAGGCGATGATAGTTTACACCGAAACCAAGGGTTAAGTCCATTTTTGCCAACACCGTGGGCCCACCGACTCTTGGACGGCTGGAATATGTCTTCATTCAGCATTTTGTCCACTTGCCTGTTTACGGCTTCACATTTTGGCTTGGACACTCTATGTGGGTTCTGAGGAATCAGTCATCCACATCTTCCGTTACGGCCCACTGTTCTTGATTGGAGTCTGTGGGAGTCTGTACGAAGACGAGAAGTAATCCTTGAATTTGAGAAGAAAGCTTTAGCACAGCATGGGATACATGACAATGGAGCTTGATTTAAGAACATTCTCGAGGCAATTAGTAACTAAAGCACTTTGCCGAAAAAGACAGTGCTAAACGAGCCTTTTACTTGAAAAAAAATGAGGCTTTTTTTATATATAATGCCGAAAACCGCAATCAAGAAATTGTTGTCTGTCGGTGTTCGAGCAATGTGCATTTATCAATCTCCATAGGCTGGAGAAAAGAGACTTGGTTTTCTTTTTTTTTTTCATGTTTTAGCACCTGTCTGTGTGTGACGGAACCGTCTTGCCTTTCTTACTTCCCCAACCAAATGACATACTGCAAAAAAAATCAACAGAAAAATTCTGACATTACAAACTAGACAAATAAAATCTATCAAATTTCGATTTTTCTGGCACATGCAAAACAGAAATTTCAGATCATCGAATTGTTTGAAAGGACTAACACGGAAAGCAATTTTGATTATTGTACTACAGGATGCAGTATGTGAAATCAAGTATGAAAAAGGCTTTTCATAAAAAGGTATAAACATATGATTGTAGAATTTGGCTGCTGTTTTTATGTTTAGGTACGTATTAAAAGTTATTGTAAAATAGTTAACCAAGGAAGCTTTTAGTCGTTTTGTATTCGCATAACGGCAGCAGCATACGCCCCAGAGCAAACACAACGATAATTGTTGTAGGTGTGTTGCGAATTCCCAGCACCAAAACTACAGCCATTCATCTACAACGGCACCTCAGTTTGGTGAACTAGAGGTGGTTTAATGGTTTTAATAGAAGGTTTGAGTGTTCGATTTGCACGAAATGCAGTTCATAAGGCACAGTCATTGTCGAGAGTGTCTATTTGCACCTCAAGAACTCTGATGATATAAGTCAGCACAATGTTAACATATGACCTGACGTAAAGAACGGCGCAGATCGAGACAGTCTTTCGCTCTGGCAAAATAGTGATAAAATAGAGAGATATTACACCAAAAAAAAGTGAGAGCCGCGCAGTGTGACGACTTAGAATACTGCCCCATCAGTGACATCACCCTACCACTGGCACTTGTAAATTTGTGATTCGTATACTACATCAGGTCAAATCTTGCCATTCATTCGTCTTGTACCTTGCTGTCATGTCGTTACACCTAACGTTTCGACCAGGAGCACGTAACATGAAGCCAATGTTCGGCACTTTGAGATACGATTCACTCATAATAACTCACCGCAATTTTCAAGTCTTCGCACTCACTCACGTTCATACTTACGTCTGCTCGCACTTATAGGCTGTAACTCACGTTCATACCCACCACTACTGACACTCATGAGTACTCACGCCTATTCATCGCCACAGATACTCACTCACGTCCATACTCCCGCCTACTCACACTCATATGTCTTTACTCACGTTTATACTCACGACTGCCCACACTTTTAGTTAGTGAATCATGATCACAATCACGCCCACTTACACTATTGAGTACTCACTGATGTTCATACTCATGACTACTCACACCCATAAGCATTCACTCACCTCTCACTCACGCCTACTCATACTCATAGGTCCTTACTCGCGTTCATACTGCCAACTACTCACACTCAGCTCTCAAGTTTATAGTCAATACTAATCACATTCAAAGTTACTCAATTTCACACTCACGCCTACTTAAGATCATGGTCACTCACTCACGTTCCCCATCCAGCCCAATCAGATCACCAGTACTCATGCTCATACTCACCACTACTCACACCCATAAGCACACACTCAATTCGTACTCACGCCTGATCACACTCACAGGCACTCAATCATGTACACACGCACGCCTACGTACGCCTACTCTCTCACTGAATTTCATACATCTACTCATACACGTGAGTCATGAGTATTCATCATCATCATCATCAGCCTCACAAAGTCCACTGCAAGGCAAAGGCCTCTTCCATGTTCCGCCAGTTAACTCGGTCCTGTGCTTGCTGCTGCCAATTTATACCCGTAAACTTCTTAACCTTATCTGCCCACCTCAGCTTCTGTCTTCCCTAACCTTATTGCCTTCTTTGGGAATTTATTTATTACCCTTAATGACCAGCGGTTCTTCTATCTACAAGCTACATGCGCGGCTCATGTCCAATACCTCTTCTTGATTTCAACTATAATATCCTTAACCCCTGTTTGTTCCCTAATCCACTCTGCTCTCTTGTCTCTTAACGGCGCACCTGCCATTTTTCTTTCTATTTCTCGCTGTATCTTCCTCAGTTTAAGGAACTCTCTTTGCTAATCTCCAGGTCTCTGCTTCGTTGATAAGTATGGGCGAGATACAGCTGTTATATACCCGGCTCTTGAGGGATAGTGGCAATCTACCTGTCATAATTTGAAAGTGCTTGACAAATGTGTTCCACCCCATTCTTCTTATTCTAAGTACTTTAATCTTGTGGTTCGGCTCCACAGTTATTAACTGCCCTAAGTTGACATAGTCTTTTACAACTTGAAGTGGACTAATACCTATCTCAAAGCGCTGCTCTCTTCCTAGGTTGATGTACATTACTTTCTGCCACCTTCCTGCTTCCCTTGTCAAACTACGTAATCATGAGTTTTAATTCATCTCATGAGTTACTAAGCAATGCAATGTCATCGGTGAAGGGCAGGTTACTAAGGTACTTTCCATTAACAATTTTTTCTAACTGTTCCCATTCTAGGGCTCTTAAAACCTCCTGTAATCACGTGGTAGATAGCTTGAGAGAGATTGTGTCCCCCAGCCTTACGCCCTTCTTGATTGGTATTCTGTTGCTTTCTTTGTGAAGCAATATAGTAGCAGTTGATCCCCTGCAGATTTCTTCCGGGATGTTTATATATGCTTCATCGACGCCCTCATTCCGCAGTGTCTGCATGACTGCTAATATTTCTAATGAATCAAACGCCTTCTCGTAATCTATGAAGGCTATGTATAGTGGTTGGTTATTTTCTGAGCGTTACTCTATTACCTGATTGATAGGATGATTGTGGTTTATTGTTGAGTAGCCTTTGCGAAATGCTGCTTGTTCCTTTGTATGAGTGAATTCTAATGTTTCCTGAAATCTGTTAGCAATTATCTTTATAAATAGCTTGTATACTACGGAGAGCAAGCTGATCAGCCTGTAACTATTCAGTTCCTTGTCATCTCCTTTTTTATGTATCAAGATGATGTTAGCATTATTCTAAGATTCTGGTACTCTTCCCGTCAGGAGACACCTCGTAAACAGGGTGGCTAGTTTTTCTAACACAGTCCTCCATCTTTCAGCAGACCTCATGTTACCTGATTCTCACCAGCAGCTTAGCCTCTTTTCCTGTTTGCATGCTCTCCAAGGCTTTTCTGACTTCGTTCATTACTGGTGGGGTGTCATCTGGGTTACTGCTAGTTCTTATAGTATTAAAGTCGTGGTTGTCCCGGCTATACTCTACAGATCTCTGTAAAACTCCTCCGCTATTTTAACTATATTACTCATATTGGTATTTATTTTGCCTTCTTTGTCCCTTGGTGCACACATCCGATCCTTGCCTGTTCGAAGTTTCCTCTTCACTGCTTTGTTGCTTCCTCTATTTTTTCAGAGCATGTTTGATTCTCTCCATGTCATACCTTTCTACATCGAATACCTTTGCCTATGAATCAACTTCGAAAGTTTTGACAGTTCTGTTTTGTCTGTTGTACTTGAGACTATCATGCTTTGACGATTCTTTATGAGATTCTTTGTTTCCTGTAGAAAGCTTGCCAGCGTCCTGTCTAACTAGCCTGCCTCCAACTTCCACTGCACACTCGGTATTGATACTCGTCAGATTATCATTCCTTGTATTAATGCTAAGGTTGGTTTCCCCTATAAGAGCCGAGTACCTGTTCTAAAGCGAGAATCTCAATTCCTGTACTTTCCCTCTCAGTGCTAGCTCATTCATTAGCTTCTTGCGTATCAGTTTCTGTCAATACTTCTTCAAGTCTAGGCGAATTCGAGACCGTAGCATCCTATGGTCACTGCATCGTACCTTGCAAACCACTTCCGCATTCTGCACGATGCCTGGGCTTTCACTCATTGTAAAGTCTATTTCTTTCTTATTTTCGCCATCAGGGCTGCTCCAAATTTACTTACGGTTTTCTCGTTTTTTGTAGATGGTATTAAAAATCCGTAAATTATTGCGTTCTGCGAATTCTACTAGTAGCTCTCCTCTGGCATTTCTACTACCGATGCCATAATATCCTACTGCCTGGTTTTCAGCCTGCTTTTTCCCTACCTTTGCATTGAAGTCTCCCTTCAGTATAGTATACTGTGTTTTTACCTTGCTCATTGCCGATTCCGCGTCTTCATAAAACCTTTCAACTGAGTTCTCATCATAGCTGGATGTAGGTGCGTAAGCCGGTACCACCTTCATCTTGTATCTCTTAGTGAGTATAATTTCGATACCTACAACCCTTTCATTTATGCTATAGTATTCCTCTATTCTTCCAGCTATGTTTCTGTGAATTAGTAACCCCCCTCCCAGTTCGCTTCTGTCAGCCAAGCCTCGATAGCAATGGTTGTGCCCATTCTGTAGCAAATACTGGGCCTCAACTGTCTTCTTAACCTCACTGAGCCCTAATATATACCATTTAAAAACCTCTAGCTGCTCGAATTGTGCAGCTATACTTGCCTCACTAGATAAGGTTTTAGCGTTAAACGTTGCCAAGTTCAGGTTCCTATGGCGGCCTGTCCGGATCGAGAGATTCTTAGCACCCTCTGCTGCGTTGCAGATCGGACCACTGCCGTGGTCAGTTGCTTCGCAGCTGGTGGGGACTGCGGGCCGTGAATTAATTGACGTATGCATGTGGGAGGCACCTCCCACGAGTATTAGCTAACGTTCATACTCACACCTATTAAAGCTACTATGTGCTTGCTCCCGTTTACACTCACGATTACTCTAGCTCATAACCATTCCCTCATCTTCATAATCACGCCTACTTACATTCATACACTCACTCAGGTTCATACTCGCGTATGCTTACAAACGCAGGCAATCAATCATGATATACTCAGGCCAACTCTCACTATGCACTCACTCTCATATCAGACAGATGTAGTGGCGTGTTTTAGTTGCGCAGCAGCTGTACGGACGCAGCCTGCCAGCCATTCGCAATGGAAGGCTGCGTTCGGATGGCTGTTGTGGTCGCGCAACTAACTCTGTCTATTAACACCTCACGCCCATTGCTAGTCGCGTGCTTGCTCATGCCCACTGACACTAATAAGTACTCACTGAGGTTCACTCTCGCCCAGTCATGCCCATCGGTACTCCTTCCAGTTCACACTCACTCTCATAAGTGTTCTCTCATTATGAAGTACGAACAGCGTGATATTCAACACGGGTACACAAGAGAAGACTCAGAAAAGCACTCACTAGGAACTGAATTTTTTTTCCTATAGAGGCTTAATTGTTGTAGACACGTGTGAGCAGATTCGGGTGCACGTTAAAGAGCATCAGGTGGTAGAAATTTCCAGAGCCCTTCACTACAGCGTCTCTCATAATGATATGGTAGTTCTGGCACATATCTATCTAGAAACTGAATTTTTAATCAACACGAAAGAAAAGTCTATCTAGTAAATGATGAAAAAACATAAAGCCTGGCAAAATGATTAAATGCGCTCCTCAGAAAAAAGATTATTCTTTCGTTGATAAACAGAAAGATACTATGCTGATACATAATGAACCTCTTGCGTCATATGGGCGACTTTGATGAATTCGCGAGATAAGTGGTCCAGATATCTGCCGCTGATTATAGTTTCCTCAAACAGGGGTGTGCAACTGCAGAAGCGGTAGACACCAGGACCAGCACACTCGTGAAATTATCGAAGCCGCCCGGATTGCGCAATAAAATTCATTCAAAATAAACTTGAATGTTCGATTTCTGCGCATGATCTCGACATTATTCGCAATGATCGTGGGCTGTCGTACCGTATAGCGTAATTCAGAAGCCTCTTTCAAAGATGATTAGTAGGCAGACGCTCCCGTTTTTCGCTGTGCTAGCCTCAGTAATAAAGCTTTAGCAAGAAACAAACACAAACCACTGAGTATGTTTCGTGCACCATAAAATAAAGCAGCCGTCCGAAACGCGATAAGTTGGATTCGTTCTTGCGAGATGCAAAAATTTCGTAAAAATGCCCAGCAACTCGTGCATTCGAATATAGCCCGACGAGTTCACCTATCACTTTCGGAAGGCTTTCTGAAGCCACGTTGGATAGTTAAATGTTACCGTCTGGCATTTGCAGTTGAAGCTCACATTGTTTTATGTGCGTATAGCATTCATCAGTGCTTGTGGTAGTGCCTGAATTCCATAACATTCATTGTACGTGGAAAGAAGAGCAGGCTCTTAATTTGCTGTTCCGAACCTTGGCTAACGCAGTGCCACTAGAGAAAGAGAGATAAGTTTATTTACAGAAAAAGTGCCACTAGATTTTTATGTTCGTTATTAGATGCCAGCGTACTGCACGCGATTCGCTGCTTGCCGGCTGTCAGAGCGAATTATTCGCCGTGCCCAGATGAACAAGGTGAGTGACGCGTTGTTGGTGTTATCGAAGTCGCTTGGTGGAGTGAATTCCTCAGATTACTTTTAGCAGTGGTGTTCAGAGACACAATCTTGACGTTCAGAATTTCGCACTGGACGAGAACGCACAGAGAGTGACAGCGACGATGAGCTATCCACTCCTTAGTCACTAGCAGCGTGTTGCACATCATGTTTCCTTCTGAGTTAACGTTTTTTCATGCTCGTACGTCACTTTGATTGTATTTATTGTTTAATGCTCTTTAGCGGGCTGAAAATCATCGTGTTCTTCACGTGTTCACGTTTTTTCATGCTCGTACGTCACTTTGATTGTATTTATTGTATAATGTTCTTTAGCGGCTATATTACAAAAAATGTTACAGAGCGCCGCATGCCGCCAACACACTCGAGCTCAACGAGTGAAGCGAAATGGTTAGAGCAATGAAACGTGCAGTTACGACTTCAGTCCACGCCTCTTGGTTAACTTCTCCTGCACTTTACCGGTACAGTCCGAACGACGTTGTTGTTCGATGAATTTTCATAATTTAGACGTTGCGAAAGTGTTCGCGTGTATTGATTTCGATATGCTTGTTGCGATCGCACTGAGTGAACAGGCAACATTCGTGTGCAGTGAATTGCGAATGGTTAGTCTGATCATGACTCTAACACAAGTGCTACCTAATGGGAAGTTGAATGCTTTTGTTGCGTTGAAGAAGCCACACACTGATTCTTACAGCGCAAGTAATGACGACGGCGTAAATTTGTTTCTAAACTATCGCCACGTTAAACATAAGTTTCATGCAGCCACGATAATGTAGCACTCACTAGTGCACAACTACTGCGATAGTTTCGTCAGGTAGGTCTGGCGAAAATGATCTTGGAGCGCCGTTCAGTTCATACGCCAATTCAAGTTAGCGCAGTTTTTTTTTGTAGCATGCGCAGGATTACACGCAAGGCTTCGTTGATGCACGGTCAACCAGCTAACACCACCACTTTACGCACTGCCACAATAAATGGGGCAGCAAACATTGAACAGTTCCTGTCATTCTGTAAAGTACCTTGGTCCGCTCCGATATACATTCATTTGACGATCCAAAATTCATCCAGTGGAAGCGGCACAGGGTGTACGTGCGTGCGTCTTATCTTTTCCATTGTGAGTTCAAGGGCTAATTATCCTCCCGCAGCCCCGTTGGATTATATGGCACGCCACCTGTAGCCCATGGGCGTTGCGAATTATCCTAAATACTTCCGAAGCTTGTCGAACATTGCAGCATAATATGCACAAAAATTGTTAACAGTTTTCGTGGCTGAAACTCCGTTGCATAGCAATTAATTTTCGAACTACGCTTTGAAAATGGGGATCTTGTAAACGTAAACGATTACAAATCACCATGGGAGATGAACACATCACCTTGCTAGAAAAAAAAAATGCATGCGCGGAAGGTGTAGCACAGCCGCAGCGAAACCTAAAAGAGCGGCTTTTCAGAAACTTTCAAAACACTCATTGGGTAACTACTGCCAATACACTTGCTTGATGCCCACTAGGGCATTATATTAAATTTTTTTGTCGTAGTACGCTGCCACTTGTTATGCTATTTTTCACCATTATTCTGAGAAGCGTGGTATCTCCTAAACACTTGCATGTAATTTTGTGTCAATTGTTCATGCAGTGCTGCCGATGATAAGGAATAATGACTTAAATGGGTATGCGCCACAGTTAATAGGGGAACAAGAACAAGCTTATGTAAAGAGTTGGAGCATTGAATGACCTTTTCGTGACGCCATTCGCATTGTGCGAGGACTGGCTGTACTTCCGCTGTTTTGAAACGCTTAATAAGTCGTATTAATGCAATTGCTTTCCCACCATCAAACCTGCCTAAGGCAAGTTTGCCATCAAGTCCCAAGCACCTGCGTAGCTCAGTGGTAGAATACTGGGCTGGTACCAAGCAGACCTGGGCTCTAGCCCCACTGCGTCATTGGTGCTAGTTTTTTTTGCGCAGCATTCCTAAGTGAACTTCTGCGACTTTGAATCTATCTATCTATCTATCTATCTATCTATCTATCTATCTATCTATCTATCTATCTATCTATCTATCTATCTATCTATCTATCTATCTATCTATCTATTCACCTTCTAGCCGCTTACGTTTGGGTGCTCTCGTGGTCACCCCATTTACTTGGCGTGAACCACAGTTTGCATAAGAGAGTAAGATGGTTTTACGAATACGACGCGCCTTAAAGACATGAACAATGTCAAAATTTCGTCGTGTACTTTGTCAAACACTCCCGGCCGGACAGTGGCGGATACCCATGGGTGGGCATGTGCCGCTCGTATGCGGGTATGAGCCATAGGTGATTAACCCTTGGAATCTGCTCAGGAGTGACGAGAACACACATGGTAAAATTTAACGAGCGAGTGTTACGAAACACTTGTCACGCAGTTTATTTAAGTACAGACCTACTGAAAGGCCGAGGAACGCCAGAAGAGCGAGGAACGCCAACGGGCCGAAAATACAAAACAAACGCAAGCTCGGGTCGCGCGCAGGCACCAACGCTGTGGCTTGCCCTTTCATGCTGCTTCGTCGTCGTTCGCATAGTTCCCTACATTGGCCCCCGGTGAATAGCGTAGCCAACCTGGCGACTTAAGGCGTAGTCACTATAGCGGGGTCGTAATACGGCTTCAGGCGACTCACATGCACAATTTCTCGGCCACGACGGCGAAAGTCACGAGACTGTGTCAAAGGCTCAATCTCATAATTGACTGGTGACGTACGGGCGAGAATGCGGTAGGACCCGTGGTATCGTGCCAGTAATTTCGACGAAAGGCCAGGAGTGCTCGGTGGAATCCAGAGCCAAACGAGAGCACCAGTCGCGAAAGTAGAGAGATGTCGGTCAGTGTCATGTCGTAGCTTCTGGTGGCCTTGGTGCTCGGTCTTCAGTGAACGGGCCAATCGTCTGCAATCTTCTGCGTACCTGGCAACATCAGAAATTGCAGTGTACTCAGAGGAGTCGGGCGTGTATGGTAGGATAGTGTCCAGCGTGCACGATGGTTCGCGTCCGTACAACAGAAAGAAAGGGGAGAACCCTGTTGTCGCGTGCGTAGCGGTGTTATACGCATACGTGACGAATGGAAGGACAGTGTCCCAATTGGTCTGGTCTGAAGCTGTGTACAACGTCAACATATCACCGAGAGTGCGATTAAATCGTTCTGTGAGGCCATTCGTCTGCGGGTGATATGCTGTCGTCATGCGAGTAACCATGTTGCACTGAGCGAGCAACGCTTGAATGGCGTCAGACAAGAAAACACGCCCCCGGTCGCTCAAAAGTTCGCGGGGAGCACCATGGCGAAGAACAAAGTTGCGCAGGATGAAAAACGCAACTTCCCTCGCGGTTGCTGCGGGTAGTGCTGCCGTCTCCGCGTAACGCGTGAGGTGGTCCACGCCGACAATTATCCACCTATTTCCAGAAGACGACGTGGGAAGTGGTCCGTATAAGTCGATAGCGACGCGGTCAAACGGACGCGCTGGACAAGGCAGAGGCTGAAGTGTACCGGCAGGGCGTTGAGGTGGGACTTTACGTCGCTGGCATGCAGTACAAGCACGTACGTACTTGCGGACAAATGTGTACATGCCGCACCAGCAATACCGCTGACGTAAACGGTTGTACGTTTTGAGAGTGCCAGCGTGAGCGCTTTGCGGGTCGTTGTGGAAAGCAGTACAGATTTCCGAGCGCATGTGGTTGGGTATCACTAACAGCCACTTCCGATCTTCAGACGTGTAATTCCGCCGATAGAGTAGGTCGTCTCGAATAGCGAAATGTGTGGCTTGACGGCGGATAGTTCTTGAGACCAAATTAGCTAACGGATCAGTCAGAAAGGCGAGGAGTTGGGATATCCACACATCTTTGCGTTGTTCCGATGCCATGTCTGTGAAGTCTATTGGTGTTATGACAGCTGAAGAAGGTGATGAGGGGGTTGGGTCAGCCGGTAGCGGCGAGCGGGATAGCGCATCAGCGTCGGAGTGCTTGCGGCCGGATCGGTATACAACACGAATGTCGTATTCCTGTAGGCGAAGCGCCCAACGACCAATGCGCCCCGACGGGTCTTTGAGCGATGATAGCCAGCATAGAGCGTGGTGGTCCGTGACGACTTCGAAAGGGCGGCCATAAAGGTATGGGCAGAACTCCGTCAAAGCCAAGACAATTGCGAGGCACTCTTTTTCCGCGACGGAATAATTACACTCGGCTTTCTTGAGAGTTCGACTCGCGTAAGCGACAACGTATTCTTGGTGCCCTGGTTTTCATTGAGCCAATACAGCACCAAGACCGACACCACTGGCGTCGGTGTGGACCTCCGTAGGCGCATCAGGGTTAAAATGACGTAGTATTGGAGGTGATAGTAATAACCGCCGAAGCGCGGTGAAGGATTCGTCGCACTGTTTCGACCAAGCAGAAATGCCTTTGGAAGTTGTCAACAGGTTGGTGAGAGGCGCGATAATGGAAGAGAAGTTGCGCACAAATCGACGAAAGTATGAGCACAGGCCGATAAAACTTCGAAGTTTCTTGATGGAATTGGGCTTCGGATAGTCGGCCACGGCGCGAAGTTTCGCCGGATCCGGGAGAACACCCTCTTTGCAGACGACGTGACCCAGTATAGTGAGCTGACGTGCGGCAAAATGGCACTTCTTGATGTTAAGTTGAAGGCCAGCAGAGGTGAGACACGTAAGAATAGCACGAAGACGAACAAGGTGAGTTGAAAAGTCGCGAGAAAAAACGACGATGTAGTCTAGGTAGCAAAGGCACGTGTTCCACTTGTAGCCGCGAAGGATGGTGTCCATCATCCATTCGAAGGTAGCTGGGGCGTTGCAGGGTCCAAGAAGCATGACGTTAAACTCATACAGCCCATCAGGTGTTACAAATGCAGTCTTAGATCGGTCAGGATCAGCCATTGAAACTTGCCAATATCCTGAGCGTAAATCTAAAGAGGAGAAATAGTCTGCTTCTTGCAAGCGTCGTCGATTCGTGGCAACGGGTACACATCCTTCCGAGTTATCTTATTGAGCCGGTGGTAGTCGACACAGAATCGGATAGACCCATTCTTTTTGCGCACAAGTACAACAGGGGACGACCAAGGGCTCTGCGATGGCTGGATGACACCACGCTTGAGCATATCGTCGACTTGTTCGTTGATAATACGGCGCTCTTCCGCTGAAACTCGATATGGTCG
Source organism: Rhipicephalus microplus (assembly GCF_013339725.1). Lineage (NCBI taxonomy): Eukaryota > Metazoa > Arthropoda > Arachnida > Ixodida > Ixodidae > Rhipicephalus > Rhipicephalus microplus. The sequence goes on from NC_051167.1 coordinate 188,975,077, forward strand.
TTGGCGTAAGGGAGCATGAGTACCGGTGTCAATGTGGTGCGTGATGTTCGCTGTGAGACCCAAAGATGGTTGAGTGCAATCGAAGGCAGAACGGAACTCTCGAAGAAGGGACAAGAGTTCCCTTCTTTGTGTCGGCGATAGCTCAGCGGCAACAGAGGGCTGGAATGAGGCTGGCGCGGGCAGTGTGGCCACAGGTGGCGTCATAGCATTGAGCTGCAGGTGAGGTGCGTGTTCGGCGAACTCCAGAGGGCGCAAGAGGTCAACGTCTTGTATGTTACCCAAACATTCTCCGCGAAGTAAGGTAACTGGCGACGATAGCGAGTTCGCGACGAGCATGGCGGTAGCACCGGATTCCACGGTGAATACGGCAAAGGGCAGGTGTAGGCTACGGCGGCGGGTAAATACGTCAGACGGGGTGAACAAAACAGTTCCGGCAGGAGCGGCCGTACAGGTCAGGGCTACAAGGGTGGATGTTCTCGGTGCTATTTCCGTGTCTGCAACAACGACAAGTTTGTATGGTTCAGGAAGAGAATCCACCAAACAAGAGGTTGGCAGCGGTGTAAGGGCAACTTCTGCACGTGAGCAATCTATGATGGCCCGATGACGCGAAAGAAAGTCCCATCCAAGAATGACTTCGTGGGAGCATGATGCCAGCACAAAAAATTCAATGGCATAAATGTCACCTTGGATAATGACACGTGCAGTGCACACAGCTGTGGGTTCTATGCACTGCGAGTTGGCCGTGTGGAGCATCAGGCCCGAAAGAGGCGTCGTCACCTTTTTCAACTTGCGGCATAAGGTCTCACAGATAATGGAAACGGTGGCCCCTGTGTCGATTAGCGCTTGTGCGGCGGTCTCCTCAACATTGACGGCAATAATGTTTTGCGGCGAGAAAGATGGAGGCCTTAAGCAGTTCGAATTGTACGCAGCTGTTGCCTCCGGAGCTGCAGCGATCAGTTTCCCTCTTCCGTAGCAGGTCGGCGACGCATAGGTGACAGGGAGCGTCGTCAGGGCGATGGTGATTGATGGTTTGCGTAGGGTCGAGGACCGTCAGTGGCGTACCTTGATGGCGTCCTAGACGACGACGCCATTGGCCTGCCCACGGTGTCGACTGGAGGGAGATCTCGGCGACAGTGGCGGGCGACGTGTCCAGCGATACCACAGGCAAAACAGATGGGCCTATTATCCGGCGTCCTCCAAGCGTCTGAGCGACGGTAAAATGGAGCTCAAGATCTCGCGTAGGGATACGGTGCAGCAATTGGGGTTGTAGGTACGACATAGGGTGGCGCGGCAGGTTGAGCATATGGCATACGCTGTTCCGTAGGAAGAGCAGCGACGGCGGCGTACGTGAGAGGCGTAGTGACTGGAGGTTGCTGATGCACCGGCGGAAGGGCTTCAGCGACTTGGGTCCGAATGACCTGTTGGAGGTCCGGTGCCAAAGCTTGCGTGGGCTCATGTGTCAGTGGCAGCAGTGACAGCTGGCGCGCTACCTTTTCGCGGACGAAGTCCTTGATTGTCGAAAGCAGCGGCTGCTGATCGGTAGGATGGGCAGCTAGGTGCAAGCTTGCGAGTGTGTCTGGCGTCGTGAGGGCTTGACAAGCAATGGCGCGCTGCCTACGCAATTCATCGAAGCTTTGACAGAGGGAAACGAGGACAGCAATTGTGGGGGGATTTCTCGTGAGCAACATCTGAAAGGCGCCGTCGTCAATGCCTTTCAATATGTGCCTGATTTTTTCTTCCTCAGGCATGGTAGAGTTGATGCGGTTGCATAGATGCAACACATCTTCAATGTAGCCCGTGTAGGTCTCGCCTGGTTGCTGCGCACGGTGACGTAAACGGTGCTCGGCTTGAAGCTTGCGTGCCGCAGGTCGTCCAAAGACGTCCGTAATAGAAGTCTTGAATGCAGACCACGTAGTAATGTCAGCTGCGTGGTTATTAAACTACAGTTGCGCGGTGTCCGCAAGCTAGAATGTGACGTAGCCCAGCTTACTTGGGTCGTCCCATTTGTTACTTGCGCCTACTTTGTCGTACCTCGCCAACCAATCTTCGACGTCCGACTCAGTGGAGCCCGTGAAGATAGGAGGGTCTCGTTGAGGATACACGGCACCGCAAGTGACATGGACGGTCGAAGGTCCCACCTGGAGAGGCGTCTCGGTGGCCATGTTCGTGTCACGTAGAGGGGGAAGCGTACGGGAGCGAAGTTCTAGGTTTGTACGGGAGTCCACACACCTCCAACAGATGTCACGCAGTTTATTTACGTACAGACCTACTGGAAGGCCGAGGAACGCCAGAAGAGTGAGGAACGCCAACGGGCCGAAAATACAAAACAAACGCAAGCTCGGGTCGCGCGCATGCACCAACGCTGTGGCTTGCCATTTCATGCTGCTTCGTCGTCGTTCGCATAGTTTCCTACACACTGGACGTCGGTGGCGTCGACCCGACGAATCCCAGCTGGAATGGAACCCAAGCATTTCCTTTTACCACAGAGCTACGCAGGTCTCAGAACTACTTTTCAAATAGACGCTAATCTTCGTGAAATGTTAATAGTAGTTTCAGTGTTGCCTGCCTAATTTTAAGAACATTACATATCTACTATTCTGATACAGCTGTCACGTCGGGTTAACGTCAGATGCGATTAGATACCATGCGCTGAAGTTGACTTATGTAGCAGTGCCCAAGGGAAGTACCTTCGCAAGCATCAGCGCTTCACATCAGCTTTTGGCGTTGCTATACGCATGTTCCAGTTGGCATCGTTGTGCAAGTGCAAACAACTGGTTGTACAAACATCTGCAACTCTTCAACATATGTCTGTGTGCGCGACATTTGTACATTCATTTAGCGTCATTTCATGACAGTCCGCTCAATAGAAAATTTCAACGTAGACACCTTTCTTCCACATGCTTCGCATAACGTGGATTTCCAGGTACGTGGAATATGCTGAATTTTTTTTTGGAGGAAGGTAAGTTCCTAGATGCCGTTCAATCATTTTACTTTACCGCTCGTACATTGCAGACCCATGAGGTGAAGGGGAGAAGCATACGCTTAGCGTTCACACTTGGGGCGCTATAAACATTTGTGGTTTAATGATCACCGTGTGTTACTTTTCTGCCCTACAACCTTAGTCTAATTTTTAATATCCAGATCGAATAGTGTAATAAAGTATTCATACAAAATGCTCACTCGATTAAACACATGTCCTTTCAAAAACCGATGGGTTACTTGTGAGCAAAAACGACGTCCTACGATTGTTACTACACTCGCCGATTAGGTACTTTTCCATCAAATTTTTCAGTCTGTTTTTTGTTCACTTTCAATACTGCATTGCGATGGTGTTATCAGACGCGATGGCTTCACTGTACATATGCAACTCTCCATCGCCGTTGAGGAATCGGGTGCATACACTTTTGTACAACAGTCTATGCTGTGTAAAGGATGCTTAACTTAGACTTTCTGATATGTTTCTAGATTTATATTGGTATACATAGTTTTAACTATGCAGTGAGTAACGTGAGTGCTGCATCTATTCGAACTATAAATGCACGGTGGGGATCGCGTCATATTTTCTAGCTGTACACTGAATTCGAAACACGAGCAATGCTTTCAACTTTGAAGGTATGTGCTGTGGAACAGATTTGAGGTTGCATACTTTGTTGTTTGCTTTCAGCTGTCGCTCACGGTGGCGCTGTTTCTGGCAAAGTTAAAGGTATTTCCATGAAACCCAGAGACACAAGATGAACTATTCCACGCGTGTTGTTTTTGTTCTTTTTTGTTTACCTACTATTTCATCAATTTCGTCTCTTTGTGTTTTCTATGCCTCTAGCCCCCGCGCACGCATTGTGTCAGACTTAAATGGCATCTTTTGTTGTATCAATAATTGTTTACACTTTCTTGAATGCCACGGGTGCTGCTACGTTCTAACGGTCTGAGATTGCTTTCAAAACAACACGAAGAAAGGGACATTTTAATGACATATATAATACACAACCAGAACAAAAGCGGAACTGCGCTTTTTCTAGTATATCTCAAAATCGCATTGCATGACATTTTGTACACCGTTTTTATCAGTCAAAATAAAGCTGCCCTTCTTTACAAATAATCAGTTAAAAATTTTATGAACACAATAAACTCACTATAAACTTACAGCGGAGATGTTTGAGCGCTGAAAAACTGCATCCCTCGCGAAAAGAATTTAAATAGGGTGAGTGACCATCAGGGAGAAAGCCTGCCACGCGTAACGCAATTGGTTGTTTGGGCTCAAGAGGAGGGGCTCACCCCACCACGGGGAACCAGCCAAATCAACAACTCGACAAGTAGCGCATCACGTTCTTCCCACTCTAGGAACACGTGCGCTCATCTGTCCAGTGTCATATCCAATAATTGAGAGTGGCAGGAGAATGACTGCACAAACAAAGCCTCGAAGGAACGGAAGAAGGGAGTGTAGGAATGGGCAAGAGAACAAGAAATGAAGTTTCTCGGTGAAGCGAAATTTAAAACAAGGTACCAGTAGTTTGAAGGCGAATGACCTTGTTAGGAAGCGAGCCACCGCTTAATATCAATGCACGCTAGCATGACAAGCATTCACGGAAATAAATTCATTGCCGTGAACACACACACACACAATACATATATATATATATATATATATATATATATATATATATATATATATATATATATATATATATATATATATATATATATATATAGTGGGCATTTGTTACTTACATCGTCCTCATCCCTGCATAATCACAATCACCATCATCCGCTTGTCTCTTTGTCCTCATTGCCACTCTAAGTTATCATTATCGTCATCGTTTGTGTACTGGCTCTGCCCGTTCGTTTTGCGAGGTCTTTCCTTAATTAAACGCTGTCGCAACCAAGACTACCAAGACTTCATACGTGGTGGAGGTGGATTTTCGGTCCTCTTACCTCCCGCAGCCCCCTCTACCCGCTGGAGCTTCGTTCAGGCCGCCGATTGCGCCCAGTTTCAGGCAACATGTCCCAGACCGAGCCTAACGGAGCTGATGTCATCAACCACGCACCGACGCAAGCTGTCCCTCCTATTTACATACACGGACATCAGCGGGAACCCCCGCTCTTCGCTGGTCTTCGTGGAGAAGACGTAGAAGACTGGTTCGACGACTACGACCGCGTAAGTGTCGCTGATTGGTGGGACGAGGCCGCCAAACTGCGTTACGTCCCGTTTTATCTGACCGGAGTCGCAAAGACATGGTATTTTAACCACGTCATTGACCTACCCGACTGGGCTACCTTCCAGCAGCAGCTGCGACACGTTTTTGGGACCCCGGAGATTCGATCCACCGTCGCGAAGAGGACACTTGATACTCGCCGACAACATCCCGGTGAATAGTACACTTCATACATCGAGGATGTCCTCGCACTGTGCCGGCGTGTCAATCAATCCATGCTGGAATCGGACAAAGTGCGCCACATATTGAAAGGCATTGGGCCTGTTGCTTTTAATGCACTTGCTGTGCAAAACCCAGCTACCATCGCTGATGTCGTGGCGACATGCCAGCGCCTTGATATGCTGGACTCTGTTCGCCTCCAACCGGACATTGACGACCACCACTCAACGTCTCATGGCTACCTGCGTGACCTCATCCGGGACATTATACGTGAAGAATTGCGGTCTATGGGCTTCACCCCTCCTACACCGCGTCCTACACAGTCTTCGGGAGTGCTCTTGCGTGACATCGTCAGAGAGGAACTTACATCGCTGACCGGCGTTGCGCCCGTACAGCCACCTGCTTCGCGCCCCATACCCACGTACCCTGAAGTTGCTGCCGTGCCTCCCAGCGACGCCCACGCGACATTGCTCCGTTCATCCTACGCATCAGTTGCTGCCGCTCCCCTGGTAAACTATCATTCCGTGCTCCCTGACCCTCCGGCCCACATGACCGCGCTATCTCCAGCTGCCCCGAATGCCTTCTATTCCCCACAGTGGCGCTCGTCTCGCCCTGTATGCTACTGCTGTGGCTATCGCGGCCACATATCTCGTTTCTGCCGAAAGCGCCAGCAAGATGAACGTCGGAACGACGTGCGCGAATGGGATTAGTACACTGGGGCGTCTTATCAAGGTCGGCGTTATTCGTCTCCCCCGCACCGGTCTCCATCTCCTACGGCATCGGCTGCACCATGAAACAGCCGAAACACTAGACGCCGCTCACCTTCGCCCTTCCGCCGTTCCACTTCTCCACTTCGGCCCACCTCATTCTCATCTGATATTCATTCGGAAAACTAAGTGATGCTGTTTGTGGAGGAAAAACTGAGTTTGGAATTAGAACTGAAATTCCTCCATCAAGCCCATGTAACACGCTTTCTGTGGAAGTGGAAGGAGTGCGAGTCGATGCTTTGGTGGACACAGGTGCGACATTGTCTGTGATACGTGCTGATTTGTGTGAACATTTAAGGAAAGTACTGACGCCTTACGATGGTCCCATGTTAGTTTCTGCCCATGGGAACGTCATTCGCCCTTCCGCGTTTTGTACTGTGCGTGTTTTCATCGACGGCATCCGCCATCATGTCCAGTTTGCTTTCCTGTCCCGCTGCTCTCACCAACAAATTTTAGGGTGGGATTTTCTATCATCTGCTTCCGCAGCGATTTGTTGTGGACAACGCGTCGTTCACCTCGCTGACACCGACTACATGCTTGACGACGACAATCACAAGCCGCTTCGTCTGGTCGCTGCGAAAGACTTCAAACTGCCTCCACTACAAGAGCAAATTGTCAGCATTACGTCCAATGACATCTATCACGGTGATGTATTGGTCTCACCGTCACCACTTTGCATTCGTAAAGGTATAGTTCTTCCGTCCGGTGTCGTTCGTTTTTGCAATGGCTCTGCACTAGTCACCACTGTCAACTCTACACCGGAGAAAATCTTACTGCCACAGGGCACTACTGTGGCCTGTGTTGCCGACTTCGAGCCTGTATTTGTCACGCCACTTCAGGCCATCGCATCCAAAGAACCTTCCCTCGGTGAGCATGTTTCTTCCTCCGCCTTCACCACCGCTATCAGCAGCAAATTGACATATTCACAGAGGCAGCAGCTGCTCGCATTGTTACAGAACATGCAAATTCTTTCGATTTTTGCTCGTCTAAGCTGGGCCGCACTAATACTACAGCACATCGAATTCAAACTGTTGGGAGATCTATCGTACACCGCCGACCCTACCGCGTGTCTCTAGCTGAAAGAAAAATTATAGAAGAAAACGTTGCGGACATGCTTAAACGGGAAATCATCCGTCCCTCATCTAGCCCTTGGTCGTCTCCTATTGTTTTGGTCCACAAAAAGGACGGCTCTGTGCGTTTTTGCGTGGACTACCGGGTGCTCAATAAGATCACACGCAAGGACGTGTACCCTATGCCACGCATTGACGACGCCCTTGATTCCCTACAAGGCGCGGAATTTTTTTCAAGTATCGACTTGCGTTCTGGGTACTGGCAGATCCCCATGCATGAAGACGATAAGGAGAAAACGGCGTTTGCAACCCCCGACAGGCTATATGAATTCAACGTGATTCCTTTCGGGCTCTGCAACGCACCCGCGACTTTTGAGCGCATGATAGATACCGTGCTGCGCGGCCTGAAATGGAAAAGTTGTCTTTGCTACCTGGACGACATTATTATCTTTTCGTCAACGTTTCCTGAGCACCTAGAACGACTAGATCAAGTTCTGACGTGCCTTGCCAGCGCCGGGCTTCAAATAAACACTAAGAAATGCTCTTTCGCTAGCCAATCTATCAAGGTTTTAGGACATGTCGTTAGCGAAGTTGGCATCCGGCACGACCGTGACAAGATTTCTGCAGTCCTTCACTTTCCGCGTCCCGAAAAACCAAAGGAGTGTCGCAGTTTCCTTGGCCTCGCCTCCTATTTTCGCCGGTTTATCCAGAATTTCGCTTCTATTGCTGCTCCATTACACCAACTACTCGCTTCGATTGTCCCCTTTCTGTGGTCTCGAGAATGTCAAACGGCATTCGAGCTGCTGAAGCGGGCACTCACGTCTGAACCTCTGCTCTGTCACTTTGAAGAAGCCGTACCGACTATCCTTCATACCAACGCTAGCGGCCTTGGTATAGGAGCCGTTCTTTTACAACGCGACAAGTCTTCCCTAAAGAAAGTTGTTGCCTATGCCAGTCGCGTACTCAGCCCTGCTGAAAAGAACTACACTATAACTGAGCAAGAGTGCTTGGCTTTGGTTTGGTTGGTCCAGAAGTTCCGTCCCTATCTCCACGGCCGTCACTCCACAATTGTTACGGACCACCATGCCTTATGCTGGCTTTCTACACTGAAGAACTTGTCCGGACGCTTGGGTCGGTGGATACTACGCTTGCAGGAGTACGACTTTGACATAACTTACAAATCAGGCAGAAAACATCAAGACGCCGATGCTTTATCTTGTTGCCCGTTTCCAACTACCCATATGAACGTTGGTGAGAACTCAACCGCCACATCTACCAAAGTTCATACGCTCGCATCAATAACGCAACCCTTTTCGGACGACGAGCCAACATTTATCTCCTGCCAGCGGTCCGATTCATACTGCAGACGCATGATGGACCACCTTTCGGGAGTTTCTCATCCACCAAACGCGCGACTCCGTCGTCAACTCTTGCACTTTAAGCTGGACAATGGGGTTCTCTACCGCCACGTCTCCCACCCTGACGGTCAGCGCTGGGTTCCTGTACTGCCACGCTCTTTTCGACTTCAGGTGCTCTAAGCCTTCCACGACGACTTGACTGCTGATCATCTTAGTTTTCAAAAAAAAAAAAACTCTGGACCGCATTCGATGCCGTTATTACTGGCCTGGCCTTTCTTCTAGTGTAGCTCGGTACGTCGGTTCCTGCTACCCATGCCAGCGTCGTAAACTCCCCACGTCTGCACCTGCTGGACCTCTACAGCCACTTCCGTGCACTTCACTGCTTTCGAGGTTGTAGGTGTTGACCTTTACGGTCTTCTCCCCTTCACATCTGCTGGCAAACAATGAGTAGTGACTGCCGTTGACCACCTGACACGCTACGCTTAGACTTCCTCTGTTATTACAGGCTCAGCTGTGGAAGTTGCAGACTTTATTCTTCACGCCATAATCTTGCGTCATGGGGCTCTTCGTGTACTGCTTAGTGATCGCGGCAAAGTTTTCCTGTCACAGATGGTAAATGAAGTACTGCGTGCTTCTGGAACTACTCACAAGACAGCTTCAAGCTACCACCCTCAGACAAATGGTCTCACAGAAAGATTTCACCGAACCCTTGCAGACATGATAGCCGTTTACGTCCAACCCGACCACAAAAACTGGGATACTCTTTTACCATTCCTGACATTCGCTTACAACACCGCCGTTCAGCGAACAGCTTGCTACTCACCGTTTTACCTCGTGTACGGATGCACACCGACTACCTTTCTCGACGTCTCCTTCTTTAGCAGCCATGGGAATTCATGTCAGTCTTCTGGCGAAGAATACATTTCCCGCCTGGCCCAGTCTCGCCATCAGGCTCGCATCAATACTGAAGCGAGACAGCACGAGCGGAAGATCATCTATGACGAATCCCACCGCGTTGTGTCTTTCCAACCGGGTGACGAGGTGCTGCTTTTGACACCTATTCGCACTCCTGGTCTCTGTGACAAATTCCAACCACGCTTCATCGGGCCATACGTTGTTTTAGAACAGACTTCACCAGTTAATTATGGTGTGACACCACTCATCGCCCCAACAGACTGCCGCTACCGCAGCACAGAAATTGTCCACGTTTGTCGCATGAAACCTTTCTCGCGACGTTCCCCGTCACTTTGACTTACGGCGGCCAGGATGTCCGCTTCCAAGTGGGGGGGATTAGTGTGGGCATTTATTACTTACATCGTCCTCATCCCGGCATAATCACAATCACCATCATCCGCTTGTCTCTTTGTCCTCATTGCCACTCTGGATCATCATCATCGTCATCGTCTGTGTACTGGCTCTGTCCGTTTGTTTTGCGAGGTCTTTCCTCAATTAAACACTGTCGCAACCAAGACTACCAAGACTTCATAATATATATATATAGTCAAGTAGATCCTCCGTGAGCGGTCACTACGTGGTTTATTTCGACGTTTCGGCCTAGAGTCTGGCCTTCGTCAGGAATCCTGATGAAGACCAGACTTTAGGCTGAAACGTCGAAATAAACCACGTTGTGACCGCTCACGGTGGATCTACTTGACTATATGCAGCGCTACGGCCACTCCACCACCATGCCTGTCTATATATATATATATATATATATATATAAATCTATAAGGGAAAGAATTGTATACCTAAGGGCATGTTTTTCCGTGTTTTAACACAATATAAATGAGATCTAACAGACAGTAATGCCAAGGAATGTACAGGGGAAGGTATTAGAACCAATGGAATGTAAATAAGAAGAAAGAAACGTGGATGAAAAAATAATCAGCCATGAGCAGGAATCGAACCTACGACCTTCGAATAACGCGTTTGATGCTGTGTGTGTGTGTGCATATATATATATATATATATATATATATATATATATATATATATATATATATATATATATAAATAAGGGAAAGAAGTGTGTACATAAGGGCTCAACCAGCTGTGAGCAGGCATGGCGAGTTATTTTTTCAGCCACTTTTTTTTCTTCTTGTCTACATTACATTAGTGCTAATAACTTCCCCTATACATTCCTTGACTATATTGTCTGTTAGATCTCATTAATATTGTGTCAAAAGACGAAAAAACGAGCCCTTAGGTGTACACTTCTTTCCCATATATATATATATATATATATATATATATATATATATATATATATGTATGTGTGTGTGTGTGTGTGTGTGTGTGTGTGTGTGAGTGTGTGTGTGCGTGTGTGTGCGCGCGTGTGTGTGTGTGTGTGTGTGTGTGTGCAAGTACAACGGCGCCTAAAAAAAGCATTTAGATAGTGGTGCATAAAAAAGAGTGTATACTCCTTACATATACAATAGTATACGTGCACAGCATAATAGTACATGCATATTTCTACATGTACGACCTAAAACATTTTCCTGCAAAAGTTCACTTATCCGTAAAACAGATATCTTGATGCCTTCCTGTGCATTACAGAATTAGATGCTCTCCGCTAGTAAAAAGCATCGCTTTTCTCCCGATAACTTCGATATACTGAGAAATAGTACAATTGAATTTGAAAGAAATAACATCAGTGTTTCGCCCAATGTCTATGTGCTTCTTTTTGAGACCTACCCCTCTTTGCTACTCATTTTTCTGGTTTACCGTCTAAATTCATTTAGCACGCACGGTTCAGTTCTACGAAATGTCCACCGTAAAGGATTTTCTTTGGTTGCAATGAATTCTTGCGTACTCCAAAAAATACAGGTAGTTTTTCCGTGTGTAAATTTCAGTGCTGTTAGGTAGCCTTACTTAAAAAAAATTACGGCATATTCACGGGGTGAATGATGATGAATGGGCGAAGCTCCGGAGGGATTCATTGGTAAACTGTGAATCTTCCGTGTAATTCGCCCAGTCGATCAACATGTAAAGACGTGAGAAACGCTGTGTGTGTATATACACAAATCTACTTTTTATTTGTTCTTAGACGATGGATGGCTTGCGATGTCCCTTGCCTCGCGCGCTCGCACATCGGGATTCTGTCTGCGAGCGCGAAATGCTGCCGCCTTGCGCTCTCTCCGCTGTGCAGCCTTATCCATCCGGCGACTCCGAGCGCGCGCCAACAGCGAACGGATTTTATTACAACGCTCCCCCTAGCGTACGTCGCCGCACTAAATCGAACGATTGCCTTCAACCAATGACACGCGCCATATGTGACATCATTCCTATTTTATAACATCTCGCGTCTTTCATCAAGTACAAGTACCGCTTTCTAGTTTATAACATCTTGCATCTTTTCATCATCAGCTACAAGTACCACCATCTAGTAAACACTACAAGAACTAAACGAGAGGTGGCTACATACCGGAGACGGTACCGCCATCTAGTGAACACTGCAATAACTAAACTAGAGGTGGCTACATACAGGGGACGGTACCGCCATCTAGTGAACACTGCAAGAACTAAACTAGAGGTGGCTACATACAGGCTACAGGGGACGCACAGCCCACGCCCTAAGGAGCTTCGCCCCTAAAAACATTGAGACGTTTTTTCCTACCTTGTTCTGTCGCATGAATATGTAGCCTAATGGGCCACTATCAAGATCAGATCGACTCGTCAATTTCAAAGCGTTTCGGCTTATGCTTTCAAATAAGCGAAGAAGCTTGCAGATCAATGCAGCAAGAAAAGCAGGCGCATGTTTAAGTGTACTGGGTTCTAAAAGACCACACCTAAATTCTTGTAGTCTACACTGCCCACACAAACTTTGAAATATTAGGAACACCAGTCTTTGATTAAGAAGTGTGTTTTTCAAGCTTGTTTATGGAAGAATGTCAACGTTTGACTATGCTTCTTTAAATTTATCATTACTTTTTTGTTCAATCCATGCGACAGTGGTTTTTCACCAAAAAGGGGATTGGTGGTACCGTTAGGACAGTAGGCGCTGAGATGATAATGAATGTTCTAATCCAGCTGAAATATGGTGGTCGCAATAACAGCAGCAGAAAGCTTCTTTTATGTCCTTGTTAAATGGTTACGTGAGGACACCAGTTGGTACGAGGGACTATTTTGCAAAAAAGGTTTGTGTTTGCTAAAGGAGATGGCTAGAAGATAGCTTTCATTATTAAGATGCGTTGTGCAAACTCATTACTTTTAACATGTGGAACAGCGATACGGGATCATTGCATATGCATGCGTAGTTGCAGTTTGCCTTCAACAACTTTGAGACAAAATCCCAATCATAATAAGCGAAAAATTATTTGCTGCCCAGGTACTCTCAAATTCATCTATTTACTTATCAAAGCTCTTATGTGGGTATTGACCTAAATGAATTAAGAGAAATCAAACGTTGAATGATGTTATGCGCAAATCACCATGGCACAAGCATGTTACCTAATAGAAGACTGTAATTTTCGAAAGAAAACTATGCTTGTAGAATATACAATTGCCTGCTGAAGAGCACAATCGCGGGTGCCCTTTGGTAAAAGAATATGAACAAGAAATACGAATGTTTCATTTTTTGCGTATGTCCCGGCAAACATGGTCAGCATGAAGTAAAAGCTTGGCGTTATAAGCGTGGATATGCCACGCCGGTGCCAGTAAGTCGTTTTCAAACTGACCTTAGGCAGGCTTGATGCCGGTAAAGGAATCACGTTGATGTGAGTGATAGATTCATTTTGAGTATCAAAGGAATAACCAGGCGTGCACAAGTTGATAGGCGTAACGAGTGGATCATCCAAATCTCGAACCCTTTATAATCGCTTGTTCTTGATGACCTATTAACTTCAGATATATTTATATTCGTCCTTGTTAGCCACTAAATAAAAATAGACGAAAATTCTAACAAGTGTGTAGCGGATACCATGCTTCACGCACAATGGTGAACAATGGCATAATGAATGCGAGCCTTCTACACAAGTAGTATGAATATTTGTGGCGTAATGGGTATCCAGAAAGTGAGCTTGTAGCAGTTACGCAAAAAGTGTTTAGATGCGTCTCTGAAAAGTTGCTCGCCCAGCTTTCGTTCTGACTGTGCTGCACGTTTCGCGAAAGCTTGGCGGTTTTCTGTGGGACGCCAGAGTTTTTGTAGCCTTAGTGTACTTCGAGAATTGTATAAGACATTTTCAAGCTACTAAAATGAAAGAAAAGTGCTTGAGAGTTGTATCCAGACATGTTTACTTCGATTTTTTTATCGAAAGCACTAAGCTCCAATCTCACAAAAAGAACAAGTGAGGACGCATTTATACTGTCTGCCAACGAAATGACGTCTCAAAGTTTCGATGGAGTAATATCATCATTTCAACAAAGTGACAAAGATGGCTTCAAATTCGGGGCACTTTTAAACATATTCATTGTAGGAATTGCAAGCCTCTTTTGATACACATGCACACACATAAAAGCTGATTTTATGGAATTCCCGGGCGAAGCCACGCCGATACCTGTCGAGCGTAATCATCTATGTGTCAAGAAAAGACACCAGGCAAAAGAGGAAACACAAGGGTCTTCTATTATGTTGAGCGTTTTCTTGAAACCATAATTTTATAGACGTATAGAAAGTCACCCAACGGTCATAATCATTTTTATGGATGATACGTACAATACACTTTATCAGATATAACATCTCTACCAAATGAACTGTTAGGAGCAACACTTGCTTTGTGACGTGCGTTGTGTACTAACAAGCGCAACCCTACAAGCATTTAGTAAAACTTGCAGCAGGGCTAGTTGGTTCATACTTCAAGGCAAACTGGTCTTCGCTATTTATGACACCAAGCCAGAAAGACCAGACAGGATAGGTGCGAGCTGCCAACACAAATTCAATTTTTCTGGACACGAGTGGTCTAGTTCGCCTTAACGACACCACGTGGCGTATCGACCTTAACGAATTCGAAAGTCCCGCCATTACGTATGCAGCGACGTAGCACGAAGTGAAATATAATATAAAGAAACAGTGCAAACACCCTAAAATGTCCGCTTCACCTCAGTGCGCAGATAAAAGTCTGGTGTGTCGGCGTTATCTCGATGGTGACGACTTAAAATGAATTGACAGTTTTTATAGACATACCGTGCCACACAGTTCGCAGCCAGCCTTCCGCACGAATCGCATGGCTCTCATAGACAGACTCTTGGTGTATCAAAAGAAGCGTGTGTGTTTTTTAAATGCGAATAATTTCTTGGTGAACTTCGGCGACATTGAGCGTATCTATCTATCTAGCTGCTTATGTTTGGGTGCTCTCATGGTCGCCCTCTTAACTTGGCGTGAACCAAAATTAGCATGGCAGGGCTAGATGGTTTGACGAATATGACGCGCTAGTCAAGACATGAATAATGTCACAGTCCCGTCGCGTACATCGCCAAACACTTCTTATAGACGGTGGCACATACCCACAGGCGAGTATGTGCCGCTTGAATGCGGGTATGTGTCGCAGATGACAGACACTTAGTATCTACCGAGGAACGACGAGAACACATATGGGGAATTTCAACGCGCGAGCGTTAGCAATACCCGACATCGGTTGCATCTACACAAAGAATTTAAAGAATAAATACCAGGGTCCCAGCTGAAATCGAACCCAAGCATTCCGCGTGACAATGAAACATCTCACCACAAAGCTACGCCGGGTCTTAAATTTACTTTTCAAATAGACGCTAATCTTCGTGAAACCTCGAAACTGGTTGCAGTGCTGCCTACCCAATTTTATAAGCATTACATATGTACTGCTTTGATACAGCCCTCACGTCAGATTAACGTCAGTGGTGGTTAGTTGCCATGCACTGAAGTTGATTCATATAGCAGTCTCCAGGTCCAGCATCTTCGCGAGAATCAGTGCTTTCTATCAGCTTGTGGTGTTGATAATACACAGCTTCCAGTCGACATCATTAAGCAAGTGCAAACAGCTGGTTATATAAACATCTGCAACTCTTCGACATATGTCTCTGCGTGCAACTTTTCTACATATTGTTAGCGTCATGTTATGACGTGTAGCTCAAGAAAATGATGACAGCATATTCACGGAGTGAACGATGGAGAGTGAGGCGAAGCATCCGTGCGTCCATTCCTTCTTGCTTCTGTCCGTCCATGCGTCCGTCTGTGTGACCGTCCGCACGTCCATCCGCCCGTCCGCACGTCTATCTGTGCGTCCGACCCTGCATTCGTCCAAGCATCCGTCCCTGCGTTCGTCCCTGCGTCCGTCCCTGCTTCCATCCATCCATGCAGCCATCCGTGCGTCCGTCCATGCATCTGTCTGTGTGTCCATTCGTCCATCTATTCAACACTCCAAGTACTACCATCTCACATCTTTTCATCATATATTCCCCATATAGAAGCACCGCCATCAAGCGGACATTCTAAGAACTGAACGAGAGATGGCACACGCACACTTTCTTACGGCTTGAGATTCGGGTCCACTTCCCACCTTTAACCACCTCGAGTTCATGGTATATACTAGTTTACTGTATTCATGGCACTGTGGCCCAACGCTTGCTAAACCTTTCTAAAACCAAAGAGGTTACGCCCAGTGTGTATAACCTAGCAACCTTTTCTTGTCAAATAGTGCTTTATGTACATGCCAATGGCTGCTAATAGGGAATAAGAGACAGGAGAATTCGGCTTTTAATTTCTCATGGCTTGCGCTTCGTATCTACTTCCCACCTTTAACCACCTCGAATTTATGGTGTATACTAGTTCATTGTATTCATGGCACTGCGGCTCAACGCTCGCTAAATCTTTCTAAAACTAAGGATGTTACGCCCAGCGAGTATAACGTAGGAATCCTTTCTGGTCAGATAGTGCTCAGTGTACATGAAAATGCCTGCTAATGGAGAATGAGAGACAGGAGAATTCGGCTTTTAGTTTACGCGCACGCTGCGAATTTTTTATGGTTCAACAACGCACAGGAGAAATTTCCAACAAGTACCACCTTGCAGGTCGAAACGCACTACGACGAGGACTACGACTACGAGGGACGAACGCGTGCCGCTTTAAGGAGCTTCGCCCCTAAAATTGCAACATGGTCACCTTCCCTCCACTTGCTTTGCATAACATAGATTCCCAGGTACGTGGGATCTGCCAAATTTTTATCTGTCTGTTTTTAGTTCTTGCGTTGCCGTATCAGTAGGGTTAATAGAGAAACATGCTGCTTTCAGGAATTCGTGTTCACTGAGCGTCAAGCATTATTCTTGGGTACGAACACGGCATTGCGGTTGTAGCCCCGCCGCGGTGGTCTAGTGGCTAAGGTACTCGGCTTCTGACCCGCAAGTCGCGGGATCGAATCCCGGCTGCAGCGGCTGCATTTCCGATGGAGGCGGAAATGTTGTAGGCCCGTGTGCTCAGATTTTGGTGCACGTTAAAGAACCCCAGGTGGTCAAAATTTCCGGATCCCTCCACTACGGCGTCTCTCATAATCATATGGTGGTTTTGGGACGTTAAACGCCACAAATCAATCAATCAATCAATCAATTCAAACATTGCGGTTGTAAAATAATCAATTTTTTGTGTTTGTGCTACCTAGGGAATGCTGGCTTGCTTCTTCCATGTCGTCTAAGTAAAATTGAATAGCTTTGAAAACGCTAAGGATAAGAGTATGGAAAGGAAGTTAAAGATATATACTTTTTGTTTTCAATTCGTTCTTGTTGAAGGTGCTTGCCGCTTCCAGCTTGGCGCCGTGAAGGCGGCAGTGGCTTAAACTTACGTACGCAGTCAGACTTGCTTTCACACCGCACCATTACCTCAGTTTAGCACGAACATTTTCACTTGCGATCAAGGCCGGTACAGATAATATTTGGTACTCTAGGCCGGCACGGATCATGGCTAGATAGTCTTTGACTAGTAACATTTAGGTGCACAGAGAGTTGACTGTGTGCGCACCGAATCGTTAAGAATGTCCTCGAACCAACTCGCCAAGCTCTTCATGCAGCTTTCCAGATACTCCTGCTAGCGTCACATAACAGTATCCGTTATAATCATGCCGTTCGAGGCGTTACACCCTAAGTATTATTATTAATGTTGCGTGACAGTCGTGAGTGTCAATCCTTTGTCATTAGATACCTATTGTATTTTATTCAAGTCTGTCTCTCTCTTTCACACATACACACACACACACGCATATATATTGTAGAGAAGCCGCCGAACACGGAAGTGGGTCAAACTCTCAAGTGTTCTTTAGTGGGTCTACCCAAAAAGGACGCCGCTCGCGCCGAGGGCCTTGCTTGGCCGTTACTGTTGCCATTGTGTATACTCGCTGTTGCCTGCTAATAAACGCCACAACAAATTGGTGGAGTGTGCTACGATCCCCTTCGATACCCTTGGAACTGCGCTCACGTACCCTGCAATCTTACATGTCCCACAACGCCTCTCAGCAAACGCCTCCTCCCATGCCACCCCTTGTCCCGGTGTCCCCAGGATCCGCGATCCACCCATCTTCACGGGCGCCGATGGCACTGACGTAGAGGACTGGCTCGCCATTTACGAGCGCGTGAGCGTCCCCAACAAATGGGACGAGGACGGCAAGTTGACAAACTTGGTGTTCTACCTTGCGGGCACTGCAAGCTTGTGGTACAACAACCACGCGTCCGATTTCGCAACCTGGTCCGATTTCAAGACCGCTATCACCAACGTTTTTAGCCGCCCTGCCGTTCGTAAGCTGCAAGCCGAGCAGCGCTTACGCGAACGCGCTCAGCAGGCCGGTGAATCATTCACCAGTTACATAGAAGATGTCCTGGACCTGTGCAAGAAATCCAGCGACAGCATGTCTGAATCAGACAAGATCAGAAACGTCATGAAGGGCATTGACGATGATGCCTTCACGATGCTGCTTGCCCAAAACCCAAGCACAGTAGCTGAGGTCATCACGCTGTGCCAGAGCTACGAGGAGCTCTGCCGGCAGCGTTCGATGACCCGTCGCTCCACACCACGAGATGCAGGGCTTGCAGCCTTGGAGGCGAGCTGTGATTATGTGGCACTGCTGGCAGACCTCAAGTCCTTCATACGTGAGGAAATCGCGCGGCAGTTCCCTCTCCTGCCCTTTGCCCACCCACCGGCTGCTCAACAATCGGCCACTACTATTCTTCCTCCCATCCGCCGAGCAATTGAGCAGGAAATAGCGGAGGTTATGCTTGCGTACCAACCACAACAGCTTCCGGCCCATGCGCCCCCAAGTTACGCCCAAGTGGTCGTCAGGCCACTTCCAGTCGTTCAACCGCCCACCCCACTGACTTACGCCGAAGCTGCCGCACGACCTCCATCCTTTGCAGCGGGTATGCCAGCTACGTATGTTGACGTGACCTCTCAGACTCAGCTCCAGCACCCCCTGCAGCTTTTCCAGCCACCGTTCCGTCCATCGGCTCTTGCGTCATGGACAAGACCTACCCCAGCGAACCGATGGCGCACACCCGACAACCGGCCCATCTGCTTTGCCTGCGGTTACGCCGGTCACGTAGCCCGTTATTGCCATCGCGTACAGCCGGCTCCAATTTATTCGCCTGTTGCTGGCAACCTCAGCCGTCCCTATCACGACGAACCACCGTCTATGCCACCGCCGTCTCGTGCAGGTCCATCTCCTCGAAGGTCGCCGTCTCCACGACGTCGTTCCCTGTCGCCCATGAGGCCAAGTTCGGCTACTCATGAGCGTGAAAACTAGTCGTCGCAGTCCACGAGGCAAGGACTGCGATGCTATTGCAATGTGAAAGCCCTCACAGCCACCCATATAATGTCATAGACGTGCTTGTGGACGGTGTTCATGCATCTGCTCTTATTGACACTGGAGCTGCAGTATCCGTTATGGACGAAAACTTTTGCCGCTTGCTTCGAAAAGTGACGACGCCGATTTCCGGGTTGTCCCTTCGTATAGCCCGTTCGCATCGTATCCATCTTTCAGCAGAGTGCACAGCTCGCGTTGTCGTTCAGGACGTTCTGTATGTCGGCCAATTCATCATCATTCCTGCATGCTCTCATGACATCATCCTGGGGTGGGATTTTCTCTCCCGCAACGACGCCGTCATCCATTGTGCCGCTGCCGAAATTGAACTCTCCCCCTTCTCGCATTTGACGCCGGACGACAGTCCCTCGAAACTGAGCAAGATTCTCGTGAAAGACGATACCATAGTGCCTCCAAGTTCGGCGATGGGTGTATCTGTTTACTGGGCTGGACTCTCTGACACAATTGCACTCGTTTCGCCATCCGACCGTGCTTGCCAAAGGAAAGGGTTGCTAGTACCTTTCGCGACCGTGCAAATCACCCAGACCAATGCCGCTATTTTTGTTACCAACCCATCCCCGCACACTGTTACCTTGGTTCGAGGAGAATGTTTCGGCAGAGTGGAACCAGTGGATAACGCACACGTCCCGGACGTACCTAATGACTCGCGTTGTCCCAATTCGCGTACCGTCAGTGCTGTTTCCACTTATGATTCATCATCTCCTGATGTATTTGGCCCCTACATTGATGACAATCTTACGTCGGTACAGCGTTCCCTGCTTCTGGACCTGCTACGAGAATATCATTCTTCTTTCGACGTCGGTCAAAGTTCTCTCGGTCGCACGTCCGCTGTTACACATCGTATTGACACTGGTGCCCATCCACAATTACGGCAACGACCTTACCGCGTGTCGCCTGCTGAACGTCGGGAAATTAACGAGCAGGTTGTTGATATGCTCAGACGCGTCGTTATTTGGCCCTCGGACAGTCCATGGGCATCTCCTGCTGTTCTTGTTGCGAAGAAACATGGTTCTGTGTGGTTCTGTGAGGACTACAGACGGCTCAATAAGATCACTCGCAAGGATGTTTACGCACTGCTGCGCATGAATGACGCAATTGACAGCCTTCACGGAGCTGAATTTTTTCTTCTCTCGTTTTGCGCTCGTTGTACTGGCAGGTACCCATGGCTGATGACGCTCGACCGAAGACTGCGTTCATCACACCCGACGGCTTGTACGAATTCAACGTCATGCCGTTTGCTCTATGTAATGCACCTGCGACCTTTGAGCGCATGATGGGCACCGTTCTGCGCAACTTGAAATGGCACACGTGCTTGTGTTACCTCGATGACGTTGTTGTGTTCGCCCCAGATTTCTCCACGCATCTTCAACGTCTGAAAGAAGTTTTCGCGCGTGTGAGCAATGCCAGCTTGCAACTAAATCTGAAGAAGTGCCGCTTTGCAGCACGGCAACTCACCATTCTAGGGTACGTCGTGTCTAAGGATGGCATTTTTCCTGACCCAGCCAAGCTTCGGGCCGTGGCTGAATTCCCTAAGCCTGCGTCCGTCAACGAACTGCGTAGTTTCTTGGGCCTGTGCTCATAGTTCCGACGCTTCATACGAAACTTTACTACGATTATATCACTGCTGACGAAGTTCCTTGGAAGTAACGGGCCCCTCAATTCGTGGTCGTCTGAGTGCGACGACGCGTTCGCGAAGCTTCGCCATTTGCTGACGTCTCCTCCCATTCTACGCCACTACAACCCTACGGCCCCGACGGAGTTGCACACAGACGCCAGTGGTGTAGGCCTCGGCGCTGTCCTGGCGCAGCGCAACCCGGATTCCCTAAATATGTCGTAGCATATGCAAGCCGTACGCTCACGAGAGCCGAGACAAACTACACCGTCACGGAGAAAGAGTGCCTGGCCATCTTCTGGGCCCTTACAAAGTTTCGACCTTATTCGTATGGTCGCCCATTCGATGTCGTCACCGAACATCATGCACTATGCTGGCTTTCATCATTCAAGGATCCTTTAGGCCGTCTCGCCCGTTGGGCTCTTCGCTTACAAGACTATGACATCCGCGTGCTGTACCGCAACGGACGCCAGCATGCTGACGCCGACGCCCTCTCGCGCTCCCCTCTGCCTGAAGGCGATGTGCTCTGCTCAGTATCCTCGTCTGCTGTTTCTGCCAATGATGTTGACATAATCGCTACCGAACAGCGTAAGGGTAATTGGATCGGCCCGCTCATCGACTTGCTCTCTGTTCCATCCGCAACGCCATCCACGTGTGCCTTGTGTCGTCAAGCTCGCGATTTCGCCATCCGTGACGGCCTTCTACACCGACGCAATTACGACGCCGATGGCCGGCAGTGGCTACTCGTGATACCCCGAAGTCTGCGGTCAGAGATATGTGAATCCTTCCATTCTGATCCGCAACCAACCACCATCATCATCCGGTGTGTGCGTGCTCGCTCTCAAACATCCCGTTCGCTGCTGAGCCCTTGGCTGAATAAACGCTGTCTCAACCCAGACGTCATGCGTGGTGGAGGTGGATTTTCAGTCCTCGGTCCTCTCCCACCTCGCTCGACTTCCTGGAGCTGCGTTTAGGCCACCGATTCCCCCGCCCCCTCTTTGGCAAGACGTCACAGAGTGAGCCTGCCAGTGCTGCTGCCTGATATCAGTGCTGCCATCTCTCCCCCGCCGTCTTCAGCCGCGCCTCCCGTTTACGTACTGTTGTGCCACAGACATGTTCCTCGTTCGGGAGCACGTCTCACGAGATTGAGCCCTGTTCCGACGAACTGTCTCCCCCCCCCCTCACAGCACCGCCTTCCGTGCAGAAGAACAGTGCAGTTCCGGGGATAACGTCGCTTCCTCCGCCAAACCACCTTGCAGTTCCGGGTATGGCTGCGTCTCCTCAGCTGAGCCACTGTGCCGTTCCGGGGAACTGGTCTGGCAGAAGAGTCACAAAACGCTATTTAAGGCCGTGCCGGCCCCATGTTAGGGGGATTTGCCCCAGCCGACGTTGTCGTGCTAGCCGGCTCTGTACAAACGACAACCTATTACAGTAAACACTCCTTTTGTTCTGTTTTCAAAACGGATTGCCTCCCTGTTTCGCCTTTGGGCTAAGGTTTCAGCGAAGTCCGCTCGACTGCTCGCCGCTCTTCGCCAACGCTACCATCGCGACAGAGCAAATTCCTAACAGTGGTTGGCTGCTACGGGATACGATATTCTACGTTTGGCAAGTCTGATCGGATCTCTGAGCACGAGGACGACCGCCGTGATACGTTTGGCTACGCTGTGATACGCTACCCTACGTTTGGCAGGCCGGATCGGACCCCTGGAAGCTCGAGCACGACCGACCTGATATTAGCGTGTGAATACGCTGGGATACGCTACCCCTGTCCTCAACGTTTTGCAGCTCTGGGACCCGCTACCCTGATCTCAACGGCTGAAAAGTTGGATTGGATCTCCGAGCACGAGGACGACCGCCGTGATAGCGTTTGGCTACGCTGCAATACGCTACCCTGTTCTCATCGTTCGGCAAGCTGGGACAAGCAACCCCGGATCTCAACATTGGCAAGTTGGACCGGATCCCTGAAGGCCTGACACTGTTCTACGGCAGCCACGAGTTGGACCATCGTCGGCTACTTTGGTTGGGTGAGTGCCCAGCTATTACTGTTCATTTCGCCAGAACTCTCTAGCACAGGCAGATGTTAGGAGAGCGTTTTGTGTTTTTTTGGTTTTAATTTATTATTCACGGGCTCTAGACCATGAGATTAGCTTTACAGTACGGTGAATATCAATAGCAGAGCATCACAAGAAACGAGATCGCGATGAAGCAGTACCTTGTGGAGGACCTCCTCGAAATTTGTCGAGCCATGGGGATTTCCACCGGGTCCGCTAAAACAAGAGAAGCGATTCTCGAGGTGATGCGGGCAGAGAATGTGACGGCCGAGGAAGCTGACGAGTTTTGGGAGCTCATCTGTGAGGAAAAGCAGAAGGCCGAAGAGCGAGAGGATAGAAGCCACGAACAATGGAAGGCCGAGAAAAGCCGCGAAGAGCTCGAAGCTCAAAGGCACGAACAGCAGAAGGCCGAAGAGCTCGAAGCTCAAAGGCACGGACAATGGAAGGCCGAGGAGTGTCGAAAAAGGAGAGAGCATGCTCTCAGAATGAAAGAGCTTGATCTTAAAATTGAAGCACTTAAATGGGATCGAGCTGAACACCAGCTCCACAACTTTCGGACAGGCGAGAACATCGCGCATTTTCTTGAGGATTTTGAAGTTGTCTGCTGTAATGTTGGTGTTAGCCGCGACCTTTGGGTGGAGAAGCTCGCCACAATGTTGCCGTGCAAGATCGCGCATGTATTGAATTGTTTGCCCTCCGAGGAAGCAGGAGATTTTAGTCAGGCTAGATATGCTTTGATTAAATATTTTTTTCATTTCAAGTCCTGCTGGAAGTCAGAGCGATAGTAACAGCGCTGAAGCAGGTGGTAAGGCACTAAAGGTAGACGCCCGCCGAAAAGAACGAGAGGACGAAGCGCATCGTAGAGCGCTGGAGGCCGACGCGAGCAGTAAAGCGATGGGGGCCCGTCGCACAGCGCTTCAGGATGAGGAAAGTCGCGAGGCATCTGACGTTGAGGCCCGTCACAAGGTGCAAGACACGGAAGTGCGTCAAAGAGATCCGGGCACTGAGGAGCCTCACGAAGAGTTAGGGGCGGAGGCCCATCGGAAACCTCGGGACGCAGAGGCGCATCGTAAAGCGATAGAGATGAGGCCGCTTGGGCGAGCACGTGATCAGGATGAATCGCGTCAAAGTGAGCATGAGGCCGACCACGAAGGCCTGGGAACAAGGTCTATTTTTGAAAGGGAGAGAACCTTATAAACTGAACAGAAACTTTCGGGCGAGATGGTTAACCTTAAAAGCATAGGGACTCCCATTCTGTCACAGGCAGAGACAGCTAGCATCGGGCCCGGGGAAAAGCTAGATAACCAATCTGGAGCTTTGTCTCCACAAAGTGAAGGCAGCGTACTTCATAGTATGAATGCCAGTGCTATGAGCACGGTGATAAGTTCCGTTGAAAAGAGTCACCGTCGCAAATATACGGCGAAGTCGAAAAACGCCAAGCACGCGAAAGTGGCTAAACACCATGGCTCTCAAGATGCCATACTCAATGTTAGGGCTGAGGTCGGGACAAAGCTCAATAAAAGAAGGTTGAAGTTCAGGCCACTGCTGAGATCTAGATCAAACGCGAAGTGCGTCGCGAAGAAAGGAACTTCAATAAAATTCCGAAGCCAAAATTTCCGTTTCCTCTCATCTCCAGAGCAGACACCTAACAATGACCACAAAGATAAGTTGGTTCAGCCGCGTACAGTTTTGGCAGAACCTGTCGAAGGCAGCGCACTTGTTATTAAGTGTGTCGGGGCTTCCAGCGTTCCTAGCCATTCGAAAAGGAAAAGGCCTCGGCAAAAGCGTAGCGCGGAAGAGACGAGAAGCGTCAAACATGTTAAAGCAGTTGTTAAGTGCCGTGACGTTTTCATTCGAGACGCCAGGTTCAGGGCTACGCGTAGGATCGCGAAAGGGCTCTATAGGAAATGTTTGAGGCTCATACCATCACTGAGATCGAGATTAGGGGAGAAGCACGTAAAGAAAGACCAAATTTCAGGGAAATTCGAACGCCGAGATCCCCGCCTGGTCTTATCCTTTTCACTGCCGCGTAGATGCAAGCAAGTGGGGAAACGTTGGGAGTGCTTGAGCGGTAACACGAGCGGTTGTTCTCCACCATGGCGAAAGGGTCGCTGGTCGAACGGTCGGCGTAAACGATGCAGTACAGGTGCCTTCTTGTTCAAGTTAAGCGGCTGTACGTCAAAAGTTGCTGCTACTGAGTTCGGCGAACAAGTTCTTTCGTCGTCCTTTTGTCCAGACCACAGCCCACGAAAGCTATAGAGTGCGCGACTTCCCAGAGTTCGTCTGAGAGTGCCACCTTGCTGATACCAAGAGTGTATTTTTTTGTATATAATTC
The DNA here is from genome assembly GCF_013339725.1 of Rhipicephalus microplus. Classification (NCBI taxonomy): domain Eukaryota; kingdom Metazoa; phylum Arthropoda; class Arachnida; order Ixodida; family Ixodidae; genus Rhipicephalus; species Rhipicephalus microplus. The sequence continues at coordinate 189,000,411 of NC_051167.1, forward strand.
TGAGAATAACTTTTTCTAATTTTGTCGCCTGCCGGTGAGCAAGGAATGGTTCTAAATTTTTGTAAGTTTTAGTTGCCTTGTCATCGCAGAAGCTCACATTAATATGTTGGTTCGATTAAATTTGTTTTCATAAAATTTAAAAAAGTAACAGTTAGTGTGTTTTATTTTAACAGATAAGGCTAAGTAAAAGCCCCTGTTTAAAATACCTTTTGTGTTTGACATTACATTTATTTTTGCACGTCGGTGTAGGTTAACTTTTAACTTTGTTCTGTCTAATGCGCGCAAGTCGGATTTTCATTGTTATTTACTAACTTTTGAAGCGCGTTTTATCTTGTTGTGATGATCATTGGTGGCGCCTATTGAAGTGAGAGCTTGCAGGAGAATGAAAATTGTCAACTTAGACAATCTTATGCTTGCAAGCGACGCCAACGTGCGTGATTCGAAATTGCTTGTTATTCTAAATTGTAGTTTCGGGGCCAAATTGAGTTAACCTCGGCAGCTTCGATCGTCCATAATCTGCTTAAATCACAATTGAGAATCGCTCAAAAAAATTCTGTTTGATTCAACAGTGTCATGCACTGACACTTGGCTAAAGGTGTGTCCACATTATGAATTGCTTCTCAGGTACATTGCTCGTGATGCTATTTTTTAGCTTAGCTTAATTTCGAGGAAATATTTTCGTTTCTGCTGGTCTGGCGATTTGATCAGCATTTGGAGGGTGCTTGCTTTGGCCAGAGTGGTTCGGCTTTGTGTTCGACTCCGTCATTCCAGTGAACCTCCGCAGGCCTATGGAAGTCTTAACGGGCGGAGAGAGCGGAACGGCTACCGACGGTCAACCAGCATCCCTCCTTCCAAGCCGCGCTGACAGCTCAAAACTCCGAATGCATTGTCTGGCGGCGGGGTTGCTGTTGTGCCACAGACGTGTTCCTCGTTCGGGAGCACGTCTCAAGAGATCGAGCCCTCTTCCGACGAACTGTCTCCCCCCCCCCTCTCACAGCGCCGCCATCCGCGCAGAAGAACCGTGCAGTTCCGGGGATAACGTCGCTTCCTCCGCCGAACCACCTTGCAGTTCCGGGTATGGCTGCATCTCCTCAGCTAAGCCACTGTGCCGTTCCGGGGAACTGGTCTCGCAGAAGAGTCCCAAAACGCTATTTAAGGCCATGCCGGCCCCATGTTAGGGGGATTTGCCCCAGCCGACGTTGTCGTGCTGGCCGGCTCTGTACACACCACAACCTGCCACAGTAAACGTTCCTTTTTGTTGCTGTTTTCAAAATGGATTGCCTCCCTGTTTCGCCTTCGGGCAAAGGCTTCGGTGAAGTCCGCTCGACTGCTCGCCGCTCTTCGCCACCACTACCATTGCGACAGAGCAAATTCCTAACAGTACACAGCCACCAGCGTGATCCCCCCCCCCTCTCTTCGCCTGTCCTCGCGGGGAAAACGTGGAAGACTGACTTGATGAGTACAACCGCGTGAGTGTTGCTAATTGCTGGGACGATAGCGCCAAGCTTCGTTACGTCTCTTTCTACTTGACCGGTGTGGCGAAGACGTGCTACTTTAACCACATCATCGACATACCCGACTGGGTGACCTTCGAGCAACAGTTCCGTCACGTTTTTGGCACACCGGCCATTCGGTCCGCAGTTGCGAAGAAAACCCTCGACACTCGCCAACGACAATCTGGTGAGTCGTACACGTCGTACATCGAGGTTTTCTTGCGCTCTGGCGGCGGGCCAATTCATCTATGCCGGAATCCGACTAAGTACGCCACATTTTGAAGGGTATATACCCTGTTGCTTCGAATGCACTGTTTTTTTATTTATATGTGGGGTTTAACGTCCCAAAACCAACATATGATTATGAGAGACGCCGTAGTGGAGGGCTCCGGAAATTTCGACCACCTGGGGTTCTTTAACGTACACCCAAATCTGAGCACACGGGCCTACAACATTTCCGCCTCCATCGAAACTGCAGCTGCCGAAGCCGGGATTCGATCCCGTGACCTGCGGGTCAGCAGCCGAATACATTAGTCACTAGACCACCACGGCGGGGCTCAATGCCCTGGATGTTCAGAACCCGGCTACCATAGCCGAGGTCGTCACGACATGTCAGCGCCTCGATACTCTGGACTCGGTTCATCAACAACCAGACATAGGCATGGGGTGCTGCCAAGCCCACTCACATGGGTGAGTGGGCTCGGCGGGTGAGTGAACTCCTGCAACACGAGCGAAAATTTGAAGAAATTACTAAAAGACTTTCTAAAATTGAAGACAGCTGCTCTGTAATAGCCGCGGTAAAAGAAAAGGTCGACGGCTTAAAACACTAACTGAGCAAAACTGTGGTGATATCGCTAGCCTTGTCGCCAGGATGGACGACTCTGAGCACAGACAGCGACGATGCAACCTTGTCGTTTATGGTTTTGAAGATGCCAGTGACGAGACTTGGGCACAGTCTGAGAAACGCGTTATGGATCTATGTCTTGCCAATCTGGAAGTTTCAGTCCAACCTAGAGACATTGAACGCGCTCACCGCATAGGGCGTTTTCAATTAAGTAAAAATAGACCCATCATTTTCCGGTTCTGCCATTTCAAGGATCGAGAACTAGTGCTTTCCAACGCCAATAAACTAAAAGACACCAATTACAGCATTAGCGAAGATCTTTCCCCCAACACACGCAAGGCCTTAAGCACCTCATTGAATTTGGTAAAGCATCTCGCAAGGCCTATCACCTTCGGTACAACAAACTAACCAATGATGGCACCACTTACGTTTTCGATCGCTCTTCTAAAAAAAGTAATCCCCCTCCACTCATAGCTACCACCTCCCACCTCAGCGAATCCTAAATTAAACCCTCAACTTTTGTTAATTGTACACACTAACATTAGAAGCCTCTTGCCGAAACGCGACTCGCTCTTTATTCTTATCTGCACAACAGAATGCAACTTTGTTCTCTTAACTGAAACGTGGCTAAACCCTTCAATAAGCGATTCCGAACTAGCACCATGCTTTCCTGACTTTACCATATTTCGGCGAGATCGTGATGGTAAGCATGGTGGTGGCGTCCTGATAGCTGCTCACAGTCGATTAAATTGCTCCCCAGTGGTCATCCCTTCCAGCCTTGAATTACTGTTTGTCTGCTGCAGAAATTCATATCTTCCGGTTATCATCGGAGTCTGTTACCACCCCTCTGACGCAGATGCTTCATTTATCGCTAATTTACACAGTGCTCTTAACTTCCTGAATGACTCTTATCCTAACATACCGGTTATTTTAATGGGTGACTTTAACTTCCCAGGAATAATCTGGTCTAACATCGCGCTCACGATATCTAAACACACTATGGAAAGCGACTTTGTTAACACGTGCCTAACATTTGGTTTATCTCCACTTGTTTCATTCCCAACGCGAGCTACTGAGCACTCTTCAAATATTCTCGACCTCATTTTCACGTCACACCCCGACAATCTTGCATCCCTAGTTCCTCTCCCAAAAATTAGTGATCACGCTGTGCTTCACGCTTCGTTTCGTAATCAACTACCAGGCAAAAGCCATTCCAAGAAAACCCTCACACTCTACGATAAGGGTAACTATGCCGCCATTAACAACGAACTATCCATATTTTGTGAATGGTATTCAAACGACTTCTTCCAACGCCCCCTTGAAACTAACTGGTCTTTGTTCAAGTGCAAAATCCATGATTGGATCAATAAATTTATACCCACCATTACAATTACGAAACGGGCGTCTTCACCTTGGTTCAACATATCTTTTGAGCGTCTTAACAATAAGAAAAAGCGATTATATCGCTCAGCTAAACTGTCTAACAGCGCGAGCGCTTGGAACAAGTACCGCGGAATGGCAAAGAAATTTGAATCACTCGCTGCGAAGGCTAAGCGTTCTTTTTTTTTCTTCTACATTACCTAATATGCTACGAAATAACCCTAAACAATTTCGGAGAGCCATTAACCCCAACCCCACAAAAACGTTATCCTTACTTGATGAACACGGCGATCCTATTCCAGAACATGTTACCCCTCAAGTACTAAATACTGCCTTCTCTTCCATATTTACCCCTGAATCTTGCAGCCCGCTTCCAGACTCCGCATTTATTGATCATCCTGTCATTCCAGGCATTACATTCGATTCATACGGTATTCCAAAACTAATTGACGAATTTAAACTAACGTCATCCGCGGGAATGGATGGCATCAATTCCAAAATTCTGAAAAACACTAAGCCTATAACAAGCATTATTCTTTCGCACATATTTCAGCAGTCCATTTTATGCGGAGTGGTGCCGGAAGACTGGAAGTTTGGTAAGATTGTTCCTGTCCCGAAAAAAGGTCTTTCATCTTCACCGAGTAATTATCGCCCCATATCCATCACAAGTGTATGCTCTAAATTAATGGAACACATAATTTATTCCCACATAGTAATTTTTCTACGTTCAGTACATTTGTTTCCCCCTAACCAACACGGTTTTCAAAAAGGACTTTCATGTGACACTCAACTCGCCCTGTTCGTTAACGAACTGAGTTCTAGCCTGGATAATAACATAGCTGTAGACGCCATTTTCATTGATTTCGAAAAAGCCTTTGACAAAGTTTCTCATAACAGAATATTTTTGAAGCTTTCACGTCTTAACCTTAATTGTCTTGTTTTTAATTGGATATGTGACTTCTTGACTAACCGTAAGCAGTTCGTTTGTGCTAATAACCATTGCTCCTCCCTATCCGCTGTAACCTCCGGCGTACCTCAAGGCACGGTCCTTGGTCCTCTACTATTCCTAATCTATAGTAACGACCTCCCCAATAACTTAGCGTCTAACATTCGTCTGTTCGCAGACGACTGTGTCATTTATCGTCCTATTCACAATCCTAACGACTCTGTCATCCTACAGTCTAATCTTTGTTTGATTAAATCATAGTGCGAAAAATGGCTGATGTTCCTTAACATAAAGAAAACTTGTGTCACTTCCTTCTATCGCCGTCAATCCAATTCCTCCAATAAATACTTCCTTTTTGATTCTGAAATAACAGCAGCTAATTCATGTAAATACCTCGGTATCACTCTAACTTCAGATCTGACCTGGTCATCCCACATTATGAACATCACTAATGACGCCAACCGCGTGCTTGGCTATCTCTGAAGAAACTTAGGTCTAGCCCCACCTTCTGTTAAACTTTTAACCTATCTAACACTAGTCCGCCCGAAGCTAGAATACGCATGTGCCATCTGGGATCCCCATCAAATAACTCTTAATAAAACGCTTGAAACTATCCAAAATTGTGCAGCCAGATTCATTTATTCTGACTATTTCTATCTTAGCAGTGTCACCGAACTAAAATCTCAAGCTAACATGATTAACTTAGCTTCACGCCGCAAAATTTCAAGACTGTGTTTGTTTCACACATTTTCTCATGCATTGCACCTAAACCATGTTATCGTTCCAGCCCATCGTCTTTCATGCCGTATAAGCCATTCGAAAGCGGTTTATTCACTCCGTGCGCATACCACTGCCCATCACGCTTCATTTTTTGTACAAACATCAACAGAATGGAACGATCTTCCTTCTGACATCGTGCACCAATCCAGCATCGCCCATTTCAAAGAAGCCATCTAACAAATCTGCTTGTGAACAGTGTACCTCCTCATGTAACACCCCTTGACTGGGGCCCTTGAGGGATTGTAAATAAATAAATAAATAAATAAATAAATGAATAAATAATAAATAAATAAATAAATAAAACAATCTAACAGACCTCACCGTGGCCTCATAAGAGACATAATACGTGAAGAGGTGCAGAACATGAATTTCTCACCTTCTCCACCGTGTTATCCACAGCCTACTGGAGCGGCAATACGTGACATTATCAGGGAGGAACTGACATCTCTGAACTCTCCGGCTCACGTCCAGCCACCGTCGTCTCGGCCCATACAAACCTACGTGCAGGTCGCTGCTATGCAGCCCAGCGAGGTAAACACGACGTTGCCGCTGCCATCGTACGCGTAGTTTGCTGCCGCTTCTTCTCTCAACTTTCGTTCGATCCCACCTGACCCTTCCTCTGCACACTGACCACACTCTCTTCAGGCACTCCACATAGTTTCTACCCTTCACCCTGGAGCTCATCTCGCCCAGTTTCCTATTACTGTGGGTATCGCGGCCACACTTTCCGTTTCTGCCGCAAGCGCCTTCAAGACGAGCACCGTGGTTACGACATGCGGGAACGAGATACTTTTTACTGTCAAGGTCAACGCCATTCATCACCTACACACCGGTCTCCCTCTCCACCCGTATCGTGTGCACCTCGGAACAGCCGGAACTCCAGACGCCCTTCACCATGACCCTTTCGCCGCCCCTCCTCCCCACTTCGGCCTGCCTCATTCGTCACTGTCAGTCATTCGGAAAACTAAGTGACGCAGTTTCTGGCGGAAAAACTGCATTCCAAACTAGGACCGATATTCCTCCATCAGGCCCGGGCAACATGATTTCGGTGGTAGCAGATGGAGTGTACGTGGATGCTCTGGTGGACACGGGTGCGGCATTTTCTGTTATGCGTGTTGATTTAGGCCAACGCCTGAAAAAAGTGATGACCCCTTACAACGGGGCCACGTTGGTTGCTGCTCAGGGGTATACCATTCATCCTTCCGCTTTCTGTACAGCTCGCGTTTTTATTGATGGTATCCGACACCACATTCAGTTCGCCGTCCGGACTGACTGCTCTCACCAATTTATTTTAGGGTGGGATTTTCATTCTTCTGCCTCCGCGGCTATATGTTATGGTCAACGCGTCGTCCACCTCACCGACACAGACTGTACGCTCAACGGCGATCCCCAGAGGCCACTTTGTTTGACAGCTGCGGAAGATACCGAATTACAACCAGGTCAAGAGCGAATTGTATCTATTACCTCCAAGGACATCAACCATGGCGACGTCTTGGTCTCACCATCATTTAGTTGCGTCGGTAAAGGCATCATTCTCACTTCCCGTGTAGTTCGGTTTCTCAATGGTTTCGCACTTGTCACTGCTGTGAATACAACATCTGGAAAAAATTCTACTTCCCCAGAACACCACGGTGGCCTTCGTGACAGTTCCCGAGCCTGCGTGCGTTGTGCCACTTCATGCCATCTCCTCCAACGACAGCCTTAGGGGTGAGCCTGCTTCTTCTTCCGCCTTTACTGCAGCGAAAACTTGGTACCTTCAAAGACGCAACAGCTACTTGCTTCGTTAAAGAAAAACGCAAGTTCCTCCAATGTTTATTTCTCGACGTTGGGCCACACTACTGCTATAACGCATCGAATCCACACAGTCAAAATATCTGTTGTACGCTGACGGCCCTACCACGTGTCTCCTTATGAGAGAAAAATCATCGAATAAAACGTAGCTGACATGCTCAAACGAGAGATAATTCGCCCTTCATCTAGCCCTCGGTCGTCGCCTGTGGTTCTGGTTCGCAAGAAGGATGGCTCCGTGCGCTTTTGCGTCGATTACAGGGCGCTCAACATATTCACTCGCAAGAAACTGTACCCAATGCCTCGCATTGACGACGCCTTTGATTCTCTCCAAGGCGCGAAATACTTTTCCAGCATCGACCTGCGTTCCGGATACTGGCAAATACCTATGCACGAAGAAGATAAAGAGAAAACGGCATTCGCGACCCCCGACGGGCTATACAAATTCAACGTTATGCCTTTCGGGCTGTGCAACGCGCACGCTACATTTGAGCGCATGATCGATATACCGTGCTAAGCGGCCTCAAATGGAAGACTTGTCTCTGCTACTTGGACGACATCGTTATTTTTTCGTCAACGTTTCCTCAGCACCTGCAACGTTTGGATGACGTTTTGACGTGGCTTGCCGCCGCTGGTCTCCAACTCAACACGAAAAAATGCCGTTTCGCCATAAAAGCTATCAACGTTTTGGGCCTCGCCGTGACCAAAGACGGAATTCGGCCGGATCCGGACAAAATTGCTGCGGTGCTTCGCTTTCCGCGCCCCGAAACGCCAAAGGTGTTGCGAAGTTTTCTTGGTCTCGCCTCCTATTTTTGCCGTTTCATACGATACTTCGCATCAATAGCAGCTCCCCTGCACCAGCTTCTTGCTTCCAACGTCACCTTTCTGTGGTCGGAAGAATGTCAAACGGCATTCGACCTGTTAAAGTGTGCCCGCACGTCTGAACCTCTACTCCGCCACTTTGATGAGGCCGCACCAACCATACCACATACAGACGTTAGCGGCCGCGGTATTGGTGCCGTTCTGCTCCAACTCGACACCTCTTCACAAGAGAGAGTAGTTGCATATGCTAGTAGAGAGTAGAGTACTCACCACGACCGAGAAGAACTATACCATAACTGAGCAGGAGTGCTTGGCTGTGGTCTGGGAAGTACAAAAGTTCCATCCTTATCTCCACGGCCGTCATTTTACGATCGTTACGGACCACCACGCCCTACGCTGGCTTCACACGTTAAACAACTTGTATGGACGCTTGTGTTGGTGGATTCTACGTTTACAAGAGTATGACTTCGATATCATTTACAACTCAGGTAGAAGACACCAAGACGCCGACGCCCTTTCGCGCTGCCCGCTACCAAATAGCCAGCTCAGCATTGGTCAAAGTTCGGCCATCACTTCTACTGCAGCGCCCGCGCTCGCCTCAATAGACCAGCTATTATCGGACGACAAGCGCACACTTCACTCCTGCCAGTTGTCTGGTCCGTATCGTAGGCGTATTATGGACCAGCTCTAAAGAGCTTCCCATTTACCCAATTGTCGGCATCGTCGTCAACTTTTGCGATTTAAGCTGAAAAATAGAGTCCTGTACCGTCACATCTACCACCCTGATGGTCACCGCTGGGTTTCCGTGTTACCACACTCACTTCAACTTGACGTGCCTAATGCCTTCCACGATGACTTGACTGCCAGACATCTTGGTATTAAAAAAAACTCACGCTCGCATCCGAAGTCGCTTCTAATGGCCCAGTATTTCCACTAGCATCGCGCGCTACGTCGGTTCCTGTGTCCCATGCTAGCGTCGTAAAATCCAGACAAATGCACCGGCCGGGCCTCTACAGCCAATTCCATGCCCCACAATGCCATTTGAGGTTGCAGGTGTCAACCTTTACGGCCATTTTCCCATCATATCTACTGGCAAACGATGGCTAGTGACCGCCGTAGACCACTTGACACACTACGAGGAGACATCGTCTGTATCAACTGCCTCTGCTTCGGAAGTTGCCGACTTCGTTCTGCACGCCATATTTCTGCCTCACGGTGCCCCTCGTGTTTTGCTGAGTGACCGTAGAAGGGTGTTCCTGTCATGAGTGCTACAAGAATTATCACACGCCTCTGGAATAGCACACAAGACAGCTTCAAGCTACCACCCTCAGACCAATGGTCTCACCGAGAGGTTTCACCGTACTCTTGGTGATATGATAGCCGTCTACATCAGTCCAGATCACAGAAACTGCGATACTCTCTTACCATTCCTCAACTTTGCCTACAACACAGCCATTCAGCGCACCACCAGTTATTCGCCATTCTACCTTGTTTATGGACGTTCGCCTGCTTTCTTCCTCGACGTTTCCTTTTTCGACAATGACGTCAACTAGTGAGGACATTACGGCAGCAACATTACGTCAACACTGTCTCGAGTGTGAGGAACACGGAACCGGTTTCTATCTATCTATCTATCTATCTATCTATCTATCTATCTATCTATCTATCTATCTATCTATCTATCTACAGGCATACGACTTTTAACTCTCCTGGCGGTTTGGATAATGGGATCTACACGAAATTTGGTATGACATAACATAACAGTATGACGAAGATAACTGACTAGTCATAACATTAAAAGTTTGACATGTACATCATTAATGTGCCAAACTGCTAAAGTTCAACGCTTCGAACGTCTAAGTCACTGTCCGGCTTCACGCACCGTTTTCCACTTCGTTATATCATGAATGTCATGATTTACATGTCATGCTTTGGCTGCTACTTCGGTGGTTTCGTTCACATAATATATCGCGAAACTGGTATGGTATGACATGACTGCATGTTGAACGTAAGTGAAAGGCCATCACGGGCAAACCATGACAGGCATGTCATGTAAAACAATGACTACATACCAAACTCATGATGCACTCGTGGTCGTTTCGCTACTTTTACATACACCATATTTGGTATTACGTGACGTGAATGAATGATAAAGGTGTATTACTGGTGCAAGCATCATAATCATGACATGCGTATCATGTAAGACTATGACTACATGCCACACACATGATGCGCTTGCGGTCGTTTCGCTGGCTTCACTTACACCAAATTTAGTATTACAAGACGTGATTGGATGATGGAGGCTATTTACATATCTGAACATAATAATATGGGATGCGTGTCAGGAACGAACATGACTACATGCCACCCTCATGAAGCGCTCGTGGTTATTTCGCTGGCTTCAAGTACATCAAATTTGGTATTACGGACGTGATGAGATGACGAAGGTATAACCCTAGTGCAAATATGATGACCATCACATGCGTGTCATGTCAGAACATGACTACATACCACGCGAATGGTGCACTCACGGCTGTTCGGCTAGCTTCCTGTACATCGAATTTTGTATTACGCAACGTAAATGAATAATGAAGGTTAATTACACGTCCAAACCTAATGGTCATAAATGCATGTCTTGTGAAAACATGACTACTTGCCTCACACATGATGCGCTCACGGTTGTTTCACTAGCTTCACACGAACAAAATTTGGTATTACGTCAAGTGAATAGATGGCGAAGGTAAATGGCACGTCCAAACATAATAATCATGACATGCGTGCCATGCAAAACACGACTACATGCTACACTCATAGCGTGATCGCGACCGTTTCGCTAGCTTCACAAATACCAAATTCACACAAACACAAATGCCAGGCGCAAACATGAAGATCATGATATGGAAGTCTTGTATGTTGTATTTTACGTCTGTCTCGTAACATTGTGCTGATTTTAAAGTGACATATCAACGTTCCCTATTCGTCCTTCGTATAATATTGATTTCCACTGTACGTGGGATCTGCCGATTCCGCTGTAGTTTATTGTCTGATTTTATTCGCAGAGTGCAATCCTTTGCTATGTGCGTTTGCACGGCGACAACGAATATGATAAGTGCTTTGTCTCCCAGTATTTCATTGCACAGTGGCACTGTTTCTCGTCTAACGGGATATATCTGTTTGTACCATTGCGATTCGCATTGCAGTGTTGTGTCCACTGCGCGCTTATAACTTGTTTTTGACGCGCGTAGAGTTGAATAGCGGTGAGCTGCGCCCTATAGTTTACACCTTCCCACCTCAACAGCGTGCTTTAGCCAAAAGCGCCAAGGAATGCAAATAAACTAAGCATGACCACTCCACCTCTTCAATTAGTGCAGTATGCTTTTACGTCGTATAGAGCATGTCAGAATATTTTAATCTGCCAAGCTACGCAATTGACAAGAATGGCTTATTGGACATTGTAATAGTGACTCCACAGAAAAAATTTCAATCCAGAACTTGTAGTGCCTAAACATAAATAATAAAACTTTCAATCTGTGGTAGGTCACCTGCACTGCTCTAGTCGCAAGATCAAAATATTATGTATGTCCTCAAATATATGTTCAAGGAATTTTAAAAGACTGTTCACGAAGGAAGGTCGCTTGAACAGGCTATCGGTGACTAATATGGGCGTTAAGCAAATGCAGAATTGTACCGATATTAAAAAAAGAACATCGACCAAAAGCGGCTGCCACACGCGAATGTGATACCAGACCACAGGCAGAATTTGACGCAGCACCGTCATTTTTCCTTTTCTTATTAACAACCAGCGAGCATCGAAACATTCATTGCAAAGTTCAGGTGAAAACGAAATGCGCACTTGATGTGTTCATTAGTTTGATGAATATTCATTGGGTTTGGTTCACGAATAGTGTGCCCAAGATATTCTACTACTGAGCTTCGAACAGTTAGGTCATTGAATCTATAGGCAGAACTTCAATGCGAAAAGCACTTCTTAGTGTTGAATGTTTTCCTCGTCTTTTTTTCATTCACTCTGTTGCGCATTAGTGTTGACATAGGTACCTATTCCGGGTCAGTCAGTAGTAAAGACGACATGCATGTGTCCATGCTTGAACTTAGCCTCTTAGGCAAGAATACTCTTGAACGGCGTTAATTGGCATTGTGGCAACAAAATTAGTGTGTCATCGGTTTATATTATCGACGAAAATATGCTGATCAGGAGATCGCCACAGTGGACCAGTGGTTATAGAGCTTGGCTGCTGACCCAAAGATAGCGGGTTTGATCCCTGCCGAGATAGTTGCATTTCAATTGAAACGAAGTGAGCGGGCCGTTAACTGTCCGATGTCAATGCACGTTAAAGAACACCTCATGATTAAAAATTTTGGAGCCATCTAACACGGCGTCTTTTACAATCATCTCATGGTTTTGAAACGCAAAACCCCAGATATTGTGCTGATCAGAAAAGCAGAGTATTCTTACGTCTACGAGAGGGGTTTATTCAGAGCCAACGTAACGGTCGACTCGATGGTATACAGCAGCGAACGCGCAGCAGCGAGCTCTTGCCACCAACCGAACGTCCTCTTCTTCTGCCACCACCATGTTCCCCGCTACACAGGTGCACATACCTAAATTACACATGTGGTAACATTTCCCTCCGTTCAGACCAAGCCCACTGGGCGAGTCAAGCAGTCTTTCGAGGAATAAAGCGCTTCAAACGTGCAACATCGACAAGTTCAGTTTTTGCAGACCATCGGCTGTTCGAATGGAGACGCGCTATGCGGTAAACTAAATCACTGATATGGTCTACAACAAGATAAGGTACCGCATAGTGTGCTAGCAGTTTCTCGCTCAAACCGCGTTTTCTAGTGTGTATCCACAGCAACACTAGCTCGCCGCGATTGTACGTCACGTGTCGGCGTCGGCGGTCAAAATGTGCCTACGAGCGGTCTTGCGAAGCAATAGTGCGCAATTAAGCAAGACGTCTAGATTCTTCGGCCCGTCAGATGATCTCGGATATGTAGGGATCATGGTTGTCCAAACACGGGAAGATGATATTCAGGGTTTGAGGAGGTGGTCGACCATATAGAAGAAACGACTGTAGCCGGTAGTTTCATGCTGAGCGGTGTTGAATGCATGTGTGATAAAGGGTAGAATGCTGTCCCAGTCCTTGTGATCTGATGCGACATACATAGGCAGCATGTTCGAGAGAGTTCTGTTCATTCGTTCAGTTAGAGCATTCATTTGGAGATGATATGGCGTAGAGTGCCGAAACCTTGAAGCACAGACACGAAGCATCTCTTCCATCACGTCTGCTGTGAATTGTCGGCCACGGTCACTGATTACAATTCTTGGAGTTCCATGTCGAAGAATTACAAAACGTAGCATGAAGGAAGACACATCGGCTGCAGTTGCCGATGGTATGGCAGCTGTCGTGCAGTACCGTGTTAAATGGTCGGTGCAAACGACTATCCAGCGATTTCTTTCGTTATTCGTCCCGTAAGCCTCGCACAGACATGGGCAAGCCTCGTGGATTACGGACGGCGCGCAAGCATCGCAGCCATCGCCGTGACCAGCAGTGGCATGACAAGGACTACAAGAAGGCCCATTTGGGCACCCGCTGGAAGGCTAACTCCTTCGGAGGCGCCTCACACGCAAAGAGCATTGTGCTCAAAAAAGTTGGTGTTGAAGCCCAGCAGCCCAACTCTGCCATCCGGAAGTGTGTACGAGTGCAGCTCATTAGGAACGGCAAGAAGATCACCGCATTCGTGCCCCGGGACGATTGCCTGAACTACATTGAGGAGAACGACGAGGTCTTGGTGGCAGGTTTCAGTCGTAAGGGTCATGCTGTGGGTGACATTCCCAGTGTCCGTTTCAAGGTGGTCAAAGTCGCCAACGTGTCCCTGCTCGCCCTGTACAAGGAGAAGAAAGAGCGACAACGCTCATTGGGCACAATAAACATTTCACACAGCTCGATTTCCATCAGAAGACCGGGGAAAGGGTCCAAGGGGGTCAATCCCGACTTGCTAGAATAGAGTTCTAGGGGGCGGCACAGAATGTAATCGCCCTAAAGGAGCACTTGTTGGGTGCTTATGACGTTGGCACTCGTTACAGCTGGACACGTATTGTTCCGTCGTCTGGCGCTTTTTGGGCCAGTAGAATCTTTCTTGAAGACGGCGAAGAGTTTTCGCTGTGCCTAGATGACCAGATGTTGGGTCATCATGCATAGCCTGCAAGACATAAACCCGAAGACTCTTTGAAATCATCAGAAGATATCGTGAGCCGGTGTTGGTGTAGATCTTTTTGCAAAATAGCCCGTCTCGGATGCAGAAGCGTGTAGGCGATTATTTTGGTTTGGTAGCAAGAAGCTGTTGTATGGTGCTGTCCCTTTGTTGCTCATCCTTAAAGGTCTTGTTACCGGGAAATAATGGTTGGTCGAGTGATGCAAAGTAGGTATCGAAGGTGTCAGCGTCAAATTCCGTCGTTGGAAGCGGTAGTCGCGAAAGACAATCTGCGTCAGCGTGACCTCGGCCGCTTTAATAGAAAACCGTGAAGTCATATTCTTGTAGGCGAAGTGCCCAGCGCGCCAGCCAACCAGATGGGTCACGCAGATTGACCAACCAGCAGAGAGAATGGTGGTCTGTCATGACGGTAAAAGGGCGTCCGTACAGATAGGACCGGAAGCGCTGCACTGCGAAGACTACTGCAAGGCATTCTTGCTCTGTGCCAGTGTAGTTACGCTCGGACTTGTTGAGCGAGCGACTTGCATACGCTACGACGTGTTCTTGATTATTCAAGCGTTGAACCATGAAAGCACCTACACCGATACCGCTGGCGTCTGTGTGAATCTCAGTGGGAGCCAGAGGATTGAAGTGTCGAAGAATCGGATGAGACATCAAAAGAAACTTCAACTCCGAAAAAGCAGATTCGCATTCCGGGGTCCAGTCAAACTGCGCACCTTTCTGAAGCAGACACGTGAGCGGGTATGTGATATTGGCAAAACCAGGAATGAATCGGTGAAAGTATGAACAAAGCCCCAAAAAGCTGCGCAGTTCTCTCACCAAGATCGGTTGCTTAAACGCCTCCACTGCGGTCGTCTTGGCGGGATCTGGTCGTATGCCTTCTTTGTTTACTAAGTGTCCGAGGACGAGTGTTTGGCGCTCTCCAAAACGACATTTTTTTGAGTTGAGCACCGAGCGTGCTTTGCTTAGGCAGTCCAGTACGAGGCCAAGGCGTGTGTTGTGCTCACAAAAGGTGCGCCCAAAAAATTACAACGTCGTCGAAGTAACACATACACACTTTCCACTTCATTCCACGCAGAATGTTGTCAATAAATCGTTCAAAAGTTGCGGGCGCATTGCAGTTCGAATGGCATCACATTGAATTCAAATAGTCCATCTGCTGTAACAAATGCCGTTTTCTCCTTGTCTTCCTCGTGCATTGGAATCTGCCAGTAGCCTGACCTCATATCCACAGACGAAAAGTAAGAGGCCGATGATAGACAGTCAATAGCATCATCAATCCGCGGTAGTGGGTATACGTCTTTTTTAGTGATGGCATTGAGACGGCGGTAGTCTCCACACAATATTGCCATGTCCCATCCTTCTTCTTCACTAGAATTACTGGAGCGGCCCACGGACTACATGATTCTTGAATTACATTTTGCTTGAGCATCTCGCAAACCTGTTTATTGATCACTGCGCGTTCTAAAGGCGATACACGATATGATTTCTGTCGGAGAAGTCTGTGAGATGTCGTGTCGATTTGGTGCTTTATACGAGAAGCAGGGAATGACGGTGAATCATGCTGAGCGAAATAAAAAATACCGGCATGTTTGCGCAGAATACTCGCCAGTTCATTACGTTCCTTGGTGCTGAGTGACTTATCAATCATAGCCATAATGGCGGTGTCCCTGGCGTGCAGATTATCGCAACTGGTCTTATCCGGGAAATTATTGCTTTCTGCAAGGTTGGCAAGCGAGAATACTTGGTGTTCACGATTATCTGAAACTTTCAGACCCGCCGGCAGCACTGTAGGTTCATGAGAGCAGCTAATCACCCAGAAACCAGTATGCTTTCGCGCAACCGATAGCGTGCAGTAGGGTATTAAAACTGTCTTCTTTATGCAACTGAGATGCACGGGCTTCACAGTTGCGTCAAATGTTTTCTCGCTTGCAGGTGAACAGACAACAAGGACACAATTTGCAGACAACGGCGGCACGGTTGTGTCCACAGACACGCAAACAGCACTTTCTTGAGAGGGTGAGTTTCCATAAACGCAACTGGGATATCGGAATCTACTGTAATTTGTCCTGGGTGGCAATCGACAGTGGCCCCACATAGCTTCAAGAAATCGAGTCCCAGAATGACGTCATGCGTAGTATGAGGGAGAACAGCAAACTCTGCGACAAAGTTCTGGCACGCCAAACTTACAGTCACAGTGCAGACACCAACAGGTTGTAACACCTCTCCGCTTACTCCACGAAACGTATCAGGACGGTCCCGACGAAGCATAACTTTTCGTCCAAGAAGGTGGGTGAAAACTAAACTCATTACTGACACGGTTGCACCTGTGTCCACCAACGCCATTGTTGGTACACCATCGATAAGCACTCGAATCTTATTTCTAAACATGGAAGCTAACGGAGGTATATCTGTTGAAATCGAAGACTGTCCAGCAACCTCACCTCCAACGGCCGCGCCGACTAGTTTTTCGTAGGAGGCGAGGAGTGGCGGTGCCGAGCAGACGGTGATCGGTTGGCGCGAGGGGCAGGTGGTGGTGTCACACTGCGGTCATAGGCCGGAGATTGGTTTCGTAGCGGTCCTGCGATCTCGTAAGACGCGCTTCCCGGGAATTTCGGTGCTCGGGTAACGACCGAATGGTTAAACCTCGGTGATCGGTCGTACCTTGGCGGCTGCCGGTAGTTGCAATACCTGGCAATGTGTCCTTCGAAGCCACAGTTGTAGCAGACTGGCAGAGGACGCTCGCCGAACCAATTCTGAGACCGCTCAGCTGTGAAGGGTCGGTGACAAGCTTGCTGAGCGGGGCCTGCCCATCTCCGTGTGGCGGGGCCGTAACGAAGGCGTTGGCCATATCGCTGGTCGGCCGCGACTGAGTCACGACGTGGCCGCGGATTTCCAGTTTCGCTGATGTCTGCCACACATACCGATGGTGGCAAAGGAGCTAATGGCACCACCGTGTAGTAGGTTGGATTGGTAGTTGGATGAGGAATGGTCAACCCTACCACCATGTCGCTGCAGCTCTTCACGCACAATTGCCCGAATAATACCGGCAAGGTTGGTGGGTGGGCTCACGTGGACGCTGGCGACCGTTGTCACATTTGCCAGCCTACTAAATTTTGGGGCGATGCGACGAGTCTTCAGTTTTTCAAACGTGCGGCGGCAGTGATGTTGGACGTCGGAGGCAGAGGTAAGGTCATTCCTGCCTATCAGAAAATTGTAGACGTCTTCCGCCACGCCTTTCAAGAGGTGTCCGACCCTGTCTTCTTCAGACATCTGCGGGATTATAATCTTGCAAAGCTTAAGAACGTCCTTTATGTAAGCAGTGCACGTTTCTCCAGGAGTCTGGGCTCGACCAGCAAGAGTCCGCTCTACGCTTTTCTTTTTTGAGTCGGAGTCACCAAAACACTTCTTCAGTTCTTGAGCAAAAAAAGCCCATATTGTCAAGAACTCTTTGTGGTTTTCATACCACATCAGGGCAGTGTCCGTGAGAAACAGCGCGACGTTTTCCAGCTGATCGATAGAGTTCCAGTAGTTGTACCGGCTCACCTTTTTGTAGTGCGTTAGCCACGCGTCCACATCTTCTCCTGCCATTCCCGCGAATGGGCGGGGTTCCATGTAGTGATGCCTAGGTGTAGCCAGCGTAGACCTGCGCGAAGTCGAGGCGGTTGATTCCTGACCTTCGCTCTGGGCCATGACGACTGTTGTCGGCGGCAGACCGGCAAGACGACGGCTCCGGGGAACTCCGAACAGCCATGGCTCCGTAGTACGTCGACGTGCCGTACCAGCACCTCCACCACTCTGTTACGTCTACAAGAGGCGTTTATTCAGAGCCGACGTAACGGTCGACTCGACGGTGTACAGCAGTGAACGCGCAGCAGCGAGCTCTTGCCACCTACTGAACGTCCTCTTCTGCCACCACCATGTTTTCCGCTACACATGTGCACATACCTAAATTACACATGTGGTAACAGTATGCTAAAGAAAGGACGTGTTTAAAGGGTCTTGTTTCACCTCCCAAAAATAGGATGAAATTTTGCATGCCTTTCGATCACATTATCGAAGCGCTCCCGCCACTTCCACTCAATAATGGCAAGCATGTTATCTACCTGAGACATTTTTTCGTTTGTTTCACAGGAAAGTGGAGAGCGCCAAGAATTGAAAGAACTTAACGCAAGCCAGCAGCAAAGCAGCTGTTGGAAGATATTTGTGTCGTTGCTATGGAAACTACGTGCAGCCGCGCTTTGTCGCATTTCCGCATGTGATTGATGATTGATTGATACAAGAGGTTTAACGTCCCAAGACCACCATGTGATTATGTGAGACGCCGTAATGAAGGGCTCCGGAATTTTAACCAATTGAAGCTCTTTACAGTGCACCTAAATCTGAGCACACAAACCTACAGCACTTTTGCCTCCATCGAAAATGCACCGCAGCCGTGATTCGATCGCACGATCAGCGGGTCAGCAACTAAGTAACTTAGCCACTAGACTACCACGGCGGGGCGCATTTCCGAATCTGTTGCCTATAGCGTTTCGCCGTCTAGTCCGCGTACATCCGTCCGCACCACCGTCATGGAGTATCTCCACCCGTGAACGAGGGAACGGCTTTCATAAATATCATATGTATTCTCGCGCGTTGATTTTTATATGTGCGTGCATATACGTGTATAAACTACAAAACTTAAAAATATCCAAGTGAGTTCCAACACTCCCTCTTCCGCCTATGCAAATTGTGGCTAGTGAAGAATACATTACAGCAGCGCACCATCTCTGACGCCTCGAAGCGGCAAATTTACGTGCACGTACACCGTTATTGACACCATTTACTAACAGTTCAAGTCGCCGTAGGTCGTTCGTTTTTGCCAATACAGTTATCATGTGTTTTGCGTCTTACATTCGTAAATGCAATTGCTTCTCTTAGTACGCTCCCTGGGTAGAGGAAAGGTGGAAACGAAGCGAACCTGTTTACCGAGGAAGCTAGTATTGGAGTGAACTTGTGAAATGCCCCTCTTCACAATAATTATTCGAGCGCATTGGAACTAGGGTCTACTCTACAGAAATGCTGCTCATATACCTATTGGTAATCATCTTTTTTTTCATTTCGTTGTCTGCATGAGCACAAAATTAAAATTATTACTGTGTTGCAAATGGATTCTGCGGAAACCCTCAAGGTGGAGAAGTATGTTAAGAAAGGAAAAGAATACGTTCTGGTTCGTGGTTTCAACCCCAGACTTGAACCAACTTTTGGGCAACTAAGAGGCTTTTCTCTCTGAGAAATCCGAAAGTATTTCATTGTAGCTTCGTGCTACAAGCAGTAGGTTGTCTTCTTTTCCTTTCTTAGTATTAGTTTATGTGATGTAATATAAGGTTTTGGGCCCAGAACCACTTACGAAGAAACTGAGTTGAGCCACGAGTGCACGCACACAAACATATATTTACAGAGAAAGATGATCCAAAAAGAATTAACATGAGATGTACTCTGATATATGTAGTCCTACCAGCTCTAATTGTCTTTGAATAAAAAGGGTCTCGCCGTGTTTGGAGCCGTTGAAGGACGTTGATGCATGTCGCTCGAAGACAATGTTTCGTTGGATCG
This sequence comes from Rhipicephalus microplus, assembly GCF_013339725.1. NCBI lineage: Eukaryota > Metazoa > Arthropoda > Arachnida > Ixodida > Ixodidae > Rhipicephalus > Rhipicephalus microplus. The sequence continues at coordinate 189,020,293 of NC_051167.1, forward strand.
TCAACGTCGCTAACGCGTGCCAGCCCTCACCATGGCACATATCTCTGCGGCAGCAGCTTGGTAGCTCGGCCTCCACGTTCGTCTCCACCATGCCCGGGTCATCTCAACAACTCTGAACGACATCAACAGCTAGCAGTGGTCCACCAACCACGCAACACGCTCGATAGCAGCGAACAACAAATAAGGCGAGGGCACCTCACGAGATCCCTAGGGCAGCTGCCAAGCCGGAATGCAGGCCTCGCTCGTCGTGGTTGCCCTGCAGCAGTCATGGACGCCGGCCGGACCCTTGCGCCTAGCCGGCTCCCTGAGCCAGTTCCTGGCCGGAGGACAGGATCAGTAACGCCTGAAAGACGTCACCTAGTTCTCCGGATCGGACGTCCAGCCGAGAACCATCAATCTTTAACCGCGGCGCTGCCTCAACCACGGGCATGCGCACCATGGCACGCGCACGCACTTCGGTTTTCTCTTCGTCACCCCCGCACAGCAACCACCTATTTGTTTTTCGCACGCCTCTATCATGTCTCTATCATGACAGTGTAACTTCCTTCAGAGTGATCAGAGGGGTGAATAATTTTGGCAATGCTTCAGCAGCACCCGCTTTTCATCCCGCTTCTGCTGTGGTGTTATTGGTTACGTTGACACTGTCGCGACCCCATATCTAATCACACAACAGAGAAGCGCGGCGTAGATTTTTAATCAAACTAAAGCAGTTGCTTTATCAGGTGTTTTATAAATCAAACTAAAACAGTTGCTTCGCGCGTCACAAACAAATGTAAGCATTTCTTCCATTCCAATTACACTCTATGTTCTACTCGCCTGTCTACCGTCAATGAAATAAAATATTTAGGTGTAACGATGTCCAGTAATTTAAATTAGAGGACCCATTTGGAAAACATTTTTGCGGTGGCAGAGAGAAAACTATGATACTTGCGAAGAAAATTAACACTTGCTACGACTCCCGTGAAGCTAGCAGCATATCTTACGTATATTCGGCCAACATTGAAGTATGCCAGCATTGTGTGGGATCCCTCGGAAATCGGCCTCAATAATATGCTAGAAAGAGTATAAAGGCGAGCTGCCAGGTTTAATCTTTCAAACTACTCCTCGACTGAGTCAGTAACAGAAATGCTACGCTCTCTTCAACTGCCCACTTTAGCCGAATGACGGCGATTGGCAAAAATGAAGTTCTTGTTTTTATTGTCACAAAATACATTAAACATAAACAGAACAAAATACTTAACGCTGTGCCACGGAAGAAACCTAAGAAGTGTAAGTGATTACACATACAAAGTGCCAGAACAGCGTCTCAATGTATATGCGAATTCATTTTTTTCCAAAAACAATTCGTCAGTAGAATGCTTTGCCATTACCACTGGTTCATTGTGATTCACTGGAAAAATTTGAGGAAGGGCTCAAAGATGTTTTTCTGTAAGCATTGCGTAGTATGTTAACTTATTGCAGTTTATTTGTATGCTTACTACGACTGCACTGTTTTTCCTTTATCCTCAATGCTGGTGTTTCCAATGTATGTCACGTAACATTTCCAAGTTCAATTGTTGCTGTTTAAATTGCCGTATGATTTGAATGTATTGATGTTTGTCATTCTTAGTAAGTCCCACCCCTGTAACAGCCGAAAGGCTAACAGTATTTGGAAAATACATAAAAAATAAGTAAAGAGGGATTTTTTTACGGTGCGCATATGCATTGGAATACTGAGGAAAACAACAGCGTAGGTTTCGGCTTCTGGGCGTGAACGAAAAATCATTCCTTTATGTGGCTCTAAAGAATTGAGAACAATGCAAATAAAAAGTAACAAGAAACCTTCGTCTAAACTCTAAGACAAAAGGGTGCTAAAAAGGGTGTGTAATTCGTCTTTTCGCGGACTAATAGGGCTGCCACAACCATTATTCCTTTTAGAGACTAATGGCACCGGCTCTAACAGGGAGTCCCCACAGACCAGCTCAAGAGACGAAAAATTGGTCCTCACATATACACCTTAGCAAGTAACTGTTACTCCCACAAATTACCTCAAAAGACTAACATTTAGTCCTTACATTTACACATCATCGGGCAACCGTTAGTCCCCACATTTACACCTTACCCGGCAAGCGTCGGTACTCCTCACAGTTGCACCTCACCGGACGAATGGTTGGTCCACTCCAATGCTCCTATCGAATCAACTTTTGATCCCCAGTTTAAATATTTTTTTCATTTATTTTCCACCAGGCCTAATACTTTTTTCAACTGTTTTTCTGCGCAGTGAGAAACAAATGGCACGGAAAAGAGCATTGTGAAAACTTATTTAGCCACCTGTTTGTCAGTGCTTTCGCAGTCATTGCAACATCGAAAGACAACAGCGAGACATTCAAATATTTTATTTTTCTCTATACGCATGAAGGTTCTCCATTCTTTACGAGATTTCATGGTGAAACATACAATTCCGCTCTCGTTGACACATCTTGCACAGTCATTGTGAAGTTCCTCTGATGAAAGCGATAGATGACAGGCATTGCACACGCTTGCGCACATAGCCTGCTGCATGTTGTGTGCTCACAGCTGTACAATAAGTGAGTAAAACAATAGTTAGTCACGCGTGACAGAAGATGAGGTTGCACGCATATGACAAGTACAAGCAAGTTTATATAAAAACATACGTGTGAATTATGACACACAAATAATTTTACTTTCACATCTCTTACAGTCTTTCTGAAGCTGGTCCGACGAAAGCGATAGATGACAGGCATTGCAGACGCCAGCGCACACAGCCACATCTGCACTGTGTGTGCCCACGGCTGCACAATAAGATTGTAAACATAGTTAATCACACGTGACAGAGCATGAATATGCATGGGTATGACAAATACGTGCAAGGTGAGATAAAAACATACGTGTATAATTGGACATGTAAATATTTTAACGTGATGTCACACATCGTCAAAGACGCATTTCGGTCCCCGTATTGCAACAGCTAAAGTGCGGTAGCCGCAGTCATAACTCCGAGGCACCGCGAACAATCGTGCTGCCAGGCTGCGCGAGGCCAAACACGGCGCTGCACGCGGAGCGTCTGCCGCCAGCGAACCTCAAAGATGAGAGTGACCGCACGCTGGGCCGGCGCTACGAATAGCGCTCAGTTGGTTTGGAGCGAGTGCCTTAAAAACCGACGGTAATGTGGCCCTTTTCCACAAACTCGAGTAGCAAACGCGAGTCCGCCGTCGTGGTAGTCGCCAACGGTCGGCGCCGAGCTGCTGGCGACCGATTTACGGGGAAGCCAACTGTAATGGTGACCCATTTTAAGAAACTCGGTTCCGACGCTAGCGAAAGCCCCGCCAGCCCGTGCCGGTGCACTAACAGAGCACAACATACCACAACTACGCTCGTTACGAGCAACCGCAACGTGTTCTGGACGACTCGCAAAAAAGCGACGAGGTCTCCACCCAAATATCGTCAGACCGGAGCTCGTCAAGGCGGCGAAGACAAGCGAGCCCTCGATGAGCGAGCGTCCGGGCGGCCGAGGGCAATGGTGGTCAATTCTCGAGCTGTGAAAAAGCACAGGCGAGCTACTAATGCCGAAGCCGACATTCGCGGTGCATTTTGTGCGTGTGATACACAAAATGTCCGAGCCCGTTGCCACAAGTACGATACGTATCGCACACCCGAGAAGTACGGCAAAATAGAGAATGATCACCGACTTGTGAAAGAATCTGGCGTTGATTTGTGCCCTGAGTCAGACCGAAATAATGTATCCGACAGGCGTACTGTCTTCTCGGGCGTCATGTTAGCCGTGATTCCCAACTGGTGGTGTTGTGAGTTGGTCGTCACCAATTTTAATTTGCAGCGAGGATACACATGTATAAAAAGCAAAGCAAACACAAGTTGATGGCGTTTGTAAAAGTTGAACAATAAATAATTCAATAATTTTCAGACTGTGTCAGTTAAACTGTCCTCGCAATTTAGAGTGTGCCTTTCTGTTCGGTTCACGCTACACGGGAGATGTAGTCTCGGATTGCAACGCTTGTGCGTGTTCTAAGCTAGAAAGACGCATGGGAAGAAAGCAAGCAAAGCAATTTTAGTGCGTATAGTTATCACATGGAAGCTTAAGTTGCCATTTTGTAATCGAATCGTGGTTCTGGGACAACAAACCTTAGATATAGTATGCCCTACAGAGACAGAGTACAAGGTGGTCATTGAGGGTAACTAACTGGATTCCCAGTGAAGGCAAGTGGGTGAGGGAGAGACAGAAAGTTAGGTGAGAAGATAAGATTAAAGCCTGTTTCACATGCAAGCAATTTTGCTCCAAGAGCGGTGAGGCAGCCGCCGCGCGAGGCCAAAATATGTTTCTACCACGACTACTGTTCGCTCTAGTGAAATTCGCCAGAGTTGAAAAAATTTGCCCGTGGCAGAGGCGGCAGAGCGGCTAGTGACGTCTTTGACACGTGATGCCACGGCCGAGTCGAGGAGTGAACGCGCGTGCTGCGGGGAACTCGCTTCACAGAACTTGCTCCGACTGAGTAGCAGACAACATCCGTCCTCTCCCCGGATCACAAATGTCTCGTGCTGCTTTTAACAAGTTGCTCATTGCAGAAGTTGGGAAACGACCTCTTTTTGGGACATCGAGATGGAGGATTTTCGCAAGATGCACAAGAAGAGCATTCTTTGGGGGAAAATTGTCGAGCTCCTTAAGAAGTCGCATGTTTTTGTGAAGTAAAAGTCGTCGCTAGGACTGGCCATGTTCACTGGTGAAGTCGAAGTGCAACTGTTTTCTTTTTGTTACTCTCGCAGATGCTTCCACCGGAGTGACAATCGTGTGCGGTACCTTTTTTTGAATATTAATATTACTACTTTCTTTTTTTTGCATTTCCATCGAATGTTACTCCCACGTGGAGGAGCCGCATGACATGCCATGCTTCTGTGTCGCAACAAACGTTGATGATTGATTGATATGTGGGGTTTAACGTCCCAAAATTACTGATGAATGTGAGAGACGCCGTAGTGGAGGGCTCCGGAAATTTCGACCACCTGGGGTCCTTTAACGCAGCAAACGTTGCTGGTTTAACAAACGATAAATTTTGGTGACGGTGCATAGATGAAGGGGTTCACACGATCGAGAGAGCAAAGGCGGGTGCTACGGCAGTCGACTTGCGAAGTAGCATTCCACACAGGTCACTGAAAAGGAGTTTCGTGATGTGACTCAATATAAAGGGGGCGCGAAGCAAAAGAGTGTTGCGTGAAATGTTGTGATACTTCGGCTTTCCTGCTGACAACCACAGGATTTATGGGCGCAAATTTCCGCTAAAGCAAAACTCGCTGCGTAGTCCCTGACCTGCACCACGCACAAGTGTATATACAGCAGCCAAAGCACCGGGACATCGAGCGCATTACGTATACCACGCTACATGCCGTAGGTGAAACTCTTCCTGTGGTGCTTTACTGAATCATCAAAAAAAAAAACCTAAGAGGCTTACTATATATAATGGAAGCATGCGAATTCGGGATCCAGAAGAAATGTAGACCATTTGGAAAATCCCGATGAAGAGTGTGTTAGCATATGCCACAGGGTGACCACATACACGGCCGAAGCTTTCCACTGAGAGTTTCTATATAAAATTTTAGTTTGATTCAAGCGGACAGGTACTGGGCTGACGGAAACCTCGTTCGGCGTACCAAAGGTTAATCGCTGAAAGCAAGAGCAATGAATCGGAGAAACATGGGAAGTGCTGCGCAAAACACGTTCGCAGTTCTTAAGCACGCACCTAGCTGGAACAGTTGTCTAATAAAATAATACCAGCAAGCTCTTTCATTTGCTTCTCCATGGTCAGTTATATGAGCGTGCAACAAAAACCATACGTTAAAAAGCCAGGACAAAACAGAAAAGCAACTGCAAACGTTGCTTCTTTGTTATAAGATTCTTGTTACACTTAGTTCAATGAGTGTACAGACGTGCAAAAGTTGAGCGGCTATTCAAGATGAACCTCGTAGCACACGGGTGTGAAAGGAAGGACACTTGGAGGAGAGCGCGGCTTTTAGACACCACTGAAAACAGTGGTTAACGGGCGCCTTCTACGGACAACACTGCCCACCAGAGCGGTGGGCGTCACGCAACAGCAGCGGTAGCAGCGGCGCATGTGAAAAAAGACGCACGTCCGCACGTCCTCCCGCCGCCCATCCCTGCGACCGCCGCCACTCCATCGCTCGCATGTGAAACAGGCTTAAGAAATTTGCGGGTATAATATGGCAGCCACAAATACCTGACCAAATTTACTGGCGGAACATGGGAGAGGCCTTTGTCCTGCAGTGGACGTAGTCAGGCTGATTATGATGATGATGAGGATATTATCCGCACAAAGGTTCCTATTCAAGATCACATATTTTGTGCAGAGAACCAAGCAGGAAGGCACACTCTAAATTGCGAGAACAGTTCATTTCACACTTCCTGAAAATATTGAACCAGAACATGACCAAAGCCACGGCTTTTCATGCTTATTGTGCGAATTTGACAAACGCCTTGAACGTGTATATGCTCCGCTTTTTATAGATGTGATTCCTTTTGAGCAGCTGCTGCGAATTTACACACGAAATGTGCGTGTAGGCTATTGCATACATTGGTTCATTGTCGAGATTAGTATCAGACAACGAATGCCATGGGCGTGCACGATAACGTAGCCACGAGCTAAACGTTGTGAAAACAGGTTTCGAAGTAGAGGCATTCGACCCACATGTAAGAGAGACTGGAAGTAGAAATTGATTAATAAAACCGAAGTGCGTATATATATCTTTAACTGCATCAAGCGTATAATATTCAACGCTTGGCGGCGCTGACCTCGGCCCAAACAAGCCGACGCCACGCGTTGGAGCGTTTGAGTTAAAGGTGCTGATGGCTGTACTTGTTGCCAGAAAGTTTATACATGTCTTCAGCTAGAAAGCAGCTCCGTCGTGGTGGTCTAGTGGCTAAGGTACTCGGCTGCTGACCCGCAGATCGCGGGTTCTAATCCCGGCTGCGGCGGCTGCGTTTACGATGGAGGCGGAATTGTTAAAGGCCTGTGCTCAGATTAGGTGCACATTAAAGAACCCCAGGTGGTCGAAATCTCTGGAGCCCTGCACTACTGCCTCTCTCATAATCATATGGTGATTTTGGGACGTTAAACTCCACATATCAATCAATCAGCTAGGAAGCTGAACTTATTGTTTAGGAAGCTAAACTTATTGTTTTTGAGAGGGTTCAGCCAGCCAAATATTTAGCTATCGTGCGTTTGCGGTGACATTTCTGTGCGTCAGCACCGCACGATGAGCGAAGATAACGTATGGACGCAAAGCGCACTTAGCTGGCCCCGAAGTCTACCAGGCTCTTCTTTCTTATCAGAGCACTGCAGATGAACCACGTTCTACCGCTCTTCTTATCAGTGCAGGCATAAGCGTAGCGTGTAATGTTGTTTCCTCGATTTGTGGCTGCAACATTCATCTTCAGAAAAAAAAAATACGACTGAAACTATTCGCCTTCTCGCAACGGCGGGCACAGCAAGTAAGGCTTTGTGGGCGTGCGCTTCTCCTCACCGTGTTTGGAACTCAGCTCCTTCATATGGCGCTGACGCACAGAAAAGTGGTCGCTAACGCACCTGAGATTAGCATTTGGCCGGCTGTGCAGCGATGCACGTTCTACACTGATATCGGCTGCAGGAAGCATTGGTCTTCGATAAACTGGTCGTCGCTGGGTGGTGCAGGCCATCATTTGTACAGTAAATGTCGGGATTGGTGGGTGCTTCTTTTTTTGTTTTGGAAAGCAATCCGTACCCTGTCTGTATTTCTTTCTGCCCGCGACTTGTCCGCTGCTGCGCGGGAATTTCGGTGTTATTTTAGTGCTGTACACTTAGTTCCCGGCTTCTTGTAAGCTTCCGGAACATGAAAGAACCAGGATCTCGACCAGATCTTACGTCGTTCACGAAAGCAATTGTCGGCCTGTCAAAGAAACTTTTATTGTGAACGCAATTATATGGACAGCAGAGGCTGGTTTTTGTCGCCATCGCCGCAGTAACACACACACACACACACACACACACACGAACACAAACACACACACACACACACGCACGCACGCACGCACACACACACACACACACACACACACACACACACACACGCACGCACGCACGCACACGCACACGCACACAGATCTATATATATATATATCCACTCCCACGTCTAATTCACTTATAAACCCAATAATAATGTGGCTGGGGGATGGCTCTCGTGGTAACTCAGTGGTAGAGCATCGAACGAGTCAATCGGAGGTCGCAGGTTCGGATCCTGCCCACTGCAACTTATCTTTTCACCCTCTTTTCTTCATATTTACATTACAATTCGGTTTAATATCTTCCCCTGTACATTCCTTGGCATTTTTGTCTGTTAAATCTTAATAATATTGTGCAAAAAACACAGAAAAACGCAACCTTCAGTATACACTTCTTTCTTTATTTCATTAACCAGTGTCTCGTACTGGCAGACTTAGTGCCTTTAAGATGTATACGAGGGGACAGTTGGTCAGCTGCCCACTCGTAATAAGTTGACGTGCTACGTGACGCCAAATAGGCTCAAAAGAGTGTGCTACACTCGCCGCCATGGCTACTGGTGGCGCTGACTGACACTTCCACGCCTAATTCACATATAAACCTTATAAAGTGGCTGGGGGGATAGCTGTTGTGGTAGCTCAGTGGTAGAGCATCGAACGCGTCATTCGAAGGTCGCAGGTTCGGATCCTGCCCACGGCAAGTTATCTTTTCAGCCACTTTTTTTCATATTCACATTAAAATTCGGTCTAATATCTTCCCCTATACTTTCCTTGGCAATATTGTATTTTAGATCTTATTAATATTGTGTAAAACAAAGAAATACGAGCCTTTAAGTATACACTTCTTTCCTTATATATATATATATATATATATATATATATATATATATATATATATATATATATATATATACATGAAGGCCAGACTCTAGGCCGAAACGTCGAAATAAACTACGTTGTGACCGCTCACGGAGGATCTACTGGAATATATATGTATATATATATATATATATATATATATATATATATATATATATATATTATTTACCAATACTCTCAATCCCGTCAGGGATATTTAAAGGAGTGGGTTGGAAAGTGTCAACAAACATTATATATTTGCATACTTATACAATTGTATGGATACAAAAAAATTATGGTATAAAATGATAACAATTATGGGCCTACATTATTAGCAAGGCACATGTCTCAGTCACATGTGCACACAATAAAAAAAACACGAAAAAGGAAGAAAAAGGTTAGCCCGCAACATACTAAGTTGGTACCGACTTCCACCTTTTTAAACCACAATTGTACTGGCAGGGAGGACAATAATCAGTACAATCTCGATATTGTCGCTATCATGTAGCTGATAGAACGACTTGGCCAGCAAGTTCGTAAAATTTGTTGACAGTGGGCTGCACTACCACGGTCTCGGGTAAAGCTTCGGCTTGGGGGGGTCTATATACCGCACCAACATAGACTTTATTCTGGCCTAGCTCAATCCTACACCAGACCGCCTCTACACCCGAAACGTCAGGCATCACTGTGTAACTTATGCCTTAATTGTTTTAGGAGCAAGGCGACACCACCACCTCTAGGTGGTCTATCTTTTCGGATAATGAAATATCCCGGTGGAGCCACCTCACAGTTTCCAATATCATAATGTAACCAAGTCTCAGTCACACAAATAATGTCGGGTTCGAGTGCAATCAGGTTTGCTTCAAAGTGTTCGATTTTATGGATAAGGCTGCGCGCATTAACGTTAAGCGCAACTAGCGTCCAGGGCGGTTTTGAGGTCGCCCGGCTTGTTCGTTGTCCCTGCTTCCGTTTTTTGCGGCTTCCACTATGTTGTTACTCTGGTCATTCCAGGTGTACAGGCGATTATTAATTCTGACTTTATCGTCAGACAAGAAAACTTTGTCTTTCTGGTCTCGGTGTTCCTTTGTTCTTTCCCAGAGCTTTCTTCTAATTTCTCTGACTACGGGCGAGAAATCCTCGCTAATTGAGTATTCCGTTCCTTTTAGCTTCTTGCAATTTTTAAGTATATTGTCTTTATCCCGATAGTCAAGTAACTTTAAGATTACAGGTCTGTTTTTAGGACTGCCAGTAGCCTTCCCTCGCCCAAGACGGTGTATTCTTTCTATGCCAGCCATTTTTATTCCAATCTTATCTTCAAAGATTCCTTTTTCAACCGCGTTAGGTAGATCTTGGTGCGTTTCAGTTTCAAGTTACTTGACACCATACACAACAAGGTTAGACCAATGGCCTCTGTTATCTAACTCGTCAATTTTTCAGTCAAAGATACAACCTCATTTTCAAGTTTATCAACCCTTTCCACGCATTCAAGTACCTGCTTTTCCATTTTGCCTATTTTTTCTAACTTTTTATTAATAGCTGCAAGCTTTCGGTTGGTCACCATTTTTTTGTTCTTTATCTCCTGGATATCCATTGCAATTATTTTGAGCTGTTCTTCTAGCACAGTGTCACGAGGCCCAAGATTAGTCTCGACGTCTCTCGCCAGCAGCAGCAACAAACGCAAAGAAGACGATAAATCACAGAACCAATCAAACAAAAGGTGTGGGCACAGCAGCAAAACCAGGCATACATTACTGCTACGAAAGCATTTGCCAAATCGCTTTGTCACCTGGACGGCAAACAAGAAGGGGTTTGAGTGATGCACTTTGGCATTGCCGCCGCGCCCACTGAAGGATTCCTCGCCAAGACAGTCTCTTAAGTAGCAGCTCCGTGACGTCATGGTCTCGGGCGATGTTGCGCTGTTCATTGGGAAGTGACCGCCAACGCCATCCGGTGCCCGATGATAAGGCCAGGTATGTCCAGTGTTCGTGGGTAGGCGTTGAAAATTTATTGATGAGTTGCCCGATGTCGGTCCAGCCGAAGAAAGCAGCATGCCAAGCATAACCTGGACGGCAAACAAGAAGGGGTTTGAGCGATGCATTTTGGCATTGCCGCCGCGCCCACCATACACACACACACACACACACACACACATATATATATATATATATATATATATATATATATATATATATATATATATACATACATATGCCTTTCCGGCCGGGGTCCTCTTGATCGCGCTTATGCGAACAAAGAAGGGGGGAAGGGGGCTTGCCCCCACAGCAGGCGGCACCTTCTACACGCTGCGCTTTCAACACACACACAAAAACAGTGACAGTGCTAAAATTGTACCAGAAGCAGCCGTACACAGATAGATGCACTTTACACATAACAAACTGCCACTTGCGATGACGTACGACGTATAGCCCCTATTACCAACATGCGAGGCCCACAGGAGGCTCTTCTCATCAATGCCGTTACTACGCACGAGCCTTGTAATGGTGATCTACAGAAGCCGTGCCGGAGAAAACATGGCTTTTTAGCAAGTGCATGTTTACTATGATTATGTTGATTTCACATTCACTGCTTTGCCGTTTTGGCGAAACTGTGACTTTTTTTTTACTTAGCCGAACTTGTGGCCTGCAAACTGAAAATTAGACTACAGCAATACACACTGGCACTGATAGCGATGAACATAGCTTCGACGGTCAATAATCTAATCCAATGCCAGGCGTGACAACATCTTCCGGTGACACTGTTCGTTGTCACGCCTGGCATCTCCCGCTCCCCACGGGCCCTGTGATCCCTCACCCTGATTACTCTGGCAGCGACAACACTAACTTAGACGCCGAGTTCTCTATTGAAGATGTGCGCCGAGCTCTGCATAAGCTCAATGGCCGCTCAGCCCCTGGCCCCGATGGCATCACCAACAAGCTCCTACGCAACCTGGACGATTCTTCCGTCACTTACCTCACTGACACTATCAACGAGATATGGAAAAAAGGTGAGATACCCGATGCTTGGAAACTAGCTCACACGGTTCTCATACCCAAACCGGGAAAGGCGCCGAGCCTAGATAACCTATGCCCCATATCTCTCACGTCGTGCGTGGGCAAAGTGGCTGAGCACGTCGTCCTCAACAGGGTTGGTCGATACCTCGAAGATAACGACTACATCCCGCACCACATGATTGGCTTCCGACCAGGGTTATCCACTCAAGACGCCATGTTACTCCTAAAGCATCACATTCTAGATGGCGGAAACACTCGGGACACTCGTGCAATACTCGGTCTCGATTTAGAAAAGGCCTTCGATACCATAACGCACTCGTCACTCTTGAAAGCGATCGCAGCCCTCAGCCTAGGTCGTCGATTTTACTACTTTATCCGCTCTTTTCTCACTCGGCGCAGAGCCGTCCTACGCGTAGGAGACCTAGTGTCGGAAGAAGTGGAGCTCGGACAGCGGGGCACTCCTCAGGGATCCGTCCTCTCACCCACGCTCTTCAACCTCGTGATGATCGGGCTTTCCGAACGACTTTCAAAAATAGACGGGCTAAACCACACTATCTATGCGGATGATGTAACCATATGGTGCTCCACAGGGTCGGATGGCTTCATTGAGTCCACCCTGCAAGAGGCTATCGACATCACCGAGTCTTACCTCGACCACACCGGTCTCAGGTGCTCACCTGCGAAGTCGGAGCTGTTGATATATTTGCCCAAACGCCGGGGTGCCAAGCCCAAAGGGTGGAAACCTCCGGCGGAACGCAATATCTCCCTCCACACCAGAGATGGTCGTACTATACCCAGGGTAGACACCATCAAGGTCCTCGGCATGATCATTGAGTCCCGCGGAACCAACACCCAAACAGTACACAAGCTCAGGACTAAGACTGAGAATGCCATACGACTCGTACGTAGAGTAGCCAACAGGCACCATGGCCTCAAAGAAGACAACCTGCTGCGTCTCGTACACGCGTTTGTTTTGTGCCATTTTACGTACGTTGCCGCTATACACAAGTGGCTACGTGCTGAGCGCGATCAACTCAATGCGCTTATTCGCAAGGTGGTCAAACGAGCCCTTGGCCTCCCTATCACCACTCCAACGTACAAACTCCTCGAGCTTGCAGTACATAACACGCTAGAAGAGATCGCCGAAGCTCAGGAACGTGTGCAATTGACCCGACTCACTACAACCAAGGCGGGCCGCCATATTCTGCGCGAGCTCGGCTTCTTCTCCTCGAGGGCCAGGGACCCCCCAGAGTTGACTCTAATTCCCCGTGAAATCCGCGACCTTATTACGATCGCTCCCATACCACGAAATGTACACCCCGAATACAAAAAAGGCAGGCGCCTTGCGCGGGCGACCGCCATTCTCAAGCGCATAGACATGGAAGCGGACAACGTCTCGTTCGTGGACGCCGCTGCCTATCGCAACAACCAAGCCTTCGCCGCGGTCGCGGTATCATCCGCGAAGCAGACTCTTAACTCAGCCACAATCCTCACCCGAAACCCCGAAGTAGCGGAGCAAGTAGCTATAGCTATAGCTATGCTCGACAGCAAACGGGAATTCATCTACAGCGACTCCAGGCCGGCCATCAAAGCCTTCGAACACGGAGTCATCTCCGACCAGGCGTTACGCATCCTGCGCAATGCGGACCCGAGTGCCCTGAAGCATCACACTGTCATCTGGTTCCCCGCCCATCTCGGCCAGGTGCCGGGTGCCCTATCCAACCTCAACGAGATCGCCCATGATGCAGCGCGCGCACTTACCGACCGCACTGCCACAGGGCAACCTCATCTTGCTGGGTTGGATACCAATCGGGATGCACCAATTACGTACAATGAAATTACAAAGCACTTTTACTTGGAACGCCGCATTTTTCCACCCCCACATCCGAAAGTTAACCGACTGCAGGCATTAACCCTACGCCTATTACAGACACACACGTACCCAAACCTTGCCACGCTTCACGTTTATTATCCTGATGCATACCCCAGCGACACATGCCCATCATGTGGACACACAGCGACACTCGAACACATGCTCTGGGAGTGTAGAACAACTCCTCCCGACTCTACCTCAAGCAAGTGGGAGAGGTCCCTCAGGAGCTCACTTCTCGCCGACCAGCGATGGGCCGTCCAGCAGGCCCACGAAGCGGCCGCCAGGTACTCCCTGTCGGTCCCTACGTGGGAGACGCCCGCTACGCGCTAAGCGCGTCCTGCAGGACCGAAATAAAGTTTTTTCATTCCATTCCATGCCAGGCGTGATGGCTTTTACACATGCGGCGCCGAACGTCTGAGTATTATCACTGGCAGCCACATTTGCTCTAGAATGAACTGAATTGTACGTGTTTGTGCACTCAAGTCTGACAAATAATGCCACGATAATCAGAACTTCTCTCAGACATTGTGGTGCAATTTGCGCAATATAGTAGCGACACGTGCAGGCCCGCACTACAAAACACAAAAACAGAAAAATAAAGAAGCTTGGTGGCATTCATCAGAATATAGATGGCAGTATATGAACTGCACGCAGCCCGTGTAACACCATACGGCAGCGTACACTATAGAAGCCCACGAAGGTTCAGTAACATGTTTTTGCAGCTAAAGCTGTCTATGACTGGGCGAAACTAAGAACTGTTCGGCATCTGTGCCACGAGCTGTCTTCATTCGCTGTAGTACTAGTTACGTCGTTCTCAACGTCGTACCCAAGCACGTGCGCCAGTTGCCGCGTTGTGAGCGACGTCTTTCCTCCCGTCGAACCTAAGGCTCCGCGCATGCGCACATCAATTTCTACTGAAACCTTCCTCGTGGGTGAGCTACGCACAATTCTAGAAGAGCGCTGACGGTAGAAACGCGAGAGAGTTCACACTCGCTGGCGTGGAGGTATACAGTCCTGGCACGAAAACAGGCCCGGGAGGCTGAGTGCCGGAAGAAACGGCGTACCAATGATCTGACAGCCTTCGAAGCCACACAAGATCGTGAACGGGAATGCCAGTGCTGGGGGTGAGCGGGGACTGGAAACCTTGCCACTGACTTAAATTGCGACGTGAAACGCTTGCAACAACGCTGCGCCGAATAAGCGTGTTCACCGGGGCGAACGCACGTTTTTGGCGGGAGTTTTTGCAGTGGCACTTCGGCTTAGGCTGTCACGTCTGTGACGGCTCTGGCCTCCTACCCACCGGACTCAGGTGCTCCCCAACTAAGTCCGAACTCCTTCTTTAACGAAAAGAAAAAGGAAACAGACTTAAGGGTTGCAAGCCGGTCTCTGAAAGTGACATCCACCTGTTCACTCGGAACGGTAACCCAAAACCCAGGGTCGACACAATCAGAGTCCTGGGTATGTTTGTCGAATCACGTGGTGGCAATGGCACTGCGTTGCGCAAGATCACTGCAAAGTCTGATAACGCTTTTAGCCTCCTTGGAAGAGTTACGAACAGATGTCAGGGCCTCAAGGAGAACAACCTGCTTCGGCTCATCAACGCCTTTGTGCTGTGTCACTTCACTTACGCGGTGGCCATGCACATCTAGCTCAGAAAAGAGTATGAGAAGCTTAATGCCCCCATGAGAAATATTGTCAAGAGATCCCTTGGGCTGCCTGTCAGAATGCATACCGAGGACCTCCTTCGGATCGGCATGCCCAATGCCATGAAGGACACAGCTGAGGCTCAGGACCGGGCCCAGCTAGCTCGCCTCTCTATACCGCGCCGGCCTAAAGGCGCATACTAGAAGAGCTTAGACTCGCTCACACCAAGAATGAGGCTAGGAACACACAATTACCCTAAGAAATAAGGGATAAAATCGTTGTTGCTCCACTTCCTCGCAATGTCCATCCAGTGCACAATGCAGGTCGGCGCAGGGCAAGAGCGGCGATGATACTTCAGCAAATTTCCAAGAACAAGATCGAGGCAAAGTTCATAGATGCCGCCGAGTACCAGATTGGCGAGACTTTTGCGGTTTCCGCTGTGAAAACGCAGGGCAAGATCATAAACTGTGATTCGATTGGGACGGCGGACTCCGAGGTGACCTAGGTAGTGGCCATATCACTCGTCATGCAAGACGGTCGGAGAGACAGCGTGTATAGTAACTCCAAAGCAGCCGTCACAGCATTTCAGAGGGGCCGGGTAGCATGGCAAGTAGTTCATATTCTAAGAGGTGCCAGAAACAGTGGCAGCGCCACACACAGCATCTTCTGGTTTCCTGCTCACGTCGGGGTGATTGAGGGGGTTCCTCTGAACCTTAACAAGTCTTCCCACGACGCTGCGCGTGCCTTTACCGACAGCACTGCCTTCGGATCGGGCGGCTTTCCTTCTGGACACAGGGACGTTTCTAGCACGCACAATGAGATAACGAAATTCTTTTATTTAGACAAAATGCTCTTCCCGTCACCTCATACCAAGCTAATCAGAGCGCAGGCGGTCACGTTCAGACTCCTGGAAACCAACTGTTACCCTAATCCTGCAATTCCTTATTATATCTATCCGGAAATTTACGCAAATATTTCTTGCGCGGCTTGTGGTGAGGTTCCTACCTTGCCTCACGTGCTCTGTGAGTGCGGGTCGCTGGGCCCAACATTTAAAAAGAAAAAGTGGGACACGCTCCTGTGAAGTTCCGTCTTGGAAGATCAAATCTTGGATGGCCTCGGATTTAGCTGCGGTCGCGATGTTGTAAGATGCTCGGCCGATACTGATCTCAGGGGCCACAGGCTTATTATTTTAAAACAGACATAGTGCAGGCATTAAATGCTTTCAAATAAAGAGAAACACCCGTCTACTAAAAATATAATTATGAAAAGTTTCTGACACTTTTATTGCAAGAGTACACATCTGCACTCAGTGGAATGACAAAGAAATGAAAGAAGATGCCTATGGTTTAAAAAAAACCGTCCAACTTAGTCGACCGGCCTTGAAACAGTTACAGGTTTCATCGTTACCAATGAAGCCCGGAATGCTGAGGTGTGGATTGACTTTTTCGTCGTGTTGGGTCGTTCATAAGGGGGTGTCGCCAGAGCTGGGGAATATCCAGAGTTTCGCGAAACTCGGTCGATCCTGCGTAGAGCCCTCGGTCGATTCTGCATAGCGCCCCTGTTGTGAAATAATGTCGGGTATTCGTGTCCGTGAAATTTTCAGCACTTGCTCTTTGTGTCTGTTAAGTTGCCCGCAACCAACGATTGAAAATTGACGCAATTCTACAGGGAATGTGCCTAGTTTTGTATGGAAGCTCAATACTATCAAAAAACTTTTCTCTTGTTTATAATGTTTTTATCGTCAGACTCGTTTGTTTTTTTTCTGCTTGAACGTTACCCTCCCCCGCCCATGCGCTGTTACCTTGGTAACTCTTACTATCCGTGCACAAAGTTTTGATTATCATTTTATTTCAAGAAGATAACTTAAAAAGATGCATTGTATTGCATGCAAATATCAGATTCATTGTAACGCTAAAAATTGTTGATATTATATAAGTTACGCTGTAGTCTTATACTTATCAAATTGAATGTATCTTACAAAGTGGTGTTTTTGGGGTTACGGCAGCTACTGAATTTATTTCTGATTGCACTCTATTTACACCGGGTGTTTAAACAAATGAGCCGAAAATTCTCACAAATCGCGAGATCACGATACTTGCTCGCCACCTTCACAATAGCTTGTGGTGTAACGACAGGCATCAAAAAGGTTTTTGAAGACTCCATTTAGTACAGTAATTAAAAATTATTATGATGTGACTCTCTACCTGATCAAGCGAGGTAGCCGTATCAAAAGGAAGAAATCTGGTTCTAAATTGAAAAGCACATACCGGCTTTGAGATATAGAAAAAAGCAGCCAGAAGTAATTATTGGGTTCTAGTGTAATATAAAATATTTGAATGAGTGCCACGTTTAAAAATAGGAGAATTCGGCTGAAAGTTACAACGACAAAAACAAGTATATGTACTACAGGCTACTTTTTGATAAGTCAAAGCTGGGATGGGCTCTTCGCATAAAAAAAAACTAGAATTGACCCCTTTAACCAAACCACCTAACGTAACTAAATAAAACGTTAAATATTTCAACTTTTTTATTTACAGTGTCTAATGCTTTCTGACAAACTTAACATGCCTGCAGGTACAGAGCAAGCAATTCTGTATACAGTGAGCAAACGTAGCGTTTTTCCAACTTTTCAGAATTTTTGGCACATTTCTTGAAACACGTTGTATAGATAACGTTAACTTCACCGTGATGAGGCTCACAATGGTACTGTCACGTATGCCACTCGTTCTAACAAAAGAATGCGATGCGAAAATTGTGAGTATGACAAAATAATTTTGCCTACATTTCGATGCGTTTGAAAAGTCATTCAAGAGTACATGACGTTTTATCGCAGTGCTCATCTACTTGAATATGGCTTCTCTTTCAATGCTACTATTGAAATTGGTACACAGATGTTCTTATGAGAACGGACAAGTCAGCAAGAGGGGATCGTACTACTAAACAAATTTGTGGGCAAGGTTTCTTGGTGTGAGAGATCGTCTGAATGCTGAAGATAGGCTGTAAGGCAGAGGGCCAAGAAAACAAAAAAGAATGTCTGCAGGAGTAGCTCAAGTATCCTGAAAAATCAACACAGTTTTTTTTAATACAGTCGGACTTTACTACCCACGTTGATGAGCTGCAGTTTCTTTACAAATACTGCTGCTCACACTGGTATTCCTTCGACATTGGCGTAGCTGGTAGAGAAGGGAGAATTCGGGGTTTTAACCCCAAAATTTGTTCACTTCGGCATGTACGCATACATTCACGAAGATTCACGATTAAGCTTACCGGTTGAGTGAACCCCCATGCCCTCAATAAGGAAAACGACAGCCTATGCACATGCCCTTCAAGGTGTATAGGTACGTCACAAAAAGTCACTATTTAGTTAGTCAGTGATTCATCTGCACAAAAATTATCTAAGGCTAAGGTACACCTACACTGAGAAAAGTGGTTGTGGCAGCTATATTTTGTATTTATTTTGGGCTGCCTAAAATTTGCACATAACACTGCACTGCTCTCCAGGCAGTGTCTCGGATATCAGTGGCATTTCGAATGAACTTGAAGACAATTTTATTAGTTTACATTTTAACTGTGTGTGAAATTCTCAAACAAGATATTTTTCAAGCATTTTTTATTTGATCAAAAAACACTATCAGGTACAAAATTGTTTGCTTAAACTTGTCTTGTTAGCAAGATGCGGTGCCAAAACATGGTTCTTGAGGCACGTCAAGTGGTGTCGGAGCAGTACAACTATGAAAGACACAAAATATTGATACTGTATGAGCTGGGTCATGTTGTGGAGACAAAGGTAGAGGAAGAGGAAGTCACTTGGTTCGGCCCATGTTCGCCATCATCGCCGATCGTCGCCTGGCCTCTTCTGTAAATAAACATAGTTAAACTCAATCTAACCATAATATTTTTATGGTGGAGGTGCTGAATACCTAACCGAGCAACACGGTTCTGCAACAACCTGAGCTACGCCAAAGCCACCGCACTGCTGGGCTACCCCCGTTACCGTTGGTGGTCGAGATGTTTCACGGTGAAGACGGAACACTAAACCCCACTCCTGACAGCACTGCATCACCAGTTACAGCGACACCTTTACTACCGACCTCGGCCACGGGTGGTCTTTGGCAGCATCAGCATCTGATAGAGCCCCGTCCTTTCGGGGCGAATCTGGTGAGGACTTGGACGAGTGGATCAAACATTACAAGCGGGTGAGCAACTACTACTCTTGGGACTCGGCAACTCAGTTGACTAACGTGGTGTTCTTCTTGAGGGACACGGCGCTCACATGCTATGAGCACCACGAGGACGCCCTCACAACGTGGGAATGCTTCGTGTCCGGAATCAAGAAGTGTTTCGGGGACACCGTGGCAAAAAGGAAGCAAGCCGAACAAACGCTGCTGCAAAGAGCCCAGTTCTCAGGCGAAACATGCACGATGCACACTAAGGCGATCCTGAAACTATAATATGCAAGACCGCTAACTCTTGCATGTCCGAGGAGGACAATCGGCTACCTGTTGAAGGGCATCGCAGAGGATGTTTATCACTTCTTATCGGCAAAGACAGCATTGGTACAGCAGCCGATGTCATGCGGCTCTGTCTCACGTTCAAGACGCTGAAGATGAGGCGCATTGCTCTTAAATTTGGTTGATTACATAATGTGACCACGGTAGCGAGTGTTTACAGCTACGCGCCTTCTGATCTTGCGTCTACAATACTCGAGATCGTGCGTGAAGAACTCAGTCGACACACTCACCCAGGCAGCACAGAAGGTTGGCCCAATATTGGGGATAGATCGGCATTGCCTGGCCCATGAACGGCCCAGTTTTCACAACGTACCGCCAAGATTGGCTATGCCAGCCAAATAGAACGGCGACGTTGGACCAGCGTTGACAACGTACCCCCAATATTGGTTCTGCCAGCCGAATAGAACGGCTATGTTGGACCAGCATTAACAACATTACGCCAATGATGGCTGTGCCAGTCTATTAGATTGGTTATATTGGGCCAGCTTTCAGAACTTTCCGCCCATATAGGCTGTGCCGGCCTATTAGAACGGTCACATCGGGCCAGGTTGTACAAGTAGCAGCCAATATGGGCGAAGCCATCCAATAAGACCGGCATTATTGGCCCGCCGTTTGAACGTTATTGGTTGGTTCATCGTGGTTGTGTTCTAGTAACAGTGAGAGAAGTTCAGGAAGAGACAAAAAGGACAGGAAAGAGCGCTGACTGCCAACTAAATTTTATTGAAGGTACTACGCCCACTTTTTTACAGAGTACAAGAACAGTGCTCATGCACAACGACACATGTGAGACCATGATAATATAATCTTAACTGAGAAAAGAATACTCTCTCTCCAAATGGATGAGTGAAGGTATACTGATGCACTGATTCATGGCCTTCCTGACAAGAAAATGCTTTCACAGTCTCTCTTTCATTTCTTGTTCTTGCTTTTTTTCAAAAACAGTGTTTTATGAAACATAGAACTGCACTTACATTCTTTACAGTGTATGGCCATACGACTACCTCAGCCATTCTTAACATTTTAAGCATGCTGTCTTGCTCAAACATTGGGGCATTGCCCAGTTTGTCTTATGTTTACGTTTCCACGTGTCAATAGTATCTCATACACAACATTATATTGGCACTCAGTATACCTATTCTCGTGACGAATGGTGAAATAATGGCTATTCCTGTTGCTTTTTAGTACACACACTTTTGAAAACTTGCAAGGGATGGCAAATAACAAGATAAAATCATATCGGCTCACTATTTTCTTTATATTGTGAAACACCTTATGTACGTACGGTATAGCATGCAAAGATCTTTGGTCATTCTGTTTTTATTTTGGTCCTGTTTTGTTTAACTTGACTTTCTGCAGGAGGGTTTAGCACACGGGTGTGATGGTGCTGTTGGGATATCCAGCACCCTTTAGTCTTTTAATCGGGTTTTTAAGGCTTACCTCATCCTTGTGCTCACATGACTTCTGAAGGGTGGCCTCAATGCACGTGGTGGCAATTCCTCTGTGTAAATTGTGTAAATGTGTAATTATGTGTTATGATGTACTAAAAAAGATGTCCCAAGAATTAGAATAAGTGACAGTAGTCAAAGTTTTTGTCACTGCCTTTATACAAATACCAGTTTATTTGTTGCCTCCTGCAGTATTTTAGGGCCTCTTATATAGATAGGATGTTTTCTCACTTCTATTACATTTTTGTATTGATGATGCCATATGCTCAGGAGGTAGAATGTCGTTATGTTCTTTCTGATAACTTCTAGCTTCTGAGCAAAGATAATGTTTCAGAAAAATGAAAAAAGGCTAGCATAATATTAAGACATGGGAAGAAAGCAGAGTTTATCAAAAATGAATGCATTAGTTGGGAATGAGAAAAAAAGATGGATGACAGGTCAGTATTGTCAATTAATTTATATTAGGACACATGAAATGTAGCAGAGGGTGGCAGGTAATTAGTTCCAATGAGATCGAGAAATTATCAGCCATAATATGAAATTGGCTCATACAGGACAGGGAACATTGATTGGGCTTCCACCCTGCAGTGGACATAATATAGGCTTAACGCTAACAATGAGCAAAGCCTGTGAAATTAATGCTCCATGAAATGAGCAGTACTGCACAGATTGCTGTGCTAGACTTCCCATTTTGCATGTTTTTACCAGCTTATCCTGCTCGCTGTTCAGACACAAAGCTTCACCAGAAAAACAATGTTATACTTGGTGAGGATAATGCCAGTGAATCCAGTGTTTTATCTACACCTTTCCTTGCTTAAGTCCTCCTCCAAACTATACGATTTTTCTTGGAAATGTTCTGCTTACAGCACACCAACCGATCAAGTGAAACAACTTTATTGGGGTCCTGCAGGACGCGCCCTAGTATGCAATCACCATTTCACTTCACGTTACAACATACTGGTGGTAAAAATATTCTCTGGCAGGGTACAGAAGTGCATGCACTGAGCTAGCTTGTGCAGCGCGGTCTATTCCAGAAAGCTGAACCTATGTTTGGTACAGAATTTTGTAACCACACGATGCTTGCACAGATTAAATGTGGCCACACATAGCAACTTCTGAGCTTCTTTATGAAATGATCTCGCAGTATCTGAAAACATTTGTTTTTTTGTTTACTTCATAGTTCCCAGTGAAATATTTCTCTTGTTCCTCTCATTGAATAATGGCATTTGGTGTGACTAAGGTGTTCCTAATGCCTCACTATGAGATCAGAAAAACGATTCTCCTTGAAATTGCTTCACAAGCATTTCCTAAGATATTGAATGACACTGCTTGCACATGTACAAACATTTGCTAGTTTTATTGAGGGTTGATGATAAAGGGAATCAGTTGGTGCATCCAAGCTGGACAGAGATTGACTGGCCCTGAAAAGGGCCGTTTAGTTATATATCTTGCAGCTTGTTCCAGGTAGACAGGGCTTCATTCTGTAGAAATGGTAACTCATCACACTGGTTCCCCAGCATGAAGAACATAACTTGATGCTAACACTGACTCAGATGTTCTGAAATGTCATAGAGGGTACATGAAGGCTGGGTACATGAAGGTTGCAGTTATACTAACTGTACAGTCAGCATGCTTGTGTGATATGTGCATAGCTGCATCAAAGCCACGTGTGAGAATTGTGTGAACAGCAGAAAATCTCAATGGCAGCATAGCTTAAGAAGTCTGTCATCCCTTTTTTGCCAGTTTCCAATATCATCCTTCCCTTTTCATGCATCTTCTTTCAATATATCTGGGGTTTTAATTCCCAAAACCACGATATATTAATGAAGCAAATTTTGAACATCTGGTGTTCTTTAACATCTTCACTTGTTTGCAGCGCAACACCAGAAACACAGGACAGGGAAGGAGCAAAAGAGAAAGAAAAGACGGCGCCGACTCTGAAAAAGACGGCACTGACATCATGACACGCACATGTCGTGATGTAAGCTGCCCAAAGAGTGGCCTCCCGTGAGAATAGTGAAGAATTGGGAATAGGATCTACCAGTAAGGGCTTTGTGTGCAATTCACAAACAGTGAAAAGGATCCACCAGGGGTGAACCACAGGTGGTGCACTCTGGTTGAGAGAAAGCAGAGTAAAACAGATGTGCCAGACAGGAGATTATAAATGGTTTTGTCTGGAGCTGGTGCCAGACCGAGCTCTGATTAAGCGTAAGGGAGTATTGAGCGCCAGGCCAATCTGATCCCATTCCTTTGATGGGGTGCAATGTGATGACAGGTGCGAATTCCATTTTCTTTTTTTTCATGGGTTTAGGGAAATAATTTTTCAGGGATCAGATGAAAATACTTCCGACATAGATAATAACATGCTTATTCTTGGGCATAGACACGCCTAGCCACCAGATTGGGAGAAAAAGGAATGTTTCCCGAAATGTGCGATAAAGTGTTCGGTGCTAGGCCTTGACGGAAGTATTGATAGGTGCTTTGGAAATCGGTACGCCATTTCTGTAATCGTTAAATATGCAACTGCATGTGCCACTGCTAGGGATAGCGTGACACTCCCAGCCATTTCGGGGTAAGCCGTTTTAATCTACATGAAGATGTTAATGAGCCCGTTCTCCATCACAGCAGTAGCTGTGGCCATTCCTTCAACTAGGCCTACTGCAGTGCCAACTAAACGTCTGCATGAATTTAGCGCTAGTACCGTACATAATAATCAGCACGTGTCTTGGGTTCACTTCGATGGTGTTGTGAATTCATCTTGCGCGACAATGGTTTAAGTTGCATGCGTGCCTTAATCATTATTGCAATAGGAGACCATGATTTATCGTCATGCATGGTGTTGCTTAGCTCGGTCCTCAGTGTTCGAAGCAGGTTCCGCCTTGTGAGTGCATGAGAGAGGCACAAGAGTTGATTTCTGCTCTTTGTTTCTATAATTCCCTAGCCTGTATTATACAGGAAGCGGATAGTGCTGGTGTGCGTCAGCTGCCTCGGTGCGCTCTCAACCGCCCGCCTGGTAAGACTGATAGCTCATTCTATCAGCGCCTTGTCGTACTCTCTCCTCACACTGCGACATGTCCTCCACTTGGAGGACATGATGACGGAACAAGATGATACGAAGCCCAAAACCGCAATGTTTGCAAGCCACAACCCGAGCAAACAATTCAACGGTGAGGCCAGAAAATCTACCTGACTAGGCCTGGAGCAACAAGCTGGAGAGCATATTCTTGGCTGGATAGATGGATGGATGTGGCCGTACCCTTTAGATCGGGCGGCGGCTAACGTCACCTAGCCGTAATGCTTAGTGAACTAACCACTAGATTTTTTCCCCCTTTAAATAGTAAAGTTGGACGGGTACTTTGAAGTGAAGGGTTTAATTTTCAATCGTGCCTTGACTTTAGGCACCAATCAGATAACCTCCTTCTAGTTAAGTCTACCCGCTTAAAGTCTATTTTGCCCTCCCTGTCCCTAAACACCAGTGCTTTGAAAAACTCTGCGCCATCATCTTGAACTATAAGGTGAAGCCCTTTACAGAGCATTGTCAAGTGTTCGGCAGTTTTTTCTTTCTCTTCGCACGCACTGCATATTGTGTCTACCTCTTCATATTTGGCCCGATATGTCTTGGTTCGCAATACTCCCGTCCTGGCCTCAAACAGTAGAGAACTACCCTGAGTATTATCATAGATTCTTTCTTTGGCAATTTCCTGCTTAAAAGTTCGATAGATCTCTAGTGCGGACTTCTTAATCATGCCAATTCTCCACATGTCAGTCTCCGTTTCCTGCAGTTCCTTTTTAACCGATAGTTCTTTCTGGTTTGGCCACCTGCTGTTTTCTAAGTATTTACCAGTCAATTTCCTGGTTCGCTTCCTCCATTTTGTATTGACATTCTTCATGTACAAGTAGCTGAAAACCTTCATAGCCCAACGCTCCTCCCCCATTTCTCTCAATCGCTTCTCAAATTTTATCTTGCTGCTAGCTTCCCTGCCATCAAATGATGTCCATCCCATATCACCTTGTACTCCCTGGTTTGGTGTATTCCCGTGAGCTCCTAAAGCAAGCCTACATATTTCACGTTGCCTAATTTCTAATCTTGCTTGAACTTCTGACCTCATGCACAAGACCGCGTTGCCAAACGTCAGCCCAGGAACCATGACCCCTTTCCATATTCCTTTCACAACATTATACCTATTGTAATTCCACAGTGCCCTATTTTTCATCACTGCTGCATTCCTGTTACCTTTAGTCGTCACGCATATTTCGTGTTCCCTCAGGTACTCGGTCCCATTGCTTATCCATACGCCCAATTATTTGTATTTATCTGTTATCTCTAGCGTGACTTCCTGTATTCTAAGCTCACTACCTTTGTTATCATTAAAAATCAGGACTACTGATTTTTCCTAACTGAATCTAAAATATAACCTATCTCCCTCGTTACCGCAGATGTCCATCAACCTCTGCAAATCTTCCTTGTTGTCGGCCATTAGCACTATATCATCTGCGTAGATTAATGCTGGTAGTGCCTGATCAATGAGTTTTCCTTGTTTGACTAAAGAGAGGTTGAAGCCAAGTCCCCTTGCCTCTAATTTGGCCTCTAATCCTTGTAGGTACATCATGAATAAGAAGGGTGACAGTGGGCACCCACAGTGGTGAAAGCCCACAGTGGTGAAATGTGGACTTAGGCACGCCTGCCTAAGTCCACGTTTCACCACTGTGGGCTTGGATACCTGTTTTTCCCCCTTTTTAACTACCTTGTTAGTTTTATAGATTTCCTTTAAACGATTAGTGACTCCATCTTTTACACCCAGTGTGTCTAGTATTCCCCACAAGTCCTCTTGAACCACGCTATTGTACGCTCCCTTGAATTTCTGCAGGCCGGTAGGAAGCTTCACAGCGCAGCGCCTGATCTTGTGAAACGGCGCAGCCATGCAGGCAGGGCATTCAATTCCCTCCCTATTTTTTGTATACTACTGTCCTTGTGTACATCGTAGAACACATAACAGTAATGATAGCAAACAGATCATTGATTCGGGTAGGCTTGGTGTTTTTATTTAAAATGGAACAACGAGGAAGCTGCTGAAGCTCGTGCCTGTATACAGCTGCTTTATATGGAGATGAAACTTTAACGAAAAAAAAATATGTAATGATAAACAGTAGGCTCATAACAAACAACATTTCTCTGAGGGTGCATGGAATATGTCCCATGCAAGGCTATGCATTGCAGTCCTTACTGCATTAATTATGTACACGTACTGCAGGGCATGCAAGTGTATGCAGACACACGCTGACGAAATGACATTTTTTGCTACATACAAACGTGCACCGCACCAAATAAGACGCACGTGTTTGTATAGTCAGGGAACACTCGTGAATATTGATGAAATCACACAGCTCGCTTACAGTATAAAACAAACACAATTGCGAACAATAAAATGCGACGCTGTTTAAAGAGGCGGACCCAGGTTACGAGGAGAATTATCAATATGGCATACACACCACGTGTCAAGCTTTTGCAACATCTAAAGAGACTAAATATGGAAAGTTGCCTTTGTAAGTTAACATGACAGTACCAAATGGAGAAGCCACATGAGAGAACAATTCATCGTGGGCTAAAGAATGTGTTTTAAATATTATACACAGCTTTGCAAGATAATATCGACGAGTTTTACTCGTCTAGGTGTGGGAGGTGTAGGCCTGATAAAATGCGATGTTGCTTCAGAGCCTTTCTTTCGTAATATTGCAATTTTATTCAACCCTTTCTACTGGGTGTTCGAACACGGCAAGCAGGTCGCGGGGCAAAATCTTTGTAACATTTTATTACCGAAACAGCGATACTAGCAATGCTTGAGCTGCACTTGCTGTTTTCTAAATTGTAACCTCCTCAATCTCATCACTGTGATCAGGAAACAGAGAGGAAATGTACAGCAGTAGTACGTAGAGAAATATTCAATTTCAAGCCCTTTAGCAATATCATCTAAACAAATTGCCAGTTCACTGGGCTTCGAATTCTCGATGGAAACAAACAGCTGATCAGGGACGCAAGCTTGGCTTGGCACTGACTTGGCCGTTCATACAGAGCCAAAAGCCGCTGCAGGAAACTGGATTGCGGATCGTATTGAGACAAAATATTTTATACATTTTTGTTTTCTTTGTTTCATTTCTCTAATTGCTCTTGTGATGGCGTGGACCGCGCTTCGTGATCTCATGTACCGGCGCACTGTTTTTAAGTTTAGTATGGCGCACGATAATACGTGATTGCGTGCTTTAATTTAAAAAGGTTCGCGAGTATGACAGCAACACTGCAATGTCGGGAAGAGGCACGGGGAAGAGGATAGTAGTAGAACCAGTAGCAGCTGCATGCCCGGGTGGAGCGACTGATGCCCAGATGGAGGAATGTTAACCCGATGCCTTTTGTGTTGGCCGTTCTGGCAGTTCCGCCGACTTTATAGAAAGAGACGACCCCGTCGCTTGTCCTCTTCTCTTTTCCTTCGGGCATCAGCGACAACATTGACGGACGACGTGTTCGACTTCACCGTGCACGTGAGTATAGGTTGGTTTTTCATTCGAGTGCATTCTTGTTCAGATTTGCAACTTGTCGACTTCATCCTGATCACCTGTCACCGGCAATAAGTCACATACGTGTGATATTTAGGTGAAATAAATGATAATGCACATTTTCTGCTCCATTTGCGTGACTTAGCTACACCAGGACATGAGGTAAAGCCTTTGTCGCCTAGCCACTAGCAGGCAAAATCGATCACTCGCATCCTTCAGTTCACGAATCAACGCGCCTGCCTTAAAATTAGTAAGCTGCTCGCAAAGAAATCTTACCGAGGCAATTTTGTTTTCTGTGAACAATGCACCATAGATTTGTCTTGAATAACAAAAAAAAAAACTTGAAAAATAAATGTCGCGACCTTTTAGAAAACGCCGTGTCTAAGAGCTAGACGCGGCATTTTGTAAAAGGCTCATTAAATTCAGTATGTTTTCGTAGTTTCTGCTTGAAATTATTATTGTCTATGAATTTCATGGCCCAATCTTTTGCTTTGGCTGAAAATCTCGGCGGCAAAAACTTTGTTCAGTGTCCCTTTAAGGGCAGGTGTAGATGCCATCATTTCAGTCGCAAATCTTTTTTGCTAGTCGATCGGCTGGTTAACAATAAGGGTACTAACTAGAGTTCCAGATTTCATCAGCAACACATCGTCATGGCTTCATCAGATGCTGCATTATATACATTCTATCCTCGTTTTTAAATAGGTGTACCATATGGTCCACTGTTACAGGAAACAAGCGAGCTCATGGACAGTGAGCCTTGTGGTGCTAACTGGCAGCGAGGCTTGTGAATGGGACGCATGCGCATAGAATCGGGGTGCGCCCAGTTTTGTCTGCCATTTCTCCGCCTGTACGCATGACCGCATTGGAAAGCGCATCCGTATTTTAGCTGCGCAATTTATCTAGCCCAGTGCCTCCTGCTTCAGGGATTTCCTGTGAGCACAAAAAATGCATGATTTTAATCGTTGCTGCAGTGTTTTGCAAGTTGTCACCATAAAGCGCATCATATTTTTCGCATAATGCTCGCTGCAACTAGCAAGTTTCGATGACTCAAAATGCTGTTCAGGTCTGATGTAGCAAACATTTTAAGCTCGTCCTCGTGACCATGAAATATTGGTTTATTAAATAATGGAAGGCAGAGTTGGTATCAGTTGATTTACAGTGTGAAAATGAAAAGTGCGAAGGACCGTGCCTCGCAAGTAAGCCCCGAGAGCATGAGCAGAGAAGTAGCAGATGAGGATGCTCATGCGCTGCATTTCCAAATCTCACCAGCACTAATGCTTGACGGACTGCTGGCCACGCACTAGCGTGTTCTTTCTGAAACAGGACTTTGGCTCTGTAAGCAAGTTCTTGAAGGGCATAAGTAAAACGTAGAATGGGCCCCCTAAATGCACCCATCCTTGAACCATTGGGCTTATGAATTAGTCCCCTTTTCAAAATACAACTATTCTGAGCTATAAATTGTGACAGAACAGTGCACGAAGTTTATAAATGCGAAAAAAGTCTTTCAATGTCCCCTTTATACATAGTGTTCTTGTGATGTCACTTCTGCCGTTGTCGCCCTCTCCCGCCATGCCCGGGTAACTCCCTGGGTACCTACGGCAGTTCACGTGCTGCAGTGCGGTTTGTTGGGGGCTCGTCATCTGTTGCTGTGAACGATGTGGAAGCACTGTGGTTTTTCGTTGTCTTACTTTAATGAGCTCATTGGATTAGGAAGGCCTCGCTCGTTCACTCGATACAAGACCAGATAATCAAGATGTGCGACACATATACCAGCTACGGCGTACACCGGCTGCCCGCCACAACCTATGAG
The DNA here is from genome assembly GCF_013339725.1 of Rhipicephalus microplus. Classification (NCBI taxonomy): domain Eukaryota; kingdom Metazoa; phylum Arthropoda; class Arachnida; order Ixodida; family Ixodidae; genus Rhipicephalus; species Rhipicephalus microplus. The sequence goes on from NC_051167.1 coordinate 189,050,053, forward strand.
GGCCTATTATCTTGCTTTCACTACAAATTGCCTGGCCCAAAAACAAGTGAAAGCTCAAAATCTCTCGAGCCGCAATTTTAAGAGTGGATGTGCGAAGCGCAGCTGCTCCCATCGAAAACTAGTCGTGCAGAGCTAGGCAAGTTTACAAGAGATATAATATTATGAATATATTGTCACGGCCTACGCCACCAAAGTAGCAATGCCCCCCCCCCCCCCAAGTGTTTTAAACAGTGCTGATGTTGAGCTTGAGCCTCTTTGATTGCAATTTGTGGAAATAGTCGAGGAAAATATTATACAAGGCAGATAGCGACTTTGCGTGGTGTGTGCCGCGGTAATGCCAGTCATCACTTTATTTTTCGCGTATGCTTTAACACACTTTTCACTTTGTATTTTGCTTTTGTTGTACGCTAATGTACAGTGGAGTCACTGAACATGATAGAGACCGTGTATAGAATTAATTGACTAATTAAAAAAAATCCTGACGCCTAATCGGCTATACTTCAAAGGGAACTAATATTGTTTCCCATTCTTTATAGTTTTTTTCAATGCAATACCAAATCTCCGCGATCGCCATCACGATTTTAACCGCCTTCCTCGCCATCATGATTTTAACTGCGGACAAGTTTGTATGTACAGTATCTTGGTAAGCTATATCTGTTTGCAGGTAAATACTTGGCTATGGCACTTACCCGTAATGAAGTTGCACCTGAAGATGCAAATATTGCAAAGTTTCTTCAAGTAGCTTTTGTTAATCTGCACCAGCCAAATACGCTGGTACTTTTAGGAAAATCGGAATGTGCGTTCTCAATTTCAGGTTATAACTTTCAGCGAAGAAACACCCTAAGCTCTGCTCCCTCTGCGTGGACTACTAAATCAACTTGCCTCACTAGCAGCTCATAATTTCTCAAACTTGCATCGTGAGGCAAAACTAAACGGGTGCAAGCACGAGGAGACAACATGGCAGTTGTAGGCGATAGATTCGGTTGGGGCCCGGGCATGTTGGTGGCGCATTTCGGAAGTGACGAAAAGGCGCTGCAAGATGCACGTGCACACTTTGTATAGTTGCTGTATTGGACAGCAAACTTTTTTTCTTATCTGAGCTGTTTTACCAAAGGAAGCTTCATCATATGGCGTGATAAATGAAGCGAATCCACAGGTTGAACCACATCATAGCCTCGCTGTGCTTTTGTACTTTTTTTAGCTCGCAAAATTTATTTGTACATATAAGTGACAACTTGCCAGTAATAAGGCAGCACTTGTTTCTTTACCATATGATCATCTACGGTGTGCTGCTGCCTCAATATTTCAAATTCTAAGCATTTACACCATTGTATGCTAACTTTTCCTTCAAAGTGAGACAAGCCACATGTGTATCGTAGATCAAGAAGCATGCCAGTTTTACGTACTTGCAAGGTAAACATCAGAAATGCACAGTTGATCAAAAATACTAGTTTAATGGTGCATCTACATAGCAGAGCACCTGTGGCACCTCGGGAACAAGATAATGCCACATATGTTACAAGAGATAATTAAAAAAGACAGGGGACGTTCCGTGAACAAATAGAAACAAAAATAAAATGGCACGTGGCAGCGAGCGAAGGCGGCAAGGGGGGGGGGGGAGCCCGTGGGACTTCAGCGGATACATACCATATTCACACACATACCATATTGTTTTTTGTACTTTATGAAAGCTGCGAAGGTCTCATGTGCCTCCAAGCGTAACCTGTCTTATTTATTCTCCATCACCGCAAAAGTTTTGTGAGTTTCAAATAAAAGTACTTTGCGCATGGCCACTTTTGGGTAATTTTTTTGTGTATGTGTTATTTGAGCAGCCTACAGTGTTTACTTTATAAGCCTGTATGTATATGTTGCATTATAAGGATGCAGAATGTGTGTAGCTGTACAATATAGATGAACTGTAAAAATTAAGTGTGTCTATTGTAGTGTTCTTGCAACCAATCTTACCCCCGTATTCTAGAACGTCCCTCCACTCAACGCTTCACCTTCACTTGAGATGGATGATGGGAGCGCCGTCTCTAAGCAGAGAAAATTGCTGCATGTCAGCAATAATCTGCTGTGATTCTCGAGTAGCGCAGCGTCGCTTTCAAACGAGCAGCGGCACAGTGCTCAACTCTGTCAAGTGAAGGGTGAAAGTCGAGTCGGGGAGCGTTTATGAATATGGGGGTTAGTTTTGTTGTCTTGTTAACCTGCCATTAACACTGGATTGATGCTACTTTGCTCTAGCTGTAGAGTGCTCTCCAAGGCTCAAGGAGGCACCGCACGGGGAAGGCTCGGAGCAAACCATGCGTGAGTTTTCTTTCATTGTTACACTATGCACGTATTAAGTGATAGACTTTAATGTATGCTATTTGTATTGTGCAAGTTTTTGGGGACATACAACTTCCAACACTTATAGGTTCTGACGAAAATCACGCAAGAATGAGAGAAGCTTGTGCAAAAATTATGCAAGAGTGTAAGAAGCTTTTGCAGAAGTCTGTGAAATGAAGTTTTGAAATTTTGTGGCAATGTGTCATTGTACAGTGGTCAACAGTCTTGCTCAGCATGCTTGACTGCAGGGCTCCCGGCTGCACAGGCGCATCTACGGAGTGCCTGATGCATGATGGGCCAAATGTCAGCCTGCACACTGGTGCCTCTTATCCCCGTTTTTCTGTTACATCAGTGCCTCTTGTAAAGGGGATCAACTGTGCTACCTTTTTTTTTTTTCGAATGTAATGAGTTCTTTTTCCAGATTATTGTTGTTTTAAGGTAAAGCCTCACATTTCTATCAAATACTGAAGATTCTATTTTTCCTTCTAGATGCTATGAAGTCACTCCTTGTGTTACAATAGAGTGAACACTGTTATGAGAAAAGCTACTTTGTGGAGTTAACTCACTCCATATTGACTTATCACACAGAATTGGTGAAAACTACACTCCATTCCAGCTGCATTAGGAATAATATTCATTTGCATACTTCTGTTTCTTTTGTTTGTTTGTTGGCTGGAGGTTTGGAGTATAAGGTGGCCAGAGGGCACTGTGTAGTCTTTCTTCACCTTCCCAATTTTGTGAACATCAATTGATAGCCGTATGGGAAGCAGCCAGCATGCTGAAACAGCGGTGCAAGCATGCAAGATGTTCACCATTGCATGCAGTCAGTTGCTGTGAGCAACTTACTGCATACAATTAACTGCGAGCGGTGAACTAACGCTGCACTATGTGTGCCTCCTGGAAAGCTGCAATGGTAAAGTGCCACAATCGTATAGTAACATGGATAACATCACAATTTGTTTGTTGAATAATTTTGCAACAGAATCAATGGAGTTTTGAATAAATTTGTGTATCTGCCTGGTTCATCAAAGCTACAGAGTCAAATGCGGTATATACTCGCGTATTATGTGTACTTTTTTTGTCAATCCGGTCATGTGCGAAGCTAGTAGGAATCGCTGGCCTAAAAGCTCAACTGGGAATTTATGTTGCAGGCGCTGTCACAGCTGTCTCAAAGCGGATTGTCATTTGTTTGCTAAGCCTGTTCAAATGCCCCCATTTTCTTCAAGTTCTTCCGAACAGTGCTCACAAAAACCAGTTCCCACGACAGGGTTATACCAGAGAACATAAGTACTCTCCGATAATTGTCAGGAACCCAACGTAAAGTAAGATGCAGACAAGGAAGCGCGATGCCAACACAGTGCTGTGTGTGTCGCCCTTCATGTGTGTGTGTGTCCATTCCTTGTCCCAGTCTTCTATTGCGTTGTGTTCCCTCCGATATCTAACCAACACACCCAAGCTTCTATGCTAAGTCTTATTCAACGCACTCTTCTGCTGGCTCCCATACTGAATATTGCATGTCGAAGAACTCCACGCTGATGTGCTTAGCGGTAGCACGGTTTCAGTTTTCTTCGGTGAGCTTTATAACAGCAATCTGCCTCGTATATAATTATTGTAGCCTATCACAAGGAACGGTAAAAACGCAATGGCCAGATGGCGAAATCGAAAAAAAAAAATGAGTGCGAAAACCTGCCTCATCTAGTTGATGTGACAGGTCCTTGCACGCGTTCAACATCTGTGCTGTGTCTCGGGAATACATTCTTGCCGTGGAAGAGGTGGGAAGATAGGAGGCAAACCTTTAGGCATTTCGGACTACTCATAAACAGGTTTCAGTTTTCAAGTTCGATATTCTAGGGAAAGCATAAAAGTTCATGAAAGAAGGACCTTACACTCAGTCCATTTCGTGTAAGACTGCACTCGCCTGCTCGACAAGAGATGTGCCTGACCAGAGCATCATGAAGTCAAAGGTGTCTGTGTGTGTGCTGGCAAGGTGGCTCGGGCTGGTTGGGGAGGGCAAAATATGCGAGCAAAAAGTTTCTTGTAGTAAAGCAGGCTGGCTAATTATACTGGTGAGCAAATTATGTGAGGATACAAATTGTGCGAGTAAATATGGTATGTACTCTTGTATGTTTCAGCTCTATTGCTACGGATCCTGCGGATCCAACTTGGCATCCGGCAGCAACTAAGAGAGGTTCTGCAGGAGGTGCGACAGCTGAAGCACAAAGTACGGCTCTTGTCCGTGCCTCAGCACGCCCAGCCAGCACAGCGCCCCTCTGACCTTCCCCGGCTGCCTGGTACAATTGGAGAAGTGGAGGCAACAGAGGCAGCTGTGCAGAGTAAAGCTGTGGCTGCGGCTTTGGTGTATATTTCTTGATTTTTAATATGCCTATGTAACATGCAGAAATTTAGTACTGCTTTGAGATAATGTGTTTCGGGAAACAAACTAGTCAGGTTATCTCATGAGCCACTGTACTACAGTCGAATATGAATAATTCGTACTCAAAGAGGCCAGAAAATTTGTTCAAATTAAAAGAAGTTCAAAATAATGAAAGTTACCGTAATTACTTGAATCTAACACGCACCTTTTTTCCGGTTAAGAGAGTTCATAAATCGCATGTGCGTTAGAACCGAGTACGAAAAAAAAAATGAATATGGTCATTCTATTGCCATCGCCACTTACAAAATGGCCGCCCCCTGCGTGCGTCGGCATGGTGCGTCGGTCATTTCTGCCTATGTGTTTCCCATGCGCGGCACTTCATACGTGTGCTGAGGAGTTCATCTTGTAGTACATTAGCATCGACGGCATGGTAGGGCCGACTCCAAAAACTCGACGAGTGCACCACAATGCTGCTTCTAAAAGAAAAGTCGTTGCGTGTGCCGGAACGGACAGAAATCGGGCCGCATCGCGGTCGTTCGGAGTTCCCGAAACGTGCGTGCGGGACTGGCGGAAACAAAAGCAGAATATTGTCGACAGCAAAGATTCACGCAAAGGCTTCAGTGGACCACAGCAGGGTCGGTTTCCACAAATTGAAGAGCTGCTCGGCGAGTATGTGATTAAGCAGTGAGCGGCACAGCGGCCCGTGACGACAGAACTGCTCCAAGTGCAGGCTATGCAGTTAGCCTTAGACAAAGGGCTAATGCAGAGCCATTTTAAAGCGAGCAGGTGCTGGCTAACGAACTTTATGAAGAGAAAAGGCTTTTCCCTCCGAAGGCGAACGGGCATATGCCGGAAGTTGCCGGAGGAGTACGAAGAAAAGCTTCAGAGTCTTCGGAGGTTCCTCCTAAACTTGCGGCTCAACAACGGCTACCTGCTTGGGCAAATCGGGAATGCCGATCACACGCCTCTTTACTTCGACATGCCTGGCACCACAACCGTCTAGGAGAAGGGGGCGAAGCAAGTTTGTGTACTGACATCGGGCCACGGTAAAACTAGACTGACAGCAATGCTCTGTTGCACGTCAGATAGGCATAAGCTTCCCCCGTACTTCATATTTAAACGGAAGACGCTCTCAAAAAGAGTCGTTTTCACGAGTGGTGTGATCAAGCGGGCCAACGAGAAAAAAGGGTGCGCGTTGCAACCGATGTCTTAGGGTTTTCTTTTTTCTTTTTTTTTTGTCGTGGAAACCGGGCGTGCGTTACAATCGAGGGCGCGGTAGAATAGAGTAAATACAGTAAACGAGCGGAGGGCTCACCATGCAGTGATGCATGTGCATGGAGAAGTTTTATTCACAAATTACAGGACATCCGTCATTAATTAAAGTAGTCAATACATGTCTGTACACGTTGGCCTTGCAACCAGTCAACAAGTTTTGCGTGCAGTTTGCAAAGCATTTGTACTTCGGCTTCAGTATTCTCCTGGCAAAAGAAGTTGCGCGCGGCAATGTCCAGTGCTGACACCCTTCGAAGACAACTGTGTTTCCACTGTTACCATCTGCGCTGCAGCCGGAGCTTGGCCAGCACATGATGAGAATGGAGGAGCGTCTCCACCTGGAGAAAAGCAGATTGGCATTCGAGAGAGAAACACTCCGCGGCAGCTTTTTTTTTTTTCTCTCTTCATGCGAGGTGTTGAAAGGAGAAGAGTCTCTACATAGCAGGAACGAAAAACGGGGAAGCGTGACACCGGCGCGTTGCAGATCGGCATGAGAGAGCCAACTCTCTGCGACAGCTTTTTTTCCCCTCTTTCTCTTCATGCGCAGTGTTAAGAGGAGAAGGGTCTCTACGTGGCAGGGACGGAAAAAGCTGAAGCGGGGCACAGGAATGTCGCAGATTGGCATTTGGCAAACATTCCACCACAGTCTTTTCTTTCCTTTTCTTCATTTTCTTCTTCAAGCACAGCGATGAGGTGTCTGAAGTGCCACCGCAGGATTGGGCGGGGTGCTGAGAGCATTTTCGGAGCGCGGTATAGCTTTGATAGGACCACAGCGTCAGTTCGAATTAAGTGTGTTGGAATTAATGAGATTCGACTGTATTTACTATAGTCTGTGAATTCCGAGTGAACTGTCCTAAGCTAGCAGACGATGTAGGCGGCATCGTGTGTTTGATGGGCAGTGACTAGCAATAGCCTGCTTAAAACAGACATTCAGTAATTTTGTTCATTTATCACCCTATTTCGTGTCCGCTGCGGCTCTCTCTACTTTGAGCTACAGTTCACCCTGCCTTGAGTTAGCCGATTTCTTACTTTTTTAAAAATCTAACATGCACCTAATTTCGCAGTGGGTAGAAAAATGCACCTTTGTTTATTGTGATGAGATTTCTATAGCGACATGCCTCTTTGTTGGCTATCACAGAAAAATATAAACAGCAAATGGTGCGACCATCTAGTGCGACCTTTATTTTTCTATCAGTTTCATCTATGACCAAGATTTGGTCGCTCTAAGGTTGCCTCTTAGTACGCCTTGATCATGTTCATTTATCTTGTTGTGCTCTGCTTACAATGCATTGATTAAAAACATGTCCAAGCTTCTTTTTGAATTCCACATATTTTATCGTTTTTCACCTGTAGAAGCTACTCCTGGTCAACATTCAGGCAAAGACATTGTAACCTCGAAGAAACGTGTATTGGAATTTGAGCACTGTACAAAGTAATTATACTATTTCATAGCTAGAATCAATATTTATTAAGGGTTATAACAGTGTTGTATTTGATTTCATAACAGCGAAACTGCATTCAGAGAAGGACTCTGAAAGGTTCTCACACTGAGTGTGAGAGGGCTGATGTGGAAACCATTTTAGGTCAAGTGAGTTGAAGTTAGCGTAAAAAAACAATGAAATGTTGTGATGCCCAAAAATTCAAGTTGTTGTTTTCAGTGTCCTCTTCTTGCAGATTTTTATCATGAAAACATTTCGATGTGCTGTTGCGTTTACCCCATCTATTCTTCTTGCATTTTTTTTACAGCGCAAGCACCTCCTGCAGATTGGGGGACGTGGCCTCCGAGAAATTGGTGTGAATGCCATGAAGGCTGTATTGGCACATGACGGGCAAGTGCTGTACAGCCTTCATGGCAGAAAAGGGAAAAGGGCCTTTGTGAACCTGAGGCGCTGTAGATTAGTGACAGGTTAGACTTGTTCATTGTTTTATGTGTGTGTACCCTTGTGTATTCTCTGTACTGCAGTGCTTCATGTGTACTATGGTATTTCTGTTCTTGTGTGCAGATGTCATCTGCCAAAAAGCAGGGTGCGACCAGGCGGAGGCCCTCAACTTTATTAAGAGGTGGCTGCCAGGGTCTGGTGATGCGGCGCTTCAGAGAAGCATTTGTTGTGGAGCAGCCCGATGATCCCCACTCTCAGAGTGCAGATTATCGGCTGCTCGCGGCAGCTGGCTTCCTGCCCAGCCACAGCAGCCAGGGCCTTGACAGCACCACTGTCACTGTGCCCCCAACGCAACCTGACCTGCAGTAGAGCGGGCCTTTTTTAGTTGTGTATATATATTTTTCAATGTATACATTTTTTGTTGTACCAAATAAATAAAAAAAACAAAGAATAAATAGTCTGCAGACTGTCGGTGGTGCACTGTTCGGCTAGCTTATGCTGATTCGGAAGCACCATCACCATGTTTTAGTTACAAAAAATGCTCTAAACTATGAATATTCTCGATTACCATGTGGGGGACATATGTGGGGATTGCAAGTGGGGGACATACGCTTTCAACATTTACTTCCTAACGACTTTTTTCGATCTGCTGTACCAAATACCAGTACCAAATAAAGCACTCGCTATTGCAAAAGATAAATTGGTAAAAAAATAAACTACACTTCTAGTGTTAGCAAAGGGAATGAGGTATAAAAGATGAAATAGATCGAGTAACTGCTTTCAGTTCTCAGCATTCAATTTTCTGTTGCCCCAAGTATATAGGGCTGCAAAGCTACAAGAGCGGGTCATCGAGGCATATTGTTTAAATCTTCCGGTAAGAAAAATTCCCTACTAATAATGGTTACATAATGGCAAGCCAATCAGTAGCCAATATTCGTCGTGCAGGAAACATCGGTGTAATAACGGCATTTGATTGGCTGCAATGTGGCCCTGGATTGGTCCAATGTCGGTCGTACATCCGTAGCCAATATTCGTCGTGCAGCAAACATCGGCGTAAAAATGGCATGTGATTGGCTGAAATATGGCCCAATGTTGGCCGAACATTGGCAGCTTTGTCGGCAATACGATGGACCTTCGTCGGCCCAATGTTGGTTGCATACTGGCTAAAACATCGGCAAAACGTCGGCCCATCATTGGCTTGAACGTCGGCCCGACATTGGAAGAAGTTGCACTTCCGACGTCGGCCCGACGTCGGTGCCGATGTTAGCCGATGTTGGTCCAAGATTGGTCCAACGGCGGCGTGCTGCCTGGGCACGTGACGCCTTGCGAAGCTACACCCTTGCCGGTTCCATACCAGCATCAGCATCATGTTTCCATTGGTGCAGCAGGCATCGAGGAGTATGACTACGTTTCTGGCACACCACCGAGGCCGCAGCGCAGTCAATACAAATACACCAGGCACCAGCGCCACTTCAGTTACCCTCGACAGCTGGCTGCCGACTATCAGAACTCCAGCGAATACGCACCTGTGTCACCAAGCCCTCTCGATGCTTTCCAAAATGCATATCGTCAACCTCCTGTGTGCTACAGCTGTGGTGCTCCAGCACATATTGCTCGGTTCTGCCGTCGGCAGAGAGAGATGACATCGAGATACCAGCCATTGTCAAAACCTCCTCGTGGTGACCACAATTATTTTGAAGATCCTTGGTGGTCCACGTATCCCAATAGCACCCTACGACAAGGGAGCCGGCGTGGAACCTCCCCCGCTTTTAACTGTAGCTTGACACCTCCGCCTGGCTGAATGCATTGCTCTCCTTCACTTCTACGGCGGCGGTCGGCACCACCACCACCGGGAAACTAGCCAGCGCGGCTGATGGAGGTGAGGTCGCACAACAGGATTCACCTCATATACCTCCGCCAGTTACGATGGACAAAAACCGGATATGTGTGTAAATAGACGGATTGTGTGCAACGGCTTTACTGGATACTGGTGCCACAGTTTCTGTTATGAGCAGTTCGTTTGAAGATAGCTTGGGCCACAAAGTTATATTTTACTATCAGGATTCTGGTAGATTTCGTGGCGTGGGCGGGTACATATTTCAACCCGTAGGAGCATGTGCCGTCATTGTGTTGTTGGCCGGAAAAACGTTCCCAACTAAATTACTGATTCTGAAACAGTGCACACATGATGTTATTCTCGGCATTGACTTCCTCCAAGAGTGTGGCGCTTTCGTCGACTGCGGTACGGGTGAACTTTCTGTTAGCGACGGTGATGCCCTTCCCGCCTTAGTTTAGCAGCAGCTGCCTTCACAAGACTTACTGATTGTTTCCAGAGAGCTGACAGTACCACCGTGATCAATGAGTTCTGAAGCCGTATCTACTCCAATTGCTGCAGTATCAGTCTTTGATGTCGTCGTTCAAACTCTCATGGTTCAGTGTGCAAAGACAGATGTAATAGTGCCTTATTTCGTTATTTCAATTAATAATGGCTGCGTGTTTTTGTGGGCACCTAATTCTTTGTCTGATCTGATTATCCTTCCTCGAGGAATGAAGCTCGCACTGTTTCATGGTGTCACGGAAAATTCTATTGTCGCCATCAACGACGAGGAAAGTGAGAAACACGTGGGCACCTCTAAATGGAGTACTTTTCCTGAGTCCCACATTTTGAGCATGGTTAGCAATACGCTATGGTCACATGAACAACAACAATTGGTCAAACTATTACAAAGACATGGGTCAGTGTTTGACTTCGGCGAAAATGGTAAGCGACTGTCTTTACCATTCTCTCGACCACAGCATGCCATCGACACAGGCTTTGCTCATCCGGTTCGGCAAAAGCCTTACAGGGTGTCGTCATCCGAGCAGAAAGTTATCGCTGAACAAGTTCAGGACATGTTGCAGAAGGGCGTTATTGAAGAGTCGTGCAGCCCGTGGGCCGCACCTGGGATTTTGTTTCGCAACAAAGATGGTTCCTGGAGGTTTTGCGTTGATAATAAACGATTGAATGCCTTGAATAAAAAGGATGTATATCCGCTGCCTCGGATCAACGACGTAATTGACTGTTTAAATTTTGCTTCATACTTTTCTTCACTCAAACTACGATCGGAATATTGGCAGATCCCCATACATCCTGCTGACAAAGAGAAAACGGCATTTGTAACACCGGATGAACAATATCAGTTCAATGTGATGCCATTAGGGCTATGCAATGCCCCCGCAACATTTGTAAGATTTATGGACTCGATTCTTCCGGACTAAAAAGAGAGATCTGTTTGTGCTATGTGGACGACGTTGTCATCTTTGGCCGCACATTCGAAGAACATAACGTTCGTTTGAGCCTCGTTCTGGAGTGTGTGGGAAAGGCTGGCTTGGTCTTAAACTCCACGAAGTTTCGGTTTGGTGAACGGCAGGCCTTGATCCTTGGCAATTTGGTAGACAAAGATGGGGTCAGGCCTGACTCCTGAAACATTGAAGCGGTCAGTGCCTTTGCGCCACCAACGTCTGTAACAGAACTTCGCAGCTTTCTCTTGTTATGTTCTTATTTTCTGCGCTTTGTGCCTAAATTTGCGAACATTGTGTACCCATTGACCAGCCTCTTGCGAAAAGGCAGTGCATTCGAGTGGACATCTTAATGTGACGCGGCGTTCTGTCAACTGAAATTTCTGCTGACATCAGAGCCGATTCGCCATCATTTTGACCCATCTGCTCCTACGGAAGTACACAGCGATGCATGCGGTATTGGCATCTGAGGCGTGGTTGTTCAGCGTAATAATGGCAGAGAGCATGTCGTTGCCTATACAAGTCGTTCCCTCAGCAAGGCTGAAAAAATTACACTGTGACCAAACAAGAATCCTTCGCAGCCGTATTTGCTATTCAGAAGTTTCGTTGTTACCTGTATGGGCGTCCTTTCACGATTGTAACAGACCATCATTCCCTATTTTGGCTCGTTACTCGCCGAGACCCTTCTGGAAGCCTTGCACGTTGGGCTCTGCGCCTCCAGGAATTTGACTTTAATGTTGCATACAAAAGTGGACGGCGTCATATCAACGCTGATTGTCTTTCTCGCTTTCCATTTTCTATGACTGACGACAATACAGACACGTTAGACATCTGCTTTGCAACTGTTTCACGCACAGTTCCTGATGTCACCACGTTCCAGCGGGAACAGCGCAATGACTTGACTTTAGACTCTTTATTTGCCACTGTCGGAAGCCCCAAGGGCAGTGGTCGCTTTTGTCTTCGCGATGGACTGTTGCACGAGGTGAATTTCTTGAAAAATGATGCACGGTATTTGCTAGTGGTTTCCCAACGCCTGTGGTACGATTTCCTCCATTTCATGCATGATGACCCGACGTCTGGCCATCTGGGATTCATCCGCACTTTGCACCGAACTCAAGAGCGCTTCTCCTGGCCTAAATTGCAACAATTTATGAAGCAATACGTCTCCAGTTGTGACAAATGCCAGTGCCACAAGCGTCCTACAAGCAGTCCGCATGGTTTCCTTCGCCCTATAACGCCGCCCACAACATCTTTCGAACAAGTTGCTATCGACCTGCTAGGACCATTTCCGCGGTCTTGCAACAACAACCGCGGGATCATAGTCTGCGTCGATCACTTTACCAGATATGTGGAAACTGCTGTGATACCATCTTCTACGGCGGATTCCGTCACCTCTTTCCTGTTACGATCCATCGTTCTTCGCCATGGTCCACCTCATGTCATCATCAGTGATAGCGGTCGCCAGTTCGTCGACGACACTGTAGAGGAATTGCTTCGTTTCTGCACTTCGTAGTTTCGCCATTCAACACCTTATCATCTCCAGACGAATGGCCTTGTGGAACGCACAAACCGCACGCTTACTAATATGCTGGCTATGTATGTATCCTCAAACCACAGGAACTGGGATGACATTTTGCCAATCATCACCTATGCTTATAATACAGCGAAGCACGAAACCACAGAATTCACTTCGTTCTACCTGCTCTACACTCGAACATCGCGCAGCTGCCTCGGTACGATACTTCCATTCGAGCTCTATTCGGACGATTAAGTTGCTCAAACACTGTGCCGAACTGAAGAAGCCGGCTAAAATGACCATATTCGCACACTGGCATCGCAAGATCGCTCCAAGGAGATGTATGATCAACGACACGACACCGTTTCATTTGAAAAAGGGGACCTCTTGTGGTTGTGGATCCCTCAGCGGAAACGTGGCTTATGCCAGAAATTTTTAGCGAACTATGTCGGTCCATTCGTAATCGTAAATTGCCTGAGTGACACCTACGTGGTGGCACGCTTGACATCATGTGGTCGTCGGTCAAGACAAACACAATTGGCGCATGTAGCTCGTCTCAAGCAGTTCCCTCCCACACTACGCCAACGATTCGACTCACCCAGCGGGCTTTGTCTGTGAACCGGGGAATGATACGGTATGAGCCGGGCCATGTTTTGGGGACAAAGGTAGAGGAAGAGGAAGTTACTTGGTTCGGACTATGTTCGCCATCATCGCCGATCGACGCCTGACCTCTCCTCTAAATAAACATAGTTAAACTTCATCTAACTGTAACAAAATATAACAAATATATAACAAATGCAGTGGTAATACTACAAAAACACATATAGAATTGAAAAGCGCTGCACCCTAGATTACACTTTTCTGGTTTAGAAAAGCCTAATAACATTTCAGGCGTCCACAAATCACGCTTTTGCTAGCTAAACTTATGGCAATGCAATCTTCACCAAAACAAGCTTCAGGAAATAGGTAAATAAATACTTTCAGCCTTTCATTTAATGAACCAAAACGAAAAATGGGTGTCTGCTGTAATGCAGATGTGAGGACAGAGATCACTTCGGCTCGGCTGCCAGCAAAAACGCAGACTTTTTCAGCAGTGCAGTAAATGTGAGGAACTGAAATTTGAAGTTCATCACCAGGCAATTCCTTCTAAAAAAGAAAAAAAAAACAGTCCACATAAATTTACTGGCCAAAGTTTGTAGGAGGGGCAGAGCATGGTATGCATGCACTTACTTGCCCACAGAATAAAACGAAGACTTGTGCCATCGAGGGCAAGGCAAGAAGAGCGATGTCAAGAGCAAAACACATATTTAGTGTTACAATTTACCAGACAGATATGGGAGTGTTAGAGCGTAAGATACAATTCTAAATAGGCTTTTCAAAAACAAAAAGTCCTATTCTCCTATCTACAAGAAGGCTCAAGCCACAAAATATCAGGGTAAAGGAACAAGTCTACGTACCTTATTTATTAGATTTTGCCCAGCGTTCTCCTGTATCTGCTTAGTAGCAGCCTCCAGTGTGAAGAAGACGTTTTCTTCCTTTTCTGAGAATGCCTCTACAACATTGTTGTGTTTGCTCTCAAGTCTTGCTAGGTTACCATTCCACCAAAATTCCACCTTGATGCACAACTGCGACAAAGCAGTGTAGAGCGCTGAAAAACATCAATACTATAAAAACAAGCGTAGAATAATTTCAAACCACCCTTACAATCAGCTGTATGCATTTGAACATTAATATTTGTTAGGTGTTTCAGTTTATTGGCTGATAACTATTCGGCATTGTCGCCTATAAAGCTGCCATTTTTTTATAGCAGCTCAATTTTCATGAACATCTTTTGTACTTTTGCTTTATGTTTAGATGACATTTTGCACAGGTATTTATTTAAATTCTTGACCAAGAATCTTAAGCTGTTAACCAAATATGCATTGTTTCCTTTACGCTCACAGTCGGCATCACGCTTTTGCTCCTGCTGCATTTCGTCGTTTGCAATAAGACTAGAAATCATTACGTATGTTTGCGCCATTTGCATATTTACTAACATTGTTAAGCGTTAATTCAGGCACGACAGGAACATAGTCCAAGCAAGCGAAAAACACAACAACGTCTTAGACGAGCCTCTTCTGCTAATGCTGATGATTTAAATCTGGGGCTCTTCATGATGCACCTTTTGATGACAAAAATTGCCGTAGAATCGGGTTACTTGGTGACTGCAAGTGGTACCTTGTGTCACGCACTCGGTTATTCATATTTTATATCTTGCGCCACGACCTGGCGCCACTGAACAGCAATAGGCCGCTCAAAAGTTTGGCATGACATGCCGAGTGTCCTAGCAGCAGCCGGCGGAGGTTTCCATGCTGCGTAGCCACTCTAGACACCGACATGTGGAATAGTGTTTCATTGCGCATTCTTGAAGCACTGCAAACTGTGCGTGTTTAACCCGTTCTCATACACACAAAAAAGCCATAACTGGTATTTACCTGAGATTTTTATTATGCAGGCTAAAATGAACTGTAACATAAATTTTGTCAAGTCATGTCTCTCCAAGGTTATATAAAGGAAACAACTGTTAATAATTCGCGGGGTAACTTTGTGACGTGCCAACTGTCGCAAAGTTACCTCACCAAGGGCAGTTCATCCCCCAGTATCGGAGGTAGACCACCTAGGAAGAGGTATCCTCTTGTGGACAGAAGCGCAGAAGAAAGCACTGACAGCAACTCTTCTTTAGATGGTCAGTACGGCGAAGTATAGATACGAGTGATTCCGAGGTACTCTCCAGAAGTCTTGAAAACCTATCTGAAAAGGAAACTCCTACGCCCTCCGTGAAGCCAAATACTAGCAGCATCTTGATGGTCTATGATACAAGTTCAGGTGGAAAAATCTTCAAAATTGATGACTTCATCGTAGTAAGCTACAAACTACAACTTGACCCGGGAAGAGCTACGGCAGTCAAACCTGACGGGCACATCACTAGCACTACGGAGAGGACTCAAAAGAACTGGAGTTGGCCGGACCGCAAAGTTGCAAATTTTTACTCAAAAGAGAAAAATTTTGTATGCGATGTAATCCACTAGGCTAGTGGGCAAACGGGGCATATTTGAGGCAAAGGATCTTGATTGAGGAGGTACATATTTGAATACGTTTTCCTACAATGGTGACGTTATTGAAGCAGAAACCAATTCTGGATAACTCAAATCAACTTTTGATGGTGTAACATTGTGCCAGCTTTTTTCCCCAATTATATTCAGTCAAAACAAAGTTATTACAAAGTTATCACAAAGTTGCCCTATATGACGGGTGCCACTGTGGCACCTTATAACAAGAATATAGCCGTTTGCATTAAAAATGCGGATTTGTAGAACATTTGGTCGTACGAGGTAAGATTTCAGAAACTTTGTATCATTATTAATTCGTCTTTATGTTGATCTTTCTCCAGCAAGATAAGCAAGATGTGTAAAATGTGTCACGAAATAATGCCATTTTACAGCACTTCTAACTATATATTGCATTAGCTCAACGACACTACAATGCCTACATGACATAGTTTACCCCGGCTGGTTCTCTTTTTCGATAGACCTACGCAAAAAAGCACCGCTGTGCAATTTATCATTTATTTTTATTGAGTTTGCCGTTTTTACTACTTCTGGATGCGGACTTTGTGTCAGCATTTTGCATCTTGTTGCAGCTATCGTGCAGAAATTCTAGGTAAATAGTCCATATACTGTGATTGTGCAAACTTGTACCGAAGGTTGCCGAAGTTCAATGGTTCACTCTTAGCACCAGCACATTTTTGAAGCCGAGAAAATTGCGTTGCCTCGATGGAAAGCTCAAAGACGAAAAGCACATTGCCATACTCAAACATGCCTTATAGTGATGCCAATGATTACTCCTGGTTTAGGCCTTCTGGTTCCCATGGTTGTGATTCAAGTAAACGCTGGTTTCATCGAACATGATAGCTTAATGAAGCGGGGGCTGCTGGCGATAGTGGTTTAGTGCAAGGACCTCAATCACTTTGTCTTGTTTAATGTGTCATTATCGGTGGTTAACCTATACCTACTCTAATGAAGCTGTGTATATTCCAATAAACGTTTGCGGTAAGTGAGGTATTTCTCACGCATGTTATGGCATGTCTCGCTCGAAAAGACTAGGAGAGTGGTGTTTCGAACATGGCGCATGCCCTACTCTTCCCGGCTATGAATCCAGAATCATGATGGTAGAGACCAGGCGCTGCATATTCTGCAGAATTCCGTGTCCAGCCCCAATACGCGCATGCACAGACGTTTGAAGGAATATGTTCACGCTTCATTTTTACTTCTTTTACTCTTCTTAATTGCTGTATATGGAAGACTTCCCAACAAATGTCGATTGTTTTTTTTCTTTAATCTGGCATCGACGTTTAATGTGGGTGTAAATGGCATATTTATTGTATACACCGGTTCACTTAATTAAAAATGGTAATCTTTACGCGGTTTCCGAAATGTAATGCGCTTGCCGAAGCTCGGTAACTGTTGGCACAGCACGCGGGGCCTTCAAAATCACCATCTGCAATGCGTCCTCGTCGATAATATGTGTTTGATGCGGTCCGCCTCTACCATGGTCGCATCGACACGTTTGCGCAGGTCGAAGACATCTTTCCTGTAGCTGAAAAACTTCTACCACCCTGTTCACACTGTGACTGAATGTGCTTCTCGACGCATAGTTTGCGAACAGCAGGTGCAACGAAGACTTCGCTGAACTTAGTCATGATTACTGCCTAATTTGAAACATTGGTCTTGGGATTTTGAATCCGCCAGTGTGAAATGTCACTAAAGAAATGCCGATAGTGGCTAGTCTCGTGGCATCTTCCCATTTTTCGAGGGCACTCACAAGTTCCTCAGTGGACCGCCAGTAATCGACGTCGTGGTCGTGACTCATCAGCGCCACGAAATATGGGAGGCAGCTGCTCACTGACTACGTCACAGCACGTGATAACCTGAAGAGGAAAAGCTGGTTTACCACGGCAGGTTTGCCGTAGTCTACCACGGCCAGTTTTTCGACCAACCTAGAGCAAAGAAGGAGCGTTATACAGGTTAGCTATCATTATAGTGGATTTTGCCAAATTTTAAAGTTCAAGATGCGAATGTTGTGTCAGGGTTTTGCGTCTTGTTGCAGCCTTCGCATTGAAATCCTAAAAATAGCGTAAATGCATCACTGTTATGCAAACTTTAGCTTCATCATCATCATCCTCATCATCAGCCTGACTACGTCCACTGCAGTACAAAGGCCTCTCCCATGTTCCGCCAGTTAACCCGGTCCTGTGCTTGCTTCTACCAATTTATACCCTCAAACTTTAGCTTACCTTGCAATTATTGCATTTCACTCCAATATAGTCATCTGCATGCGATCTCTTATTGCTTGAAGCTCTCATACATTGAACTGCATATTGAACTAAAGCTCGTAGAATTTGATTCCTTTTTTGTTTTGTTTTATTTCGGTAATAATGGCTACATTTATTATTAACTCTTTATATTG
Organism: Rhipicephalus microplus; assembly: GCF_013339725.1. NCBI lineage: Eukaryota > Metazoa > Arthropoda > Arachnida > Ixodida > Ixodidae > Rhipicephalus > Rhipicephalus microplus. The sequence continues at coordinate 189,068,207 of NC_051167.1, forward strand.
CGCTAAATGTTTATTGTTAATTCTTCGGTGCTTTCTATTATTCTCTGCCTAACTCTCGCGGCATTACTCACGCATACTTCAATTATGACCTGGGATGTTCGTCTGTACAGTGATTGTCACGGCATAAAAATAAGGAGCCTTCATGGAGACAACCAAGGTACCTAGAGAACGAGTGGGGCCGGAAGATCATTGCCAATTTCTTCGAGAAATAAGCTTTTGATTGGATAGGCTGGCTGACGCCAAAGATATCGCTTACAATTATGTCCCCTCAACTGTTGTTTAAACAACAAGATGACGGTACATAAAACTTCGTGATGACATAAATACCACTAAGAGTGTTATTTATTTTATTTGTGCCATATTGTTATTTATGTCCTAGCGTTATAGTAAATAAGACTATGAGTGTTAATTACGTCAGTTTGAAGCGTGAACCTCAGTTATTAAAGACGCGAGATAGCCATGGAGAGCAGTAAAAGCCTGGCTATGATACCGAACAAGCCAGCTTCTTGCATATTCTCATTTACGACCGCAAAATAAAAAAAAAACGCGAATAATAATGCAGTTATTGCAAGCATATAATGCACAGTGGTAAGACATTTGCTTTGAGATCAACAACCTAGGGGCTAACAGCCTCTGAGGCTATACCAGGCTATGAAGAAGTGTTTTACAGTGCAAGCAGATGGCAGAACTTCTCAGGTAGGCTTGCTTGAAAGGAAAAGCGGAGTGTTATTTCAAATACAGCGCGCGGCCTGCTCGACACGCAATGAATAGAAAATCTTAACTTTAGTCACGATCCACCGCATTATGGACAGCATTCGGTGTCTAGCTGTGATAACAGCACGCAAGCGGGTTTCACAAAGTACTTTTTTGCTTTATTTATCTTGTTTATTTTCTTCTGCACTGTTGTAGCTGTAGCTGGAAGTATTCGCAGCAAAGGACATTTTCTTTGCTCCCCTACAAATGGCTTCAGCAGACAATGCGGTAAGAAATGCATATGGTTTTGTGTGTATCGGCACACTTCAATTCAAGTATGGTAATGTTGATGCATTTGCTGACGTGTAGCGAACCCATTCACAAAAGCGGCTAACACCACCACCTTTCTGAAGCGAAGGAAATGTACGGTGGAGTGATAGAAACCTGATGAAAGAAGAACAGACTTTTTTTATGCATGCTTCATAGTGACTTCACTGGTTGCAGACAAAAACATTGCAAATGAACCACAACAATGTGAAACGACGGAGAAAAAAGATTATCAGCAACAATAGATTACAATTTAGTCGGAAGCATCAAGTAATGACTCACTGAAAAACCTTTAATTACGAAAAATTCCAGGACTCCGGGGAACGCGGAACAAAGTCACAATGAAAACTAGAAGAGCTGCCTTTTAGAGCCTTTTCAAAACACCTTTGAGTAACTGCTTCAAGCACACTTGTTGGGTACCTACTACGCCACAAATAATCCTAATTTTTGTGTAGTGAACCAGCATTCACTATGCTATCTTTCGTTGTTCTTCGAAGAAACGTGGTATGCACTACACACTTGTTGGAAATTTTGCGCAATTTTTTTTATGCAGTGGCTGACGGCGATGAACATTTATGCGTGAATTGTGTAGCGTCACACCTAACGGGCAATAAAGAACATGGGTTGGAGCATTGTACGACCCACTCGTTACGCAATTCGCATTGTGTGATGCCTAGTTGATCGTTTGATATTCTAAAACGCTTGATTGCTAATAAGGAAGCGATTTCTTTCACGACATCACGGTTTCCTAAGGCCACTTTAGAAGCGATGTCTAAGTAGTGGCGTGGCTAAGTGGTAGAGTGCGGGACTAGCCCACAGCGCAATCGGGTACAAATCTCATTATATCCTTAGTATTTTCTATAGGCAATTTTTTGTTTTATTATTTTCGCGATACTGGTTACGGACACCGGTGGTGGTGGAAAACTACGGCGTTGCGCGTGACCCGCGTTCTGAACCTAAAACAGCTTTCACTGTAAAAACTATCGTCAGAATCAACCAACCTTGAGAATTGATGTTACTCGAACCATGCCGATATAAGGTGACTTTGTTGCAATTTTTTATTGAGCGACACTTTATGAAGTTGCGCTAGATATATGTACAAATGCATCCAGATATATACCCTAAATGGCCGCAAGTGTTTTATATAAGTAGTTGTTTACAGTTGCGCAACGGGATCAACGGGACCATGAGTATTCGCAGCATTGGAACTGGTAAGATGGTATGAGGCGCTGGTGCTCGCCACGATAATAGCCTGCGGTGCTGCTAAATATTTGAATTTCAGCGAATGGCGTCTAACTACTATCTAATTTAACCTGACATGATTTCTGTATCATAGGTGTACATATGTAATGTATATAAAATTGGTATGCCACCACTACAACCACATTTGACGTTTCACGAACATAAGGGGCTAATTCAAAAGTACTTCGAAACCTGGCGTGCTGTTTGGTAGAATATTGAATTGCTACGCTGAATTCTGCGGTTAGAGTACTACTGTTACCATGACATTTATTATTTGCATTCTTCTAGTTAACACTTCTGAAGTGACCTTTTTTCAACAATCTTATGCTAGTAGTTATTTATGCCAGTTCTAGCTGTTCCTGAGTAGCTATAACCTGTCAGAAACATTGATCACAAATCCGCATACCTGTTGCACATACCGACCCACCGGTATGTCCCACACGTCTGGCGTAACAGTTTTCACGACGTGAACCCCATGATTATGTCATTAATCCCGTCATGAGTAACCAGTAATATTTATCAAACCGTCTTAACCTCCCATACTGATTTTCGTTCAGCCGAAGTGAACGGGGTGACCATGGGAGCACCCAAGCGTAGGCCTCTTGATAGGTATATGCATAGATAGACGCTCAAAGTGCTTACAATATGGAAAGAAAGGCTTCGCATTTAAAAAAGTATGTGGTGGCAGTTGTTCGCACCAAGTTTTTGGCTATACAGTCAGGAAAGTTGTGTGCGAGGAGAAGGCCCAAGATCTGTCTAAAACCCGTTTGCAGCTCTCAAAGAAAAATGTGGCGCTCTTTACGCAACAGTAGACCTTGGCTTTAAATAAAACAATTATTCGAAAGAATAGCGTGACATTAATCTTTTGTACCAGATGTCGAAAACTGCCTAAATATTCTGAATCGCAGCACGTTTTGGGCAGCCATTCATATAAATGCGAAACCGCTTTGTCCAGAATCAGATTCCCGCAACTTCTACATTCTTTTGCGAGTCCAAGCTTTGCGATATGGGATGATAACTTTGTGAGACCAAAGACCAGCATCTGCATCGCATTGGGCATTAGCCCTATTTCAAGTGATTTTGAGGTGGCAAATTTCGACAGGCATCTCAGTAGTTGTCTGATTCGGGAATGTCGGCGGTGTGTTTTACTTTCTTGCTCATTTCAAGCACTGACGCATCAGATTTCAATCTCAGTGCTTCAAAGACAGAGGAAGTGGTTTCCGAGCAAAATTATGCTTATGATTCATAATGCAGTGCATTTGCTATTGATGAACACCACAAAACGGGAATCTAACACATTCTCCCTCACATAATTCATTTTCGTTAGCTCTACGCTTGCATTGAAACACTTCTTGTCAGGGCCACATCAGGAAACAGGCCCACCAACGTAAATCACGCTGGTGGGAACGTATCGCCACTGTTACATAAGGTAGATGAGAGCTTTGCCTTCCAGCGAGTGTTCCATAATTATTGATGGCATCCACCCACTCACAAATACTGTGTCAGTGCAGCAATGAAGATTACTTCGAACACCTGCAAAAGGCCCATGTCCAAAACAATGTAATTTGAAGACGTAGTATCTTATGGAGCAACTAAAAGTGCAACACCGCAGTTCTCCCTAGATAACCCTTTGTAGATTAGGGTCAGTTTTGTAGAACATATTGAGAATATTCGTCTAATGATGATGCGCTGACCAAATCAGTGTATGATGTTTTATAATTCATTCTCAGTCTTCGACAACAAGGTCTGTTTCTTTGTTACAGAAAACTGTCCCATTTCCAATCGGCGTGGCCAAGTGCAAAACAGGATTGCAACGTAGAAGAGGCCAGAAGCACATGATGTGTTACTGACAGGAAACGTTTCATTTTTCGCGATTTGTGTTGCATAAAACCTCAAGCCCTGAAGGGCCTAGAGGGTTTCTCGCAGGCGTAAGGGTGCCCTGAATAATAAATAAATGTTTCCGATAGCCAGCTCCAGGTCCTGTACTACTCTCATGCCAAAACTTGACATGAGCTTGTTGTCAAAAGCCAGAGGAAAATATCGTGTCATTTTCAGATGCGCTACATCGCGTAGCACTGTTTGCAACATTTGAGCTGTTATTTCGTATGCAAAAAGTTACCATATTCACGCCATATTGGTGCGTAATTTTTCTTCAATTTTCCGCTAATGCCTACGCAAACTTTTTCTGTCTAACTGACGCATCGTATATTTATGACCATAGATGCTTATTTGTACTGTGAATGTCTCATGCTGAAAATCTCAGTCTCCAGGGAGCCAACCATGCGATATAGAAGACAATTTAGACCATTAAGTGAAAGCCACATATTGTCGATGAACGACCAAACAGTGTCAAAAACTGCTACACAGGCTGTTCTAGACTTTATAAAAAGCACTGGACCAGAAACTAGGCTGTAAGGTACTATGCTAATTAGCTACTGTACATATGCACCACCTCTTCTTGTCCCCCATCATCACCCTTCATCCCTCTTTCCTTCACCTTTCTCTTATCCCCTGTGTAGAGTAGCAGGCTAGAGCGAACTAGCTCAGGCCGACCTCTCTGCCTTCTAATAAATTCTCACTAGACCTTTAAATCATCGAAAATTTGCTCGAGAAATGAACTTTTGATTGATATGTTCCCGATATCAAGTATTTAATCTTTAAGAACGCTGCCTCACTTGTCTAAGGATACCTAGGAGTGTCATTAACTTCATTGCGAAGATAAACCACAGAAATTAGAAGCACGGGGCTACAAAGTAAGCCACGGAAAGCTGGGTTTTAAAATTGAAGCATTAGCTTCTTGCTTAATATCATCTACGACCATGGAAAACAAAAAACAAAAAACAAGCGCCAAAGCAACACATATATAGCCGAATTCGCAACGCACTGCGATAAAGCATGTGCTTCGAGACAAACAATCTAAGGTATAGTTATATTTGAGGCCACACCGGGCTGTGGAGAAGTACTCTATTTTTCAATGAGATGGTGGCACTCCTCAGGCGGACTGCGTTTGAAGGATAAGGGGACTGATATTTCGAACAAGACGCGCTGAGGGCTCTCCCCGCATTGAATAGAAAACCTTGGTTATAGATGTGAGCCACCACATATTCTGCCGAATACGTGTTGAGCCGTGGTAAGCGCCGGCGCGCTTATTTGGACATTTTTCTTAATTTTTCAATTTTTTAAACTTTTCTGGAGCGCTGTAGCGGGGGAACTTCCCAACAACTCTCGGTTGTTTTTCTGGTTTTTTGGAGCTGGAATCAACTTTCGATGAGTGTAGGAAAGGCAATTTTTGTTTTATATTTTGACACATTTGCTAGATAATAGTATCCTTAATGCAGATCTTGAAGTGGAGCGAACCACTCACTAGAATGGCCAAGATTTAGAACCATCGCTTATATCAAACGAAGGAAATTAGGTCCCTGTGATAAAAACCTGCAAGGAGACAACGCTTTCTTGTAGTTACGGAAGGATTATAGTGACATCAGCATTTCTACACATAAACAAGACAGAGAAACAGAAACAATGTAAAATGATAGATTCAAAATATTCTCAGCAACAATAATATATATTTGCAAATATGAAGTATTTACTCGTGGCAATTTCTTGCATTACAAAGAAAAAAACAGCCTCGTGGGGAATTCTTCGCACTAATGTTCTCGCTATATTCAGGAGCATTGGGCGAAAGCACAGAATCAAAGCTCTGTTAGAAACGCCTCTAGAATGTAGGAGCAGAAAAAAGAAGTGTCTCTTTAGAAGAATGCTTGTTTCTGCGCTCTGTATTTCTTAGTGAAATCATCGGTTTTACGAGGTGCCTTGCCTCCTCGTCTTGCGGTGATGGCCACGGAGCATGCCAGAGGCCCAACTGGTTAGAGGTCCTCACACCCGTCAACCACAAGGAAGCGAGCTGGCTCCCCCAGTGACACTGAAGACACTGATTTGTATTTTATGTCAGAAGACGACACATTTGATGACTGCTTTATACCTGTCCGGGGTAAGAGGGAGAAGAGGACTGCGAATACATCAGCATCAGCTCCTGCAAGTACAGCAATTGTACAGTCAAGGCCTGCGCGCTCGCCGCACGTCATCATCTTCATGCAGGAAGATCTTTTAAGCAACTTACGACTTCTAAACATGCAAGCCCTTTCCATTGCTCTGGAATGTGCAGTTACAGATCAAATTAAGGACGTAACAGTACACCCAAGAAAGAATATGCTTGCCAAAGACGTGCACGATGTGAGTGCGGTAGGACAGCTGCAGCAAATGACTGAGCTAGGTGGCATTATTATGCGCCCCTTTATCCCGATAGACGATAAATAAATTGCCAGTGTAATTTATGACATCAACATTGACATTTCTGATGCTGACTTGCCTACCCTCATCAAGCCTGCAAACGAGGGAACTGTCATTACGCAAGGGCGGCACCTTGAAAATACGCGCTGCATGAAAGTGTTTTAGGGGCGAAGCTCCTTATGGCGTGGCTTGTGCGTCCCTTGTACGTAACCACCAGTGGCACATACCCGAAATAGGTATAACATTTGACCTCCAAGGTGGTGCCGGTGAGAGATTTCTTCTGTGCGTTGTTTAGCAATAACAAATAGTACTCAATGTACATGCCAATGGCTGCTAATTGGGAATGAGAGACAGGAGCATTCGGCTTTTAGTCAACGCGCACGCTGCGATCCCCAATAGCATGTACATTGAGCACTATCGGACAAGAGAGAGTTGCTACATTATACTCGCTTGGTGTAACCTCCTTAGTTTTAGAAAGGTTTAGCGAGCGTTGAGCCGCAGGGCCATGAATACAAAGAACTAGTATATACCATGAATGAATTCGAGGTGGTTAAAGGGGGGAAACAGATACGAAGCGCAAGCCGTAAGAAATTAAAAGCTGATTCCTCCTGTCTTTCATTTCACAATAGCAGCCACTGGCATGTAGATTGAGCACTATCTGACAGGAAACGGTTGCTACGTTATACTCACTGGGCGTAACCTCCTTCGTTTTAAAAGGTTTAGCGAGCATTGGGCCGCAGTGGCATGAACAGTGAACTAGTATATACCATGAACTCAAGGTGGTTGAAGGTGGGAAGTAGACCCGAAGCGCAAGCCGTAAGAAAGTGTGCGTGTGCCACCTCTCGTTTAGTCCTTGGAATGTCCACTGAATGGCGGTGCTTCTATATGGAGAATATATGATAAAAAGATGCGAGATGGTGGGACTTAGAGTGTTGAATAGATGGACGAACGGACACACAGACAGATGCATGGATGGACGCATGAACGGACGCAGGGGCGGATGCATGAACGACCGCAGGGACGGGCGCACGAACAGACGCATGGATGCTCACACAGACGGACGCATGGACGGACGCATGGACGGACGAATGCTTCGCCCCACTCTCCATCACTCACTCCGTGGATATGCTGGCATTTTTTTTTCAAGGGTGATTGCAAATCATCCCACGTTAAAGTTGGACATTTCCGACATCCGGCTTGGCCATTCATCGAAAAGCAACTTGAATTTCATCAGTGCTTCAGGCTAGGACACGTCAAGGGCCTATGCCCCAACTCATGACTGTGTCTTCATTGCGCTGAACTCCATGTCGAAAGATACCTGTCGGGTGACTACTCTGCAGTGCGCCAACTGCAGCGGTCCTCTCACTGCCTCGTCGAAAGACTGTCCTCGAATCCAAATAGAGCGCGCGGTTCTCAAACAAATGGCCTGAGACAACTCTTCACACAGGGAGGCAGCTGAAGTAGTCCAGAGTCGGCGTAAACGTCGACATCATCGAAAATATTCAAAGAAGGAACATTCCCGAAACGCTAGTTCCCACTATTTAGCGGCTCCACCCAGTAGCGCCGCGAAAGGACCCCCTACTTCTACGAAAGAAGCGGAGAAGCCTCCTTCCCTGGAGGAATGGCCCACGCTCCCGACCCGCTCTTCTGCCAAGAAACCTCAGCACGTTGCGGCAACACTAGAGCAATCTCCAGCCATGGAAGATTTGCATAAAACAGATCGTCAAGTGATCTCGGTACTGCGTTCCCTCATAGAAGCCACCCGAGTGATATTAGTCGACATGAAGACAGCATCTGCTCGAAGCGCACTTGGACTATTGGATGCCCTAAGCCCAGTGCTTGAATCTCTAAACTAGGAAGATGGCTACTTAGACGTGATCATTTCGCAAAGAAGTCAAGGCTGCATCCGTCATCCAATGAAATGCCAGAGGACTAAAATCACACCTTTCCCATTTTCGTCAGTTTGTGTTTACCAACGTGTTATCACTCATCGGCAATTGTGAACCCAATTTGTCAAAACCAATGAGGCTTTCGGGGTACGAAGCTGTCATATCTTCAACAAACGGTGCGTGCAGCAAAATCATCGTCTTTGTTTGTCGTGAACTGACGTATGTTGTGCAACCAATTGCGCCTCACGATGACAATCAGTATGTCTGCATCACTGTGAAAAAGAACAAACTCATGTTTACTTTCATAGGCGTTTATATATCGCCGTCGAATATTCTCTATTCCAAGAAATTAGTGAATATTTTGAGAGTGTGTCCTGCATGATGGGTTATCACAGGTGATTTCAATGCGCATCATCCCGCATGGGGAAGTACGCGGACAAATGCAAGAGGACGCAGGTTAGCAAACATCGCCTACAACTATGGGCTTACTCTCCTGAACGACGGTAGCCCCACTTTTCTTCGAGGGGTGATATACGGCCGCTCTCTCGACCTTACTTTTGTCTCCAACTCCCTCGCGAGATAGGTCAAGTGGTTTCCAGATGTTGAGACACGAGAAAGCGTTCACATTCCATTCTATTTTAACATCAGACTTGTCTAGCTGTGGGCCACGGACGACTATTCGAGCAGTCCAATGGACCAACTTCAAATCTGACATTGATGATGCTTGCAGCGATGGCCTACAATCTGGGTTAGAGCAAACAATTAAGAGCACAATGCAAAACGCCACTTGCACGGTGACGATATCTTCCACACGAAACGACTTTGATAGAGTTCTGTAGGCCTGCGTCACCCTACAGAACAGCGTTTTCCATTCAAAATGCTCGTGCTATTTCAAAGAAGCCAAGACATTGATGTCGCAGAAAATTTCTGTGCGCAGATCGCCAACCGAGCCACTGGTCCAGATTCTCCAGTGAGAGATGACGTCCCGCATTCCCGTGACAACCACATAGGCATCCCTTTTTTAATGGAGGAGCTCGAGGCGGGACTAGCTCTCTGCAGGCGTTCAACTTCTCTGGGTCCAGATTGTATTCCGTTCCGAGCCTTGTGCAACCTTGGGGAGGATGCAAGGAGAGAACTGTTGAGTCTTTACAACAACTCATTGCAGGATGGCAATGTTCCTGACGACTGGAAAGTAAGCCGCTTGTTACCCATCTTGAAGCAGGGAAATTCCCACTCGAACTCGCCTCATACCACCCAATAGCACTGGCCAGCTGCGTAGGGAAGATAATGGAATGAATGATACTAGGCCACCTGGAGTGTTATCTTGATTACTACAAGATTTATCCGAATTCCATGGCTGGTTTTCGACGTGACCGCTCTTCCATTGACAATGTCGTTGATCGTGTTTCTTACGTTCAGCACGAAAGATTCCGTAAGCGACTATCTACAGCTTTGTTCCTAGATGTGAAAGATGCGTATGGTAATGTACTGCATGAAGCCAATTTGGGTGCTCTTACGGTGGCTGGCCTTGGTGGTTGAGTCTTTCGGTGAATTTCGAGTCACTTGGCTGCAAGATCATTCTTTGTGTTAACAGAAGATGGCGCTACTACGCGATGCTTCACTTCCAGGGGTGTTCCTCAAGGCGGAGTTTCTAGCCCGACGCTATTCAATCTTGCACTCATTGTCCTTGTTGAATACTTGCAAAGTACCATTAAAATCTCAATATACGCAGACGACATCTGTGTCTCGACTTCGGCAGTCACACGTCCTCAGATACGTTCCCTGCTTCAAGGAGCAGCAACTGTGATTGCCAACTACTGGTTAAAACAAGGTCTAAGCATATCGCCAGAAAAATGTGCGCTGGTGGCCTTCACTCGCAAAGCAATAACCCCTTATGTCATCTCAATCTGAAGGCGACCGATTTCTTACGCCAGATTCCACCGGTTTCTGGGCATCATTATTGATAGGGACCTCCGTTGGTGCCCGCATGTGGCCTTATTGAAGAAGCGCCTGACCGCTATTTCCCAATTGTTCAAGTTCCTGGCAGGAAAGATGTGGGGGATGTCAGTAAACGCAATAATGGAACTCCACAGAGCCATGTTTCTCGGTTTCCTAAGATATAGCTTGCCCATGCTTAGCAATACCTGCAAAACCAATGTTCATGTTGTACAGGCAGTACAAGCCCAAGCACTGAGAGTGTGTCTAGGTCTGCCCAGATGTACGTCAACTGAGGCAACTATTGCGATTGCTGGGTACTATCCGATACAAACTCACATTGTTGTAGAAGTCCTGAGAACGCACATCAAACACTTCGTACGTGCCCCCTGTCATCACCTTGCCCTGTTGCTTTCAGAGAGGCGCCAAGCATCGTTCGCTAAATTTATTGTGAAGTACAACGAGAAACTTCCCTCGGGCTTCACTTCTGCATCTAATCAATTGATACCCTCTTGGTGTCTCATTGGATCCAAAGTGCATCTTAGTGCACCAGGGATCCGGAGGAAATATGAGCTGTCATCGCCCGTGCTGAAACAACTGTTTTTATCTTTTGTACGAGAAATATTCAGAGCGTGTACATATATATACCGGTGGCTCCACGAACCGCTAGTGTTCGTCACGTGCAGTAGTTGTCCCAGTAAGAGGTGTTATTGTCCGCTTTAGGACTGACCACTCCACGGCATCTACAGGAGCGGAACTAGCTGCTTTGCGCGCTGCACTTTGTGTGGTCAATTGGGAACCACCGCAACAATGGTCTGTTTTCATCGACTCAAGGGCGGCCCTACAATTTGTGCTCTCAGCATTGCATCGCGGGCCGTACCAACAGCTTGTTTTCGAAATTCGATGCCTTCTCCACACTTCACACGAGACAGGGCATGATGTGACGTTTCAGTGGCTGCCAAGGCACTGCGGCATCATAGAGAATGAACATGCCGATACTGCCGCGCGGGCAGCTCTTGAAGGTACACGAGAAGATGTCATACCACTTTCGCGGACCTATGCAGCCAGTAATCTTCGATGACTTGCACGTGAAATCAAACTTTTACTATGGTGCCCACCACCAACGAGATGAATTGTCAACACCACCCGTCCTCTTTGATGACTCTCCGCATGCCCACTGGGCTTCACCGAAGAAAAGCCAACCTTCTTCATCGCTTATGGCTAGGAGTGACATTTACAAAATCTTATTCCTATGTCATAGGAATGGCTGACAACGCTCTCTGCGATGCCTGTCATTGCGAAGAGACGCTACACCACATCCTGTGTGACCGTCCGTTGTATGACATCCAGAGACAGTCACTGGCGTCCGTTCTTGCACGCATCAACAGCCAAATGTCTGTGGACACTATTCCGTCAAGTGCACGAGAGAAGAAGTTCCAACAGAAGGTGACAAAAGCTCTGTTGAAATTCCTACGTGATACGGACTTAAACAAGCGGCTGTAACAGCAATGTCACACACTGCGAAAGACAAGACTGGACTATGACTGCGTGTGCGCGCGTGTGCTGCCGAATGTGCTGTGTTTATCTCTTTTCCCTCTCTGCTCTCTAACTTTCATCTCCCTCAACTCCCATCCCATGCGCAGGGTAGCGAACCGGCTGCCTACAGGCTGGTTAACCTCCCTGCCATTCTTTTCCTCATATTTTCTTTCCTTCCTTACTTCCTTCCTTCCTCCCTCTACAATGTAAGGTTTGACCGTGGCAAGAAGTAGACTTTTGCGCAAAATGAAGACAGCAGCTGAAAATTCTGGATCCCATCTCGCTCAACTTAAGAAAATGCTTGTGTCTTAGAATGCGAGAGCTCCAGAGGGCAAACCAGTTTTCCTACTGGCATAGCCATAAGACTGAAATATCAGTGCTGAATTTGAATTCTGGAACTTCTATCCTCAGATGTGAACTCAGCCTTTGCGTAATGGGCTGATAATATTGTAACAGAAAAGAATACCGATCGCATCGGGTGCTGCCGTAGTCGTCGCTATAACGATTTATAGTGGACTAATCACCGGAGGTTTTCCTCTACCCGTCTGAATAAAGTATGTCTTCGGTGTTTTTAGGTTGATTGAAGTTGAATTGGGGCAGCTGGGTGGGGTAAACTGGAACATCTGTGCTCGTGTTTGTGCTGCTGCTTCTGCGAACATCAATGTTGCGTTGACTGGTGGCGTCAATTTTATTGAAAGAACCTGACACTTGGTATTTTATAATTTGGCATAGTGTGAGATTAAGCTGCGTGGCGTGCTCTAGTAGGCTGGAGTGGAGCGAAAGTTGACGGGCAACTTCATCGCGCACATATTTTTGATCTGCGAGAACAGGACGGCATCTTGCGAGAGAGCTAAGACGAACAGCGATTCCTGATATAACACAGGATGGCTGGAGAAGAGTAATTCTGGCAGTGCTCATGATAACTTTGGTTCAGGTCCGTAACTTTAAAGACAGCACCCGGGCCCTTTGAATTAGGCATCTGCAGTCCACTCTTGTCGATGCCCTTCAAAATAGGCTTGATGCAACCAACCCTACCATGGCCGCATTGACGTGTTTGCAAGGGCGCTGCTTGTGCATGATTTCGTTTTTAGCTCGTAATTTTTTGCCCGGCAGGCGAGATTGTGACTGAAAGCGCTGTTCTGCGAAAAGTTCGCGAACAGCAGGATGATCGAAGACTTAACTGAACTTAGTGTTGAATGCTGCCCAGGTTGTAACGTTGGTAGTGTGGTTCCGACAGTTCAGTGTGCCATGTCGTTAATATAAATGCCGAAGGTGGCTAGTCTCGTGGATTCGTACTATTTGTTGTTGACTCTCACGAGTTCATAGGTATCGGAATTTCACGAGTTCATAGGTAGACAGTGAGTTGTCAAGGTCGTGGACATCAGCGCCATTGAATAAAGGAGGGTGCCACTGACAGACTACGCCAGAACACGCAATTGCCTGGAGGAAAACAGATGGTGGGCTTGTGGTAGATTCGGTAGTCCAGGTGGCAGATAAAGTCTAGCTTTGAATCTCCAAGATTGTGCGGAGACCTAGCAACTTCCACGTATTTTATCAAAACTCACAGCATTGCGAGGAATAAATTTTAATTCAGACACCACAGAAGTGTGGGCCGAGTAACCGAGAACATCAACATTGTCCCCCAGGAACCTTTCCTGCTAAGCACTGATTACGTGATTTTTTTATAGATATTCATTGTAACTACAAATTGTATCAGCTAAAGGACTCTACAATACATACGTGACAACGTTAGCCGTGGCCTTGTTTCTCTTTTCTTACTCGCTGAAGGCAAACACCAATAATTGTATAATTTATCATTATTTCTATTTGGGTATGCCAAGTTTATTATTACTAGATGCGGATGTTGTGTTGGTGTTTTTCGTTTTTTTTCTGTCATCGCGCGGAAATCATTTGTACACCGTACATTTTTGATGGCTCTGCAAACCTATGCTAACCCTGCAATTTTCGCAGTTACCTTCAATTTAGTCATCGTCATGCTATTTTTATTCTCCAAAGCTCTCATACATCGAAGTGCATAAATTATTTTAAGTTTCAAGTTTATATATTTTATAATAACTTCTTATTCTTTGTGCCACCCATTTTCAATAGTATGAAGCTGTTTATGTAGCACTAAATGTCTAACCAGAATTTGTTATTAAATTTGATATAATGCCTACTGAAATTCTTGGGGTATCACTGACGCATGTTAGAATTTGAACCTGAGATACCCATTCGAACTTTAAACACCACTTTCTGGAACTGTAGGAGTCTTCAAACTGGCTAGAACAACAACAATTAGTCCTAAAAACCACCGATACGTTTTCGAGAAACACGTTTCGGATTGATAGGATGTCAAATGCCCTCTTTGATAGGATGCCGTCTATCTGTAACTGAAAGTTGTATCTACTTCAGCACGAAAACTAAACCGCAGTAAATAAAGACGCGCGACAAAAAGGAGGGCAGTGAAAGCTGGGCAATCAAACTAAACGTGCCAGCTTCTTTCCCAACCTCATTTACAACCGTCATAAAAAAACGCGAATGGTAACGCAGTTCTTGCGAGCTTAGAACTAATAGCCGCAAAGCATGTGCTTACAGATTCACAATCTTGGTGCTGGTTTTCTTCGAGGCCATAACAGGCTCAAAAGAAGTGTTTCGTTTTTCAAGAATATGGCAGCACTCCTCAGGAAGGCTTGCTTGTAAGAAAAATGGGAGTGCTATTTCAAACATATCACGTGGCCGGCTCACCAAGCAACGAATCGAAAATCTTGACTGTGGCTGTGAGGCACCAATATAATTGCACTATTCCGCGTCTAGTCTTGATACCCAGACGCGCCATGGTTTGGAAGAGACATTTCTGGCTTAATTGTTTTTGGTTTTACCCCTTCTGCACCACTGTAGAAAGAGCACTACACAAAAAATTGCGATTGCTGCTCTGGTCGCTTGGAACCGGTGCCGACCGTAAATTCGGTAAGAAAGGCAGAATTTTGTTCTGTATATCGTCACATTTTGTTACAAAATGGTAACGTCAATGCGATTGCTGACGTGGAGTGAAACTCTTCTTGACAACAGATAACGGTAAGCACCACTGCATCTTTTGCAGCAGGATGGGAACCTTCAAGAAGCAAACGAGTACCTGTAATTATACACACCTCAGAGTGACATCAAATGTTACAAAAACAGTGCGAATTAGTGCTGTTAACATTTATCAAGGCAATACGGAAGCCAGTTATCATCCGTGGACTTTAAATGTATTCTTGTCTAATCTCTGAGAATAGGTAAGTGTGATGGTACCCAGAATAAAAACAAGAATACGAAGCTAAGAAGGCTGACAAGCTCCACACTCTTGAGGATTTGCACCCAGACTCATTGTGCCTCAGAAATTTTTCAAGGCTGCAGAAAAATGAAGCTTTAGTAGAAGAAGCCAAGAAGACCTTGAAGAATATAGCAAAACGCAAAGGTAAAGCATAAAAGCCTGACTTCTTACATCAAACAATCTATGCAACTTTGTTCTGGAGGTCGTCATAACCACCTAAGAATTGTTGTGCAAACAGTAAAGACGACAGCACCTTACACGCTCACTGATTTCATACATGGCCAAAGCGGGTCACACTCTTCGTTTTCAAGCACGCGGCCAAAAACAGGAAGATATGGCCCATTATCTAACCTATTAATACTGCAAAAGCTCATTTACCGTTGCCGAGCAACCAAGCTAAGCCAACTCACAAGTAAGCTATCATTCCCATGCGATAAAGCGTCGGCCCTGTGATTACATGCTCTGTGTTTTTTTTTGTCTTCGAAGCCACATTAGGCACAGAAATACTTTTTCTCGTCATCAGAAGATGACAGCACTTTTTAGACAGTGTGCATAATCTCGATGACAGGGGTCTGCAGCTAAATTGAATCATTCGTTTTTCTAGACTTGGGTCATCACGCAGCTGGTTGAATTCCGGCATAGATGGCTGGGTACATTTAGTCGTACGTGCTAGGCATTCATTTTTAAAGTAAGTTTTTTTTCAGTTATTATAGGATAAGCCACCCAAGCAAAGATGTAAGCCGTGGCCTCTCATATATAAAAAAGGTTACTTCTTGTCTTCGAGGCCTTAGCAAATTGAGAATAACTTTTTGTACAGTTAGAGAAGACAGCAGCACTCCTCAAGAAAGAGCTCCGATTTCTTTAAAACTAAAGAAAACGCATCATTTTGGAAACTGCAAGTTTTGGTTCAACTTACGATGAATCGACAACTTTTTAAACCTGATAGGCCATACAGCACGCTTTACCGTGAACATCATATCTTACTTTGGTAGTTTCAAAGTACAATGCTCGATTTCAACAATACATATGTTTATTGTGCGTTTGCTTACTTGCAATGAGGGGGAAGGGGGATTCTCGGTAGTAAATATGACCTTCGGCTATCGAGCCGAAAATACAGGTTTAAATCTGGTTTTGCATTGCGAATGAACAAATATGCTACAGAGACCTCTGCTGCACCAAGTCTCTGCACGTTAACAAAAGCCAGATGGTCGAAGTATCCACTTGCCTCACCTCGCCGCATGCCTCACAAAAGGTAACTGATAAAGAATGCATAGATCATCTGGATTACTGCAAAGTTTCTGCCTTATCTGTACGAAGGACCTTTCGATGTTACTACCGACCACCACACGCTCTGTTGGTTTCTTCTCTTATGGATCCCTCCACACGATTGGCACGATGAGCTCTGTGGCTTCAGGAGTATGATATCCATGTCATTTACCGCTGAGGCAAAAGCACGCCGATGCCGATGCTGTTTCGCGTTCGCCTGTTTCTACTGATGTTGTGAGTGCCTCCATCCATTGACCAATTATTTTCAACATTAGGGTGCATACATGGCTTTGGAGCAAAGAAAATATTCGCGGCTTGCGTCTTTGAGGAATTACGTACTTTTCTGATGCCGTCACCTGGTTTGCATCTTAAGCCATACGCCGACAAATCTCTCACTTGACCACTTGGTCACTTGGCGTAGAAGTTTATTGCTGCAACTACCAACCTGACAGCCGCAAATGGCCACTATTGCTACTTGGTCGGAATATACAAGCAACTCCGCGCTAGTATATATGCTGCTTTCCATGCCGATCCGTAATGGGCCAACGCCACTTTGTTTAAAACGTACGCAAGACTAAGTCTTAAGTTTTATTGGCACAACAAGCGAAAAATTTCATAAAAGTTCATTTGATTATGCACAGAATGCCAACGCTGAAAGCTGAATTCTTGCCGCCCTGCTCAACCATTGCAATGGTTACCATGTCCTATGCGACCAAAGGACCGGGTACAACCATTATTTCTACCGACCCAACTGATCGCAGAGCACACAAGTTTCCGAAGCTATTCTACATGCGGAAGACTGTCGGAAATCAGCCCGCACCTTTACAATACGAAAATAAGGTCTACAGAAATTTTGCGACTACGACGAACGGTCTCACAACCAGTTTTCGCCCAACTCTCTTGTTTGACTTTAGGTGCCACTCACTTCTTTGCCAGGTACCTCACCAAAATGCGTCCGCAGGTACCACGGACCACACCACGCAGGAGCAAACTTCAACCATCAACCACCTCATGAGACCCACCACGCTCACGGTCGATCAGCTTGGCCGAGAACACCAAATTGTTCACATGGATTGTGTCAAACTATTTCTCGAACCACTTGTCCTCACGACATGTTAGAAGACCTACTTGGCTGCGTCTTCATCTAAGAATAAATATTTGATGAAGAAGTGGTGTCACACGAAAAGTTTGGCAGTTTCGGCGTGAGCGCTAAAAACGAGAAGCTCGGTCATGCGCTGTGGCCGCTTTCGCTGACTAGGCCTACGCTCCTGTGGCATTTAAAATAACAGTTGTACTTGTCTGGTGTCGCAGTTCTTTATTATACATGCTATTTCCAGTAAAATTATAATTTGTACTTTTGCTGACAACCCTTGTCTGCATCGTTCTCTGCCGTACCTCTTTATATACACTATATTTTATCTAACCATTAACGTCATTAGAAGCCATGCGTAACTACCAGACGCGTGCGTTCTCTTCGAAGTTTTCATTGAGGCAACGCACTTTTTTTTTGCTTGAGAAAAGCGGTGGTGCTAACCGCTACCGTGAATGTGCTTTCTACACTTCGAAACCCGCATTAAGGGCGACCACTTTTTTTTTTAAGAAAGTGGGCTTCATCTGATTGTGTGTGCCATATAGTTTCTTAGTATGAAGTACGCACCGCATTTTCTAGATTACAATGCCGAGCGTCGTGTTGTGAAAGGTGAAATCGTCCTTGCTGCCGAGTTCTGCTGATCACGAAGGACAATTTTGATAAAATAAATGCTTTTGCAAAGTTCACGTGTGACTGACCGAACGCACATGCATGAAACCCCAGTGCGTCTGCGAAATGTTCTTACGAAGGATGAAACTAACTTTATTGTAGTGTTCTAACGAAGCCTGTGATCTCCGAAGGCCAAAGCTACTGCATTGCCAGCTGTTTTGTTAAGTGCTAACACGTACGGCCATTCTCATTCGTTGCTACGTAAATGATTCCCTACTGTTACAGGCCGTGCGAGTTATTCAGCAAGGCAGACAAGCTGTTTTGTAGTTAGATGGGCTAACGCCGTCGGCACTTCGCCCTGGGCCTCATTTATGGAGTGCTAATCGCCTAGA
Source organism: Rhipicephalus microplus (assembly GCF_013339725.1). Lineage (NCBI taxonomy): Eukaryota > Metazoa > Arthropoda > Arachnida > Ixodida > Ixodidae > Rhipicephalus > Rhipicephalus microplus. The sequence continues at coordinate 189,086,789 of NC_051167.1, forward strand.
CAATTGAGGTGGTACGTCAGTATTTTGAAAGCGGCCTGCCGGTTACCTTGTCAATGATGGTTCAATGAGCGACATAAGTTTCCTGAGACTACGTTGCAGTGCGCCTTTCTGTCATCAAAACTTTATTAACCATGAAAATACTATCCTGACTAGTGTGCCGGAGAAACCAATGCACCCTGCAGCATTTGAGTTATTTGTGCCCTTTTGCGTCTCGCCGATTAAGAGCAATAATTCGCAAAACTCTTTATTATTATCAATATAGCCAATATTGCGAAAGTCCCCAAACATTCAATATTAAAGTGCCTGTAGACAGGGCCGCCACCAGAAGCAGGCCAGGTAGACGGGAGGCCGATGAGGAGGGGCAAACGTTAAAACAATACGTGCGCGAACAAAAAAAGAAAAAGTAATAAAGACCACAACAAGGGTCGAACCACCGACCTCACCAGTTCTTGTTGTGCCACTCTAACCAACTACGCCACAGCTGCAAATTCTTTTTTTACTGGTATTTATCAAAGTACTTCGGTAATAAAGACAAAATCAAGCGAACAAAAGTACAATCAAATCGCGAAAGTAAGCGTTCAAGCGTTACTCATAAACACTGAATGGCTAACACAGCGCGAGTTCCTCACATGGAGAGTTCTTCACATCGTGTTATACAAAAAAAAAGGGTGAGGTCAAACAGTTCTCCAAGTCGGAGTACCAGTCCGGTCTAAAGTCTAGCTCGTCGTAAATGTTTTTTTAGGTGGATAGCCATTTGAATGAAGTGTGCGCTTGAAGAGGTGGTGGGCTCTGCATTGCGGTCTTGCATTCGTGTCTTCCACAAGCTGTGCAAACCCATGAGGAAAAACATATTGCCGCATGAATTCACGTGGTTTTCGTGTGGAAGAGGACGAAGAGGTTGGGATTGAGCCGCTTTTTAATGCCGCATGAATTCGCGTGGTTTTCGTGTGGAAGAGGACGAAGAGGTTGGGTTGGAGCAGTTTTTCTTTTTGTCCTAGCTTGACGAGCAGTTCTACGGAAGGTTTCCTTGAGTGAGACAAGATTGGTGACAAGATTGGTGGAGCTGCTGGGTACGACAACTGACGACGCACCCCATGCACAAGAGCCCATCCATCCATAGAGCGACTATGACTTCGCCTCAAGGCGTCATGGAAACTCCTACGTCGTCGGCACCAATTTATTGCACTGTCCAGAACCCGCTGATGCCTAGTCCCTTTCACGGAGAGCTGTTTGAGGATGTGGACGACTGGCTGAGCGAGTTCGAACACGTCGCAGCGATCAACTACTGGGACGAAGCCGCCAAACTCCGCAACGTCTACGCGTGTTTGAAAGACGGCGCCCGAACGTGGTTCATGAACAGAAGTGATGTCTTGACATCCTGGCGCGAGTTCCAGCATCGCCTCTTGGAGACCTACCGGAGCCCCGACCGCCGCGATCGTGCTGAACGTGCATTGCATTCACGCATCCAGATGCCTAATGAGACCGTCACCATGTACGTGGAGGACATGACGCAGCTTTTCAGGCGAGCGGATCCGGCAATGCCAGAAGAAAAAAAGCTACGCTATCTGATGCGAGGCGTGAAGGAGCAGCTTTTTGCTGGTCTAGTGCGGAGTCCTCCGAAGAGTGTAGCAGAATTCCTGACCGAAGCCACTACGATGGAGAGGGTACTTCATCAGCGGTCAGCCCTACTCAACCGGCAAGTGAATTCTGCATCACCTACTGAATTTTCCGCCAGCTTCGGGAGCAACAGCATTGAGTGGATTCGCGAAATCGTCCGCTCCGTCGTCCGCGAGGAAATCGCGAAACTACACGGGGCGAGACAGCCGGAGGTAAGCAGCATCACCAATATTATTCGGGACGAGGTCCAGCAGGTGCTTCACAGCCGTCGCCCTCAACCAACGGTTACAAATCTAGAACCACCTCCTGCGTCCACTGATGTTGGGAACCGCACATATGCCGAAGCTCTGCGCACTTCCATGCCGGTCTCAAGCCCTGCAGTCCCAATCCAGACGATGCCGCCAGTTTCAATTCAATCTGCGCATGCTGGTTTGGACATCGACGGTCGCCGTGCCCCTCCGCGGAAGTCCGATATTTGGCGTACGTCGGATAGAAGACCCCTCTGCTTCCATTGCGGTGAAGCCGGTCACATCTACCGGGAATGTCCATACCGACAACTTGGACTGCGCGGTTTCTCTATTCATTCGCCTCGTCCCCTAGTTGGTCAGAGGCCAAGAGAAATTGAGGACTACCTCGCGCAGCAACGTCTGCCGTTCCCACGGCGTCAATCGCGGTCTCCATCTCCACGACGACCCGCAGCTATTGGACCACGTCTCAGTACGATGGCACAGGGACGTTCCCCAAGCCCTCGTCGGGAAAACTGAAGGCAGCGACCTTCGGGGGCGAGGTCGCTGGGACTAAAAGTGCGGAAGACCTCCTATCGACGCTTCCACAAAACGCTGCAGACATTGAATTGACGTCTGAGTGCAGTGCGAGAGAAATGCCGGATTGTGCGTCTGAACCCAGTGGCCGAGTCTCACTCGACATTCCCGTGCTGATAGACGGTCTTCAGGTCAGCGCATTGGTGGACACAGGTGCAGATTATTCTATTATGAGCGGAAAATTGGCAACCAGTCTTAAGAAAGTGATGACACCTTGGAATGGGACGCGTATTCGCACTGCTGGAGGCCACGTTATTACTCCATTGGGTCGCTGTACCGCAAGAGTGGAAATACGCGAGTCAACGTTTGTGGTAACCTGCCTCGTACTACGCGACTGTTCTCGTCAGCTCATCCTTGGAATGGACTTCCTTCGAGAGAATGGCGCGATCATAAATCTCCGCGAGCGAATGGTGACTTTCTCGACGCAACTTGCAACCGATCGAGGCGCTGATAGCTGTCGTAGACCTGCGCTGCGTGTTGCCGACGAAAGCGTGACGTTGCCTCCCCGAGCGACTGCTTTCGTAGAAGTCACCTGTGAAGACCTCCAAGACGGTGACGTGGTCGCCGAGAGCAACGTATCCCTTTTACTGCTTCAAGGTGTGTGTGCAGTGCGAAGCATTCTGCGTGTGCGTGACGGACGGTCGCAGATACTCGTCACAAATTTTAACTTCGAGCACCGACATCTTTTCCGCGGCACCACCGTGGCCTTCGGAGACCGTGTAGCGGATGTCACCGAGTGCTTCGCATCCGAGGAAATGGTTGATGGAGATAAGTTTCTGGACCACATCGACGTCAGTTCGAAGCTTTCGGACGAGAAGAAGGCCGCACTGCATACCCTGCTGAAGGAATTTAAATCTTGCTTCGCCTCTTCATCTAGAGTCGGTCAAACACCCCTCATAAAGCACCGAATTATTACCGACGATGATGTTCGCCCAATCCGCCAGCAACCTTACCGTGTTTCGGCTAAAGAACGCGAGACTATACAGACGCAGGTAAAGGAGATGCTTGACGACGGGGTGATACAACCGTCGAGCAGCCCGTGGTCCTCGCCAGTCGTTCTAGTAAAGAAGAAAGACGGAACGCTGCGATTCTGTGTTGACTACAGGAAACTCAATAGCGTCACCAAAAAAGACGTCTACCCGCTTCCACGGGTTGATGATTCTCTCGACAGGCTACGACACGCGAAGTATTTTTCATCGATAGATTTGAAGAGCGGCTATTGGCAGATAGAGGTCGATGAGCGAGACAGAGAGAAGACAGCGTTTGTAACTCCCGATGGGCTTTATGAATTCAGAGTTCTTCCTTTCGGCCTCTGTTCGGCTCCCGCAACATTCCAGCGAATGATGGATACCGTCCTCGCTGGCTTGAAGTGGCAAAGCTGCCTTGTATACCTTGATGATGTGGTCATCTTTGCCGAGAGTTTCGAAGAACATCTGAAGCGTCTAAGAATGGTTCTGGAAGCTATTCGTTCGGCCGAACTCACGCTAAAACCCCAGAAGTGCCATTTCGGCTACGATGAGCTGAAATTTCTGGGACATGTTGTGAGTGCGGATGGAGTGCGGCCTGACCCAGAAAAAACTGCAGCAGTCGCCACCTTTCCTGTGCCGTCAGACAAAAAAGCGGTACGGCGTTTTCTCGGCTTGTGTGCTTATTATCGCCGATTCATTACCAACTTCTCGACGATAGCCGAACCGCTCACGCGACTCACCCGAGATGATGTACCGTTTGCCTGGACTACAGAGCAAGAAGCAGCTTTCACAGAGTTACGGCAGCGAATGCAAGAGGCACCTGTTCTTGCGCATTTTGATGAGGACGCTGATACCGAAGTTCACACGGATGCAAGCAACGTCGGACTTGGCGCTGTCCTTGTACAACGGCACAACGGCGTAGAACATGTCATAGCTTACGCCAGTCGTACTCTCTCTCGAGCCGAGGCCAACTACTCCACTTCAGAGAAGGAATGCCTCGCAGTCGTGTGGGCAACGGCAAAGTTTCGACCTTACCTCTACGGCCGTCCCTTCAAGGTGGTGACCGATCACCATTCGCTGTGTTGGCTGGCCAATCTCCGTGACCCGTCTGGTCGTCTCGCTCGGTGGAGTTTGCGCTTGCAAGAGTTTGACATCATGATTGTGTATAGGTCTGGGCGCAAGCACGAAGATGCCGACGCACTTTCTCGAGCACCCGTGGGACATCCTGATATGGACTCGGAATATGCTGATGGTTTTCTCGGAGCCCTCAGTGATTCTGACTTTATGTCTAGACAGAGAGCCGATCAGGAATTGCGCCCTATTATTGATTCCTTAGAAGGCCGAAATTCTCACACTCCTCGGCGCATCGCTCGCGAATTGTCATCCTTTTGTCTAAGGAGGGGCATTCTTTACAAGAAAAATGCTCGAGGTAGCAACAAAGCCTTCCTCCTCGTTGTACCAGCCGACATGCGGGATGACATCCTCCTCGCGTGCCATGACGAGCCCACGTCGGGACACTTGGGCTACTCGCGGACTCTCGCCAGAGTGCGCCAGCAGTACTATTGGCCACGACTTTCGACCAGTGTACACCGCTACGTGCAAGGCTGCCGCGAGTGCCAGCGTCGCAAGACGCCACCCGTGAAACCTGCGGGCCTTCTCCACCCTATTACACCACCACGGACACCTTTCGACCTCGTGGGAATGGACCTTCTAGGACCCTTCCCTTTGTCGGCCACTGGTAACAAATGGATTATAGTGGCAACCGATTACTTGACCCGGTATGCTGAGACAAAGGCATTACCCCGCGGCACGGCGTCTGAAGTGGCGAAGTTCTTCGTGCAGCACATCGTCCTCCGGCACGGCGCGCCGTCATGTGTGATTACGGATAGAGGAACATCATTTACGGCACAAATGCTAGAGGACATTTTCAGACTGAGCTGCACGAGTCACCGAAAAACAACGGCTTACCACCCACAAAGTAATGGACTGACGGAAAGGCTCAACAAGACCATAGCGGACATGCTGTCAATGTACGTGGACGTGCAGCACAAAACCTGGGACGATATCCTCCCATACGTCACGTTCGCATACAATACGGCAATGCAGGAAACAACCCGATTTTCACCTTTCCACCTTGTTTATGGACGCAACGTACAAACGATGCTTGACGCTATGCTGCCGTACGATAATAGCGATGCTCTTTCTCCAGAAGCCGAGCAATACACGCAGTACGCCGAAGAGGCTCGTCAACTGGCTCGCGTGAACATCGGTCACCAACAAGACGCAGATGCACGACGTTACAACCTTCGCCGTCGAAACGTCGCATACCACCCGGGTGAACGAGTGTGGGTGTGGACTCCTGTCCGACGACCAGGCTTGTCTGAAAAGCTTCTGAGCCGTTATTTCGGACCATACAAGGTTATCCGACGTGTGAGTGACCTTACATACGAAGTACTTCCGGACGGCACAGTGTCGTCACGTCGACAACATCGGCCCGAAACTGTGCATGTCGTACGACTCAAGCCGTACTACACACAATAGTCTCTGTGCTTGCGAGTTACTTCGCAAACGTGACAGTGATCTCATGTGGTGTTTTTTTTTCTTGACTCTTCCACTGGTGCTGTTGTGTTCGCGCATGGTCCAAGTGCTTGTGCGCCCTCTTTGTTTTCCCTGGCACTCACTTTGTCATTCTCTGCGTCAACGCGTGTTCTAATTATGGGTTTTTTTCTTCTTCTTTTTATTTAGAAGCATCGAGTCGATGCTTTTTAAAAGGGGGGACTAATGCCGCATGAATTCACGTGGTTTTCGTGTGGAAGAGGACGAAGAGGTTGGGATTGAGCCGCTTTTTAATGCCGCATGAATTCGCGTGGTTTTCGTGTGGAAGAGGACGAAGAGGTTGGGTTGGAGCAGTTTTTCTTTTTGTCCTAGCTTGACGAGCAGTTCTACGGAAGGTTTCCTTGAGTGAGACAAGATTGGTGACAATATCATAAGGTACTTCATCAAGCGTTGCTGGTAGAAGATAACGTATGGTGTGAGAATTAATGAGGAAACGCTTTTTCAGTGCTCGTTGAAGGACATTCTAAAATAGTATGACATCTTTGTAGCTAACAAAGCAATGTTCAATCGTTTCCGGCACATTACATAGACGGCAGTTAACAGACGGAATGAAAATACCTTTTCTTTCTAACCATGTGTTTACCGCCAATGTTTCAGAGTGGAGTTTATAGAAGAATGTTTTTGAATTCGGTGGAATGTACATTTTGCGCACTCGCTTCAACACATCGTGACCTGGAAGATTGGAGTACAGTGAACGGTACAATAGAGGTGGGAAGAGTGTACTCAGTAGGTCCTTATACGCCACAGCTGCAAAGCGGTGGCATTAATTAACAAGCCGATTGTGTGTTGTTGTCCCACTGGATTAACATTTTTTTTTTATTTTTACGTTTGTACGTAATTTTTACGGCTTTTATGGTTATGTTTACGGGCCGCTAAACACTCCGACTATTCAAACGAAGCATCTAAGCGGAAAAGGGCATGACGTCACTTCCGTGCGCTGGAGCAGCCATTTCTGTGTGGGGCTGGCTCGTGCGCCACGCGGCGCAGCAGTCTGTGCCAAATAACATGCAAATCTGTAGCGGTGGCGTACCGAACTGCACTACGGTAAGGTGAGATGGCGCTGGTAGTACTATCATCATCAACGGGTGTGTTTCAATTCTGACCATAGACGGCTAAATAGACAGCTAAATGGAAGGCATTCATATTAAGTCTTATTCCAATTCTCACGTAGCCGACAAAGTATACAGCTTCGAGAAGACCACATAGTAGTTATATACGATGCAAGCTACTTTGCTGTCTAAACAAGATGGTGACTCAGCGATGCGCTCATATTTTTATCTATTATTTATTAGGTACCTCCTTCGCCATAAGGCATTACAGCAGGGAGGGTACAGTACATATGATCAAACACGTAAAAGAACTTTCACAAAGCATAGAAACAATCATCACTTGAATCAATAGAGACTATTTTCGGTGGCAGAGTATTCTATTCTCTTTTAGTGTGGACAAAGAAAGAGTAGCGAAAAGCGTCACCCCCAAAAGGAACCTCGTGTATTTCTAAGTGATGATCGCATCTTTGAGAAACATAGTTGGGTGGTTGAAAATACAATTGCCTGATGATCCCTGCTCTCGATTGATAAATGCTGTGAAAGAATTTTATTCTGAAGTTTCGACGATGATTTTCAAGAAGATCCCAATTTATTATTTTTCTGCTCTCTGTCACACTAAGCATCCTGTCGTAATTTCCCAGGACAAATCGACTTGCTCTATTCTGCACTTTTTCAAGTTTATCTGTAAGTTTTTTAGCATAAGAGTACCAGCGGACGCACGCATATTTTAGTATACTGTCGACGTGTGTAAATTAGAGCTGCTCTCTAATTGTTTTTTGGTGAACTACTGAAGTTACGTTTCCAAAAACTTAATGTTGCTACCATCTTGTTCTTAACACAAGTGACATGTTTATTTCATCTCAAATCAGCAGTAAAAAATATGCCTAGATATTTCTATTCCGTGATTAATATTCGCGTAATGATTTCTGCAGTGCGAGAGTTCCCTGGTAAAGATGATGTGGACACTTTTTTTCACATTCAACGACATTTTACATTTTTCACACCAAGCAGCAATTAAATCGAAATTGTTTTGCAGTGCTTGTTTGTCAAGGTCACTATTGATGGCCCTATATACTATACAGTCATCTGCAAACATTCAAATTGATGATGTGATACCGAAAGTGATGTCATTTATGAACAATGAAAATAAAAGCGGACCTAAGACGGATCCCTGTGGTACACCAGAGGTCACAGCCACATATGTAGAGGAACAACCGTTCAGAGCCCCAGATATCTGCCTTGAGCGAAGATACTCACCTATCCAAGCAATAACCCTATCATCCAAGTTGTAATACCGAAGTTTAGCGATCAAGAGACTATGCGTAACGACGTCAAAAGCTTTTCTGAATTCCAAAAAATATACAGTCAACCCTTTGCTGCTTGTCAACAGCTGAGGCAAGGTCATGAGTTAATTTTACTGATTGCGTCGTACAAGAAAAACCCTGCCGGAACCCATGCTGACTAGGATGAAGAAGGTTATCGGCAACAAGGTGAGTCATGATGCTGATATAAATCACATGTTCTATGATTTTGCATACTATACTAGTTGACGACACTGGCCTATAATTCTCAACTCGGGCCCTTTGTCCACTTTTATAAATTGGTACCACGCGGGCCAACTTCTAGTCCCCTGAAACAATGCAGTCATTTAAGAAATTTTGAAATAAACGACAAAAATATAAACACAGAGTGCCCAAACAGTTAATAAGAAACAATGCCAGGATATCCTCCGGACCACTCGCTTTCGTGCGTTTCAAGCCTTGAAATAACCTCTCGATTTCCGTCGCACTAAACACAACCTCAGACATTTTGTCGACTTGGACAGAAAAATCATTAATTGTAACTGCACTAGTATCTGAAAAATCAGACTGAAATACCAATGAAAAGTAATTAACAAAAGATTTGACCTTACTCAAATCATCATTTTTAATTAGGTCGGACCAGTGCAATAGTGGAACAGAAAAGTCCTCCTTACCGTTCATTTTAATGTATTTCCAGAATTCCTTCGGATCGTCTACCTGCCATTGGCCTAAGTTAGCGAAGTATGTTTCTTGGGCTGATCCGGCGAGCTTTCCCAAACTATGTTTTAACTCTGCTAATTGTATGTAGCGACTATACAATTTCTGAGTCTTGCTGAGCCGATATATTTTTCTGATTTTTCTTAATAAAGAACCTAGTTGCCCTTTTAAACCACGGTTTATCTTTTGAACTTTTGGAAGAGAGCGTTCGAACGGGAACAAATTTAGCACGCAGTTCAAAAACATTCTCTTTAAGTACTCCCCATAACTCTTCCACGTTTAACTCGTCTGCTAATGTGTTAAAAGTAGGAAAGTAAGATTCAAGAGCTATATTTAGTGCAGCGTAGTTAGCCCTGTTATATGCATACACCGTTCTAGGGGCTTTTTTCGATACACACACATTTCGAAATGTAGTGTTCGCTACAATAACCTCATGATCACTAATGCCGCGCAAAGCAAATATATCTGAAATAATGTTCGGAGCATCACAAAGCAACAAATCAAGCACGTTACCAGTATCATCATTGCGGGAAGGATCTCTTACCAACTGATGCTAAATGTTTTCGTGCATAAGTGATCGGATCTCGCAGGAATGGTCATCTGCACACAAGCAGACACTTCTACAGGCGCTCAATGTGAGTATATTTTAATTTTTTTTTCAGATTTCAACACGAAATAAGCCAGAAAGTACAGCTGTTACGTTTGTTTATTTTCGCTTTCTCTTCTCGATGTGAGGTGGCACCTCGTAGCGCAAAAGCCCGCTGAGTTATGTTCAAATCGCAGAAAAGTTCAATTCAGACTGGCACGGTGGATGGACGCGTTTTAGAGCGCTCCCGATGGACTGCGAAGATATGTGGTTTTGAATGTTTCGAGCTTGCCTTAATAACTATTAAGGCGGCAGTTAAAACCTTTTTGAACACTTATTACAATGTATGGCTTTTCAGGGGTCAGCCACCAGGCACTTACCAGTTTTTGTGTGTGTGAGTTTGTTTCTTTGTGGTCTTCTTTCTCTTGCGACACCATGGGGAAGGTGCCGGTACATGGAACACGCAAAATTTTGTAGTAGAGCTTAGAATTTCTCTTTTTCGTAGGGCAGGATTCGTCGTTTGCCGTGTTTTGTAATTATCGAACAGGACAATTGATAAGAAGAATTGTTTTCAGAAAGAAATCGTTAACAAGGTGGTAGAGTGTTCAGGATGCAGGGTGTACTTGAAAACGAACCCAAGTGCAGAAGCGAATGAAGAGGCTGACGCAGAGTGTAGGCAATGTGAGGTCAAGGAAAAAATGGAGAAAATGATGGTTTCCCAGAGCGAACTGCTGATAAGAATCACTGAGCTGTAGACGGCATTGGTGTCAGAGCAAGAGAAAATTAGGACTATGAGAGAAAGGCTTAAGTCCTCCGAGGAGGCACTAGCGAAGGTGAACAAAGGAGTAGCCGACGGAGAGAACAGTAGGGCACCGGCAACCAGAACGGCGGAGAAGAATGAACAAGCAAGATTTGAAAAAAACAGGCTTAGCCGGCTGAATGATCGCACGACCCATCTCCATCAAAGTAGTGGTGGGGCTGGGAGAGGACAAAGCAGCCGGTGTCACAGGTGCAAGTAACCCCCAGGTGCAGGACGCTACAGCTGAAAAGTCCCGGCACGTGATAATCGCCGGGGATTTGAATTAAAATCGGTGCGCAAAAGCAACCAAAGCGAGGGTAAAATGTGACAAGAGGGTTGCAGTAGGGACGTTCCCAGGACGCAAGCTGGAAGTAGTCATAATGCAAGTGAGCACAAATCTCAAAACTACAACTGATAAAAAAAAACCTCGTGATAATTTCAGGCGATTTAAAAGATGTCTTAAAGGAAGATACGACAAGACTAGTGACCACACTGGCGAAAAGGATCGATGAGATGCGCGCCACTTCTCCTCAGGTGCAGGTAGTGAGTGATATGATCGAGTCATCACGCACTGGTACCAGTGCGTGATGACAACCTGCAAAAAGCCATTGTCAACTCAAACCAAAAGTTATAGCGGATAAGTCAAGAGAAAGGCTTTGCGGTGGTTGAAATAAACAGAGAGATGCATAGGTGGGGTGGTTTTCAACGAGGCAAAATTCACTTCGATGCGCGGCTAGGTCATGAGGTGGGTTGGCGACTTGCAGGACGCGCAGTAGGTTTTTTTTGGGGGGAGGGCACATGGGCTCTTCGGGGTACGGGATAGCTAGTAACGAGAAAAAACAACCAGGAAGACTCTTTGACAGGTGGTATGGACAGATGCGATTCCAAAGTGGCTCCAATATCTAAGACATGTAGAGTCCGGGGCTAAAATAGACGTAGCCACGAGGGCCGACCAATTAAGACGTAGGGTATAATAACATGCAGGGTGGCACGAACAGGCTGAAGTTGAAAAGATAGAAAAACAGCTAAGGGAGGAGAGGCCGACGGTATACGGTTGTGTAGAAACACATCTTAGGGACATGGAACAACCTCCTAACAATCCGGACAACGCGTGGAAATATTGTAATAGAACAGTAGGCAGCAAAAAGGGAGGGAATGGTATCGGGGCATTCATTCATAAAACTGGAGTGCAAGAAACATTTATAGCTAAAACGGAAAGTGGCAGAGCAAATGACACTCCTTGGTTTGGTGTACTTGTGGATGGGAGCAAAGGCCAGAGAAGAAAACCAGGCAATGGGGGAGTGTATATCAAAGGACATTAAGGAATTAGGAGGAGAGTGCGAGATAATTATACTAGGAGATATAAACGCGCACATAGAAGATATACATGGGTATACCGCCCTAACAGGCAAAATGATTATGGATATGTGTGAAAGGCATGATTCGATCATTTGCAACAGTACTGAGAAGTGCGAAGGGCAAATAATATGGGAGGTAGGAAGAGTGCAGTCGACGATGAATTACGCGCTGAGATCACATACGAAGTATGATAGGCTCAGGGGAATGCACATAGATGAATGTGGCTGCAGAAGTCTTGGTAGTGATTACGAAAATAACAAGCTAAGTTTTGGAAGAGCAGTGAAAGTGGCAAGGAGACGAAATGAGCGACCACAGGAAAAGTTTTATTCAGAAAGGCAATTAGAAACAGCTACTAAATAAATTGAGAAAGTAATCTTTGAAGATAATAAAACAGTGTGGACATACACAAATCTAATTACACTGTTTGAGCTAGAGCTTGCTAAGGCACGTGACAAGTCACCCCGGAAAAGAAGACACAAACCCAAGAGTGCGTGGAATCAGGAAGAGAGCCATAGCAAAACGTCAGGAAGCCACTATGGAACACAGACATGCTAAGCAGTGGGGTGAACCGAGACGTGATGTTGATAGAAAATGGGACATCTTTCTAAGCTTTAGAAGGGAAGCATTCCTTCTGAACAATGAAAAGAATAAAAGACAGGAGGCTCTGTGGGTGGCTGAAGTACATAAAAAGGATAGAAAGGCAGCTGCAAAATTTTCCAACCATCTAAACTCCCTAAGAAATGAGACGATCCTAGAGCAGAGGCTTATAACTGCAGCTCAAGGTGCTAGGCTTGAAGGGGACGAAGCTATTGAATACATGAGAACAAGGGTGACAGAAAAATTTCAACAAAGGAGTGCTTTATGCACCACATTAAAAAAGGATGAATCAAGAGGCGCAATGGCTCCATTTTACAACGAGAGTAAGGAAGAGCTGAGAAGAGGGTTCCTAGTAGTACATCAAAAGGCCCCGATCACATTTCAATTATGCTGATAAAGACATTGGGTTCAAAAGTCTAAGCAGACTTTGAGAGAGGCAGGGAGCAAATTAATAATCAATGGTGAAGTCCCCGATGGTTGGAAACTTCACAGAATGAGCATGATCTATAAAGGAAAGGGGGACGAAGCCGACACAAACAACTACCGTCTTATAACAATGACATCAGGGGTCTACATGCTAGAGATGCAGATTGTAAAAGAAGGACAGACTGGGATGGATAGAGGATGAGGGGGTGCTAGGGAAACTGCATAATGGGTTTCGGAAACACAGGAGGTTGGGAGACAATATGTTCTCACTTACGCAGTGCATTGAAATAGCAGAAAAAGGACACAGGCCCCTGTAATTAGCATTTTTGGACACTAAAGGAGCGTACGATAGCGTGGTTCAAAAGGACTTGTGGGGAATACTGGACGCACTAGGTGTGGAAGATGGAGTCACAAATCTTTTAAAGGATTTCTCTAAAGGCAACAAGGTAGTTATAAAGTGGGAAAAACAGGTATCCAAGCCAACAGAGGTAAAACGAGGGCTTAGGCAGAGGTGTCCTCTGTCACCCTTGTTAGTCATGATGTACCTACAAGGATTAGAGGCCAAATTAGAGGGAATTAGACCTGGTTTCAACCTCTCTTTCTTCAAACAAGGAAACCTCATTGTACAGGTACTACCAGCATATATGTACGCAGATAATATATGCTAATGGCCGACAGCAATGAAGATTTGCAGAGAATAATGGACATCTGCGGTAATGAGGAAGATAAGTTAGATTTCAGATTCAGTAAGTAAAAATTAGCAGTCATGATTTTTAATGATAATGAAGGTAGTGAGCTTAGAATACAAGAGGTCACGCTATAAATAACAGATAAATACAAATATCTGGGCGTATGGATAAGCAATGAGGTCGAGTACCTAAAGTGCCAACCACTGGCACCCATATGCACGCGCCTACGCATCGAAAGCGTCTAGTCGCACCTCTGAAGGAAAAGGGCGCGCAACCACTGGCACGTGTCGACCGCGTTGACGCCTACGCGTCCAAGGCCGATGCATACTGTTGCTTGATCTTTGGCTTAGAACTGTCCAAGTTCAGCATAGAACGGCTCGTTCTCAACTGGAGCGGGTTTGTATGTTTTAGAGGATATGAGAACACGTTAAAAACTTGATAGTGCTTCACCCACTACAGTTTAGACTATTTTAGAAGTAATTGACATCCCAGTGCCCAAAGTAACTACAGCGGTATGCACCAGAAATCAACATCGGTGCGTGTGCCGCTCCCGGGAATGAAAATTCGTGTATAGGATACTGTACGTCTATCATAGGCGTGTACAGGGTTCTCCTTAAGAATGGGGGTGGGGGGTGGGCAAGAGTTTGTCGCAGTGCCCCCTCCCTCTTCTGATAATAGGGAGGGGCTGGCTTAGCACCCCCTTCCTACTGTGTTAATATATGGAGTGGACATTAAGGCCCCCCCCCGTCCTCTCTTCGGTGAATGAGGCGGTGGCTGCCCTCCTAATCAGGTTTATAAAATATCGGGTTTCTATACCTGCACTACCAAATTTATTAATAATATCATGAATGTGCTGGTGCCTTCAGCACATTTACACTTCATATTTTATAGCCCTCAGCTTACCAATTACGCTTAGAACTTCATGATCTGACAGATTTAAGTCATAAGACTACAATTGTAGCCAGAGTAGCAGGCTTTCAGTGGATGTGTGTGTTGGAAATATCACCCAATGCAACAAAGCACACCTGGTTCTTATTGGTACAACAGATATTGGTCATAAGATAGGAACCAAACAGTGTGTAGAATGTCTTCGGGCATTTTCGATAGTCGAAATGTGCTCTAATGCAACTAACTGGGCCTGACGCTTCATGATGTGACAGATATCGGTCATAATATTGCAAGTGAACCCTGTGCGAAAGAATTCTGGACACTGTCTTTAATCAAAGCATTCTCCAAAGTGACAAACCACACACAACTGTTCACGAAGTCACAGATGTCGGTCATAATAGTAGAACTGAACCCTGTATGGAATACTTCTGGACGTTGTCTTTTATAAGAGCATTCTTTAAGGTGACAAACTGTTCGTGAAGGCATAGATATTAGTCATATTATTGGAACTGAACCCTGTATGGAATACTTCCGGACGTTGTCTTCAATGAAAGCGTTCTCTAAAGCGACAAACCGCACACAACTGTTCATGAAGTCACAGATATCGGTCATCATATCCGTGTTTACTAGCGAGCATGCTCATCTTCCAGAAATTGTTGAACGCGATTACTCATTCATGTCACATATAGATATCACAATTGAAGGCATAGTTAAAATTATTGAAAATCTGAAGATGTGATCATCTTCTGGTATTGACGATATCAATTCAATAAAGAACACTGTTTATGTGTCTGGCAATATTTTGTTTCACATTTTTCGGCAGTGGCTCGCTACAGGAATGTTGCCTTCTGACTGGAATATAGCGAAGGTAGTGCCCGTTCATAAAAGTGGTAGTAAAAGTTCACCTGGAAATTATCGCCCCATTTCCTTGACGTGCATGTGTTGCAAGATGCTTGAGCATATCATAGCTTCTATCATTTATGCGCATTTAGAATCTAACAATTTCTTTTTCTCAAACAAGCACGGGTTCCGAAAGGGTCGTTCTTGCGAAACTCAACTCTTTGAGTTCACCACCGACCTACATTCTAACATGAACAGTAATCTACAGACAGATTGTTTATTTCTTGATTTTGCAAAGGCATTGGATCGTGTTGCTCATTGTCGCTTGATATTAAAACTGGCTTATCTTGCTCTAATTCGTCCTCAACTGGAGTTCACATCCTCCATTTGGTCACAATATCAACAGTACCTCATAGATAAGTTAGAATGTATACAGAACAGAGCTAGTCGATTCATATCGCGTAATCACAGCTACCCGTCCAGCGTAACACAGATTAAACATAGCCTTGAACTCGAGCCACTGAAAATTCGCCGCGACATCTCACTTTTATCACTATTCCACAAACTCATCCACACCAGCATGATGCCATCTGTTCACCTTAATCTAGCACATCGAACTTCGAGAACACTACATAACACCTTTAGCTTATCACGCATGTACGGCAATACTAACGCTTTCAACCAGTCGGCTCTTCCACGAGCTATTCGTTTGTGGAATTATTTGCCAGATGATCTTGCGTCAGAACAAGACCACACAAAGTTCTATCATACTCTTAAAAAATACTTATGCACCAAAAAACTGCTCTATCGCATCTTCATAATCATCAGTGTTTCTAGGACTGTTGCCGGTGTTTTTGCGCTATTGCTAGGTTGTAGTTACTGTCATAATAGTGTTTTTTGTATTTCACCTTCACATACTGGAACTCACATTTCTAGTAGGTATTTCGCTTACATTTTCATAAGTAGAACTGCATTTTTCTATTATATTCATTATTTGCCTATGTATGTGTAGATATTACGTATATGTATTTTTCTAACATACTCTCTGCACCGCCCCCCTTACACAATGCCCCTCGAGGGCTCTGTAAGGTACTGTGAATAAATAAATAAATATATATATATTGGAAATGAACCCTGTATGGACAACTTCTGGACGTTGTCTTTAGTCAAAGTGTTTTCTAAAGCGACAAACCGCTCTCAACTGTTCATGAAGTCAAAGATATCGGTCATAATATTGTAACTGAACCCTGTATGGAAGAATTCTGGACATTGTTTTAGTCACAGTATTCTCTAAAGCGACAAACCACAGCCAACTGTTCTGGAAGTCACGGATATCGGTCATAATGTTGGAACTGAACCCTGTATAGAAGACTTCTGGATGTTGTCTTTAGTGAAAGTGTTCTCTAAAGCGACAAACCACAACCAACTGTTCATGAAGTCACAGGTATCGGTCATAAAGTTGGAATTGAACCCTGTATGGAAGACTTCTGGATGTTGTTTTTAGTCAAAGTGTTTTCTAAAGCGTCAAACCGTACTCAACTGTTCATGAAGTCACAGATATCGGTCATAATATTAGAACTGAACCCTGTATAAAAGGCTTTTAAACGTTGTCTGCAGTCGAAATGTTCTCCAATGCAAATACCTACACCCTACTCTTCATGATGTGACGTATTTAGGCCATGAGGCTGTGATTGTGTCCTGTGTGGAGGGCTTTCGAATGATAAGCGTATTGGAAATATACTCTGATGCAAAAGACCACACCTGGCTTTTAATGATAGAACAGATACTGGTCATAAGAATGGAACCAAGCACTACGTAGAATGCCTTTGGGCATTTTTTGTAGTCAAAGTACACTCTAACGCAACTAACTGTACCTGAAACTTTCATAATAAGACAGATATCAGTCATAATACTGGAACTGAACCCTATATGAAAGGCAGCCAAAATGTTCTCCAATGCAATAAAACACACCCGACACTTAATGGTGCAACAGATATTAGTGATAAGATTGGAAGCGAGCGCAGCATATAACACTTTCTGATGGTAAATTTATTTATTTTCAAATACGGCAGCCTAATGTGAGGCTTCTTCAGGAGTGGTGTACATATATACAAAATAAAAGCATTTAAACAGTAATATCACACTAAGTGTGCCAACATAAACAAATATCACTACCGCTTGAGTGCACCCCGGTAAAAAAACGAGAGAAATAGAACATTATTATGATACCAGTGCCTCCAATAAGTCAGACACACTGGTATCACGAACCAAACCAAGTAGATCATTCCAGTGTTTGATAACTTTGCTTGAACGTGTTACAGAGTGCTAAAAAATGGCTTTTAAGCTGCATTGTGATTGCAGATCAGTGCTGTGTTGAAAGTTTTTGCACTTTGCTGGTAGTTTAAATACTCTTTACATCTACAAAATGCATCTGATACTTCTTGATGAGACAGATATTGGTTTCGAGATTGCAGCCAAGCACTGTGTGGAAGGCTTTCTCACGTCATCAATAGTCAAAATACCATATAATGCAATAAAGCATGCGCAAAATTTTTGATGAGACAGACACCGGTCATAGGATTCTACCAGAGCACCGTACGGAAGTTTTGGCAAGTTTTCTAACATAGCTAAACTGAATATGTTGATATTTTGAATATTCTCAAGTGCATGCATATATAAACCAGGTTAATGCGCATACTAAAAAACTGAACAGAAATGAAGCAGTCCTTTAAAACACATACAAAGATTAAATGTTCGAAACCATGTAATATCATCTTCAGCTCATTACAGTCTGGAGGAACAGATAAATACATGCATAGTTCTGAAAGGTCCCACAAGTCACATGAGGTACTTTTTGCATTTCTTCTATACAAACTGCAGTACAGTACTAGTGCACCTTCATTGATTCTTTGCATACATGTGGTGACCTTCTCTTCCTACGCGTCATCGTGCAGCTGATTTCAAATCAGGTGCTTCTCACAAGGTTTTCAGTTTTCTGTCCAGCTGTAAACAAACCTTGTGTTATAATATAGTAAACTGTAAAACGACGAAGAAGCGCCATTGTATGGTTATAGCTATGACTATCAGAATGAACTATAAATTGAGAGTGTGTGAGTTAGAATGCCTCCAAACAACGTATGTGCTACTGAGCGTGGCAGAGAAGCAGAACAAGCGAGAAGTGAAATAACAGGCAATACCAGCAACACTTAATCAAGCAAGTTTCTGCATGCCTTCTGAAGAAGCAGTCCCGAGTGATACATGTGTTATAAGGTAAATTACATAACCGTGTAGAATACTTTTGTTTACTAGTTAAGTGAGTTTATTTGTTTACTTCGGAAAATTTCATGCATTGAATATGCATTGATTTCATGAATTGATATCTTGTGATGTTACTTGTTTTTCTAGACTGCCATGCAACGACAGGACGGCTACTCCCGAATGGCCACTCTGAACATTTGAACGTCCAATGCGACAGGCTGTCTGGAACCTCACACATGCATTGCTGTATTTGTGAAAGTTTTACTACGCAAATCGTGAAAGGGTGCTTTAGATAGGCCACATGCATTGGCTGTCTTCCATGGCATGGAATCTACTTTTCAGCAACGTCCAAACTGTGACACTAATAGTTAGATCGTGTGGCACTGCTTAGCTCAACAACAAAGGTTTGATCCCAGCCACAGTGGTCATGTTTTGATGGGGGTGAAATGCTAAGACGCTTGTGTGCTTAAGGGTTTGTTCGGTTCGCCTCCAATACAAGATCCATTATACAAAGTGCTGCACCTCACCATTCATTTCAGTGGTGCAGAATGACATCTTCTAAACCATGCCAATGATTTCAAAAAACACAGGAGAGGTACACAGCGCTAAAACTAGTTCATGATTTTTCTGTACTTCCTACTCTGACGGCGCTAGTTTGTTGCCGCCGCACGCACAGCTTAACAAATAACATAGCATCAGACGTAGGTGTCGTACCTGCCTCTACAAATGTGGCGTGTTTTGCCAAGATGTTTGTACCTAATTAAATTAGGCAAACAGAAATAAGGGTTCCACCTTGTTGGCACCTTGTCATGCACCTGTGATGCCCCACTGCTGAACTCCTGCTGCACAAGTTCTGAGCTTCTCGTGCACAGCGATAAACCAGTTCCCATTGGTGCAGGTGCACTAAACTGACCCTTAAAAGATTGAAGCTTGAAAATATGAATATTCTGTGAACACGAGGTGTAAGGACAAATGTTTCAACAAGCAGTCTTACAACAATGTCAAGCAGTCTTTGACAATTTCATACAATGTAATTTTTTAATCCCTGGAAGTCAGATTCAATATTTATTTGTCCACTACTGTACGACTCATAATCACTTCATAGTTGGCATGGTGATCTTCAGAAATTATTGATTGCATTACAAAGTGAACACCCCTGCAGTGAGGAGAGTTAACAGGCTTGCCGATATTTAGTTTGGCATATTGACAGTTGACGAACTACACACAGAACTATTTTGTCTTAGCTATGTTTAGCTCATACCCGCATAACACATACCCGCATAACAGCGAAACATACACGCCTGTGGGCATGTGCCGCTGTCTGGCGGGAAGTGTTTGATGACGTGCGCGATGAGATTGTGACATTATTCATGTATTGACATGCGCGTCGTTTTCGTCAAACCACCTTACCGTAACTCTCATGCTAATTTTGGTTCACGCCAAGTGAATGGGGTGACCACAAGAACACCCAAACGTAAGCGGCTAGATAGATAGATAGGTACGCTCAAAGTCGCCGAAGTTCGCTAAGAAATGCTTCGCATTTAAAACAGGAACATATGACGAGCATGAGTGACTTGTCATGACGTGAAAATCATAACATATATGGCATGAATGTCATGATTTTCATTTCATGGTCTTGATGCTCTTGCTGTGGTTTTCTTCACATCACATATTTTAAAACTGATACGCTTTGACATGACTGCATGGTGAACAAAGTGACAGTTCCTCACATAGAAATCATGACACGCATGTCATGTAAGTTATACCCTTACAAAAATCCTATATATGGACTTATATAAAAATCCCCATATATGGCTACATCAGGAATTGGGCATATCTGGCCCATATACGGAATCCCCATATATGGGCCGTATATAAACTGATATGTTCAAATCCTGATATAGCCATATATGGGCCTTATATCCCCATATATGGGTGCTGCTGTATATGGCCATATATGGCTATATATAGAGGCATCCATATAAGGTCTTATATGGATGCTTTCATATATGGCCTTATATGGATACCTTTATATAAAGCCATTCAAATGATTCATCTATATTAGTTCAGCCTGTGTCACCGGCAAAAAATATAGCTGCTCAAATCATTCTTCAGCTAGAAATATACCTGTTTGTTGAAAGGTCTGCATGCAGTCACTATCATCTCCAAAACAAAGGCAGTACATACCCCAGAACATTCTTGTTCAATTAAGTTATCCTCAATATATCTCAAGTTATTCTCAACAACAATTTGCTAAAATGTAACTTGGCATCATATTTAAAGTTTGTGGTGGGCACATGTCACTGTTAGTCCACTTTCCCTGAAGAGATACATTCTTTGTGCTTAACTTTATTGCTTACTTATCGACACTTTTTTATTTATCTATTTATTTCATTACCCACAGCACCAATTGGCATTACATTGGGGGAGCATTTACGAAAAGTAGAATACAAAAAATACATAGTCAGCCAAACAAATAATCAAAGTCACCTGAATCACAATCTGCAAGAGAAATTCATATATAAATCGGAACATGTTCTAACATATAAATCAGAACAATTCTAACATGAAATAAAACAAATATTTGGGAGTGTAGAGGCAATGCTAGAAGGCAGCTGGTTCCATCTTGTAATTTTTTTTGGTAACAAATCATTTTGAAACACGTCAGTCTTGCATGCGATTATTCTTATCTTGAACCTATGGTCAACACGGTCTGAGACATAGTACGGTGCAAGTAAATATTCCGCTTTATCGATTCCGACTTGACAAATATAAATTGCATAAAAGAACCCAATTTGAGTTTCGTAAAGATATATTGCACAGTGTGTTATGTTTAAAACTTTTCTCGTGTGTCAATGGAGCGTCCATAGTCAGTCAAAACGAAATATGACTTGCTATTGACCGTATGAACTGCGTGTGCATTGAATAACTTAAATGAGTTTATAATCAACTTTTAAGAAGTTCGGTCGAAAGTGATTGGTATGCAAGCTTGTTATGTACAAGTATTGTGACTAATGACCTATAGAACGACTGCTAAAACTGGTGTCTATAGGTCTCTGTGCGCGTGGGAACGGAGGCATTTAACAATATTTCTTGCCAACGGGACACTAAAAATGTACTTTGTAAACGTAATCCGCTTTCCAATTTGCCAATAATGCGTCATTAACGTAACAGTTGTAAAGAGCTCATTCTGCAGAAATTCTGGTGTAGGCATCGGTGGCTCTCCATGAAAAATCGTCTTGTCAATGATCGAAAATTGAGAGAATGCAAATAAAACAAATATTATAAATTTTCGAGTTTGAGTGATGATCGAAATCATGCAGGCAATTTGCATGGCATGCAAGTGCTCTACAACACAGCTATGCATCTGCTTGGAAATAAAGCATGAATAACTTCCTCTTGTTGTAAATGCAAGGAAAATAACTGTCATGCTTAATAAATACATGTATCCTGCATGCAGGTTTCACAACACCTTTAATATCGCAGCTATATTGCATGATACAAGCGTGCATTGTCATCAAGCATCACAACACGTTATTACCAACGTGACTTCGCGGTCTAAAGACAGCCAACCATTACAAAAGGCACACTGGTTACTGCACGTATTTCCTCACGACTGCGTAGTGGGTGCATAAAGTTCTAAAACATTTTACACACATTATATTGAGAAGCACGTTCTGCTGGGCGAGTTGGTACTTCATCTTAACTTAGTTGCGCGAAAAAATTTGAAGTGCGAAAGGAAGACACCTGGACACAGTGCACACTAACAACTGAAACTTTATTGAAGAAAACAGACATATGTATGCGGTTACGACAACACGTGAGGTGGAAAAAAATGATTAGATGAGCAGACATCTGATCATTTTCTTTCACAGTGTGGACATCGTGTGGTGCACGGCACTGCGCTGTCGTGTGGGAAGTATTATTTAGAATTTATTTATATAATTGTAGATCACAAAGCTTCTTTAAAGGAATTAACAACCATTCTTTAACCAATCATCATATTGTAGAGAGTGTGGCTGCGCGCCCTTGTTTGGAATACGGTAGTTAAAGCTAAATTCAGTGGCACGGTATAGCGCGGGAAATCGGAGAGGCGTATTTCATAAACAAAGCTGGGGATTCATGTGTCACGAAACTCTCACTTATGTTGCTTGCTACTGAGGTAGCTTTCCTGGAAGCGCATCATTTATACAATCTGTCTGCTCATCTAATCCTTTTCTTTCACCGCACGTGTTCTCGTAACCGCATATATACGTATGTCTGTTTTCTCCAACAATGTTTCAGTTGTCAGTGGGTGCTGCGTCTAGGTGTCTTCCTTTTGTATTTCAATTTTTTGGCGCAACTCAGTAATTACATAATATTTCTTGTTCTTTAAACTATGTTACCCCTTTTTTACACAAAATGCAGCCATGTGCGAAACCTTCATTGAGACACTTTCAACCTTCTCAATTACACAGTACTATTCCACAATTAAATTTGTTCAAGTAGCATCATGCAATAAAGAGTACACACTAAGTGATTGAATTACGCACAAGAAACAGGATCGATACTGCTATCACGTTCAACTGTGAAAAACGGAGCTTAACGGTCCCCCAGTTTTTTCACACATTGCAAGCCCTAATGCATCATACCAGTTTATTTGTCGGCTTGCGTAAAACTATCTACAGTGCTCACGGATTAAAACGTGGCATCACATTATTTTGTGTAACTATGTATGCGGCTATGCGCAGTTCCTCAAGATAACCACGCGATTTTGCGACATCAGTAACGATAATGTCGCCTGTGATATACGCATTGCAGTCAAATTTACACTTATATCACCCTGGTTGTAGATGGCGGAAACTAAATTACGGGCTATTCTTAAGTTTTTCCATTTGGATCCGTGACATAGCACCCTGCTTTGAAGAATCAAACTAGCAACAAAATTTTAACTGCGTGTCCTTATCAAAACACACGTAAATATAAAAACAAGTAGAACGTAGACGAAGAAAGATAAATTCAAACGCAAGACAAATTCAAACGTGGGCTCATAAATCTCATGACACCCTTGGAGTTTGAGATATGCAACTCTTTTTTATTTGTAATTGCGCAAGTTGTAATTTATCCTTGGTTTTTCCTCAAGCGTTAAAATGAGAAAAATAAGACACAAGTATATTTACATCAATATATTTATAAAAAGCACAATGGCACGAAACCAACATTTTCCTGGCGTAGATTTTTTGATTTAATAGAGCACTGTCTGGATCAAGTGAAAAAAAAAGAAAGTGCTGTCGTATCGCTTAAACAAAACAGCCTAATGACGTAACCACGATTAGCATAAAGTTATTTACTGAGCAAGCATGCAATGTGGTATGTTTTCGAGTTATCATAATATTTATGAACAACGTGCGAAGGTAATGAAAATGATGAACTTACCTTAACATTTAGCCGAGACTTGTCTTTCAAGGAGCCTGTTAATCCTGATAACCTATTCACACCTTAAAGCCACCACGTGCATTCGTACTGCTTTAGGAAGAAGTTTTGAAGCAACGCTTGCCCGCAAGCGTGGGTATCCATTTTCTTCTCGCACGAAAAGTTGACGATCGCCAATCCAGCAGCGTACAGACGCACACGCACACAAAAACACTTCCACGTCCGCCCACAATTTCGCCACGTACAGTGAAGTAGATCCCTGAGAGCTGCGCGATTATCTTGTGTAAATTGGAGCAGTAGTTGAACACGTAACACGAAATAAGAGCAAAATGAATGAAAATTAACAAACTCGATCAGCACGGCACCCACTCCGGCGAGCAAAAAAACAACAATGACGCGGACGGATACAGTGCACGCAGGCTTGACAATGAATATTGCAATGGATACTACATTACTCCTTGAGATCAATGATTTACGCACTTTTCACTAGAACTAAATTTTCCTGAGCTTATTGGTGAACGACGTTTCATTTTTTAACTATTATTGGCGCAATGTTATTACCATACGACTGAATGTTTGTGCAAACTATTTTCTTCGTCGTTACTTGAAATGGGCCGCGGCACTCTCTTTCCTGCTGTGTCGACTGTCGACAGAATGTTGTATGCCACGTACGGCAGGGCTACATGGTGCCTACGCGCCACGCTTCTTCGAACAACTTTCTCCGAAGTGTCCACTCATCCGACGGGCGCCCTTTTTTGTATTTTTTTTTACTGTGCGCACCCCTTGCAACCAATGCAGTCAGGCGAGTTTTTTCGAACAATGGACTTCAACTTCCTCCCACGGGCCCAGAAAGCTGCACGTGCAAGACCTTTGAGACAGGCATTCCGTGGAGCTGAAATCGCTGCTTCGTGTACGCTGGCTACGAAGACGCGTTTCAGCGGAATTTTCATCTTATTTCGCAAGCATTTAAAATTATAATAATAATATTCAATCAACCAATAATCAATCAATCATTTTTTAACCTACCCAAGAACAACCATAGGGTCTTTCATGCTGGCGCGCGCGAAAAGAAAACAAAAACAAACAATACATTACAGACTGTCCACAGAAATGCAAAAAGAGAGCGAAAACGAGCAGTCGAAAAGAAATCAACGCACAATGGAAACAACAAATAAAAGAGTAGATATTCATGGAATGGGACGGAAAAATAATGTAGAATATACATAACCGTGGCGAAGGCTTCCTGAAAGACGGAAAAGGGAAGAACCTGTGCATGTGCAAAGCTACGTTAGGACAGGGCAGCCCTCACTGACAAAAAAAATTACTGTAGACTATGAAAAACATAACGAATTGAGAAAGTTGACGTTAGATAGACTCTGTATTCTGTAAAGGATAGAGTGTTGAAAGAAGCTGGCAGGTAAATGCAACGGTCGATTCTCTCTCGATAACTTACGCGGAGTTTCAAAATTATTACAACCGAGAAGGGCAGAATATCTCACCCTGAACTAGCTTGTAAAGAAATAACAGCTCAGCGCGATTTTGCCGGCCGTTAACTGATGGCAAATATAATATTCTAGCAGTGTTGAAAGGATTCTAGTGAAACAATGAGGGTAAATACTTATGAAATTTTTCTGGACTCACTCAGTGGCGCTAATGCTGGATTTAGCAAGGCCATTCCAAATCAAATATGCATATGTACTCAAGTTGACCACGACATATCGCGGTGTACAATTTGTAGAAGGCTGTAAAAGAACCGGATTCTCGCGAGATGTTGAGCCAACAGGAAGAGAATGAAGGCCTCGCATGGCAGCACATTTAATGCAAGTAGAAAAAAATTCAGCATGCTATCAAAAAGAACACCAAGATAACTGATCTCAAAAAACTTACATAACGACGCAGTATGACAGCATATGGATTTGCTGTTGGGCGTTTTGCGAAAGACAGCAACAACAACAACAACAACAACAACAACAACAACAACAACAATAATAATAATAATAATAATAATAATAATATTAATAATACACTCATATCATTCTGACATGGCCGAAAATATCTAGCCACATTGAATGAAATGCCAGTGTCCGGGTGCCCATGAACCTCTATACGTCAGTGTGCACTTGCGCAGTTTGGTGGGTATGTACCGGCATACATATCTTATAAGTAAGTGCACTACCGTGTTGGTGTTGAAAGGATATGTTCGCAAGCAGTTTGAATCGTTACGCGCCTGCACAACAAGGGGCTGTTTACATAATGTAGAGTTCGGCTTAGGTATCACGCCAGCCCGCAAAAAATGTGTCATACTAATTGTATTCACAAGGCAATGTTTAGGCTAATCCTGATGATGGCACGTGCGCTTTAGGGACCTCGACTAAGAAATGACACACCGACACAAAATAGAAGTTTTGTGAATTCGGCAGCCTACGTTAAATGTTGCTATAAAGCTTCAGCATTTCATTACATGGTCCATTAAATATGTATCACGTGTGAGTCAGTTGCACCTTTCTTAACGTACATGTCTATGACGTGAGATTTATTTGACGCTTGCAAACATTACACTTAATTATTTGTACACTTGTGCAATCATAAAATTTTCGATAAATTTACTATGTGCACAGCCAGGAACATTATACGTAGCCAAAGAAAACGCAAGATGTATTTTTGCAATAAATTAGTACAACTTCCATCTTGAATGT
This sequence comes from Rhipicephalus microplus, assembly GCF_013339725.1. NCBI lineage: Eukaryota > Metazoa > Arthropoda > Arachnida > Ixodida > Ixodidae > Rhipicephalus > Rhipicephalus microplus. The sequence goes on from NC_051167.1 coordinate 189,113,428, forward strand.
AATCATAATAGTGCCTGCAAGTTGCATTCACGTAAGTTCTTTTTGTTTTTGAAAATACTCCCTTAAACGTTGCACTGCGCATGCAATTATAGTAAATGGCTGCTGAAAGCAATCGCAGATGAGGGGTCAACAGGATTAAGAGAAATCTTGTTATATGAAGGGAGCATATAGCCATCAAAACTTTCAAATAATCAGAAATTTTGTCCATCGATGTGGAAGCTAAAAGTGCATTGAAATTACTCTTTCTTGCTGCCACTTTAAACAATGCATTAATGTGAACAATATAAGTTGCATGCATTTTGTCTTTACATAGTACTATATAGGATTGCTCTATAATAATAGCGAGGTTCGGAAGCTTCAATACGTTTTGTGACTTGACACGATTCCTTCCTCGTAAAACATGTATGCTCTTGTATACATTATTTACGTCGTATTAATTGCAACTTATTGTTTCAAACCTAAATGCTATGAAAAATGTACGAGTTAAATTACACGAATGCATGCATATATGCATTCAACTGAGTTGCAACTATCACGTACACAAAGCTGACCTCAAATTTCGGTTTTTTTGCATGGCAGAAACAACATATATATTTAATACTCCTATTGTTATGAAAAACAAGCAGGTCAGCTTTGTGTACAAATTGTTATATATTACAATTCGCATAAAAGTGTGATCACGTTGCTAAATATATACGTGGTTCATCCCAAATAAGAGAGCACTTCACATATAAGGATCCACTTGATATGTTATATATGGTGTGGCCGTGCCTGATTTGGCCAGATTTGACTCCTTATATGGGCCAACCGCGTCATATATGGCCGTATATAACCCCATACATGAACCGACTCCGCCAGATATACATCCATATATGCTTATATGTGGCCACATATGCTGCCATATATGCCTATATAAGGCCACATATGCTGCCATATATGCTTATATATGGCCAGATATAACTTATATATGGGCCATGTATGGCGTTTCCGTAAGGGTAACTACTTGCCACCCTCATGATGTGCTCACGGTCGTTTCGCTACATTCACATATAAAAAATTTCCCAATCAGGGACGTGAATGAATGACGAAAGGCTGGTGCAAGCATGATAATCATGAGATGCCACTCCGATACCACCCTCACGATGCGCTCGCGGCTGTTTCGCTAGCTTCCCATATACCCAATTGGGTGTTCTGGGATGTTAATGAACGACGCCCAAGCATAGTAATCATGACATGCGTGTCATGTAAAACATTACTACATGCTACGCTCATAGCCCGTTCGTGGTCATTTCGCTAGCTCCACATATCTCAAATTTGGTATCACGTGACGGGAATAAACAACGAAGGTAAATGACACGTTTAGACGTGATAATCAGGACGTTGAAGTGACGTACGGCATAATTAACGTCCGCCTCATAACATTGTGCTGATTTTAAAGTGACATATTAACGTTTGTACACGTGCTTCGCAAATCATCGATTCCCACTGTTCGTGGAATCTTCCAATTTTTTCACTCTCTGTTTCCTATGTGTTTTATTTTGTATCACTTTTTTTCTATTTTTCATCAACCACGGGGTCTGCTGGTTATAATGCTAGTCTGCCAGCTCGCAAATATCAGAATAGATTACCAGCTGTGGCAGCCCAATTTTTGATGGAGGCGCAAACGCTTAAGGCCCGTGTGCTTACACTTAGGTGCTTGTTAAGGAACCTCAGGGGGTCAAAATACCCCCAGCCTTCCACTCATATTCATATTGTGACTTTGAGAGACTAAACAACAAATAGACGAATTTTTTGTATATATAAATATATATATTGATAGTCATTTTCTACATTCTGCTTTCTCTGTCTCCTATTTTTATGTTTCATTTCACTCCTTGTTCATGCTAATCTTTTATTCTGTTCCGGTTCCTTTCTTTCTTTTCCCGTTTTTTTCCTGGCCTCATTCATTTATGTTTATCTCACTCTTTTTTTCTTTATGGCCCATATTCGCAAACGAACCTCAACCGTACCTCAACTTTTCTCTATTGATTTTAAGCCTTTATTGTCCTTGAGGAACAATGCATTCAGTGTTCATGAACCCAAATTCTTATGTTTTACCCTGTTTGCAATTTGCTGTGCTTATAACTCGTGTACAGAGAACAGAATTAAGACGGAAACGTCAGGTATGGTCACGGGTGAGTTTTTAATACGAGGCTACTTCTACCTGTTCATGTGCCTCACTTCGCTCAGCAAAGTTTTTGTTTTACGCTTGCACCCGTGTTCTCAGTAGTGCGGCTTGCCCGTTGCTCGGGGTGCATAAACACTTGAGTAGTTTTGCACGACAAAGCACCAAAATAAAAATGGCCTAAAGAGCGTCACTGTTAAAACTAGAGCACCCATTGCATTGCATCAAGCGCTCTTCGACTAATTCCAGTTGATAGGTACATAAACAGTGAAATTCACGAACCTTTGTATCCGCTGCCTCCGCCAGAAACATCTCATTGAGGCGTGTTGCGCAGTGTGGAAAAAAGATGCGGGGAATCACTGCACGGTACATTTTCTTACAGAAACGGGCCCTTTACCGTAGTTTAGGCCAACTCATGTGGCCAAAATATCAGTCGTATCGCTACGAACAACATCAAATACTATGCCGAAGTAAATGTAATGAGTTGAATATTTAAATTGGAGCATAACAGATGAATATAAGTTAAACGTTCACTATCTGGCTTCAGCCACAATATTTAAAACGAATATTTGATCTGTGAAAGCATTCGTATTTAACTCAAAAAAAACTTCTTCAGCGTTCATTTTGAGTAATAACAAGATGGGGATGCTGCGTGGAATTATGTATTTGTGCTTTTTAGGACAGACATCTTCATTTTTGTGAGGCCCTGGTAGTAAAGCGAAAATTGCACCACATTCTCAAAACATATTCTATGAAGACATCTCAACGTCACGTGAACACTGACTAATGAAATACAGTTAACTGTTCATAGGACAGTGGCTTGACTAGCTTTAGCCACCCGATCCATGGCTCCGTTTTCTGTCTATTGCGCTTCGGCTCTACGATTGGTTGCAGCTTGTTCTTTTAATTTCTTTTTTAATAGATACTCTTACTGTCTGCGCTTTTTGCTATTGAATGACTCTAAAAAGTAGCAAATGTATTAGTCTATCTGTAACAATACACAAAAAAGATAAGTTTTTTGTGATTATTTACTCTTTTTTCGTTTTACTGACCATTATGGACTGCTTTTGAAAACATGCTGCTTGAAAACGCCACATGTACAGTATAGGAAAAGCTTTTTATAATGTTTTTATTGTCTACATGTACCCGCGAATAAAACATTTCTCCTTATATGCACCGTATCAGTCAAGGCTATTTTTATACTGAATGTCATTGATTGGGACTCTAAATTCAAATACTATGCATGGAAAAAGCTGACTCATTGAGCATCTAAAGACTGATAGAAATAGACACGCGGTAAACATATCAAGTGACAAGTTGTATTAGTAAGGGTTGGTCGAGATTGAATTAGTTTTTTTTTGCCATTTTCCATTAGATGGAAATTTAACGGAGTATACTGGGTTGTAGAAGCTGACGTGGAGATTACTAAAATTGCAAGATTTACAGCTACCCTTAAAGAAATAAATGGAATTGTATAGGTGATCATTTCTAGCGTCTGAGTAGTGCTTCTGTGACAAACTTAATCAGCCAAAGCAAGAAATCATCGCAACAAAACACAACTATCATCAACTTAGTTCAAGGAACCACTGTTGGTTTTTGTATCGGTGACTGGATTTTTTATTTGCTTGTAACAGGCGTAATGCACTCGGTTGTTGAACTTGTAGAGCTGTCTTTTTCCAACACAACGGGTTTTTCTGGTACTGCCTGTTCTTGTATACTCGGTGTATGGCAGCGACTGTAAGAGCATCAGATATTCAAGACAATGAGAGTTAGAAACGTGTTTATTTTAAGATCTCTTGTGCCGTAGCATGCCTAGTCGCAATATTTTCATAGTTAACTGAAGTGTTCTATTCTTGCTAGGATGTTTTTTTGCGCTCTTCCATTTATAACTTATGCGTGGTTTTAGCGTAAAGACGTTTTTTTTTCTCAACACCACATTGTGTATCCGCTCTACACCAAGACTTCACTAAGGCATTTCCGTCACAAAAAAGGTGAGAAAATTGCACATGAGCAGATGCCACTAAAAAAAAATTCATGAACGACCCGCAAACCAACTACTTCTCAGTCGAGCACACTATTTACTGCGCGATGGTCCTGAACTGTAGCAGCCTTACAAACGATTGTTGTATATCTTAGACTAGCCTCTCATTGCGCTTTTAGTCAAAGGGGTGTCGTCACCAACTATAAACGCCAAAAAAATTCATTACTGCAACCTCTGCGATGAGCTCCAGCTACGGGTATAGGTATACGCGAACATCCCATTCTGCACATCTCGGATAAAAAGTGCAATTAACTCAACAACTTTATATCCGATCGAGGTGGTGACCTTAGCGCAATAAATACTCTTACAACTGAAACGTCAGCCTCACTTATAGCGGTTTTAACAAAAGATTACTGTGGCTCAACTTTGCCTAAGTGTGCGTAGTTGGATGCATGGTTAATCTTACTTGACACATTTAGTTGAGCCTCCGCCGCAACTTACCACAGCCATCCCTAAAAAGTGGCTGGTAGGTTATGGTCATATAGATGGCGTGCATGCCTAACACAATATGTCTATTGTTTAGCTTAGTTTTCTGTACGTTTATACTTCTAGAAGTTTGCGGCTCTTTCTTACAACTTCTCCTCTCCTGGGTTTCGTTCTGAAGATAAAGCCTGTCCTTTTTCAGAATCTTCGATTCACTGCCTGTCTATTACAACTAATTCGCCTAAGGTACCTTTTCTATATGTTTAATTTATTATCTGCTCCTCCTTTGTTAAGTTGTAACAGCCCAGAACACGCAGACATACAACTCTGACTTTCCACTGAAAACGTGGTTCTAAGACAGTTTCACTGGTTGCTGTGCTGCCATGTCTGATGCGGCCGCTAGTGCTGTGACCCAAGCTAATACAAAACGAAGAGAATACTCCCAATGTTACTCTCGCTACAAATCAGCTTTGCGACGCGCGCCTACCTCACGTAGCTGTAATATAGCACTGCTCATCAGCGCTCGTCTCGAGTAAAATTGGGGCCAAAGACGCGGTGCCATGCGCTAGTGTTTCAATCTAGTCCGATCGTGCGGTTCATTTGCTTTTTACCATGCCGTAGGATGGTGACTTTGGCCCACTTTCCAAGTCAAATATGTGACCTTATTCTGACCACCACGTCTCTTTGTCTGATAATGGTCTCACCGTTAACACCTAATGCTAGCACAAATGGTTCTATTTTCGTTGATCATGAACGTCAGTGACTGGGGTGTAGTTGTACCACCAAGCCTCAATGTCAGGAGCATTGACGTAAAACAGTACTATTGCTACAAGGCACGAATATGTATGGTTCAATTCTCCTACATGAATGTGCAGTGAACATTCAAATACCTCTGTAGGGTCACGTTTTACTTTTGTGTTATAATGATTCTTAAAACAGAGGGATCAATCATGTTTTTTAGGTCAATGCAATGTAGAAGCCATGAAGTTAAGTTGGTTCTTTGGGCTATGCTTTGAATCCCTTAATACTTGCCTCCCAGAAACTCACCAAAATTCAGGTGCTTCAAATTAAAAAAATATGCCAACTGTGCTACGGTAGAAGAAACTGCCGAGTATTTTAAAATCACGCTATAGCGGGGTAAGAGTCACTGTTTATGTAGGGTACGCAAGCAATATAACGCCTCTACAAGGTATTTTATTTGTATATTCACCTATATTATACTTAATATTACTTTTGTATTGCACCCATAAGTTTCGTAGGTAACCGTTATATTCTTCTGTGTAATAAATTATGAGTGGTAGCTTTGCTATAACTTTTTATTTATCATTGAGTCGGTGTCCTTTGGTTATTGCACGCATCGGTTGCTTTTCAGTGATGCTGCTCTGTATACCTGATATTGCGGTACCCCATCATGTCCGTGACACAACTTCGTTCAAACATTCGGCTAATGAAATGCATATAATACATTGCGCACTTGCAAAGGCAATGGAGATATTCCATTTTGAGCAGCAAAATGTACTTTAGGAATGCTCAATTGAGTACGCCATTTCTAGAGAAGACCTACGACATCGAATATTTCGGTATTATGAAGATGCACCCCTATTAGCCACGCTCTGCTAAGCGCTTGACATGACAAAGATTTCTCCATTCTTAGGAACTTTTGCACTGTTAGACTACTTTAGCTAACTTCATTTCTCATGCCTATTTTATAAACCCAATAAATTTGACGAACGATGTGCACATACACAACAAGTACCTAAAGGGTACTCAGCGCTTCAGTTATGCCTTTCACACTTTTATTTTGTGGTGTTTATTATTCAGTATTTCATACCAGGGCTTAGGTCTGCTGCCATGTGGTGTCAAGTTTTTACTACAGGCATTTTCCAACTGTCGCTTCCCATGAGACATGCTAAAAGATGCTGCTTCTCTAAGGATCAACATAAAATGATCTTAAACTACCATATGCACCTCAAAAATAAAGTAGTGTATTCACAAAATTCCCGAACACACGTTTTTTTGTACTCAAGGATGGATCTCAGAATTTCTCGTTCAGTAATTATTTAGTTTGTTCTGACCATTGTCATTACAAAAACGCATAAGTAGCTGTTTTGTATTTCCCTGGATGTTTTTCTTTTTTATGACAGTGGAATAAACCTGCCAGCATCAGTAATGAGTCATCATGAGAAAATCAACTGCACCAGGTTGATATAAAGATGGTGAATTTAAAAACAAGCTACTCGCAATTGGTGCATTTCAATAAGTATGATTATGCTCAAATCACGCGTGTTGCTTAAACGCGTAATCTATTATGGCGAAGCAAAATAAAAGATTTCCATTAAAGATCAATAATTAATATTTATTTCACCAAAGATTCTCAGCGTGCCAAGTAAGACATGCGCTTAATTTGCTCACTGGCAACGCAGCAGCACCGCGATTAGGCATTGGGGACCACCGTACACTCCAAAGCGGTAAGAGAGCAGTTTTCTACGCACAGTGAACCACCATTTGCAGTAAGGTCGACAAACTAATATCAAGCAAAACTATTGGCTAGCATAGTTGAAATAAATTGATGGAATTGCTTTGCGCGCAACACACGAGTACCAAGAAAGAAGACACGTGGTCAAGCGCGTGTGTCTCCTTTGTCATCCCCGTGTGTTCCGCGCGAAATAGTTAAAAAAACATGGATTTTGCTTTTTTTTATTTGCCATGAGTGCGACGCTATGTTATCAGGAAGGTAAGAAAGTTTAGTACTTACTTTAGAACTGGTTTCATCTGTTCGACCAATTCGGTCTCATTAACCGAACTAAAATGCCTAAATGGCCATGCCCCAAACCTGCCAGAAAAATTAAAGAACGATAACTGTGCTTAAAACGCTTAATATGTTTTCGCAAGTTCCAGACGCTAACGTATAATATCCAACTCTGTCATACCAAAGGATAATTAGATTGAAATCATTTACATGAGAATATATTCTCCTTAGAGCTCATCATACATCAGCACAGGCAGAATACTGCCGTCAGCCGTGAAGGTCTCTTCTGAGTGCCTTACCCGCAACTTGTGGTAACAGTGGTCTTTTATGGATGCCTGGGTGGTCTAGCAGCGTTATGAGGCTAATCGCTGGCTTAGGATAACAAAAATTTCATAAAAGACCTGAATGAACCGCAACAAAAAATTAATCCATGTCGTGAACCCTTAAAAATTCAGCAGATCCTTTGGAAATCGATGTTATGCGAAGCATGTGGATGAAAGGTTATGGCGCTGGAGCAAAAGATATGCACAAATTCACCCACAGACATGCGTTCAATAGGTGCATATATTATATATAACCAGTTCTTTACAGCTGCGTCACGATGACAACAGCAACGCATATATTAGCAACACCAGAAGTGGTTAACTCATATGAAGAACTGGCACTCGCAAAAATGGTTGCCCTCAATACTGTTAGATATATCGACTTCAGCGGATGCAACCTGACTTTATTTGACGTTAACCCGATGCGGTGGCTCTGGCATAGGACTGCATATGTAATGTTCATAATATTGAATGGTCATCTCTGAAACCATAGTTCACTTCACTCGAACATCAAAGCCTTTTTGAAAAGTAGTTCTGAGAGCTGGCAGGCCTCTATGGTAGAGTACTTAATTTTCCCCCAGAATGCTGCTGTTCAATTTCTCGTGGAAGCCTCCCATTTATTATTTGCAATCGTCTGGTTAACGCCGCTCATATCAGTTTTTTTCTCAATGCTTACGCTTTACCACTACCCACATATATTTCTGGCCAGTTCTTGGTGAAAATTGACTCTCTGGCACCTTTGACACATGCCCTAAAGCCTGGGGCAAACACCTGCCCACCATTATGCAGAACAACTGGCGGAAAGGGTCTGATGACAATGCGACAAGATTGGGACAATATAAGCAGCGAAACAGTGAACCATATTCCTTAAACAACCTTACCTCCCTACTGAAACGTTCCGTATGAAATCTTACGGAAAATGTATGGACTCCATAACATTTCCTTATGCTACATACGGAAAAAATATGCAGTTTGATGGAAATATACGGAAGTTGTATAGGTTGTATGGCATTTACGGAAGGCTACTTATGGAGTATATGGAAGGATAAGGAAATTGTATGGCGTATACGGAAAGCTTTTTATGGAGTATACAGAAAGATAAGGAAAATGTATGGCATATATGGAATGCTTTTTATGGAGTATATGGAAGGATAAGGAAGTTTTATGGCGTGGATGGAGTGAGTTTTATGGAAAATATGGAAAGATAAGGAAACTTCTGGAGCATACGGAGAGTTCATTATGGAAGATAAGGGAGGATAAGGAAAGTGTATGGAGTGTACAGAAGCTTTTATAAGGAAAATGCAGAATGTAAGGTCTTACGGAAATATACAGATTTTGTAAGGTACTTACGAAAATGTGCAATAGTGTATGAAAGGCATGTGGATTGTTGCAAAAATGTGGAAACTCTACAGTTGTTGTCACATTTTCAGCAGGAAATCCGAGCTTTATAAAGTTATAAATGAATGCACAGTGACATATATAGTACAAAAGAATAACGCAGGCTAGTCTGTGTTGTCAGTCACCGCTGTTCGCTCTTTTCCAGAATGAATACAACTTCTGCAGATGAGCAGGTGCTAAAGTCTGTCACACGGAAAATGTGTCATTCACAAGGAATGACAATAACTGTCATTTTACTTGCATGCTGTCACACGAAAACAAATCAAGCAAGAAAAGCACAACTTCAAGGGCTCGTTTTTTGGTAGAAACAATAATAATGAGTACTAAATTCAATATAAATGAACTTGTCAATATTATTGAAACTGTTCTCATTAACATTGGCAAAGAGAAATGTCATTTTAAAATATTGACCATGAGCTTAGCTCTCCTGAGCACTGACAAAAGAAATGAAAATCTATGAAAACTAATTGCATGTAGCCTAAAAATAATTTTTTTATCGATAGTATGTGCTCCTACAATATTAATACATCTATACACAACTTGCCATAGCTTCACTACAGAAACGAGGTAGGGGCAGAGGGAGTGGTCAGAAAATAAATAATTAAGTATCAGAGCACAACTGATATGTACGGACACATAATGGTGCTTATCATTGATGCACGGATGGTCGTGTATAGAGCTGGGTCGTTTTGAGATTTTCAAAAGCATTATTTCACACCACCATGCAGATTACACTTCAATTGTAGTGCTACATAGGACACAACTTATGGGCCAGCTTTCATGAATAAGAAGATTATAGGTTAAACAAATGCTTTAAAATATATCATATCATGGCTGCATGGACGCATACAAGCTATGTAAAGTGCAATAAAGTGAGGACGCATGAGCTTCTCTTGATGCTTCAGTTCTACATACGCGCTTCAACTGTGCTGCAAAGAAATTTAACCAATGTATGTGTGTGCAACATTGTCCATTTTAAACTATCTATACGTATATATAAAATTCCTACTGCGACTTAAGCTACGTAGCACTCCATAACTCTTCCTTTTATTAAGGGCAATTTTTCAAACAATCAACATTATTCATTTTCTGTCTCATGACTTCGTGCCCGCAATTCTTGGTTTGGCTCGATCACAATTGTGCAGCCCTTATTTTGGAGGAATCAAAAAACATCAACCAAAATATATTTTGGAACTGCTTCTCGGTGATATTGCCTTCCCTCAACTGCCACAGCTTGAGATGAGTCATATAGCAAGTCTCGCGCATACCTAGGGCCTACCATTGAAGAAACTGGTCCGGCTGTGAAATGCTCAGTTTTTTCTCAAATAATTTTTTTGGTTTGAGTTTTCTCAGTTCTCGAGTCCCTTCACAATCAAGCAGACCCAATGTTCCCCTTAGTCCTTAATTTTGTTATATTATGAAATAAATAAAAAATTAATAATGAAAATAAAAATACTAATAACTGTTGCGCAAAAAACACAATCCCACATACGTACTTGAACGCAATATTGCTTTTATTTTGTTTTAGAACCTAAGGCATTAGGAAAGATAGCAGTACAATAAAACGTTGAAAAAAAACAAAAAAACATTTAGACTTCGCGGGACTCGAACCTGCGCCACTTAGTTGTTCTCGCGTACGTGAACTGAGTGCGTTAACTTGCTAATCTATTCGCGCTTTTTTTTCTTTCTTTATTGCCTGTTTACATACAACATTCACAAACATATATACATCAAACAAAGTAGAAACATGAAACAAAAAAGAGGTAAAAAGCATCATATTTAACAGGCTTTTCAAAATTCCTTCATCTGTAGAAGGCTTTCTACTTGATGAAGCCATTCGGGCACCTCTTGTTGAACCTTTTGTGCTTCCACGAACGAACAGACAGATTGAAAGAAATATTGTCTCCCCGGACGTGCATTAACATCAGCATGGCGCACCGCCATTCTAGATTGTCATATACCGTGCAGGCCCAGTAACATAACTAGGTCGAAAGGTATTCCTTCTTCATTTGATACTGGTAGAAATCTGATGCCATAGGCATCGAGAGGCAGATCATTTTTCAAAGTCCTTTGGACCACATCCCAGAAAAAGACTGCGTCCCAGCAGTCCAGGAAAACATGTTCACTTGCTTCCGGCTTTTTGCAGAGAAGGCAATCAACACTCCAAGGAACGAATAAGCCTTTTTCTTGCATCCATGTTTTCGCGGGCAAGGTCCCAGTGTGCAACTTAAAGAAAAAGGATTTCGCTCCAGGTGTTACCTCCATTTTTTTAACACGGCTTAAGACATTTTGGCCGGGGCCTACACGGTATAATGCTCTATATAGGGGAACATGAAGAACTGTTTCTACTAAATTTTGGTATAACTTTTTACGCGAAACCGTACTGAGGTATTCCAATGAAAAACGCGTTTTTAGAAAGAGACATGAATCAACAACTTCTTTTAAGAAACCTCTAATACTTGCCTTCATGTGAACAGATGCTACCCCAAATTCTGGCAACCGTTTTCCAAGCTTAAGCTGTATAACAGTACGTATGAATGGGTCTCGATTATTTCGGAAAAACATAAACCGATTAACTAACTGACGAAGGTACAAATGACACAGACCAAGTCCTCCAGAGCGAACCCGTCTGAATAAGTTAGTTCTACTTGTTCGCTCCCAAGAAGAACCCCACAAGAAAACAGCAAATATTCGATGAAGCTTCTGTAGATTCACACGTGAACAATGCATTACCTGAAGGACATACCAGAGCTTACTGACCAAAAATACGCTACAAAAGGTCGCTCTGGCGAAAATTTATAGCTGGAAACCATTGAGTTGTTCAGCTTTTTCTCGTAGCTCCACGGCCTGACGCCGCCAGTACGGTTCACTGTCACAATAATAATCTAATGGCACACCTAGGTATTGTGCCGGAGTAGTAGTCAATGAAATACCAGCCACACATTGCGGAGTCACAGGCCATTCGCCGTGCCAGTAACCCAGGCACTTGCTCCAGTTTACCAAACTACCACTTGCATTACAATAAAGGTTCAAATTTTTATGGTTTCAGCGATACTATCAGAATCTTTACAAAACACAGCTATATCATCTGCGTATGCCAGTACCCGTACTTCAGCTTCTTGTAGTTTGTACCCCACTATGTTATTGCTTTTTATGACTTTTGACAAAATGACTCTATATAAATTGAAAATAGGAGGGAAGACAAAGGGCAGCCTTGTCGTACAGAACGTCTGACATTAATTCGTTTCCCAAGAACTTTGTTGATGATTAGCAGAGTTTTACATCCAGTATTTGCCATTCGAGCTGTATCTCGAATTACTTTGCCAACATTGACATTGTCTAACAAAAGAAAAAGAATTTCTTGCGGTACTCGGTCAAATGCTTTTTCCAAATCTATCTGGATCATCACGATGTGATCGTTTGTGGCATCGCAGCACTCCAATACACTTCGTGCCTTGTGAATGTTTGTGAATATAGTGTGCCTTTTAATCCCACATGTCTGGTGGTCGCCTACAATGTTATTAATAACTGTCTGCAGTTTACTTGCTAGCACTTTCATCAAAATCTTGTAGTCAATATTTAAGAGACTGATTGGCCTGTACGATTTCACTTCACGTAATTTAACTGCGTCCTCAGTTTTTGGAAATAAAATAGTATGAGATAGCAGAAAAGAAGGTGACAGAGTCTTTATGTCTAAGGCTTCGTTAAAACCGCTGCCACGATCGGTGCTAGTTCATGTTTGAATTTTTTATAAAATGCGGCTGTTAAGCCATCAGGTCCGGGGGACTTTCCCAAATGGAGGGAAATGATTGCTTTTGTCACTTCCGGTTCAGAAATAGGACATTCTAGGCTGTCTTTCCTGCAGTCCTCAACCTTTGGCATTAATTTTAAAAATTCATTCTTGAATTCATCTACATTTACTTTACATTTATCAAATAAAGTGGTGTAGTACTCGTTGAAAGCGTCCTCTACATATCTTTGTTCACTTGTAACGTTACCCATGTATTCAATCTGATGTATAACGTTCCGCTGAGCGTTTCGTTTTTCGAGACCAAGCATTCTTTTGGTCGGTTTCTCTCCTACGGTAATTTTCTCTGCCCTTGCCCTTATTTGCGCGCCACGATACTTCTCCCCATCAATTTGTTCCAATTTGGACTTTACTGACCTTATATCATTTGTGAATAAGCCTGGCGTTTTGCTGTCCTCTGCTAGCAGTTCTTTGAGATTTAAACGCAGGGTTCTTTCTTCTTCACTCTTTACGTGTTTTATTACACATGAGCGTTCTATAGCTATCAACTTTATATTCTGTTTATATTGTTCCCACTTCACTCCATATTTCGGTCTCCACTATCTATGTTTACCAACGCCTCTCGAACACTGTCCATAAATTTTTCATCTTCCAAGAGATTCGAATTCGGCTTCCACGTGTCCCACCTAAATACTGGTCTACGTCTATTTCATTTAACCTATTACAAATGATACTAAGCAATGATCAGTAAATGAAATAGGGAGGACATTGTACTCACTGATAATCGGAATTAAATCCAGTGATACGTAGGCCCTATCTAGGCGCGCATGACTGGAGCCTTGGAAATGCGTATACAGTGTTGGTCCTTTACCAATACACTCTGCAACATCCTCAAGGCCTAAGTCAGAAATTATATTTGTTAACGCGGCTGTGCTTGAGTCGTTGAAATTGGATGTACTTGTTTTATCATCGGCACTGATCACACAATTAAAATTTCTCATAAGGATGACTATGCGATCGCATTTACAATAAGTACAAATTTCGTCGAATGGTACACACCGTTCATCAACTTTAAGGGGTGCATATAAACAAATCACTCGCCAATTAAGAGAAAAGAAGGTCAAATCACATACAACAAACCTTCCGGATGAGTCAGACGTGACGTTTTGAACACTGGCACCTAAACTCTAAACTATTCCGCACAAAGATCACACACCCTGCCGACCTACCAACTGCATGACTGACGCTGGCGGTGTAGCGTCCGGTGAAACGTTGCAGTAGGCTCTCGGTGGCGTCCACGCTCTCCACTTTGGTTTCCTGAACAGCAATGATGTCCAGGTCTTGGTCCATGGCTAGTCTGTAGAGCTGAGTCTGTTTCTTTCTGGAAGCCAGTCCTCGTACATTGAGCGTCGCTGCTTTCATGAACCCTCTCAGTGACGTGATCGGTGAGCGGGTCCAAGCTGAGAGCCCTGCACGTTCACTTATTGGGCTCTCGTCGTCCAGGGTGGATCCATGTTGTTCACCTTTAGTTTGAGCGGCCATCGTTGCGTGTGAGCGACGACGACCGCTGTCGGGCAGCGTTTCGTTTCTTGCCTCCACTGACCACCTTCCACTGCACTTCCGACTTTACTTGCGTTTCGTCTACTTGAGCACCGTCGTCTGAATCGCGACGGCGTTTTGCAGACGCCGATTCTAATTCCATGCTTAAGGTATCCAGGTCACTAGGCAAATCCTCATTTTTGTGTGTTTCGTTCGCCAAAGAGTGCTGTGAAGCCGAGTTTAGAGGAGTCGAAGCAGCATTGGCCTGAGACGCCGGCGTTTCAGGGCGCGTTGCTTGCAGCTGCGACGCGGCATGCATCACAGGCGCAGGACGCGTCTGTTCGCTAGTCGTTGGGGCCGCTTGACTTCCCATCGTCCGCCCGGCGTTCGTGTCCAGGACTGAAGAAACTTGCTTGCTTTTCTTCAGCACCCGCGTGTAGTCGGATGTCGTCTGCTTCTGTGGTGTCGCAGGCAAAGACGCTTGTTCAGATTCCTCCTCATCCATGAGAAGTTCACTCTGTTGAGTCTCTGGTCATCGCCCTGCAGCTCGTGCGTATGAACGGTTACACTCGTCCTGCTCATGACCGAAAGAGTGGCATTCGCTGCACCTTGGGACCTTACAATCGCGTCGCATATGCCCCGTACTTCGGCACCGCAAGCACAAAGGCGGTCTTCCCGGCACCACGACCAGTGCCGTACTGCTGCCAATACGCACCTGATGGGGCAGTTGATCCACAGAAACGCCATCTCGTAGTTGCATGCGTATCACACGAGTGGTCGATTCAACTCCTTCAAAATCCTCGACTCTCCATCGGTCATCGGTCACCTCCTTGACGTCGCCGTATTCATAGAAGGCTCGTCGAATAGCGTCTTTTGTAACATCGAACGCTAGCCAGTGCAATTTCATTTTGACTCCTTGCCGCGTCGGGTCAATGACAAGACATACCCGGTCTTTAACTTTGATAACGCCTGCGTCTGTCAGCGCTTTCTTTGCTTCCACGGTCTTCATGTTCATTAGCCACACGTGCGACATCTGATATGCTCCGATGCCACTTACTTGCTGTATGACGCCTAAATCTTTGAGAGGCTTCCTGAAGCCGTCGATGCGGTACGGTCAGCCGCTGACGTCGCAGTGTAGAGCTACTGCTCGACGCATCGCTTCACCTGATGGCAACAAAGGCAGAATAATCCTGTAGTCCTTTGGAACGTGGGGAGACGCTGTACCGCGGCCGGCGTCGGCCGCTGTCGCT
The DNA here is from genome assembly GCF_013339725.1 of Rhipicephalus microplus. Taxonomy (NCBI): domain Eukaryota; kingdom Metazoa; phylum Arthropoda; class Arachnida; order Ixodida; family Ixodidae; genus Rhipicephalus; species Rhipicephalus microplus. The sequence goes on from NC_051167.1 coordinate 189,129,063, forward strand.
GCTCGGGATGAGCTTTCCATCCTGCGTCTGCACCAACCGGCGTCCAGAAGCAGAATGGCTAAGCTATTCGCGCTGAACAGTGCACGTGAGTTTAAGTTATGTATATAAATTTGCTTTTTACACGCTATGTGTTGGCATATTTATGTGCGATATGCGATCGTATCTATTGTTGTGTGCATATGGTTTTGTGATTGTATATACGTCACATGCTTTTCGCATGTCTTTCAACTATATATTGCTGCCCCGCCGCGGATGAAAACAAGTATTTTTACACCCACACACAAGCTTGAGCAATGAAGGTTGTTTCCCGGGGCTCTCTTGCGATTGAGTCGGACACCACGGGGAATTAGAGTGATACGCCATTAATCCCTGCATCTAGCTGTATTCCACTTAGTAGCTCTATCGCTTGATGACAAATCGAGCGCGGGGCGCGACGCTATTGCGCACGACCATGCCTCGCGTAGTGGCGACATCAGCTGATTGCGCCTGCCCGCTTGCTTCGATTTGCTTCAGAGCAAAGAAATGTCATACCTTGAAAGATTGCGTACTGCACTATGTCAAAATGTTACTGCTTTGTAGCCATCCTATGATTCATTGAGAATTGATAACTCTGATATCACTACTGTAGAGCTTTGCGTCGGCGACATGCACCGAACGTGAAACCGCACTACGTCTGTCGTAGAAGCAGTAGGAGGCTGTCGTCTGCTAGAACAAAAACAAAACAAAGACCTGCGAAAATATTCATAAGTTGTAACTTGCTTTTTGAATAACCGTTTATCACTTTTAAAGTTATTTTGCCAGATAACATACACTTTTTTTCAGTTTATAGCAGCGACAGATGTTTTTTTTTATTTTCCTCACACAGATATCCAAGTCAAATTCATTCACAGCTAAAGCCACATGTTGTTTGTCTTTGTTTCCGTGGGGATGCCGTTTCGGTGCGTCTCTCATGTGTTCGCGCTGCTACACACGAGAGCACGAAATGTTAAATTTACGCAAGGAAGCGCCGTTCCTCGTTCGTGTGATGTGCTAAGATTGCGCCCTATTCCCGCGGTTGTTCGAGTGCGGATCAAGTGCGAGTCGTCCAAGGAATCGGCGGGTTGGGCGGGCGCTTGAAGGACTCCGAGGTGACGGCTGACGCCTGTGGTTGCTTCCCTCAGGACAGTGTGAAAGAAACTAAAGGTAAGGGGGACACTTTTTTATGTAGACTAAGTATGCCACTCAGTGCAAGTGTGTGTTGCTGCACTCGAACGAGGCGTCGTGAAACGGCAACCTTACGCGCCTTTGCGCGTGCGGTTGCCGATTCGCTTTGACAACGCTAACGCCAGCAAAGCCATGGCGCATCGGCGCGGCCTTACTGGAGCTAATTTGAGACTACTGCGGCAACATGCATGTGTATGGTGATCGATTTTTTCATATGTGCAATGTAGTGAGGAAGACGCACACAGCGCTTGCTACGTTGTTGATTAAACGAAGCCTGCAGTGCCATTTGATGCGAAGCAGCATTTTGTTTACGTTCGCGGGCGATACAATTTGTAACTTGGCTCGATTCACCTAGCCAACCGCCTAAGTGGGTTGATTAGCATACGTTCACGGTAGAGCGTTATTATGCCCTTAAACAGTGGCGTGTGCTTGTTAAAAGATATAATGTGTGTGCCTAGTGTAGAGAGAGACAGGTGTTCGTGCAATCTGCACATGTACCTGCAAGACGCTTTTTGCTTGTAACCAATAATGTACCGGCCAGCACCTACATTGCACGCCTGATTTTGAAGAAAACTTGCATGCACAATGTGAGCATTTGTAAACTGCCAGAGTTGCTTTTTATAAAATAATACACTACCAGCATGTTCAAAATATGTTTCGCTGCTGTTTGGCAGGGGTGCGGTTATCACGCTGTCGTGTAGTCGCTGATGCAAGCACTTATAGTTTCGATGCGTTTATATTTCTCATCTAACTCATCAGGTGTTTGGCTGTTTCAGCACAAACAAGGCAAAGAGAGAAGGAATACGGGTAATGACAGGACCAGTGCCGACTTTTGTTTGCAGGAGAATACCCACGTTGGTGTATTTATTGTGACAGCCTTTCTGTGTTGCTTTTTCGCCCAATTTATGCAACAACACAGTTGTCAGCAATATGAGAGAGAACACTGAAATTAGCTTTTAAATATCATGGTGACTAAATGCCTAGTAATTCACAGCACAAAGTAACAACAAAAGACATCAGTATGATCAATGTGGACGAGTACAGTCTTGCATCTAAAAATATATTGTGCAAAATGTTGCCTAAGTAAGAAACCTCTCTATGTTTGCAAATAGTGTGACGTCACTTCGAGCACCGTGCCAGCCATTCCCTCCCTCTGTGCAAGGGCTGGTTGGCAAGGAAGTGGTTTGTGACGTTCCTGATAGACCACTGAGATATATGCGATTCTAAACCTGTAGCCTAATATATACGTAATCTTTTGCGCAGTTACATCGCTGCATCTGACACCTACAACTTATTTGCATATTTACATTGCTCCCTTAGGACCTACCACACAAACTGGTTGTTTGCATTGTCACTTCATGAATATCGAGCGGTAAAGGTACTGAATATATGTGAAACAAGAATCTCTGCTTATTACATGAAGACATATGAGGCCTTCGATAAAACGAGTTATACCTTTATTGGGCTTCCGTACTCGTCGGGGCGATTCATACATGCAGCTTCAGCAAATGGTATCTTTCAGCCCGGTGACCATGCAATTTTTTCTGCACACAGCGCAAACACCGAGATGTACCCACTCGCAGATGGTCGCGTCAAGTGCATATTTACCTTGTCTAAAATGTCGAATCAAGTTTTTTCATCGACCGGTCCCTGCCATGAGTGCTAACGTCTTTGCAAACAAGACACATTGTTATTGACACTGCACACACCACACACAATATTCTCAGTTGAACCGATATTCTCAATACCTTTCAATGCACACTACATGCCGCAATCAACAGTGCACATTTTTGAAGACTATGCCGCTGTTGCTCGCACAGGCCACCACGTGTGTTCACTTCTTCAAGATAAACAGAAAGCGTGGCAAATATTTTACCACACAGTTTACCACACAGCTAGATGTTTGCTGACACATACTACAGCTAATGTCGACATTGTAACGTGAAGTGTAAGCTTTAAAAAATTAAAACTTGCCCCAAACACCGCACGACTGTACTGGGCTGAGCCACCAGCGGGAGTGTTTTTCCAGCCACAGCTTTTACATGTGCCAGTGACATCATGCTGTGACCTCGGTAGGGGCCTATCGCTGCATACTTTATGTGAATGAGGGTCCTGTTAGTGAAAGCAGGCATTGTTGATTTCGTAACTTGTTCATTCCCAACTGGACCTTCATTTGCATGAGTTGTCTGACTGATATTCAGGCGAACTTTTGTGCAATAAATTATACAGTTGGCAGTCTGTGCTTGCTCCATACTGTTGTTACTGGTGTTTCTTGTTGTTACTTTGCACTGCTCATTACTGCTCACCTACAGAAACTAGCCTATCTTGCTGCTGTTTTGGACAAGATGCAGCTGGCAAGTGCGATAGTGTTCATAACTCTGAATTCTCAAGCAAAAATTATCGTTTCATATTCAGTTAGTTGCATTCATATCAGTACATTATAAAAAATCATTGATTAAACATTAATCCGTGTTCCTTCACATAATCCTCACAACTTTTATATCAAATTGAATGGTGTTGATAAAAAACATGGGTTTTAGCTAAACTTCATGCTCTTTTTTCGAACAGCTGACAAAACGCTATTGCATGCTTACTTGCCATGAATTGGACTGTGTTTGAAATACATTGCAATTCTTCACCGGACTGCCAGTACACTTCACAATGGGGGAACATTTATTAACCATGGATTGATTAATTAGGAATGGAAAGAAAGAAGCGGCAGGCCGGGATACTTGATATTGGCATCCGTTTTGCTACCCAGCGCATTATCATGCAAACTTCCTATAGAGTGGTTATGCGTCTTGCATGTGTGTCTGTAAACCAAGAACTTTGGGTAGAACTATATTTATCTTACAAATGGTTGCAGGACCGTGGAAGCTGTAGGGCTGCTTAGGAATGGTGGAATCCCTGGACATGTGTTCAACCTTGCTGCATCAGCTCCTTGGTGTTTTCACAGCATCTTTACAGATGTGTTGGGTGAGTAAAGCAAACAGGTTTCAACACAAGGAAAAGTATAATATGGCAGCACCTCTTGTGCGTGCCTTACATCCCAAGTATATCAAATATTTATCTTGCACCTTGTGGCCTGTAATTTTTAAAGAGACACTTCTTTTTGCTTTATATTTGAGTCTTGATGCTTCGACAGCAATGTATTTGTGTTTGACAGCAAGTGTTCTTGAACAAATAACTGATCTCAATAATGACAAAAGACCCTTCATACTTGGTCCTTAGCATAAGCTAGCACATATCTGTAGCAGATTCAATTATTCATTTTTTTCTGGGATGATAATGGGCAAGTAGAAAAGGCAAGTTCAGATTGGAGTGGTCGGTGACGTCTGTTTAGGCTCTGGCATATTGCTTTGCAACCAGAGTTACTTGTGGCCACATATACAATGAAGCCACATGACGTGCATTTTAAAAGAGATTACCATATCACATTTCGCTGCATCTCAATGTGTGCCAAACAAATGCAGATATCATTAGCTTGCCACTATAAAGGGATCCTAAACCAACACAAGGTTGAAATTTAGTCGTGGTGTTGCAGCTGTGTATGACTCCAAAATAGATGCATAGCCGTGATAATTTGTCTATATGTTGTCGCAATAGTAATGTTACACACATTGTACGACACAAAAGAGGTCCTCGCTTATTTCGCTTTTTTTCGCTATGCTTCTTTCTTGTCTCTTCTTGCCATGTGCTCCTCCTCACTGTACAAGGAGCAAGAGTAGTGGGCACACAAACACGTATTTAAAAAAAATGTTGTAAGGTGAGCACTGAGAAGCTGAACACATCCAAAAGGCTCAAAAAGGTAAAGGTATTGTTTCTAGCTACTTTTTGGGCACCCATATTAAGTTGTGCTGCTGCAGTTGAAAAATAAGTTAAATGTTAAAAATTAATTGGAGGTGGTTTGGCACCCATAATTGCAGTTACATACAGAACTAGGTTTCAATGCGTAAGCAAACTCTGTTCACTCTAAATCAATCCTAATGATATCTGAAATTCAGGAAATATTCACAGAAAAGCTCAGGAAAAGGCTAAGTGGTTGCCCCTTGAACGTGAAGGAGATACCCTTCTTCTAAAAGGTCAATAGACAGTCTAGTAGTCTCGATATTACATGCACTCTAAAATATTCTGGTGTGGTGCTTTTCATGCATGTTATAATGAGAGGGGTTTTTAATGGAACTGTTGTCACTTTGCCCTGCGTTGCTGAAATTGTTCACATAGTTGTAATACATGAATCACTTTATGCCTTTTGATTTTATGCAAATAGTTTGCTTACCCAGTCGGTCTAACTTGATTTGGATAAAAACATAAATGCTCTAAACTTTTTTATTATACAGCAGGTTTATTTTTAAAATACGCGACCATAGATTGGAACGCAGTTGGTGGCGTGCTTGATTAATCCTTCACTATCACCACTCTAACTACACCTGCTACAGTGCATAGTGTGACAAAAGTAATGGTACTTAACATTAGTGGCAGAATACACTTTTATGTCTCAAAATGTGTTAAAAAGCCTGGTAAAAATGTGTGTACGTTTTTTTTCGCTCCAACTAAATATTCTGGTCTACTCAAAGTAGCTTCCGCTCTTTTAAGGTCCTCAAACTATTAGGTGTTCAAAAGAAGTATCAATGCCATATGCTTTCTTTGTCAGCCTACTCACCACTCTAATAATGAGAATTACCCGACAACATTACCCAGTAAAATATAGGGATGTTATAAAAAGTAATGTCAATTCAATTGTCAAAAAAACGTTGCCAGGTTACGTTTTTGTTCACTTTTCTTTTCACAATTCTGTTAAAGTTACTTTTGATAACATCCCCTATAGTTTGTTTGGCGTCATTTTCTGCTAGTTCTCATTATAATGTGTTCAACAAAGACAACAAACCCTTAAATTTATAGTTCTTTCCTTTACTCGTGAATCTGAAACAGTGAATCTCAGTAATCTTAGCGGTGTGTGACTTGTTTTTTTTTTTTGATCAGTTGTGCATGTGTTCAAGTACATGCGTTTAGGTGGGAGGGTGAACCATTGCCACCTCCTGTGACTAGCAGATTTTTTGAGAACTGACATATGCCTAATGCTGCCAAAGAGGTATAGGGATATTGGAAGTAATCGTAACGTAATTGCAATCGTAATGTAATTGCCAGTAGGCAAAAAAAAGATGTCCCACACTCGCCATAATGGTAACAGGCAGCGCTGACTGACTCTTCCATGTATAAATGCACATATATACTGTACAAAATGGAAGAGGGATAGCCGCCATGGTAGCTCAGTTGATAGAGCATCGGACATGTTACTCGAAGTTCGCAGGCTCGGTGCCTGTACAGGGCAGGCTATATTTTTTTCCTTCTACTTTTCTTTCTTCACAATTACAACACTTCTATTCTTCTTGAGGACTTTCTGGTGTAAAAAAGGTACCTTATAATCTGAAGAGGCAAACAGAATGTGCCAGTGTACGAGTTAGCTCTTGTAGTGGTTACAAGTAACATATGTTTTGAAGAATAAATCATTCTGCCACTTGCCCAAAGAATGGCTACAGGACATGGCACTGGATGCACTTTGTTATTTTTGAATCAAGCTATCTTGTATTCTGTTTTTATAAATTACATGGGATACACATGACGGTATCACACACTTTAATGCCACAAATATTATGCAGCGAACAATGTTATAAATGCGAAATTGCATAAGGATAAGGTGAAAACTGCACCCTAAACGAGAATGTACAAGGAGCACAGGGTGCAGGCGTCATTCCTTCTGCCCGTGCTTTTCAAGTGCGAGCTGTTTTCACTTCGTTCTGACCAACTAACTAAATTGGGATGTGTTGTTATAGTGCAAGAGGAGGCTCCACGGAGAACTAGGTTTGTCTCAAACTCTGTGTGTGTCTTTCAATCTATATGGTGCCCGGTTCAAGAGTTCATGCAGACCAGATCGTGTAAAACAGGACCGTGTAAAATGGACCGTGTAAATAAAATGAAATGGACCATGTAAATAAACAGGATCGTGTAAAATGTCGTTTTCGTGTGCAACTGTAGTTGTGGTTGTGCTGAATGACCTTTCTTTATATACACTACATAACAAACTTGCTCCTTTAGAGTCGAGTGCATCTTCGGATCGATTGTAAGTGTTTGCATATGCGAGGCCTTAACTTTTATAAGAAATTCCTCAGTGCGCCACGAGGAAATGTGTGTTCAGCGAAAATTTTCATATCATTATATACAACTCTTAAAGCCTCGTTTACAACTTTGTGCAGGTTGACCTTGAGCAGAAAACGAGGAGTGGCAGCAGCCCCCAGAAAAGAGCAAGCACCCTCCAAGCTCCCGAAGCTCTCTTCGACAGGAACAGCATGGTCACTGTGTGGCATTGAAAACCATTGCAAGGAGTGCCTTATCAGTACACTGTGCTGCTCTTTCATCGCAGAAGACGAAGTTGACCACTCCAGAGGAACTTCACGCTGTGTATTGTGAGTGCTTCAGTGGTTTTGTTTTTGTCTAGCGAGCAGTTAAGAAATCATGTGTCAGATTCAGCCGGGATGGCTAGAGGGAGTCGGGCAGGCATGTTTGGACATTTGTCTAGCCAAGTAGTGCCAATTTTCGCACTGGTCCTGTTGGAGTTACTGCCACAATCACAGAAGCTTTGTCACCTCTCTAAATGTACAGATGTGTCGGGGAAGATTAGCTGCATTAGGTTTTTCTATAACTGATAGCTGCCAACATTCTTCATTATACAGGAATTTTGTTCCTCACTTATGGGTGTAAAGCCCTCCACAAAAAAAATGGAACACGTCTACTTCCAGAAGGCTCCAAGGCCCTACTTGTAGGTTTTTTCGGCTTGTATCATAAGCCACTCGTTTGGGTGTACATGAACATTTTATAAACATGTACAGCGAAAAATTTGCGTGGCCGGTCGTTTTGTCGTTATCATGTTCCTCGCAGTATTCTTAAGCATGTTGTGCATTACGTTGTCAATCTGGTTCATGTGCATAGAAGACATTACGAAGTTTCAGGCTACAGTATAAAAAGCCTGGAAGCAAGCTTTCAATAATTTTTTAACAGAGTTGCTTAATCTGATACTTGATACATCACTAAACTTTCATGCATATTCATCAATGTAAGCTCGTCTTAGTGTTATCCAAAATGAAGATGTGAGTCGACAGATGGAAACATCTAGTGGGGTATGCAGGGTGAACAGTGGAAGTGCCTCAGACAGGCTGGCCGATGTTGCGATAGGAGGACCTATTTTTTAGAAGTCACCTTGTCATCCTTGGCGTGTTAGTTTAAATGGGGTCAATAATGACATCATCTTTTGGTGTAGGCGTGTGTGCCTGTTGGAAATGTTTGTCTGAAAAAAAAAACCTATAACGCAGAAGAGTGCAGCCCTTGCTTCTTTTCAAGTTAGGTTGCGCTGATACAAAGTGTTCTCCTGTCGGAGGTTGGGGGTAAAGGAAGCAAAAAAAAGATAAATGATAGAAAAGAAGAAAAAAGAAGAAAGAAAAGGGGGATGCAAAGTAAAAGTAGTGCTACACTGCTCCTACTTTGCATCCCCCCTTTTCTTCTTTTTTCCCTTGTTTTCTTTTTTCACCTTTTTGTTACATTTGCATTGTCCCATCTAGTGCATGAATCAATGACACATGGCTTTGCTATAGCAAAGATGCCTATGTGGTGTTGGATTGAACAGTGCATTGTACTTCATTCAGTTAATTACAGACTGATCAATCTTGCAATCAGTGCTTCCTGTCTATCACCACACATGTTCAAATGAAAGGTTTGTGCTTGGCTCTTAGTATGCTGGTATATAGCTTGTGTCTTGGACTACTCAAAATGAATGTTATTTTGCTTTTGTTTATGGTAATGAATTCATCCAACATGAAAATATCTTGCCTTGCGAACTTTGTCGGACCTGCCTTTCTTTTTCTTTCCTATGCAGGCATTGTATGTGAGGGAGGCAGTAACAGAAAGGTGATAGCTTGAGCTTCGGAAGAATAAATGCTGGCAGTGAAGCAATTGCACATCAAACATCCCAGCCATTTTACCAACCGTCCTAAATGTGTTTTGAAAAAAAAAAATATTGTGCTCGTTTACTGTATTGAAAACAGCAAAATGCTAAAATATATCGCAGAGAACAAAATATAGGGCCACGTTGGTGCCTTCTGGACTTCCCAGGATGTCGTCTGGGTGTTGTTTGTAAAAAGTAAAAAGTGTTTCAAAAATACTGCCTTGTCTACACCAAATTCGGTCTAGGTATTGCGTAAAGGTGATTGTGTGTAGTGCATGAAGCTCAGTAATATTAGTGCAATTTTTCGCCACATCAAAAGCAAGGAAGCAGTTCTCTTTATATGGCAAGTTATATGATTACACTTTGTCTTAAAGTAGAAATGAATTTTTGAAGGTTTCTTATGATGGCTGTTTTCTGCATTTGATATACGACAGCTTCTGTTCCGAAGTTCCCCATGGCCCTCAATAGGAGACTTCAAAAATCATTTTCCTCATTTAAACAAAAATTGTAATGATAACACTTGCCATATAACAAGAACTGTTTATTTGCTTTCAACTTACACATAAAAGTAATTTTCAATTAGACAAACACACAGCTCAAGTTGCATCTCAATGTGGACAAAAACGATTATATAGTGATATTTGTAATCTGGACCTAACATTATTTTTTTCGTGAAATATAACTTCTGTGCAGTGAGTATTTGTGGCTCAAATATTCATACAAAGTGCAGTATTGCCATACAAGAAATGCAAACGATAAACAGTTTGGCTGAATTCTTCAAAGCCTATGTAGCGGAAAAATTGCACTAATGTTACTCGGCTTCAAATACTTTAAGAAGCACCTTTACTTAATATGTAGATCAAATTTGATGTGGCAAGAAAAAGCGGTACTTTAAAATTTTTCTCACAAATAACACCCGCACGACATTCTGCGAAATTCTGAAGGTACCCACGTGACCACTACTTTTTTCTCTTCAAAACATTTCTGCAAATAACTATTTTCAGAAGAGCAAATTACCATCATTTTTTAAACTATACATCTGTGATGGTCGCCAAGCGGTATGGTTTGTATGTTTGGTGTAGAATAGCCCAGTGCGAAAAACAACAAATGTCTGAGCATCCTTTGACGCACGGGCTATTTCGAAAGCATTTGTTTGTTAGCAGCAATTCAGTTAAGCCCTTGTCTTTATGCTTAGGCCCAGAAACAACACACAACTAACCAAAGTAGTCCTAAGAGTCATGCAGTCTCGCTGTTCCAAGGCTTGTGGAGCCTAATTTAGTGCAAGCTTCACCATTTTTTAAAAATTCAGATTCAACCAACAGGTTTTGGAGGCACAGTGCATTTTCGGCTAACTTGTTTCACACCAGTTACTTAGATAAAAAGCGAAAAGTAGAGGTAAAAATACCATTTTAAAGCATTGTAGGTAATAACAAAAAGGACTGCTTTCTTTTTTTGTGTGGTGCTTTGCCTGAACGCTGCGCTTTTTGTGGTATAGTTCAATGTCTAGTGAACATAGGCCTAAAAAACTAACACTAGCCATGTTGAGGTCGATTTATTGGTTATAGTCATAGTAGCCATATTAAAAATATATGACTTAAAACTTGATTGTTCTTTTGAAGATTTTTTCTTGCATAATGATATTTCAGAGTTTTAGTCAATTTTATTATAAGAAAACGTGATGTCATAATAGGGTCACTTTTTGTAGAGTCGTTCAGTTCTACCTTTTACATTCCTAATAGAGCAGTTATTTTCAATATCGGTATTTAAAATGGAATGAGCATGCTGTATGTAGTAAGGTGTAAGCACTTACAGATAGCACATGCACCCAACTTTTCTGTTGGCAGTTTATTTCTGTTATTCTTGATTTATATGTGGGGTTTCACGTCCGAAAACCACGACATGATTATGAGAGACGCCGTAGTGGAGGGCACTGGAAACTTCGACCACTTGGGGTTCTTTAACGTACACCCAAATCTAAGAACACGTGCCTACAGCATTTCTGCCTCCATCGGAAATGGAGCCGGGATTTGATACTGTGACCTGCGGGTCCGCAGCCGAATTTCTGTTACTCTTGCTCCCCTATATGTGTGCAGTTCGGTTATAGTTATCTGGCTTGCACAGATTTTTAATGGCACCTGCCTTCATAAGTTGCATAGATTTAACTCTCAAAACTGTTCAAGATGCCAATTTTGTGCACAAACTGTATAGTATAAAGGCAGCAGATGTACATGCACACACTATTAAATGTACATTGAGAGCTTTCACTTGCAGTTTCTAAAGTTTTACTGTGCAGGAAGCACTTAAATGATAATTTCATAAGGACATATTAATCGATTATATCTACCATTGAAAATCGTGACAACCTAGTTATTTTCACTGTGATAAGAATGCTGTTTTCTTTGATGTGCCAGAACTAATTTATACACTCATTCCTTCTATTATTCACATATGCATAACATGAAGGATTGTGTGCTTTACACTTTCAGTTTCATTCTGTGTGTTATATTTCTTGCGCATGTGAACTAATGTGCTAACATGTGTCTCTGACATTATTTCTGCCAATTATTTTCATTTCCAGGTGCCTATGAAGGACACATAAGTTCTATGGCAGTGACCTTCCAAATTTACAGTGGTGCCGGAGCCTCAAGCAGCATTTCGCCGATCTCCACAAGGCTTTCATGAGACAAACACAGCGCCACACTTTCACAGTGCTATGATTATTGCTTATGTTTAAACATATCGTTCTAAAATTGCTGTTACATTGTGTTTTGTGCCACCATCCTGTGGTTTAGGTGGAGCTCGTGAAATTACGGTGTAGTCACATCATTTGTGTACTATCAACACTGCAATGTCACTATTCACAGCTGGAGTGTACAGACAGATAAAAAATATATTGATTGTAGCGGGGCTGGTGTGTATAATAATGCTTCTCTATTGATAATATTAACTTTATAAGTTCTTTAGGTCTTGCGTAGAACACTGCATTAATGTGTTGCAATGTAACCACCATTTATGATCGCTAGCAGGTTAATTTAGTAGTTTTGTAATGTATATTATTTGAAAGGTACTTTTGCTTCCATATCACGGCAATTAGAAAGATGCCGATGATTCAATCCCTCAATAAGTAGCTTCTTAACACATTTGTTTCTTTCAAGCCTTTGTTCACTCATCAAGGCTGTTTCAGATAGCAAATATATTTCACCTTCATGCAACATATTAAGAATGAAATATTTATATATTTTTACACAGTACTTGCTTTTACAAACAACGTGAATGGCCAATTGCTTTTACTCGAGATCTAGGATGTCCATTTGATCTTTGCAAGATGAAGCAGCTATCTGCATGGTTTCTGCATTATGCTGATTTCTGTAAGCTGCTTATCGGGTAATTTAGCATGATATGGCACTTTCCGTAAGCTGCGGAAGTCCGCATCTTTCCACAATATATGGCGCTTTCCGTAAGCTGCGGATGTCCGCATCTTTTCGCATGATATGGCGCTTTCCGTAAGCTGCGGATGTTCGTATCTTTCCGCATGATGCGGCTTTCCGTAGTCCAATAATTGCGTATGTACGGATCCGTATATGCGGAACGTTTCAGTAGGGCTTCCCACACTAACTTCGGTTTACCCCACGTTAGAGGGCGATCATGAGAGCACCCAGATGTAAGGGCGTTTACAGATAGATAGATAGCTTGATAGATAGATAGATTGATAGATAGACAGACAGACAGATAGATAGATAGATAGATAGATAGATAGATAGATAGATAGATAGATAGATAGATAGATAGATAGATAGATAGATAGATAGATAGATAGATACTCAAAGTGCCTGAGGTACGCAAGGAAATGCTTTGCATTAAGGAACTGAGTTGCCTTTTCAGATGTCCATACTGTTAATAAAAACAGCGTGAGAAACACGGGTACAAATTACAGTTTTCGTACAGTGCATCGGCATTTTATCACCGTGTTTTTCTCGCTCTTCATCATCCTCGCAAATTATCCCCAAATAAGTGTGACGTGTGTGATCTGTGGTTTGTATGACGTTGGAGGCACATTACTGCCAACACGGCAACAAACATTAAATGCCAATGTTTCGGGGTAGCAAAGTTATTGCTTTTTATGTTAATTGCGATTAACCGTGGCAAACAGTTTTTGTAAGCTGCTGTTGCTTTGGTGTAATGTCACGCAGTTGTGACGCTGAACGAAGAAATCGTAGTCGGTAAAGATGAAGCTATTTATTTTTCACACTTGCGCCCGGCTAAGGCCGAAACCCTAAAACACGACGATAGAGCAGTTCACAGTCATGGGAAGTCAAGTAATCTAATCCACACTGAGACCGGTCGAAATTCACAGATGTGATTTCGAAGAGTCAAGGCAAACACTTCATGGCCGTGTTAGTTCTAGGAGGAATTATACTGTTTGAATTACGTGAACATTGTTATCAGCACCATCTCAACTAATTGAGAATATTCAATTTTCTGTCCCGTAGCGCACTTTAACCCTGACTCTTTACACGTGTAAAAAGTCGGGGTGAATGAAAATCAATGAAGCACTCGTATCATTCTAATATTACAAAAAGGCATAATTCATATGCTGTGAACTAACGAATATTCAAATAAATAGGCCTTAAAAACGCGAAAAATTGAATGCGACTGATAAACTTGTGCTTGTGCCACCGAGAGTTTGTTATGACTTGTGGTCAACGACGTAATAGAGTGTACTGAGACATCTTAGTAGCCTACAGAGACAGAAGCATTTTCTAAGAAACATCCCACTTGATCTTTTCTTTTTTTGTTCAAACACAGACACGGTCGACGGGTTCATATTCCTCGAAAATTCGTCGAAGTTTGCAAAAGTGACTGTCGGTAGTCTACTGAATCTACATGTGTAGGATGGGAGAGCTTCAGATTTGGGTGCACGTTAAAGAACCCCAGGTGGTCGAAATTTCCGGAGCTCTTCACTACGGCGTCTCTCATAATCATATGGTCGTTTTGGGACGTTAAACCCCACATATCAGGGTGGGAAAGCTGTTGCACTTCGGGGCACTCGAATTCTAGCGGTACACTAGGTTGTCTTCGAAACTCGACAGATCTGATTGGGACACCAAGGAGCTTGGGGACTCAAGAAATTCGCGGACAGCCAAGACGCATGCGCAGAAACCAAGATGCCCCTAGGCTCTTGCGCTCGTGTTGTCCCAAACCCGAAAATTGATAACTAGCATGGGCCCCTAGGGCGTCTTGGGTCGCCAGCAAAACAATGCAGATGCAACGTTGTTTCCTGCGCAGTAATGGCCTCCACGTCACACCTTTTAAATTTTATTGCATCGGTTCTCTGTGCGTTTGACCTAACACCGCCTGTGTTTGACCCAGCTCCCAAGCTGTGCTGCTCCTTTAAACTCAAAAACAGTCTACCAAACGCTGCTTGGGACCCAATGTCTTGAGTATCCTAATATCAAGCTCTGTACTGACGTTCAGCAGCACAGTGTCAAGCATCGTTGGATGTCCCGTAAACTAGCTCGAGCGGAGTTATGTGCGTTGATATTTAAACTTCCGTGTCCTAAGCGGAGCCAGGGGAAGAATATATACGCAAGAATGACGTTGCTTCTTCAGTGGGCAACTTAAATCTACATTCATTGCGTATGTACATTAGGAGTACATTTTCTGCATGTCGGCGTGGTAGACAGTGGTTAGGCGTGAAAAGGGTACGGCTACAAAAAGATATAAGAAGTGTGTGACAGTGAAGTTTTGCATGATGTTTCGTACTTGTCCTTTTCAGTTGCTTTAGACATCTTTTCATAGTTTAGCTCTGTCTCTGAGGAGGCATTATGACATTTGATTTTTCAATGAATTATGAATGTAGGCAGTAGACATAGATTTGCTATAACGCTTTTTTCCATTGACTTCAATACGTTTATTTTTAAGAAAAGCGTTTAGATGCACAAGCAAATCATTTAACTGGTCTGTCCGTATACTTTAAAGCATGGGACAGCATTCTGTGTCTAAAATAAAGTTCATTTAGCAAACAGTAAAGTGAATGTAGTCTTTAAATATAAAGCCAGCGGAGCAAATCTGACTAATCAGCGTAGTTGCCAATCAACGCCAACGCCAGGTGAAGAAAAATTCAGTTATTTTGTCATATTTTTTTCATATTGATCTTCTGCCTTTCTTTTTTCTTAGTTTCTTTTTACACAGTCTTGTGTCTTTTTGCTGTCAGCTTTCTTTATTTTTTGTTCCTGTTTCCGCAGTCTGTTCAGCCGGTGTTTGCGCCACAAGTGTATTTCCAGCTCTCCATTAAAACAATTCTTCCTTTCTCTCTAAGCTGATCTCTTTTCTTGTTTCCCTATTCCTAACAAGTACGCGACCCTACCTCACCATCACATCTATTATCTTCGCCGTTTGCTAGTATGCTATATAGTACATGTTTAGGCTACAGAGTACACTCTCACATTTCTTTTTCCTCCTCCTTGCCCTTCTAATTTTAGCATTGTTTCTTCTTATGCTTACTATCCTTCCTCCTCCACTTTGCTATGCTATACCTTGGAAGACCGTGGTATACTGAGATCTGCTTCCGACATACCTGCTTTATGTGATCCATATCCACCCCATTTTCTGTCACAAAACCAGCCTCGCTGTGAACTTAGATGACTTCACTATCAA
This sequence comes from Rhipicephalus microplus, assembly GCF_013339725.1. Classification (NCBI taxonomy): domain Eukaryota; kingdom Metazoa; phylum Arthropoda; class Arachnida; order Ixodida; family Ixodidae; genus Rhipicephalus; species Rhipicephalus microplus. The sequence goes on from NC_051167.1 coordinate 189,144,919, forward strand.
GTAAAGTAACTTCATGTTACAGTACCTTTAATTGTGGTAACACTTATATGGACACTCGCTGCATATTGCCGCCGGTGTCGACGTTACCGTAACTGACTGTATACGTACACGTATCTATAGTTGGCCTTTTCAGCTGGTTTCAACATAGTAAATGCAGCAGCACGTGTTGTTACCAAGGAAATTCTGGCCATTTCATTTATTACTCTCTAACACCTAAGCAGAAATATTGTGTGTTATGTTGTTCTAGAGTAAGAAAAGGCTCTTTTCCCGCTTTCAGGTAAAAGCTCGAAGTTAAGAACTAACTAGTATAATATTGTATCTATATCGTGAAAGAAAGTGAATTGGAAATATTTGAACAGAGACAGGGAGGAAACTTTTGTAAATGAACTGGCTACTCGTTGAGGCTCCTGTTGCTCAACAATACAGCTACGCTACGCCGGTATACAGAGTCGGAAGCCATCCGGCACGTGTGTTTGTAAACACCGATAGTGTCTATATAAAAACGCAAGAAAGAAAAACTAATCCACGAAAATTCTCCCCGCTTCTGCATGTTTCCCTGCAAATGTCATCGAAAGACGGTATTCCTGCGTCTGGAGAGAGCGAAAAACAAACGTTTGTTTGTTCTGGGCGAGAAAATCGGGAAATGGCATTCTGGAGGAGATGCGTTGGAGCTAAGCGTGCTGTGAACGCGAACAAGCGGATCATGGCACGTCACATGTTAGGGAGCCTACATGACCGCTTTCTATAACCCGTGAGACATGGGTGCTATCTCGCAGTCATCTTAGAAAACAAAGCACGTGGCGTGCGCGCCTGTCTCAGAGGCTACAAGGTGTACAGGGCAAGGCGACGGGTAGGTTCCACTACCGTGTCATTTTAGCAAAGCATTGGAAACACTTGCCTTTTCGTGCATAGCGTTGCATTGTCAGCCTAGCGTGATAAATGCTATGGTTCATAGAATTACTTATGTATGCCTATTCTAGAGTAAAAAAAGACACAGAATTTTGACGTGCTGGTGTAATGCCTTAGATATGAGTGATAATTGCTGTTAATTAACAATCGCGTCTGAATGAGCCTTCAAACTTGAGAAATATTGGTGGGTGCTGCGGATGTGGTTGATTTTGGCCGTTTCAGGTACCGTTTCGGCGGGCAAACAGACAAGTCTACCAACAGACAGACGAAAATAATTTCGTCGAAGGTCCTCAAGGAATGCTATCGTCTTTAAGTGACCTCAGTGCGCGTGTTCGTACTTGGGACTTCTGAGGCGTGAGCGCAAGGCGTTAACTATATACTGAGCCACTGAGAAGCTCTATAAAGACGATAGTATTTCTTCGGGACCTCCGACGCAAACATTTTGGTCTGTCTGTCTGTCTGTCTGTCTGTCTGCCTGTCTTACTGTCTGTCTGTCTGTCTGTCTGTCTGTCTGTCTGTCTCTACACTTCTCTGTTTGACCGCTCTTAACAATACCCTAAATGGCACCAAAGTGGCCAAACTATACTCCAAACGGCCAACCCCATCCGCCCCGCCGCGGTGGTCTAGTGGCTAAGGTACTTGGTTACTGACCCGCAGGTCGCGGGTTCGAATCCCGGCTGCGGCGGCTGCATTTCCTATGGAGATGGAAATGGTGTAGGTCCGTGTGCTCAGATTTGGGTGCACGTTAAAGAACGCCAGGTGGTCGAAATTTCCGGAGCCCTCCACTACGGCGTCTCTCATAATCATATGATGGTTTTGGGACGTTGAACCCTATATATCAGTCAATCAATCAACCCCATCCGCAGGGGCCACCAACATTGCTCAAGATTAAGCGTACATACTTGTGTGATTGTTAGTTAAAAAGCAATAATATCCCATATCTGAGACACCATAACAACACGTCAATATTCTGTGTGTGTGTCTCCTACTAGAAAAGGCATACAAAAGTAATTATAAGTACCGTAGTGTTTATCACGTTGAGCTAACCAGGCAGCGCTTGCACGAAAAGGCAAGTGTTTCCAGCGCTCTGCTAACACGAAACGATGGTGGCACCTGCCCGTCTTCTTGCGTTCTACACCTTATCACCTCTCACACGGCCGCACAGGGTGCGCGCCTTTTGTTTTCCAAGGTAACTGCCAGATAGCGCTCATGGCTCGCGCGTGACGTAACGATGCACTCGGTCACCTTCGCTGCACGCTCGAGGCATTCTAATGCAGCACCTACAGTATGCCATTCACAAATTTTCTTGCAGGGAACATCAAATAAACGTTTAGTTCACTCTCTCCAGATGCAAGACTGTCGTCTTTCGGCGACATTCGCAGTGTAACATGCAGACACAGGGCCAATTTTTCCTTTCCTTATTGATAAGCTACCAAGGAGCAGGTTCTTCAACTTTCAAATGGCAAGTTATTTATATCTACGACTCACCGATGGTGATGGGATCTTCAGGGGGGCGCTATCGTTTTTTCAGCATAACGTGCCAGATGGCGCAATGAGCTCGTGTCGTCACATCATCACGATGCGGCGGCGGGTGCTCTCATCTCCCGCGCGTAGTTTGCCCCACGGAAAGTATGTGGGTGGACTCTCCCTCATCTCGCAGTGCAGAGAATCGTACGTCTTGGCTGGCTTTAGACTTTCATCGGAGTGATTATGTTGTAATTACCGGGCACACAACGATCACTGCAATCGTTGCGCAGTTTCCGTTTGCGAAAAAGGTGCGTGCTCTTCAGACACAGTCAAGTAACAACTGAGACGCTTATTCACGTTCTACTGTACCTGTGAGTACGTTTAGTGCGCCATTTGTGCGTGTGAAACACGTCAGACGTTTCGATCTGCTTGCCATTGTGCGCGTAACCATCAAATTCGTTCTTATCGCAATAATTGTTTTGCCTTTGTGGCAAAGCTGTGACTTCTTTTTTATACCCACAGAGAAAAGGCGTTTACAGGAAGTTATGATTCTTGTTATTCATGTATACGCTAGTTAGGGTAGTCAAGTTTTTAATTTAAAAATTGCGTTTCGATGTACTTATAGTAGAATTGAATATTCATGAATATTATATGTGCAATGCGAAAGGTAAACTCCCTATCACAGCTTATTTCTGCGCTCCTTTGACAAATATAAATAATAAAACCAGTAAAAAAGTTATATATATTTGAAAATATTTTTCTTGTATTTCTTCGTGGCTGCGTACTTTTGTGAAGTCCACTATTAGTAGTACCTTTGTTGAAACGCCAGAGTAGCGGCTTTGCGCAAGCAGCCATCCCTGCACTCGGCAACTATGGGCTTGAGCCAGGTGTCTAAACATGACAGCGGCGAATTTAATCACTTTGACAGGATTCGAGCTCACTTGTTTAGATCTCCGCTACAGCCCCTTTCGTCTTATTTTGTAGCGAAATAGCGACATCAGTAAAGCGCATTAGCTATCTGCCCGTCAAAGCCATCTGCCCTCTGCACACCTGTTACCTTTCAACAAAAGAAGAAATCACGAGCTTTAAGTAAAGATCGCATTTCCTGCGCCGAGCTTAATTTGCGGAAACTGTAATCGTATTTCATTAAAACTGACATATGACAGAAGGAAGTAAGTAAATAAAATCACAAAAACAAACAAAAAACTTCTCGGCGTGCTCAATACTCATTGAGCGCCGGTGTGCTATTCAAACCCAGCTGTAGTTTTGTGTTATTCTTGAAGTAGGTATTTAGGCTGCGGTATTTCACCATTTGCTTCAGCTCGCTATCGAATGAAAAATAGACAAATCAAACATATACATGCATGTATATTCCTTTCAGTGCGCATTCTAACGGCAGTATATATGAGATATAACTGAAGTGAAGGAAAAGTGGTTACTTACATATAGGCCAACGCTCTTGCTGATCTATTGTAATACTTCCCGTTGGGAAACATATGCCTCACAACAGCTGCACTAGGATTTTCACTGCAAAGCGTTCCATTCGTTGCAACAACTGCGGGTAAAAAGACAAAGGTTACAATCCTTTCCGCACTGAAGCTGACGCATCAAGGACATTAACCAAAGAAGTATTTGGTAAAACATTACACTCGTAAAATCATCACTTCTAATTTCATTCGTGAATTATCATGACGGTGGGACTGCTTAGCTGCAGTTCGTACGGCATACTTCTTGATAGGGACATGAGCGCTACCAAGAAGACGGTATTGTGCTTCAAACTTGAACGATAGTTATAGCACGAGAACAAAACGACGACACAGAGACAAGAAGGACACGAAGGACCCGAGCACTAACTTCCAGCTGATTTTATTGCGCAGAGTGCGAAAATATATAGAGAAGACAGTAAACCATTGACAAAGGAAAAACAACGAAAAACCAGAAAAAAGCAAAGAAAGTTTTATAGGGAAACGAAACAGGAAATTAAAAGTAATATAACTACTTGCACGCACCGAAACCTTCGAGGAACCTTACTTCTTTCTCGGACAGAGACAAAGAGGGCTTGCTAATGCGTGACACCTGTTCGCGGGCCATCTGTGCAGCCGATGACTCGGGTGAGCTCATGCCTGTGCTTGTAAAGCGTCACTGTGTCCTTGAAAGGAGCACCCAGCTGCACTCAGTGCAGTGCTGAGGAAGAAAACCATCGTTCCCGTTTCTAACATTGTTAGCGTTTTTTCTCAGTTGATCGTTCAGACTACTTCCAGGTGTTCCGACATAACAAGCACCACATGAAAGGGGGGTCCTATTGACAACTTCCCGGAAGCAAGCCGCATACCTGTTTCTATGCTGAACTCTACATTCTGTTGCTGACTGCGTTTTCAGGGGGTTTGTGGATTTGGTGAGGCTGATTAATTTAAAAGGTGCAGAGAACAGGACACAAACTCCCACTCCTCTTCCAATTTTCTTCAGCCTGTGTGATATCAGGTGTTTTTAAGGAACCACGGCTATCTTTTCACGCTCTGTATCCATGCTGCTAAGGTCCTGTCGCTGCCTCGGCTCTGCCCTATTGGTCCGCAAGATATTCGCAGCAACAGAAGCGATAAATGGCTCAGGAAAACACGAAGCATCGAGCCGGGAAATTTGAGCTTTGAAGCTAGCAGTGATGTTGTAAACGCACCACCTATTTAAGGCATTCTCAAGCCAGGTTCGTGCTATGCCTCGCTCAACTAACTTGCTGTGAGCCGAAGAAACAAGATATGAAGGTTTCTGCGCACGTCGTTCATAACACCAACAAATGTGCTGTGAGCTAAAAGACAGTCTTAAATCCAAAAAGCGTAGCTTTTCATTCTCGGGCATTTCATGTGTCAACACAAGAAACTTTAAACAATCTTCATACACACCTATCGTTTCAGCCGCAATCGAGTGGAACATAGAAGGGTTACATTTAAGAAAAACCAAGAAATCATCCACGTATCTGAATACTCTGACGACATGCATGCCCTCTAAATTTTCTGCAGTTTATTGCTCATTTTGGCCAACAGTAGATCACTGAGTAGAGGTGCTATGCATGAGCTGATTGATACACCTTTTTCCTGCAGATAATTGCAATCATTCCATTGAAAGTAAGTAGAGGTAAGAAACAGCAAAAACAAAGTCAAGAAAATCTCGCACACTGATGCCCGTTTTAAATTGGATGTTCGATTCCCCGAAGACTTCTATGTTATCTCTTATACATTCTAATACCTTATCGTGAGGCAGTGAGTACTATAGTTCTTTTATGCCAATTGAAAAACCGAAAACATTACATTGATTTGACTGTTTGAAAAATTCTATTAGTACCTTTGAATATTTTATCAGAAATAGGTCATCAATTTTTAGACACTTAAGATGAGTCTGAGTAAACAAACTGAGTTGCTTTTGCCATGTTCCACTTTCTGACTCGGAAGGGCACGTACACTTCATGTGTTTTGGCAGAAAAAAAACATGCTGTGCCCATTTTTGTCGCTTTTGTTAATATGCTGTGCTAAATGTCTCAACTTTACTTTACGACACATTTCCTTGGCTTGCGTTTTTAATCTATCTAGACGACTGTGGGTACAACATTTGAAAACAAAGCCAATAGTTGTGACCGCCTTTTCCAGGTAAAAGAAATTAGGAAGAAAAGCGAAACTACCCTCTTTATCTGACGGCATGATACAAAGTTGATTGTCTCCCAGAATCCTAATCCTCTTTTACAATGAAAGGCTGGTGCTGGTAGGCTTACCCCTTTTATTGTGACCCCTCTATGTTCCAATCGATTACGGCTCAAACGATAGGTGTGTTTAAAGATTGATTAAAATTTCTTGTGTTGACACAAGAAATGCCCGAGAATAAAAAGTTACACTTTTTGGATGTAAGACTGTTTGTTAACTCACAGCGCAATTGTTGGTGTTATAAAAGACGTGCGCAGAAACCTTCACATCCTTTTTCTTCGTTTCATAGCAAGTTAGTTGAGCAAGGCATAGCACGAACCTGTCTTGAGAATACCTTATATAGGTCGCGTGTTCACAACATCTCTGCTAGCTTCAACGCTCAAGTTTCCCGGCTTAATGCTTCGGGTTTTCCTGAGTCGTTTATCGCTTCCGTTGCTGAGAATGCCCTGCGGACCAATATGGCAGGGCAGAGGCAGCCCCAGGATCTGAGCAACATAGATACAGAGCGTGAAAGGATAGCTGTGGTTCCTTACAAATTACAAACACCAGATATCACACAGGCTGAAGAAAATTGGAAAACGAGTGGGATTTTGTGTCCTGTTCTCTGCATCTTTTAAGTTAATCAGCCTCACCAAATCCACAAACCCCCTGAAAACGCAGTCAGCAACAGAATGTAGAGTTCAGCATAGAAACAGGTATGTGGTTTGCTCCCGGGAAGTTGTCTATAGGACCCCCCTTTCATGCGGTGCTTGTTATGTCGGAACACCCGGAAGTAGTCTGAACGATCCACTGAGAGAATACGCTAACAATGTTAGAAACGGGAAAGATGGTTTTCTTCCTCGGCACTGCGCTGAGTGCAGCTGTGTGCTCCTTTCAAGGACACAGTGACGCTTTACAAGCACAGGCATGAGCTCACCCGAGTCATCGGCTGCACAGATGGCCCGCGAACAGGTGTCACGCATTAGCAAGCCCTCTTTGTCTCTGTCCGAGAAGGAAGTAAGGTTCCTCGAAGGTTTCGGTGCGTGCAAGTAGTTATATTACTTTTACTTTCCTGTTTCGTTTCCCTATAAAGCTTTCTTTCTTTTTTCTGTGCTTTTGTTGTTTTTCCTTTACTTATGCATTGCTCTTTGTGCCACATGGTTTCTGTCACATGGTTTACTGTCTCCTCTCTATATAATGGCGCTCTGAGCAATAAACTTAGTTAGAAGTTAGCGCTCGTGTCCTCCAGGTCCTTTTTGTCTGTTTGTCATCATTCTGTTCTCGCGCTATAACTATCGTCATGTCATACCAAGTAGCCCAAGCTGCCACACTTCAAACGTGGAGCCCTGTTTAATCAAAGTAGGTTTAGGAGGAGCCTTTTCTATCCTTTTGGCCTATCGACATCGCTGACTGAAGCACGCACTGCATTTCAAAGTGCTACCTTTATTCTGGCTATTCGTTTTAGCTTATATCACTTGAGCGATACCCTGAAACTAGAGTGCAATATGTGGTATTTATCTTTTGAGTGTAGTACAGCAGGTATCCGTATAGTCCGAAAATTGAGCAGGTCCCATGATTTCTCAGAATTAGTTTCCAGCGAAGCCGTCAGCGAGAAATTGTCTATGTTTCTTTAAGTCGCATCAAACCAAGCGTTAGGTGGTTGAATATCTGAGGGACCAGTGGTGGGCCAGTGGTTTCCTTTTGTAGGGTCTGACGGCTTTCGGAACTAGCTATGCCTGGCCTAAAACACCCTCTTTCCTTTCCATGGTTTTCTAAATTTTAGTGGACCCTACTTACTAACAGCAAGCCAAGAAGGTTACTTTTGCCACTCTTTGGTAAATAGGTTTGTCTATGAGACATTTTTATCGCTTTGTGGGTGCGTTCATTACCACAGCGTCGATTAGCTATCTCATACCTGAGGCGTTTTTTAGGGGCGAAGCTCCTTATAGCGGCACCCGTTCGTCCCTCGTAGTCGTAGTCGTAGTCGTAGTCGTAGTGTGTAACCAGTCTTACGTTTTGACCTGCAAGGTGGTGCCGGTGGGAGATTTCTCCTGTGCGTTGTTGAACAATAAAAAATTTGTAGCGTGCGCATTAACTAAAAGCCGAATTCTCATGTCTCTCATTCCCCATTAGCAGCCATTGGCATGTACATTGAGCACTATCTGACAAGGAAGGGTTGCTGCGTTATACTCGCTGGACGTAACCTCCTTGGTTTTAGAAAGGTTTAGCGAGCGGTGGGCCGCAGTGCCGTGAATACAGTGAACTAGTATATACCACGAAGTCGAGGTGGTTAGAGGTGGGAAGTAGACACGAAGGTTAAGCCGTAAGAAAGTGTGCGTGTGCCACCTCTTATTTAGTCCTTGGATTGTCTGCTGGACGGCGGTGCTTGTATATTGGGAATATATAATGAAAAGATGCGAGATGGTGGTACTTGGAGTGTTGAATAGATGGACGAATGGACACACATACAGACGCATGGACGTACTCACGGATGGCTGCACCGAGGGATGGACGCATGGGCGTACGCAGGGGCGGATGCATCGACGAACGCGGGGACGGACGCAAAGATAGATGTGTGGATGCACGAATAGACGCACGCACGGACGGGCAAATGGACGCACAGACGGTCACACAGACGGACGCATGGACGGGTTGATGCTTCAACCCACTCCCCATCTTTCACTCCGTGGATATGGTGCAATTTTTTTTTCTAGCAGAGCCTAATGCACTTTAACTGAAACTGAGAAAAACGCACTTTTTTGCCACTGACCGTATGGTCGGGCCTGCTCGAAATAGTTTCTGCTAGTATGTTACTTTCCCCTAAATATGCCAACTCTACATTATGGGTAAATCTACATAGCCCAATATTGTCATTAATGTGGAGTAAAGCTTGTTTTTGGCTCATATAGAGTGCCACATTTGATTTGGGCCTAATTCAGAGTCTAAAATCAATAGTAATCAATTCGAATATATGGTATAGCATTATTGTACGACTAAAGTATTGTCATTTTTGTGCTTCCATTGGTGCCGTGCTTTTTAGCATGGATGTAATCGCGATTGTTTGACTTAAAGAGCGAGTTGCTCTTCCTGGAAAAAAGCGCACATTCCTAGATGGTTATCGGAGTTTTCCTATTCTTTGCACTCAAGAAGGCCTTGAAAAGTGTTCCGGTTTGTTTTATGCCTTGCTGTTTCGAACCTCATGTTATTCTTTAGGCAATGGATAGATTATCAATATCTTCATTTAACGTGTAATTTATTTCACATATACCATGTTAGAGCGAACACAGGACATGAAACTATAGCGCTAAACTCGGTAAAAATCCTTAATAGGCAAAAAGAAATAGGAGAGTATGCCTCGTACTTCGAGTAATTCTGTTTCCTCACTGAGCATGATGTGCTTTAAGAAGTGCCACCACGCCCTATGAAAACCTATTTGTGGAACGTAAATACGATAGCAAAGGAACTAGCACACGAATAAAACATTTTGGGTGAGACCTTGTTGGTTTTTTTCCCCACGATTGTTGGTGCAGTGCTGGTTTAATAAATGTGGCTCAGGTTGAATGAAGCATCTGCTGTATTTAGGTCGTTTTTGATTAGGAACTGGCTGTTCCAGTTAATGTTACGATATGAATTGCCCCATCTTGATTATAACTCTTCTAAAAGCTGAACATACTTAGGCTTACTTTACATTCCCCTGAAATTTAGCCTAGTTCTGGTTTCTGCATTTCTCTCTTTTTTGAAAATAAACGCCTGATCTGCCCGGAGTGATATCATGTAAGCAGGCTTGATGAATGTGCGTGTCAGTTCACAGCTTATGATGATAGTGCTTGGTTTGGTTCTTACTAAACCGCTTATTAGAAGCAGAGTATTGTCAGGTGGTCAAGAAATCAATGAATCCAGTAGTTCGCATGTACAATCTTTCTTCGGGCGAACCAGTGGCGGATTACCTAAACGTAAATTACAAGGGATAAACTATCTTTAACTCTATAAACTGTCAATCACGTGCGACACATCCCCCACACACTTGGGGTACATAACCGCCTGTGGTATACGGGCAGGTTTCACATGTCACTGGAGGAAAGGATTTGATTAGGTACGTGACGAGAATGTAGCCATGTTATGTCATTACCAGCTAGTCGTATTTTTCAAACCGTGTTGCCCTCGCATACTAATCGTGCTCGCATAATAACAGTATAGAAAGAAGTGTTTCTCATAAAAACAAAAAAACATAGCATGTGGCAGCGTGCAGTTTGTGAAACAACGAACACGAAGAACAAATTGATGAACGGTCATGCTCAATAGGTGTCGAAACACGTAGGATGGGGTGAAAGTGAACTCAATAATGAGCACTGACACCTACAAATTTTACATAGGTTCCGAAGGTTCGCTACATTGGTTGCTACATAGGTTCGCCATGTTTTTTTGTCTGTACACTCGAAGGCAAAATTACCCCATAAAGGAGTAACGGAGCCCAATAGGTGCGCACGATGAACGGATAGATCGTTGAGAAGCTACCACAGAGGGAAGCGTGCCGCGCGAAACCATTTGTCTCCAAACACGTTCCAAAGGGATGAACCGCCCGAGGATTGCAGACAGCGCGAAAAACGTTGCCAAGGTGACCAGCCAGGTAGGTGTTTTGTGAGCAGCCGTCCTTCTCTTCCTCTGCTGGCTCAGTCTTTCCCCGTATTTTGCCGGTGATGGTTCCTGTTGCGTCGCGCTCGGAGTGCTCTACTACGGCCGCCGGGATTCGACGATCTAAGAATTACGACGTGGTGCTTGTGTGTACGCTTGGATAAGTGTGGGCTGCTGCTTTTGCGTTTCGCTGCACCCATGAAGTCTGGAGCAAGTCTTCACACGTCACCACGCCGCCCTGTATAACTCTAGCTTCAAAATAGTCCCGAACAACACACGACAGCAACAGTTGGGAAGGCCAATATGACAGCCGAGAAGACAACAGGCCTATGGTATATACTTCAGTCCGACTCGGGGCAGAATACAGCGCTGGATTCCAAAGCAAGTAGGTTATCATCCTTTACTCTACTCTACTTGACGCGTGTGCGATACTGATCGCGCTTGCCGGCAAGGGGCTCAGTCGTGTTGTTTATCGCCCTCATGAAATACATCGTGAAGGTCAGCTTCGGCGTCTTCAGTTCGCCTGTGCTTTGCGACCACCTGGAAATTGGCTGCCTTTGCCGTCGGCCTCCCGTACGCTCACTCATAGAGTGCACGCCTGTCTTCGCCACCACGATGAGCTCCAGGCTGACGATATTGGGTTGAGACTTTGTCGTTGCGTTGGGAGTCGTCGAAAACACGTTGCGGGTTCTCGTAAAGAGCTTGGTTGTATGTCGCGCGCTGTAAGTGCACCAGCACGGGCTGGCGGGGCTATCGCTAGCGTCGGAATTCACTGAAAATTGGTCGCCATGACAGTTGGCTTTCCCGTCAGTTGGCCGCAAGCAGCTCGGCACCGTCCATTGGCCGCGGCAGCGGACTCGCGTTTGTGCGCTGCAGTCACTCAAGTTTGTGGAAGAGGGCCAAATTACCGCCAATTTATTCAGCGCTAGCTCCAAACCAGCTTGACGCTGTTCGTGGTGGCGGCCAAGCGTACGTTCGCTCTCCTGTTAGAAGTTTGCTGGCGGCAGACACTCCGCGTGCAGCGCCGTGTTTGGTCCCGCGTTCGCTTTCTCGAGCTGAACGACGTCGCTCGCTTAGGACTCACCGGCTTGTTGGCGCATGGTGATTCGTTGAGTGGTAGCTGTCGTTGCCGCTCCTAAGCTGTTGCGCTACGGGGATCGAAATGAGTCTTTGACGATGTGTGACATGACGGTGAAGCTATTAGCATGTCATATCTCACGTATGTTTTCATTTCACCTTGCACGTATTTCTCCTATAGATTAGTATTCATCCTCTGTCACGCGTGACTCAGTATTTTACATATTGTACAGCCGTGGGCACACACCCTGCTGAAAACTGTGTGCGCTGGCGTCTGCGATGCCTGTCATACATCTTTTTCGTCAGAACAGCTTCAGAAGGACTGTGCGAGATATGAAGGTAAAGTTATTTGTGTGTCATGTTTTAACGCTTGTTTTTATATTAACGTGCACGTACTTTTGATATGCGTGCATCTTAATCTTTTGTCACGTGTGTCCCTACATTATTTTCCCTATATTATTGTACGTACAGCCGTGGGAACATAACAGGCGGAAGGCTAAGTACGCTGGCGTCTGCAATGCCTGTCATCTATCGCTTCCGTTGGAGAAGCTCCCCAAGAAGTGAACAAGATTTGACAACGAGACTTGACTTGAACACTTCACCATGAATTCACCTAAAAGAATGGAGAAACTTTATGTGTATGTAGAAAAATAAAAGATTTCCATGTCTCACTTTTGTCTTTCGTTGTTGCCGTGATTGCGAAAGCAGTTACACATAGGTGGCTAACTACTTTTTCGCGTATTCTTTTCTGCGCAATTTGTTGTTGACTGCGCAGAGAAACAAGCGAAAAAAGTATTAGGCCTGGCGGAAAATAAACAATAAACCATGTCTGATTTGGGGACAAAAAATTCATCCTATTGTAGTATTTGACTAGATCAACCGTTCGTTGATTGATATCTGGGGCTTAACGTCCCAAAACCACCATATGATGATGAGAGATGCCGTAGTGGAGGGCTCCGGAAATTTCGACCACCTAGGGTTCTTTAACGTGCACCATAATCTGAGCACACGGGATCAACCGTTCGTCCGGAAAGGTGCAACTGTGAGGACTAACGATTGCCCGGTAAGGTGTAAATGTGGCGATTAACAGTTGCTCTATAAGGTGCAAATGTGATGACTAAATGTCAGTCTTCTGAGCTGAATAGTGGGACTAACGGTAATTCCCTAAGGTGTATATGAGAGGACTTAATGTTAGTCCCTTGAGCTCGTCTGAGGGGACTATCTGATTGACCTAGTGCCATTAGTCCTTAAAGGGATTATTGGTTCTGGCAGCCCCATTAGTCCCCAAAAGGACGAACTACACACCCTTTAGCTTTAGAGTGTAGTTGCCGATTGGATTGTTTACGCCAGTTTAATTACAGACAGCCTGCTGCAACTCATGCAGAGCGGAACTGTACGTTTTTTCACCGGTGCCCGCTCCGATATGCTGCAATCTTTGACCAACTAGCTCACATGTACACCAAGAAACAAAAAATGCCACCTTAACAGAAATATTCTAAATGTAACAAAGAAACGCAAGCACACGCGAAACTACGCTTATCATGCCCTGCATCTTTTTATTTTGGTGAAACTCTGAGCTCACTGACAGTCATTGTGAATGCTCTCTGCGTATACCTTTCTCTCTGCATCCTATACTATATGTGGCTCTACACAGAGCTGTCATGACCCGGTGTTACAGTAGTTTAGATAAATTTAGATGATGTTAGAAGGCAGGCACGACTCGTTTCAGTGTGCTACCTGGCAAGCAAGGGCTTTCTCTGCGAAAGTGTGTCTGCATTGGAGAAACAAGGGTTTGTTGCCACATTCGAAAAGAGTGTGAGGGAGAGAAAACCAGGAAACAAGGAGAGTGAGAGGGGAAGCAGGGTTTTGCTACTTTACTAAATTTATGGATTTTTAGAATGAGGTTATCTACACAAAACTACGATACCTCAGTTCGGCAGCTCCCAACGGAAGAGAAACATTCCAAGAAAGTCCATGTCAATATGATGAAACGGTCACCGAGAAGTCTGGGTCAACTGATGAAAGCATTTTAGTCTTGTGGGCGATGCCTTGCGTACCCGAGTTCCCACAGGTCTGTACATAGTGAGCGACATCGGCAATGTAAGGCCATTGGTACTTTCCCTCTAATTTAGGGGGCGAGCGCCAAAAGCCAAGCTGTCCTGCCTCCGAATAAACATTCAGGGTATAATGAATTTCTGGTCGCAAGCCCAAAAACACAACAAGACGGTTTTGTGCTTGACGCACCGGAAAGTTCTCTTGGAAAACACTGCTTAAAAAAACAATGCCATCGCCCACTATATACTTCGGCACAACAGTGGTCCTGCTTTTGAAGCAATCCTGCGGAGTCTAAGTTCCGGGTCGGCTCACTATCGTTCAGCGAAGCAATCGGCACTTATTGTTCTGAAAAAAGCAGTCTTGTTCCTGATCGGCCATCATGCGATGTCACCTGAAAGATGATCCAGTTGACAAATGGGTTGCATAGACAGATGGGCAAAATATAAATTTATGCCACATGATGGCAACATATTCCCTTTTTATTATTAAAACCGTTTGTTTAGGCCTTTGATATCAAGCGGCTAAAATGAATGATAGCCTTTCCTTATCCTTCAGTCTTTTCCCGAAAGATGGTGTTCAGTCTTATGGTGCTTGAATCGGTGTGATTTTTCATATCACCGTACTCGTCAAAGTGTCAAAATAAGCAACTTTCTGAGGTGTCTGCCGGCGTCTTTGATCTCTAGAAATACCTCAAGAATCACTGGTTCCACTTCAATTCGACATCGCTCTTGTGACGCAAGTTAATGGTTTCGCAATCCGGGAATGTTTTTTGACAAAGCTTCTGTAAGAGGCGGAGCAGTCGATGAATTGACTTATGGCCTTATTTGTCGGTGGCTGGAAGGCAGTGATGACAGATGTTTTGCATCGCCCAAGCCGAGCTACAGGTTTTTCAATTAAGAGGCCCAAGAACTGGAGCCTCTCGTACTCAAAGCGGCCCAAATTTTTTCAGAGTGCGTCAGCAGGTTTTGATTGCCTGAAGTACAGCTTCTAGGCACAGGTGGCGTTCGTCGAAATCAGAGGCACACATAAAAATGTCGTACAGGTACATGAAGCAAGTCTACTCTTTTCAACGTGGAATTACTGTATCTATGACCCGTCGGAAAGCTACAGGAACCAGCGAAGTCCAAAGTGCCTCTTCTTGAACTAAAACAGCTCATGTGGTGCTAAAGAGGCAGTTTTTCTGAATCTTTTACGTCGAGCTCCATTTCTCCGTAGCTGATCTGGAGGTCTATTGATGAAAATCACCTTGCGTTGTGTTATTGCGCCATAACTTCATCTATCTGGAGCAGATAATACACATCTTGTTTGTGAATTCGTTCAGGCAATGATAATCAACGCAAAAATGTAGTCTCTTTTTCACGAGCCCATGAGAGAGGCCCCTGGACGCTTGGATGACGTCATCAGGTAGCATTTCGACGGCTTAATTTTTTACAGCTTTACCTTGTAGTGTCGAAAATCTTGATGGGCGTTGAAGCTTTGGTCTATAGCGATGCTTAGTTATTGGAGTCTGTCAGATATTTAGGTGACTAAGAAGCAGTACTTTCAATGCCGGAGCAGGGCTTTGAGCGGTTCTTGTCTCAGCTTCGCAAGGCACTGATTTGAATTAAATTATGGCTGGGGACCATGATTGATCAGGCAAGTTTCAGCTGAACAAAGAGGTCAATCAGAGTGTGGGCGTACATGAAATTATACATGTAGGTGACCATGTAGGAGATCCCTATTTTCTTGGCGGAAGTTCGTCAGCAGTACTTTCGCTTCTCTATTGCGCAACTCGGCTACGCCTCTTGCGACGTCGATAGGACGGCTCAGACGGAAGTGTTGATCGTTCTTGATGACGCCTTAAACGTGTGTGGGTTCTTCGGTGCCGACAGAAATGGCGGAAACGAGATGAAAAATAACGTGCTCTTTTGTCAAACTCAGGTCAAAGTAGTCAACTTTTATACCCAATTAAACGGCACTGTTTGCGACAATCGTTATCGTTTGGGATCATAGGTTGAAAGACGTCACCGTGCTTATTTCATAACTCCATGTCTAAATTGATGTGCCTCCAATGCTACAGACGACAGAGATCACCCAAAAAGTTTGGCTGTCAAGCCTTACTGTCCCCGCACAGACACCAGTGAGCATTATTAGATCGGCTCAAGTACTCCATACATCGGGTCTCAACCCAGCAGTATTTACTTTCATCAGCTGGGTGGCTATCAGTGCACTGACGGCTTAATAGCCAGTACGAGTGTCGATGAGAGTGATGGCACTGTGGACATCGACGAAAACGTCCGGGTCACTAATTAATCATCAGGTGTTGTGGTTGGGTCGCAGCCACATGAGTGTTTTCTGCTCCTTTCAAGTGGTGGGGTCAAGCCTCTTTACAGTAGCAAAGGTTCATCACACAGGCCACATTTGGCTTGCGTGTATTCTTCAGACTTTTAGGGGCGAAGCTTCATAAGGGTTGGGCTGAGCGTCCCGTCGTAATTGTATGTAGCCACCTTTCGTTGGTTCTTAAACCGGCGATAGAGGGCTGTACTTGTACATGTAAAAATGCATACACGCTGAAAAATTCAAGTGGAACGATACTAGAGGACGTTACTTGTAGTATGATAATTAATAAAAATCACAGCATATTCATGGAGTGAATGGCGATGAGTAAGGCGAAACGTCCGTCAGTCAGTCTGTGCTTTCGCCCGTTCATTCGTTGTTGCTTCCGTCCATACGTGCTTCCATGCGTCCATCCGTGCATCGATCTGTCCGTCCGTGTGCCCACCTGTTCATCCGTGTGTTGGTCCATCCATCCATACGTCACTTCATTCGTGCATCCATCTATGCGTTCGTCCATTCATCCTCTCGGCGTCCATACGTGCGTCCATCTGTGCGTCCACTCATCCGCCTGTTCGTTCGTCCATGCGTCCGTCCGTGCATTCATTCATTCATCTGTGCGTCCGTCCATCAGTTCATCCATGTGTTTTTCCATGTGTCCGTCCGCCCGTGCATCCATCCGTGCGTTCATCCCTGCGTTCGCCCATGCTTCTATCCGCCCGAGCATCGACCCATGCATTCATCCGTGTTTCCATCCGCGCGTCCGTCCATGCGTCCTTCTGTGCTTCCTTCTGTCCGTCCGTGCGTATGTGTATTCATTCGTCCTTCCATGCGTTCGTCCTTTCGTCAGTTCATTCAGCCATGCGTCTGCTTCGCCCCACTCGTCATCATTCACCTCGTGTATATGCTGTGACTTTTTTTCAGACCACATAGTTAGCGGCTGAGGTTGTAAAGTAGTTATCCGCACGGCAACCGCACCTCCATTGGTTGCTGCTCTTATTTTTATGGGCGAAGCTCCTTAATACTTCATGATTTCCACTGTTGATTGATTGATACGGGGGTTTAACATCCCAAAACCACCATATGATTATAAGAGACGCCCTAGTGGAGGGCTCCGGAAATTTCGACCACCTGGGGTTCTTTAACGTGCATCCAAATCTGAGCACATGGGCCTACAACATTTTCGCCTCCACCGGAAATGCAGCCGCCGCAGCCAAGAATCCAACCCGCGACCTGCGGGTCAGCAGCCGAGTACCTTAGCCACTAGACCACCACGGCGGGGCACGATGTCCGCTGTCTCCCGTCTGTCCGTAACACGTCTTCATCTGTCTGATATTTATGAACCATTTTCCATGTAACCATCAACTTATGAGCAACAAAGGGCGTTAATGGTAACAGTTTTGCATGTAACCTTTAACTTATAAGCAACAGAGGGTGCTGTGGTTATTTGTAGATGTGATGGCGCGGCTGTCAATGGTATATATATATATATATATATATATATATATATATGTATATATATATATATATATATATATATATATATATATATATATATATATATATATATATATATATATATATATATATATATATATATATATATATATATATATATATATATATATATATATATATATATTTAACCACGTTCCATACACCACGTAATCTTCTCTAATATGGTCGAAGACGAACGCAGGAAAGTGTAACGTGCTGAATATCAGCGTCGCCGTCGACGGGAAGCTACCGCGGAGACAAAAGAGAAGGAAGCGGATGCAAAGCGGCGACGGCGACAACAAAGTTTTACACTACAGTCTAGCGCTAAGGAAGCAAAGGCTAAGCGGTAAAAACGCCAAGATGACGCGCAGTTTAGACAACTTGAAGCGGATGCGAGGCGGCAATACCGACAAGAAAATTCTCCACCAGAGGCAATAGCTAATGAAGCTGTGATTATTAAGTCAAAATGTAACCCGGAACTCGGAACCTCATATCAGCCATAAAGAAAATCACCGCTATATCACAATCGGTCTCAGCGCTATCTCATTAAATAAAAAATATATAGGTATCGCAACCACAATCAGTCTGAGTGCTATCTCAACTTTAATCACAATAATCACCTCCGAAAGCTTCTCCCCATAATTATCTCCAAGCAGCTTGAAATGCAGTGATTTTTTAAAATATAAGTTCGCAGAATGGCTCGAGTAAGGGCGTGTACTCTTGGCACTGTGATTATGTGTAGTAGCCCGGCTAAGGCAATTCACGTCGTCATCTATGTGTACCAGTGCCCCTTTGAGTTGTTGAAATCTCTGTGCGGTCTTTCATCCCGCTGTGGACTCAGTGCATTGGTATCGACCCACGAAATGTCGTTGTACTGGACGGCAAAGCTGGTAGGTGTGGCCAGCTTCTCGACAGTGGTAGTAGAGTGGATGGTGGTTGGGGACACGCCAAACTTCGATCTTATGAATGAAGCTCCTGAAGCCATGGGTCTTGCATTCCCGATGTATTTAGT
This sequence comes from Rhipicephalus microplus, assembly GCF_013339725.1. NCBI lineage: Eukaryota > Metazoa > Arthropoda > Arachnida > Ixodida > Ixodidae > Rhipicephalus > Rhipicephalus microplus. Next base: position 189,163,549 of record NC_051167.1, read on the forward strand.
AAGAGTAGTAGTAGGTAGCCACCTCTCGTTCAGTTCTTGAAATGTCCGCTGAATTACAGTACTTGTATATGATCAGTATATGATGAAAAGATACTAGATGGTGGTATTGGAGTGTGCACTAGATGAACCGACGGACAGTAGGACAGACATACAGCAGATGTACATACAGACAGACGGACGGAGAGATGGAAGTATGGGCGATTCAAGGTACTTTTTTGATATGCTGTGATTTTTCGAAGCGTACCGCTGGCCGATAGATGAGCGGCATAAGGTGGGTGTGCAGGGGAGGAACTGTTGTGGTGTAGTATCTTGACGTCGACGGTAGGGGGAAACGTTGCGCCGAACTGCGGGAACAAGGATCAGCCCCGCCGCAGTGGTCTAGAGGTAAATGTACTCGGCTGCTGACCCGCAGGTCGCGGGATGGAGTCCCCGCTGCAGCGGCTGCATTTTCGATGGAGGCGGAAATGCTGTAGACCCATGTGCTCAGATTTGGGTGCTCTATAAAAACCTCTGGTGGTCAAAATCTCCGAAGCCTTCCACTATGGCCTCTCTCATAATCATATGGTAGTTTTCGGATAATAAATCCTACATATAAATCAATCAAGGAGCTTAGCTCATGGCTTCCGGATGATGCTGTGGTGGTCTGAGATTCTTTACGACGGCTGGACTTACTCGTGAACAATATCGATGATCAAAGCCACTTGAGGAGCTCATGGTGGTCACGTGGCACAATTCGCAGACTTATTGTAGAGGTCATCCGAGACGAATTTTCGAATTGCTGTGACTGGTGGCGAGGAACAACGATGGTATAGCCCGTTACGCATATCTAGTGTTTTTTTCACTGTCGTTCCTATTGTGATGAATTACATGACACTATTAAGTGGGTTCCGAACCAGACTCGCGAAGTGCTCCTGCTCGACTCCTTGCCTCTGGACGCGAAGTTTACTCTCCTAGGGAATGGCATCGTCAGCAAGGTGGAAGAGTAGCGTCATTTCATCTGAAAAAATGGTTACCGTTTTGTTGAAAACGGGCACCTATGTTTGCATATAGGCCTTGGCCCTTACCTTTCGGGCGGTGCTCATGACCAGGTTCAAAAAAGCGCTGCGAACGATGTTACAGCTTCAAAGTGTTTCAAAACTTGGTCCTATTATCAAACCATGTTCTTGCTGTGCCCTAAAGGTAAAGTGCAGTTGACGTAGCTTTCGCCCTCAGTTCCAGTTGTTAAATGTTAAGACACATTTAAACATCTTAAGTCACGTGTCGGTGACAGCAGGGGATACTACGGCCGCCATTGTGCATCATAAAGTCGATGCCATGGTCCTGGGCTGCCTGGTTTCTGGAAGCAACCCAACCACATGGTCATATCTCTTCTACATACATCTAGATTGAAGACTCGGTTGGTGGTTAGCGTCTGCTATGCACGACTCAAATTTGCATCACCGCTACGCGAGGGGGCTTGGGTAATTAGCGAAGCAGCATCTTCCCCATATGACAAGTTGACACACACGAGCAATGCGTGTGCGTATGTGTCAAAAAACATACGAGCAATGCATGTGGTATGTTGGTGGCATTGCGAACAGTCAGCAGCCGTCGAGGAATATGCCAAGGGATGAAGCGTGTTGGCTTTAATGCATGTGCCATGGAACAATCCAAGTGTTAACGATAGCGGCCGCTTATGGTCCAGAACAAGCACCAATGTTCGCGACGCGTGCGCAATCGCAGTCGATGGTTAAAAATTTTCTGAATGGTTCTTAGTCAGTCAGACGTTGCTCGCGCAAGGCAGAACTTTCGTGGGTCGTGGGGCAGTAACATACTAATAGATGAAATAACCACGCGTGGCAGTAATGTATTTTCTTTAGACATTGTTTTTTTGCGTCATTTCTCTGCTACCCATGCCTTGCTCTTTCTTGGCAACGAAAAATGTTTGTGGCTTGCAGGTGATGTCTTCTGCTTCCTTTAAAAAACGTGAAGCTCTGAAGAGCGCGTGCCTATCACTCTGCAGGGAGGAGTGCCTGGAGCACTAGACCAATACATGGGTGTGCCGACGTAAGGGGTAAATATTTTACTGATATTTGTTCGTGGTGCTTTATTTATGAAGAGGCGGCACTTATGAGTCTAGAAGTATGTTCTTATCTGGGCTGCTCTCCATCCCTTTGCGATAAAAAAATTCCCCAGCTACATTAAATGCGCAGTCTCAGGTGACCACTGGCATTAACCACAAATCCCATAGAGTTAACCATCGCCTATGCGCGTTTGCGGTGATGGCCTGATTGTGTATATGTCTATGCCCATAAAAAAGGGCTTCATTAGTGGATGCGTGCAAGCTTTTTAGCCTAATAATGTTCTCAGTGAAAATTCTTCAGGGTGTACATTCTTCGAGTTTCTCAACATGTTACCAAAATTCAGAAACCCAATTATTCACTCTCTAATTAGGCGTTGTGCATACCTCCGGTAGGATCACTGGTATTATAGTGGTCACCTTCAATAAATCTGTCTCTGTAAAGAAATTTAAAATGAAAAGTTTCAGTTTGAAGCAATTTACTTCTATATTGTGCATGCCTTTTGAAACGCACAATGAGGATATCCCAGTGATTGAGATCATTATTACATGAGTGTCTATAGTGCAGTGAAAATCTGGTACACTACGTGCTAGAGCGTAGCATAGGAGCGCTCGCTGTATGCCGAAATTAGGCTTTTGAGTTGCGTTTTGGAGTTTGAATGATGCTAAAACTATGCGAGAACGTGAAATGCAATTTCATGTTGGTGGTTCCTCGCTAACAAATAATACTTACGGAGGTTATTATTCCTGATCAGAACGCCTTGGAACATTTTAGCACTAGCGCTGGTGAGTGCAATGAAGGTACACAAAATCTCTTTCAATATAGCGATAAGAACCCATTTTGCCCGCTTCAGCACAGGCCTTGACAAGATAATGCGATTATTTGATTTCAACGGAGCTTCAGGTTACTCGGCGTGGTGAACGTAATCATTGTCGCTGCAAACGCTTTTTGATCCCCTCAACTGTCCGAAAAGGTATTGCTGATATTTGCTTGCTGGCTGTTAAACCCCATTCTCAACTTTCATTTTGGACGATTGAGAAAGTTAGCTTTTTTAAAAAAACACCAGGCCTGCGCGGAAGGCGCAGCACAGTCACACCAAAAGCTAAAAGAGCGGCCTATCAGAGCCCTTTCTAAACCCTAATCGGGTAATTGCTGCAAACACACTTGCTAAATACCTTTTACTGAATAATAGATAAATATTGCTGGGTAGTATACTGGCATTCGCTATACCATTGTTCGTCATTTTTTTGAGAAGCATTCTATACACTTAACACTTGCAAGGAACTTTGTGCCACTTGTACGTGTAGCGGCTGACGACAATAAAGAATTATGCCTGAAGTGGGCATGCAGCACAGTTATTAGGTGACCAAAAAAAAAAGCTTGTGTAATGTGTTGGAGCATTGTACGACCCATTCGTTACGCTATTCGCATTGTGTGACGTCTTGTTGTTTCTTTGCTTTTCTAAAATGCTCTAACTCGTCATAATGCAATTTCATTCCCAATATCCAGCCTGCTTAGGGAAAGTTAGGCTCAGTGGTAGAATACAGGGCTGGTACGCAGCGGACTCTGATTCAAGTCTCACTAGGTCCTAGGTACTAGTCTTTTTTTTTTCTTATTTCGAAATGGTGGTTACGGACACTGGAGGCGGCGGACAACTACGGCTCTGCTCGTGACCAAAGTTTTGATCTTATCACAGCGTTTGCTTTAAATGTGCTACACAAACCCTTCCTTTTCTATTGTAACGTATTTCGAAAAGATGTAATCGTTTTGACAAAGATAACATCGCTAAAGAAACTCTGCACCGCATCATTTCATTTTGAAACCTTCCAGAGCTCCTCTCCACTCTTTTGGCATAAAAATCTGTGTATCTCAATAGTACCAGTATTTCGCCTCTTGTTTTCCATTTCTTCGTTCCCACTCATGCGTTCTCTACCACTATTCAGTACGGAAAGGAGTGACTCAAGGCTCTGTAATATTCTAATTTTAACACCGTGCGTGGGCACCAGCACTCGTTCCGTCGTGTCAAAGTCGCGACGCAGCAACAACAGCCAAATCACGGTATGTCCAGTAACTAGCAGAGCGGATTTTATTTTGCCGAAGTTTATAGGGTCGACGAGAAAAGTTACTCGGCATAGAGGAGTTGGCCGCACGCTACGTAAAAATCAGCAGCAACTTTTCGGATCCGAGGGATGCCCGAGCTCGTGAGCGGTCGTCGGCCGGGGCGGTGGTCAGCCACCACCGAACGAGAGCTGTGCTTAGCAAAAGCGGGGTCACCGTGATGCACGTGGACGCTATGCTTCAGTATATCAGCCCTTTCAGAGTGAGCAAAGAGTACATTTTAACGCTGTCAAGTACGCAGGTCTAGCCTCGATGAAAATAATTGTTCTTTTCAGAATGTTGGCTGCAGCAGCATTTATAGGCCGATAATTTCAATGTTCTCTTCTTTGTTTTTGGACAGTAAACGGTCGACGCACTAAAAACCACGTTCAATAAATTCAACGGGAGCCCAGTGGTACAGTGACGTGCTGCCATTTGCCGTTGACGTTGAGTGTAAGATTAAAGCACTACAACCCCACTAGCCTTTGTTCTCTAGAGAGAGAGAAAAGCGTTACGAGACCTCAAGAGCCGATTTTGAAATGCACCAACTTGTCTTTCTTTGGAATTTATTGGAGCGCTCGGGCTTCCAAAGACAAGAGTGCATGTCAGTCAAAAATTGTTGGCACTAGGACAGACAGAACTAGGTGGTGATGCGCCTATGGTGCTTGAAAGACCCGAAGTTCTAGTTTGAGCCAACTGTGCCTCCACCAAAGAAGGTTTCGTTGTTCAGAGGTGTTTAGCGTGGTGTTACGGATGAATTGCACCCAGATTGTGTCTTTGAGCGCACTGATATTATTTTCAGTACGGAGACCAGACCACGAAAGTTGCGGGATATAATAGCGAAGCATTTTTTTGCGTACTGCACCAACTTTTGGTATCTATCTATCTATCTATCTATCTATCTATCTATCTATCTATCTATCTATCTATCTATCTATCTATCTATCTATCTATCTATCTATCTATCTATCTATCTATCTATCTATCTATCTATCTATCTATCTATCTATCTATCTATCTGTTTGGCAACCTACGCCTCAGGGTGCTCTCATGATCACCTCCTCAACTTGGGGTACATAAGAATTAGTATTGGAGGGTAAGATAGTTTGGAATATATACATGTGGGCGGTATGTGCCGCTGTTTTACGGGTATGTGCCACAGGTGATACACCTTTTATATCAAAGCAAAAACGGTGTGAACACCCATGGCTGATTCTGGCTATCATAGGCACAGTTGACTGGACGAATAAAAAAATGGCCCCGTATCTGCATGTAATCTGCAAATGTCGTCGAAAGACGATATATTCTTGCGTGTGGAAAGAGCGAACAAAACATTTATTTGATGTTCTGCGCAAGAAAATCGGTGAATGGTATTCCAGAGGCGCTGCGTTAGAGTGCTTCGAGCGTGCAGCGGAGGCGCGCTCATGTCTCATGTCAAACGTGAGTTATGAGCGCTATCTGGCAGTTTCTTTTGGAAAACAAAGCGCGTGGCCGTGCGCGCCCTTCTCAGACGTGATAAGGTGTAGATAGCGAGGCGACGGGTAGGTGCGACCACCATCTCGTCTTAGCAAAACGTTGGAAAGACTTCCCGTTCCGTGCAAGCGTTGCATCGTAAGCGCAGCGTGACAAGCGCTACGGTCGTTAAAGTTACTTATGAAGGCGTTTTCTAGTAACAGATGCACATGCAGAATATATGCGTGTTGTTATAGTGCCCCAGACATGCACAATGATTGCTTTTTAATTGCTAATTGCACAAGCATGAACGCTCAACCTTGAGCAACATTGGTGGTGGCTGCGGATGGAGTCGGCCGTTTCAAGTACCCGATGCCCGTAAAACTGGACCAACACGCAAAAGTACAGACAGGCAGACCAAAATTTTTGCGTCGAAGGTCCCCAAGAAAGGCTACCATATTTAAAATATCTGTCAGCGCCTAAGCTTGTTGCAACCTTACCCTTCGGCGCTGTAGTGAATTATTCTACTACAGAGCCACACTAAAACTCGGATTTACCTTTCAAATTGACCCTAATGTTCGTGTAACGTCTATTGTGGTTGCAGTACTGGCTATCCAATTTTGAAACCCTACATATGTACTCCTATGATTAAGGAATCATGTGGGGTGAAAGTAATATGCAGGTATTGCCATCCGCTAAAGTTGATTTATGTAGTAGTGTTGATGGCTACAATCCTTGCAATTCTTGTGTTAATAATAGTGTGAGCGTAGTCACTGACTCTTCTTTATCAATTGGACGTGTCATCATCCTTTGTCTAATTTCGTCATCTGTAGATACCATCATCAGTGTCATCGCGTGCGTGCTAGCTTGAGCTCGTCTCAAATAAAGCTCTTCCTCATAAGTGGTGGACGACGCTTCTCGATCCCTAAGTCATCTCGCACGTTACCACTGGAGCTTTGCTTGGATCGTCGTGTACAATCACCTGCCATGGCAGTGCAAGACAATCCTTGTTCATGCAACACCGCCGGCCCAGTGCAGCCTCCACCGTCGACCCTGGCCACACACGGCCACCAGCGTGATCCACCAGTTTTCTCGGTTCTCAAAGGGATGACGTCAAAGAATGGCTACACACCTACCACAACGTCAGCGAGTCGAACAGGTGGGATACTCTACACAAATTACGTGCAGCCCCTTTTTACCTGACTGATGTCGCCAAAACGTTGTTTGGAACCACCTCCAAGATTTTCCCGACTGGGACACGTTCGCACGGCAGCTTCATAAGATTCTTGGTTTCGCCGGTGTTCGCGCTAAGACAATGAAGAAGCTTGCTGAACGCATTCGACTGGCGGGTGAATCATACACCTTGTACATTGGGGATGTTCCTGCTTTATGGAAGCGTGTGAACTCATCTATGCCCCAAAGTGACCAAATACGCCATATTATCAAAAGCATAAATACTATCGCATTCAACGCCCTTGCATTGCAAAATCCTACCACGACTCAAGATGTCATCACCATTTGCCAGAGACTAGACAAACTTCAGCTTTTTCGTTTCTTCCATAATGTCTCGGACATTCGTCTTCCTGTGGCCCTCCACATCCGTGCCTTGGTCCGCGACATCGTGAGGAGCTTCATGGGCGCTGCTCTTCTTGCGCCTCACCATAAACTTTAGCCTCAGCTCCAACCAACTTGCGGGACATCATTAGGCAAGAGATTGCATCTGCGTCATATCCACCTTGTTCCGCCGAATATAGACGTCGTCAGGTACCAACGTACGCCGAAGTTGCGGCGCTCTCAGCGCCCACCACTATCCCAGAGGCTACACCAGGTGGCCTTGTACCTGCGATGTCAGTGCCACCACCGAAGCGTCCTCAGCCGCATTACACTATGCCATGTCCTCCTCGCCCAATCTGTCATTATTGTGGCTATAGGGGTCACATATCTCGCTTTTGCCGAGGGCACCAACAGGACGAGCAACGTGTCTACGCTCCAGAAGAATGCGGATGCTTCAGTCCACTCATAAACTACCAGCGCACGCCCTAGTCTTTCTTTCCCCATTCGGACTCTCCTCCTTACAGTATGGGTGTACCTGTGAACTCCCGTGAGTCTCGCCACCGCTCACCATCTCACAATCACCGTTCCGTGTCGCCTCTGCGACCCGCCTCCAATGTTCTCAATGCCCACTGAGAAAACCCCCCAATGCAGTTTTAGGAGGGAAACTGCATACACCGGACAGCCAGCAATTCCTCCAGACAGACCGTCGAGCTTGTTAATAGTGTGAGTAAAAGGTATACGCGTCGAAGCTCTAGTGGACACCAGCGCTGCTATTTCTATTATTCGCTTTGACCTTTGCTCCCGTCTCCGCAAAGTCACAATGCCTTGCTCGAACCCGTCTCTCTGTGCTGCGATGAACGCCATTACCCGACCACAGTACTGTTCGTGTTTTAATAGACGGCATTCGTCATCACAATGCCGTTGCAGTTCTCCGTGAGTGCGCCTTTGAACTCATTTTGGGGTGGGATTTCCTGTCGTCTGCGTGTGCTTCTATATCTTGTCGTCAGCGCCTCATCCACCTCAATCCCACCGACTCTTCTGTATCGGAACACGAAGAGCAAACTTGCCACGTCACCACTTCAGATTAGGTTCTTTGGCCATGCCGAGAAGATGTAATTTACGTTAATTGTATCAACACTGTGAATAGCGACGTGCTTCTACTACCTTATGGTCACACGGTACATCGAGGCATTCCGATCATTCCAGGCCTTGTTCGTTTTTCTGAAGGGTCTGCTTTTATTACTGCGTTAAATCAGACCCCCGAACCCTGATTGTCGCCCTGTGGATCAACAGTCAGATACGCTATTGAGCCGCATCCCGTTGCAATTGTTGTCCTGCCAAGTCAAGAAGACCTACCAGAGCCAAGCTCGCCGCCACGGAACACTCCCACTTATCTATCGGTGACAATAAGCCCTGATCTGACAGCAGCCCAGAGTGAAGAATTGCTGAATTTATTGAACAGACATCTTTCTTTGTTTGACGTTCATTCTACTGTCCTTAATACGACAACTTCCTTGACTCACCGAATTCAGACTGATGGCTCCCGAATTATTCACCATCGCCCATACCGCATGTATCTTGCACAAAGGAAGATAATCGAGGAAAATGTCTTAGTAGTGGTCGATTGACATGTAAGCGGCTTGTGATCGGTGAGGGTATGAAACTGCTAACCTTCTAGGAAGTGTCGAAAGTGCTTGACAGCCAAATAGGCCACGAGGAGTTTGCGACCAAATGTGCTATAACAACGCTCGGTTTGTGAGAGCTTCCGTGAGAAGAAAGCGACCGGCTCCCAAACTCCGTCGACCAACTACTGCAAAGCTGCTCCTATGGTTACGTCCAAGGCGTCCACTGTGAGTGACGTGATGGCGTCGCTCTTTGTATGCGCGAGGAGCGTGGCGTTAGCCAGTGCTTCCTTGATGGAACTGAAAGCTGTCCCTGCATTGCGCGTCCAGAAGATGGAAGCGTTGGGCTTGGTTTGACTGGATAGAAGTGCGTGGAGTGGTTGCAAGATGGCAGTGCAATGAGGAATAAACCGACGGTAATACTTGGCAAGTTCGAGAAATTCACGTAACTTTTTCGTATTTGTTGGTCGTGGAAACTGCAATATAGCTTCAACACGCGTGGCTGGTGGAGAGATATCACGCGAATCTACGTGGTGGCCAGGAAAGTCCTGTGAGGAAACGCTGAACTCACTCTTTGGTCCGTTGACGACTATTCTATATTTGCGGAGTTGTGTGAAAACCTGACGCAGGTGAAGTTCGTGATCTTCTGCAGTGGTGCTGAAGACAAGGATGTCATCGATGTACACGAAGCAGAAGGTCAAACCACGAAGTACCTGGTCCACGAACCGTTGAAAGATCTGTGTGGTGTTTCGTAGACCGAAGGGCATACGCGTGTATTCAAATATGCCAAAAGGTGTTATTATGGCAGTCTTCGGTACGTCGGAAGGCTTGATAGGTATTTGGTGGTAGGCCTTTACTAAGTCGGTTTTGCTAAATACGGTGCAACCATGCAGCAACGCCGTGAAGTCCTGGGTGAGCGGTATCAGATAGCGGTCCGGTAACATCACTTCGTTGATGGCGCTGTAGTCACTACATGGTCTCAAGTCACCTGAGGGCTTGGGAACCATGTGTAGTGGTGACGGGAAGGCACCGGAAGAGGGGCGGACGTATTTGAGTTCAAGCATGGGCTGGAATTCTCGGCGTGCAATCTTGTAGCGGTGAGGAGCGAGACGGCGAGCAACTGGAAACACTGGTGCTCTTATTGTCACTATGTGATGAGTGACATTGTGGCGCATCGGGTCTTCAAGAGATGGAGCACGAAAGAGATCGGAAAACTCTTGAAGAAGCGTAGACCACAGCAAGGAGACTTTGGCTTGAGCTTGCATGAGACGCAAGCATGACAAATTTGATGTCGCGCCTTGAAGTGCGAGAAGGTTCTCAGAATACACGAGACGGCTATGTCGTAAGTCTACCACAAGCTCAAAATGCGAAATAAAATTCCCACCAATGATCGGTATACGCACGTCGGCGATTAAGAAGATCCACCGAAACGTGCGTCTCAGGCCTATGTCAAGCGTGACAGACCGCTGTCCGTAGGTCCGAATGGTTCAACCAATGACCGTGGTGACAGGCGGTGAAGTCTGGAGTGGTCGGCAGTTCCCCAACGTAGGAGGAACACACACTTTGGCACATGTGTCGATGAGGTAGTGGACTTTGGTGACATGGTCTATGACGTAGAATAGGCGGCTGTATGTCGGGCCTGAAACACTGGCCGCCGCCAGTGAGTGGCCCGTGCGTTTGCCGCAAACTGGCATGGCTGTTCGCTCTGACGAGCTCGACCTCCGTATCGGTAGTGGTACCAGCAGACGCTTAGAGGCAGACTTGGCGATTTTTCTCGCCTTTGGCGCCGTTGTCGTGACGTGTTGCGGTGATGGTCTACCTTCAGTGCGCTCAGTTCAGTGGCCAACTGATCCACCTTGCGGTTGAGCTCCTCGTTAGTTTGAAGAAGGTGGTCCAGGCGGTTGTCACGTACTGGTGCAGAGAAGGTAGATTCACGTGGGCTCTCAATGCGAGATATGAACGGCGCACCGATATCCATAATCTTGTCGGCCATCCGCGCCAGTGAGTTGAGGGTTTCTGTAGACGATACGCCTAAAATCATCCGCACCTGTGGTGGCAGTAGCTGTAAAAAATTTCGCGTAGAATGAATGCGTGCAATGCAGCAGTGTGGTCCCCAATCAGGTGTCGCATGCGACGCAGAAGCTTCGTAGGCGTTCGGTCCGTAGGCGCTCCGTAGGCATTCCGAAGTGAGTAGCTGCTGCAGCCTACGCAGTCCGACTCAGTTGTCCGGCGTATGAGCTTCTCTTTAAGGGTGTCGTAGGGATTGTCAGGAGGTGAAGAACGCAGAATTTATCTTATGATGGCGATGACAGCAGGCGGTGAAGCGCCGATGACGTAGTCCTACCTCGCTCTTTGCGACGTTACCCGGTGTCCTCGGAAGAGTGGCCTGACGCTCAGAAACCAGAGTTCACAGTCTGACTGCCAAAACTCCGGAAGCCTGAGAGCAGCGACGACAGGGTCAGCTACCGTGGGATTCGGCGTGGCGTCGCTGTTGGGTGTGGTGTCCATGGTCAGACGGAATGAAGGGGGCTGAAGAGGCAGAGTTGGCGGTGACGCTCGTTGCGTTGACGAAAAGACGAGTAATAGCGCGTTGCCGCTCGAAGTCCGGGTCACCACTTGTAGAAAGATGTGCGGAGTTTGGTTTTCCACATATTCTATTTTAGGGTCGAAGCTCCTTATGGCGTGGCTTGTGCGTCCCTCGTAGGACATAACCACCAGTGGCACATACCCGAAATAGGTATAACATTTGACCTCCAAGGTGGTGCCGGTGAGAGATTTCTTCTGTGCGTTGTTTAACAATAAAAAATAGTGCTCAATGTACATGCCAATGGCTGCTAATGGAGATTGAGAGACAGGATCATTCGGCTTTTAGTCAACGCGCACGCTGCGATCCCCATTAGCAGCCATTGGCATGTACATTGAGCACTATCTGACAAGAAAGGCTTGCTACATTATACTCGCTGGGTGTAACCTCCTTAGTTTTAGAAAGGTTTAGCGAGCGTTGAGCCGCAGGGCCATGAATACAATGAACTAGTATATACCGTGAATGAATTCGAGGTGGTTAAAGGGGAAAGCAGATACGAAGCGCAAGCCGTAAGAAATTAAAAGCTGAATCCTCCTGTCTCTCATTTCACATTAGCAGCCACTGGCATGTACATTGAGCACTATCTGACAGGAAAAGGTTGCTACGTTATACTCGCTGTGCGTAACCTCCTTGGTTTTAGAAAGGTTTAGCGAGCATTGGGCCGCAGGGCCATGAATACAATGAACTAGTATATACCATGAATGAATTCGAGGTGGTTAAAGGGGGAAGCAGATACGAAGCGCAAGCCGTAAGAAATTAAAAGCTGAATCCTCCTGTCTCTCATTTCACATTAGCAGCCACTGGCATGTACATTGAGCACTATCTGACAGGAAAAGGTTGCTACGTTATACTCGCTGTGCGTAACCTCCTTGGTTTTAGAAAGGTTTAGCGAGCATTGGGCCGCAGTGCCATGAATACAGTTAACTAGTATATACCATGAACTCAAGGTGGTTGAAGGTGGGAAGTAGACCCGAAGCGCAAGCCGCAAGAAAATGTGCGTGTGCCACCTCTCGTTTAGTCCTTGGAATGTCCACTGAATGGCGGTGCTTCTTTATGGGGAATATATGATAAAAAGATGCGAGATGGTGGGACTTGGAGTGTTGAATAGATGGACGAACGGACACATAGACAGATGCGTAGATGGACACATGAACGGACGCAGGGGCGGATGCATGAATGAACGCAGGGACGGGCGCACGAACAGACGCATGGACGGTCACGCAGACGGACGCATGGACGGACGAATGCTTCGCCCCACTCTCCATCATCCACTCCGTGGATATGCTGCCATTTTTGTCTCTATTCTGGCACAGACGTGCACAGACGCTGTCGTTCTTGCTGGTGTCTTCTTCTCTCGTGCTGCCTAGAACACGCGGAGCAGCTGTGGCGCAACTTCTTCGTCTTCTCTGAGACGCTTACGGCTTGCCATACACGCTTAGTATGCCCTTACGGTCCTCCGAACGCCCGACTTCATCGACATCTGCAACAATTCAAGCTTCACGATGGCGTTTTAGATCGCTATATTTACCACGGTGAAGGTAAGAAGTGGGTCCCCGTTATACTCGTTGTCTGTAACGTAAGGTTCTTGAGACTTTCCACGATGATCCTGCTGCTGGGCATCTTGGCTATCACAAAACGTTCGACAAAATACGCAGTCGGTTCACCTGGCCTGGCCTCTAATCCGCTATTGCCAACTGTGTTTCTTCGTGTGCATTATGTAAATGGCGCAAACGACCCACCACTGCTCCTTCTGGCTTTCTCCAACCTCTTCCTTGTTCATCTTTGTCAATCGAAGTCGTCGGAATAGACTTGTATGGCCATTTTCCCGTGACCTACAATGCTAATTGTTGGATTGTGACGACTGTTGACGACCTCACTCGTTACGCGGAAATAGCGTCGCTGCACGCTGGCACAGCCACTGAAGTAGCCGATTTTTTTCTGCGTAACATATTTTTACGCCATGAAGTTACACGTGTTCTGCTCAGCGACCGCGGCAAGGTCTTTCTTTCCTCTATTGTTGCTGAGGTTTTACGTGCCACCAACACCATCGACATGACAACTTCTACTTATCATCCAAAACAAATGGCTTGACGGAACGCTTTCATCGTACTCTCTTGAACATGATTGCCATGTACGTCAACCTTGACCACACGAACTGGGACGCCATTTTGCCATGCGTAAGGTTCGCCCACAATACGGCTACGCAACGCACCACCGGCTTTTCTCCCTATTTTCTGGTCCACGGCCGCTCTCCAAGTGTAACTCTGGACGTCTCCTTCATTTCGGCTCCTGCTACCTCAGCAGGCCCTTTATCCACACAAGTTTTGTCTCGCCTCGAGCACTGCCGTCATCTGGCCCGAATCAACACCGGCATCTCTCAGGAAGCTCGCGAATCGCGCTATGATGCAACTCATCATGCTGTCACCTTTTCTCCAGGAGGCGAAATTCTTTTTTGGACTTCCGTACGTGTGCCTAGCTTATGTGAAAAAATCCTCAGTCGTTTTAAAGGACCTTAAATGATCACTGAACAAACGTCCCCCGTTAAAACTGTATCTCACCACTTAACGCTCCCTCCGACCATCGTTGCCGTTGGACAGAAATTGTGCACGTTTATCGACTAAAGTTGTATACCCGACGCTATTCTGAATATTTTCTCTCGTGCGCCCAGGAAGCCCCTTCTAACGTGACGGGGAATTAGCGTGAGCGCAGTCACCGACTCATCTTTATCAATTGGACGTGTCATCATCATTTGTATAATATCCTCATCTGCAGATACCATCAGTGTCATCGCGTGTGTGTCAGCTTGAGCTCGTCTCGAATAAAGCTCTTCCTCAGAATATTCATGTGTTTGTTGTCATCGGTACGCAACTGTAAATAACTGGTAATATAAAACATAAGCAGCTGTTTAGCGTGTAGTATACGTAGCTGTTTACGTATAATAAACTACACTTCATCACACGTCCTTCAATAAAAAAAATCAAATTCACCTTCCATCCGTATGCTTCGCATAACATCGATTCCTAAGGTACGCCGTGTCTGCCGACTCTCCTGCGTACTGTTGACTACCATACTAACAACTGGGTTATACTAAAAAAGTAATGGGCGGGAATATTACGTACGTTGTGTCCCTTAAATATATGTGAAAGCGTCCATGTAAATTACCGTGAAGCTGCAACTGATAATCATGTCAGAAGCTGCATTCTTTCTGAACCTATGCGCTACTTGCAAACATTGCAGAGGATAGCTGACATGAATTAGGGGCACTTCTTTTTTCCTGGAGGAAGTCAAAAATACTGTAGATTGGACAAGTTGATATATTATACAATGTGAAGTATAGAGCGTTAAAAAACACATAAAAATATGGTTTTACTTACAAAACAAAAAGGTAATATGCATCATTAGGATTTGCACTTCTGTTCTTCCAATACTGTTCGACTTGCTTTAGCGTTTCGTTCTGGTCGATTTGATGAATGCTTTGGTTGTAAACAACCAGTTCTTTTTTCTGCAAAAAGTTGCACACAGTAGAAATATTTGTTTATTGTTGGTATTTCACAACACAACCTTGTGCTTTTGACAAATAGTGTCAATAACCAAATACCAACCTAAAGAGGTGTCCAGTGGTTTGTTAAAGCGGTGAAGCGGTATGAAGCGGTGTTGTCGCAATTATCAGAAATAAAATAGGCGGAACTGAAAACTGAATTTTCATCTTCAGAGCCCTTGATAAATGCCAACGTTGGTTCTTCTCTGATATTTTAGCACTAAGCGATGGCGCACAATAACTTGCATACATGTATATAGTGTTAAGGTGGGATGATTTCTTGTCGCTTAGTAAACTAAAGCATGACTCTGTTACATGGTCAGTGTCCCTAGCCCGGGAGACCGCATGACGATGCTTCATATCGCACCTGTCACATCAGAACCCGTGAGGAGCATTCAGTAAGGGTAGCCCATCTATGCCTCTCAGGAAAAGGCAGAAAAAAGGGGAGATTTTTCAACATACCCACATTGTTTGAAATGTTCCTTAGGTCTACCTACAAAACGTGCACTGGTGATTCGTGTGTCGATTAAATTATTTCGCACTTTTATGGCTCACTGTGTTACCAAGTGCCTGTCTGCAGGCACTTGGAAATTCAATCGTTCACTTTTACTTGCCCCACTGAAGAATCTCCGGCAAGCCAGTAGGTTTCGATATAATATGAAAGCGATGCTCAGAATTGCAACAACACTTTATGCTCATCCGAGTCACAAGAGCTGGGGTGAGGAACCCATTGGGTAAGTGCTCGGGCAGTTGCGTGAGTAATAAGTTTACAAGTCGATAATTCGTAAAGAATCAGTGATACATCCCTGTACGAGTAATTTTGCCTTGAGCCCAAATTATAAGTGTCGGTTTGTAGTAGTGATAGCCCGTCTAAGATATTAGCTGGTAAAAGTGTATATCTCTTTTGCCAAGTAACGAGCAATTGCTTTTCCAGAGCCAATGATTATGAGTATCAAATTGAAATAAGTGGCAGCCAGTGCTATCGCTGTTTTATGAGCTGGCTCTTGAGTTCGTGCTCGAAAAAAAAAAGCTCGCTGGCCTTTTTTGGCTGGTGAAATACGTCAGCCCTATAAATTCTCTCGGGCAACCACCTACCAGATTTGGCGCCGTGTTGTCTTCAAAGCAACCTATTTCACGCCTGTTGTACGCGCTGTTGTTTGTGTACTTTTGCTACTAGGGAGTACAGAGCAAATGAATCCAGAGTTTATAGAATATGCACCTGCCTGATCTGGTGTTCAGCGCGCTGAATGCTTAGGCGCTTCAGCAGGAAGCATGCGGGGGCCATCTGAACTAACCGCTCGTACAGATTCAGGAAGTAGGGAAATATCGGAATGAGTTGTGCGTGCCGAGGGTACTGAGCTTGCTGTTTGCTTTAGCTTCCTGTTTATCCAAAGTTCACTTAGTTGTGTTGAGGTTCATGGTGTTTGTCCTATCGTATTCTTGTTTATACGTGCGAGGGTATAACACCACGCCGAAGACTCGGCTAATCACTGAGACATGGGCAAGCTAGAGTGCGTCCCTGTCTGTTAAGTGCCTCGCTTGTAGAAAAGGTGGTGTATCATATGCTTTACCTGTTCAGCTACTTCTTGACTCTTGCAGTAGTGAACCGTGGTCTGAGTTTATGATGAATGAGCAGGCCTCGAATCTGAAGCTGATCCACTTCTTTCTTGAGCACGCGAGACAAAGGTGGATTGCTTGCTCATCGTTTGCCAACTTTAACATGCAAAAACTTCCGTTGAGGAAGAGCAGGCGGAATGTACAGTCTGAATTCACAGTCACTAGCGTACGCCTCTATTGCACATACGACCCGCTGAAGATGTGCGTTTTAGTGTGATTCTTGCTTCTGTAATGGAAGCAAATAAACTCCTAACTTCAAACTTCAAGTACCTTCTATCAGGGCCAACCAGCATGAGAAATGTATCCTAGATGTGCTGAACAGAAGTGGTGATAATACCGCCCCGTGAAGTGTACCGCGTGTTTCTGTTATGCAACGACCACGTACCCCGGCTGTAATTCTAACAAAAAAAAACTTCAAGTATTTCACATGCTATAAGGAAAATTTCGTAAATTCCTTGCTTTTGTTATTGGTATATTCTAAGGGCTAAAACTGCAAGATATATGACGCTTCCGAGTTATGTTCATTTTGCCGTGACTGTTGCATTCGATCATTCCGTTGATAGCAGCATGTTCGTCGAGTCATTTTATGTGGCGCTTCCTGCGAGCATTGTGAAAAATATAAGTTTGCTTTGTTTTTATATAAACTTCGACAGAACTATCGGACTGCGTTGGTGACTCCGTGTCTTCTTCGAGTTGATGTGATGAATTGCGGCATCGCAAGAGGCTAGCTTACAGATTTGTAGGGGGCGCCACACTCGTCTGCGGATTGATCGGTGGTGGTGTAGTTTGTAATTCTCTACCTAATGAAGTTACACACATTTTTCAACTGCTCTTGCAGTGATCGGTGCAAGCTAAATTTAAAACTTTTCTTGGACTGCGCTGACAGGTGTAATATGGACTCGCACGAGATTGTTTTCAATATAATTATTTTAGCTAGAACCAAGAAACATGTGCCCTCTCGTGTTAATGTGTCAGTTTGCGCTACATCACTATGTTCTGCGCGTTCCACGTAAGAATACTATTTTTAATTATAGACGCAGGGAATTCCAAAAGCTGTCGCAATTCTCCACTGGAGGACGGATTAGTGATGCGTCCCGAAGGAAATAAGTATCGCGTGAATTGTGCTGTGGGCTATATTGATAAAACAGCAGTTTTTTAAAGCCCGAAGAAATTGTGTAAGTTATACGCTGTCTTTTAATTGTGGAGCTATCTCAGCACTTAGTTAGTCAGGCACGCTTGGGGCATTGACAAAACTGCCATTATGACACATCTATGTGACCATGAATTATGTTTTATTAATATATTTTGTAGTTTTTTCGAAAGTTTGCATTCGCATATCTGACCTAGGGCTAAATTAACAGTGAAGAATGGCAACTGCTTGCGGCTGAGGTGACATTCAAACGCTGAAGAGCTTGATGAAGCGCCGTTAGTGCAAGTGCATCAAAGGTGACATCAATAAGCACTGGAAAGAGGTTCTTAGGCGTAATTAGGCGTGTGAAGAATATGTGCCTGCAGCGAGCAGCATCGCCAACACCCGTCTCTCTCGAGGTTTCTTTGTAAACAGCGGCGACTGAGCGCGGCGAACGGTTTGGTGATTTTTAACTGAGCGACTTTTTACTCTCCGCAGCTCTTCGTACCTTTACAGGTCAGTGATTGCTCACATGTTTTGACGGGATTTGAATGGCGTAGGCTGCCTTTCCCAGACGTTTCACCCCTGAAAAAGCCGAGTGTCGGGCCGGGAGCGCCTGTGCCCATTTGGAAAACCGGTGGGTGACCGGCGGTAACGAGGGTTTGAACCCACGACCTTCCGCAGCCGAAGCGGACACTCAACCACGAGGTCACGGCTGCGGTCACATTGCTTGCGGGGGAATGTCTCGGCCGCGTGCAGGATCTCGACCCTTCGTTTTTGTTTGATGTCCCGGACGACTACTGCGACCACTCAAAAGCACTGTCGGCACTCGGGGAGTCGTCCAATGATACGTTTTCCAGCGCCATCGCCGACACTCTCATTCCCACCGAACATGCCGACCTGCTGGATCTTCTGCATGAGTTCAGGAGTTCGTTCAATGTGTCGCAACCTCAACTGGGCCGCACATCACAAGTCAAACATCATGTTGACACCGGCCTACACCAGCCACTGCGTCAAAGACCATACCGTGTCTCCGCTGAAGAGCGCCGCGTCATCAACGATCAAGTCGAAGATATGCTTCGTAGAGACGTCATTCGACCATCTCACAGTCCCTGAGCGTCTCCCGTCGTCCTGGTGCGTAAGAAAGACGGATCTATCCGATTTTGCGTGAACTATCGTCGTTTGAATAAGATAACCCGCAAGGACGTCTATCCTTTGCCGCGCATTGATGACGCTATTGACACCCTTCACGGAGCGGAATTTTTCTCGTCGCTAGATTTGCGGTCTGGCTACTGGCAGGTCCCAATGGCAGAAGGCGATCGCCGAAAAATGGCATTTATTACACCAGACGGACTATATGAATTTAACGTCATGCCCTTTGGGCTTTGTAACGCGCCTGCCACGTTTGAACGTCTTATGGATAATACGCTACGTGGCCTCAAATGGAATATGTGCTTTTGTTACCTCGACGATGTCGTGGTTTTCTCACATGACTTTCCTACACACCTCCTTCGCCTCAGGCACGTTTTGAGTTGTCTGACCAACGCTGGTCTGCAGCTTAACCTGAAAAAAGGCCGCTTAGCTGCACGCGAGCTCGTCATCCTAGGCCACATTGTGTCCAAGCACGGCGTATTACCAGACCCAGCAAAACTTCGAGCAGTCGCAGAATTTTTCAAGCCGACGACCATGAAAGAACTTCGCAGTTTTGTAGGCCTATGCTCCTATTTCCGGCGCTTTGTTCGCAATTTCGCATCTATAATGTCACCGTTAACCCAGCTTCTTTGCGGTGACGTGAACCTCACCTCCTGGTCCCCTGCATGTGACGTTGCCTTCACTACTCTGCGCCGTCTGCTCACTTCCCCACCTATCCTTCGCCACTTTGACCCGACGGCTCCTACCGAAGTGCACACCGACGCCAGCGGCGTCGGGCTTGGCGCGGTCCTCGCTCAACGAAAGCCCGGCTATTCAGAATACGTTGTAGCCTACGCTAGCCGCACTCTGACGAAAGCCGAAACTAATTACAGCGTGACAGAAAAAGAGTGTTTGGCTCTGGTGCGGGCGCTTGGAAAGTTCCGGCCGTACTTATACGGCCGCCCGTTCGATCTAGTAACTGATCACCACGCGCTTTGCTGGCTCTCCACGTTGAAATACTCTTCTGGCCGCCTTGCGCGATGGGCACTTCGCATCCAGGAGTACGACATTCGCGTCGTATACCGCTGCGGACGCCAACACTCTGACGCTGATGCCCTGTCCCGCTCACCTTTACCACCAGATCAGACGTGCGGAAACACTTGCCTCCAGACCTTGTCATCGCTAAATCTCGACTCGATTGCCACCGAACAACGTCGTGACCCGTGGATCGCCTCTCTTATCGAATATTTACCTGGCACGCCCAACCTTCCAGTGTCTCGATCCCTCCAACGTCAAGCTTTCCATTTCGCCATACGCGATCAACTTCTTCATCGACGCAACTACGCTCCCGATGGCCGCCGGTGGTTGCTGGTCATTCCACGCACTTTACGATCGCAAGTATGCGCCTCCCTTCACGACGATCCGCAATGTGACCCCGCCGGAGTGTTCAAAACATATGAACGCCTTCGCCATCGCTATTACTGGCGCGGCATGTACAATTTTGTACGTAAATTCGTGCAGTGTTGTCCCGACTGCCAGCGACGTAAATCAACACTGCCACGTGCGACTGGCGCATTGCAGCCACTTCCATGCCCTGCCAAGCCATTTGATCGCGTCGGCGTTGACCTCTACGGTCCCCTTCCATTTACACCAGATGGTAATCGGTGGATTATAGTGGCGGTTGATCACCTGACACGCTACGCCGAAACAGCCGCTTTGCCGAGCGCTACAGCTCAGGATGTCGCCTCTTTCATTCTGCAACGCTTTATCCTTCGACATGGTGCACCTCGAGAGCTCCTTCAGTGACAGAGGCCGCACTTTCCTTTCCGAGGTCGTCGAAACTCTGCTTTCGGAATGCCACGTCATTCATCGGAAAACGACAGCATACCACCCGGAGACTAACGGACTAACGGAATGGTTCAACCGCACGCTAGGTGATATGCTCTCAATGTACGTGGCATCTGATCATACCAACTGGGACCGTGTTCTCCCATACGTCACGTTCGCATATAAAACCGCAATACAAACCACCACGGGATTCTCACCTTTCTTTCTTCTTTACGGACGTGAGCCTCCCCATACAATTGATACCCTACTTCCTTACCGTCCTGATGCTTTCGAGTGTCCACCTATCTCCGATGCTGCTAGACAAGCCGAAGAGTGCCGCCAGCTCGCCCGTGCCTTCATCTCGGAAGAGCAACAACGCCAGAAAGAAACGCGTAGCACCTCTCTTCCGGATACCAGCTATGCTCCAGGGTCTCTTGTGTGGCTTGCCATCCCATACCAAACACCGGGACTCTCCTCAAAACTTGTCCCCCGGTACGAGGGGCCTTACACCGTTTTGGAGAAAACCTCTCCGGTTAATTTCCTAATAGAAGCAGTTTCCCGATCGAACGACATGCGCCGGCGTGCACGTGACATCGTCCATGTTTCCCGACTGAAACCTTATCATGAGTCTTTGCCTGAAACTTCTTAAGTCCCCAGGATGGCTCCTTTTTTAGCCGGGGCGATTGTGAAGAAGAAGATGTGCCTGCAGCGAGCAGCATCGCCAACGCCCGGCTCTCTCGGCTCGTGCTTCGGTTCGTTGCTGTGCTGATCGCTGGACGGTTCTTCACGCTGTCTCGTCGTTGTCTTTAACGGCTAATAAATCTCCTCACAGACGGATTATTTGCGATAAACATCAGAAAAAAAATCAGAAAGAAATTCTGAGTGATTCACTACCGGCATGCACATTTCCTTTTTGATAACGCAACTTTTGCGCTTTCTGAAAAAAAAAATTAAAACCGAGCTGTCAAAATGAGACCGAGTTTGTTGGGTCCGACAAGCCTATGACGTTGAAATATTCGAACCCATATACAAAAATTAATAGATCCCACGTACATTGAGAATCTATATTATGTGAAGCGCGGATGAGAAAGGTTGAACTGTCACATTAAAATAAGCACAACCATACAAGGCGGACGTAAATTATGCCATACATGACTTTTATGTCATGACTACAATATTTGCGCCTAGAAGTTGTGCTCGTCATCAATTCACGTCACGTAACACTAAATTTGGTATATATGAAGCCAGTAAAACGGCCGTGAGCACGCTATGGGCATAGCATGTAGTCAAGTTTTACGTTACACGCATGTTGTGGCCGTTATGTTTGAGGTGGGCTCGGCAGCTGTTCTGCGAGAGTGACCACTAATCCTCTGCACTTCTCCATGCAGGTTATTCTTCATGCCTTTCTTTGCTCTGATGCTCTTTCTCGCGCTGTCTAGATCATTAACGCGCGCATCACTGGTGCGCGCGCTACCGTCCCGTGGACCTGCTCAGATTTCAACGTGCGAGACTCGGCTGGAGCGTACTCGAGATTCAACGCGGCAAGCCATGCCACTATCTCAGCACTCGGTCCTGGGCACAGCTTGGAAGGCCCCATGGTCAACGACATCAATCGTTCGCCAAGCTCTAAAGCCACCGCCCCCGTCCGCATCGCCTTGTGGGCTCGGCAGCTGTTCTGCGAGAGAGACCACTCATCATCTGCACTTCACCATGCAGGTTGGTTCTTCATACAGCCTATACGCAAAAAAAGACGAGCAATCACTTCTTACTTCAGCTGCCGAGCCCGCAGCGCCTGTTCGCTACTTGTTGTGAGTGTGGAGCTGTCATGCGTTCCTTGCTGCTAGTCGCGGGTGATATCGAGTCGAACCCAGGACCCGATAATGCGGCGATTCTCACCGAGCTGTGTAAGCTAACTGCTGGTGAAGCAACTGCCACAACAGAAATAAAAGACATTAAGGCACAACTTGTTACCACGAATAACACTATCACCAAGCTCGCTAAGCGTGTGGCTTCTGTGGAAGCGAGTTGTGAACACATCGAGCACTTGTGGCAGCAGCTTGGAACCGTACAGACTGACAACACCGAAACTGTGTATCGTGTTTCTCATTTAGAAAGCCGTTTTGATGATGGCGAAAATCGCTCCCGCCGCAACAACCAGATTTTTTATAGTATCCCCGATTCTTCATCTGAATCACAGGCACACCTTGAAGAAGTGATCATTCAACTTTGCCCAGAACAACTAAATTTACCAGTCGACACGAAAGAAATAGAGAGAGCGCATCGCTTGGGTCGCCATACTTCTGGCCGTAATCATACCATCATTGTCAGATTTTGTGCCTTTAAGACGACAGAGGTGATCCTTACTAACGCTCGTAAGTTGAAAGGTACCACATACGGCATTGGGGAGGACTTTTCTCAACGGGTACAAAACGCACGTAAACACATTGTTGCCTTTGCAAAAAACAAGTCCGTTCCTTACTCACTTCGATACAAAACGCCACACATCGGCCCACGACGCTTCTTTTTTGATGAAGCATTATAAAGCGTGCAAGAACGACCATAGCTATCTCGTCTCGCTCGTCAACCGCGCAGCCACCTTACTCGCGTGCCCCGTGCCACCGTTTCATTCTCGGTTATCTTCACTAACATTAGCAGCTTCCTTCCAAAACTTGAAGTAGTGTCAAATCTGGTGTCATCATACAATAGTAATGTAATTGTGCTAACCAAAACATGGCTTTCCAGGGAAATTGCTGATGCTGAAATTTCGAACAGCTTTCCCAACTTTGATATTTTTTGAAAAGACAGGCATGGTGGCAGGGAGGGTGGGGTATTAATCGCCGTTCATATTGAATTATCCTGTTGCCATATCAATACATCAAGTGACCTCGAAATTCTGTGGCTAATCTGCCGTACTGAACTTTCATCTATTAATCTTGGCGTGTGTTACAGGCCCCCAACTCATCATCCCAATCTTCCCAGCAAACTTAACAATATTTTGAGTGATTTAGCCTAATGAACGCATCTTACTTTTCGGTGACTTTAATTACCCCAGTATTCATTGGTCTTCAATGCAAGTAGCTACAGGTAACTCGGAGGCTGCTGAATTTCTGGACTTCTGCCTTAACTATAATCTCACCCAACTGATAAAAGAACCAACTCGTGTCATGGTAGATTGTGCAAACAAGCTTGGCCTTATTCTGACATCGCATCCCGAATTCATGTCATCAATTAGTTACCTTAAAGAATAAGCGACCATAAAGTAATTCATGCCAAATTTTCCCTCAAACCACATTTTCACCATTCCCCAGCAAAAAAACGTTCGCCTCTACAACAAAGGTAACTAACTACTCTGACATGAACGACGAACTGCACGAATTCTATTAGTCTTGCGAGTCGACATTTCACTATCGCTCTGTGCAACAGAACTGGTCATATTTTCAAAGCAAGATGAATGTTTTAGCAGACAAATATATTCAAGTCACCACTATTCCTTCTAATTGTCTGAGCCCTGGTATCCAAAACCCTTAAAACACTCGAGAACAAAAAGAAGCGGCTCTTTCGTACCACGAAGTTTAAACCAAATGCCGACTCGTAGGACAGATACTATCAAGCTGAATGCGCATATCTCGCAGATGTTCGTCAACGTTAACATTCCTTTTTTCACTTAAACCTTCCCCACATGAGTTAAACACAGCAGCATCCTGGCTAACTTGAGCTCCACTGATTGCGGGGCTAAGGCCTTTGCATATGTCAGAGATTTTCTCTCTAAACGCCAGGCACTTCTTCGGATCGAGGACGAGGAATGTGGCCCGTACATTATGGGAACACGGGGTACCCCACAGGGAGCAGTGTTATCACCACTCCTTTTCAACATTGCTATGATGCGCCTTCCAAGCGAATTGGCCAGGGTGGAAGGCACACAACACGCAGTATATGCCGACGATATTACAATCTGGACCACTGAAGGGAGCCTTGGTGAAATGCAGGAACGCCTTCAGCAGGCCGCATCCATAGTCGAGGCGTATGCCAACGATTGTGGACTTCAATGTGCTCCAAACAAATCAGAGCTTCTGCACGTTAGAGCGAATCCAAGAGATAAGTCAGCCATACACATCTCCCTGTCTGGGGTTCCCATCAGAGAGGTGGAGGAGCTCCGAATTCTGGGCCTGTTCATTCACCACAGACTCAGACCAGACTCCACTATAGCGAAACTCAAGAGAATAGGCGAACAGGTAGGGCGCATGATCCACCGCGTTTCCAACAAGCGGGGTGGTCTGCGGGGCAGAGACGCGCTTCGGCTCGCGCATGCCTTCGTGACTAGCCGAATCCTCTACGCCGTCCCATACCTTCGCACTAACAAGCAAGAAGACGAAAGAATAGATGCCATCATTCGTAAGGCTACTAAACGAGCTCTGGATCTCCCGGTGGCCACTTCCAACGCCAAACTGAGGGCGTTAGGTGTGCTCAACTCCTACCAGGAGTTGCGGGAGGCCCACCTTATGAATCAATATACGCGGCTCGTGCAGACGGCTCCCGGGCGCCGCCTGCTAAACCGCTTACATATACAGCACACTTGCACTGCAGAGGAGGCGGAGCATATTCCGGAACTGTGGCGGCATATTCTCTCGGTCGCTCCACTCCCCAGTAACATGGATAAGCACACGCACGAAAGCAGAAGACAGGCGCGGGCTCGGACGCTTGAGAAGCAACACGGCTCCCGACCTGGTGTATTCTACGTAGATATAGCAGGGCCTTCGCCCACGGGATTTTACATGGCCTCTGTAGTTCACCGGGAAAAGCATGTCAATGGGCTTTCGTTCCGAGCACAAAATCCAGAGCGCGCTGAGGAAGTCGCGATAGCGCTTGCTGCTGCGGACCCCTACTCGAAAGTTATCATCACGGACTCCAGGAAAGCATGTACTCATTACTTGGTAGGAGAGATATTCCCCCTAGCCAGCCAAATTCTAAAACGGGCTCTCGCTGATCCAGCCCCGAAACGCATCGTATGGGCTCCTGGCCATCAGGGCTTACGAGGTAATGAGGCCGCTGACGCGGCCGCCCAAGCGCTTACCCACCGGGCTCCTAACCTTGGCTCTTATGACTCGGAGGCTAATACACCGCTGCTGCGGTTCAAAGAACTTCTGACCTATTATCGCGACACTCACCGCCTTTACCCGGCTCCTGCAAAGGGGCTGAGTAAGGCGGAAGAGCGAACTCTAAGGCGCCTGAAGACAGGTACTCTACTCTGTCCTGCAATCCTAAAGCATTTCGATGCGAACACAGATGGGCGGTGCCCACACTGTGGGGAGACGTGTGATATCTTCCACATGGTATGGGCATGTCCGAAAAATCCCCACCTACCCCCTTCCCCTACCCCTTCCCGAGAGGCATGGGAGACTGCCCTCCTCGACAGCTCATCACTAGAGTCTCAACGGGCTCTGGTGAGACGGGCGCGAGTAGGGGCCTCGTCATGCGGTGTCCCGGACTAAGGACGCCGACCATGTAGCAGGGTCATGCTTTGGCTCCGTACCTCTCTCTTTTATAATAAATGTTTTTCATCATCATCATCCCCACATGAAAACCGATAACCCCCGTAATTCTGGCAGATCATTAACCCTCAGCCCAACCACACTATCCATATCTATACGGATCAGGGTGATATCCTTTCAGATTCTGAGTGCGCTATTACATTCAACACCGCTTTTTCATCCGTTTTCACAGTCGAACCAGACGCCCTCCTACCTGAGTGCCCTACCCATATCATGCCAATAATGCCGGCTATAAATTTCCCGGCCGAAGGTGTCGCATCACTGATTGAAAAGCTAAAGGTTTCTTCGTCCGCAGGTGTTGATGACGTCACTTATAAACTTCTAAAGAACACTATAAGCATATTTCTGCCGCAGTCTTAACCTTGTTGTTCTCGCAGTCTCTATCATCAGGCACTCTACCGAACGTATGGAAAGTGGGGAAGGTCATTCCCGTCTACAAGTCAGGTAACAGAGTTTCACAATTAAACTACCGGCCCATCTCCATAACCAGCATACCATGTAAAATCATGGAACATATCATCTACACTAAGATCATGAACTTTCTCGATTCCAACAGATTTTTTCATTCATCACAGCATGGTTTTCGCAAGGGTCTGTCCTGTGAAACACAGCTCACTCTTTTCATTCATCATCTGCATTCCAACATGAACTCTAATATACAGGTAGATGCAATATTCCCTGACTACGCTAAAGCCTTCGACAAGGTACCACATCAGCACTTGCTGTTAAAACTTTCCCACTCAGGTTTGTATCCAGATGTCATACAATGGGTTAAAGAATTTTTTACTAATCGGTCTCAGTGTGTGCGCATCAATAACATAGCCTCTAACCCCCGTCCCTGTATCCTCCTGCGTCCCCCAGGGTTCCGTGCTAGATCCCCTATTGTTCCTCATATATATCAATGATCTGCCATTGGAAGTTACTTGCTCCATTCGTATGTTTGCAGACGACTGCGTTATTTACCAGTCAATAAGAAATACCTCCGACAAGGCTGTGCTGCAGAGCAGTTTATCTAAAATCCTGAATTGGTTTGGCATATGGTCCTGAATTCCAGTAAATGTAAACTAATGTCCGTCACCCGCTCGCGAAGCCTTCTCCTCTATCCGTACAAAATTGCTAGCATTCCTATTGAATCTGTTAGTACCTTCAAATATCTCGGCGTAACTACCTCCAAAGACCTCAAATGTTTCCGCATGTGTCCAACGTCATCTCATCCAGTAACAAAACCCTCGGCTTTCTCAGACGTCATTTACGTAGCTCTCCTCCTCACGTTAAACTCATCGCATACAAATCTTTATTTCGACCAAAACTTTAGTACGCGTCCGCAATCTGGAATCCTCATTAATTTTATCTCATAGACGCATTAGAAATGGTGCAGAAACACGCCATCTGGTTCATTCATTGATCATATTCGTATAGAGTTAGTGCATCCTCATAAAGGCGGCAACTGACCTGCCCGCCCTTTCTTGTCACCGTCGCACTCCAAGCGTATCCCTGTTTCACAAAATGTATTACAGTTCACTCAATCAGCCACCTTAGATCTCACCGCCTGCTCGCATATCCCTTCGTACAGGTCATTGCTTAAGTGTTGCTCGTCCTCAAATCCGTACTCTCACCTTCTCGTCTTCTTTTTTCCCACGCACCATTGTAGACTGGAACAGCCTTCCCTATGGCATCGTTGCCACCACCAACCCAGATGCTTTCATTGATGCTGTAAAAGTGCACCTCTCATCCTGATAGGTCAAGTATCATGTATTCTTACTGTACACCCACCCCTTATGTATTGCCCCCAACGTGGCCTTGAAGGAAATAAAGTGAAAGTGAAAGTGAAACGTGTCATTTATCTTTTTCTTCTACTCACGTCACGTATTACCAAATTCGTTGTAGGTAAAGCTAGTGAAGCAGCCGTGAGCGCATCATGTACGTGGTATGTAGTCATGTTGTTACAAAACACACAGATCGTTATTACGCTGCTTGTACCAGTCATATACCTTCGTCATCCATTCAAGACATTTAGCACCAAATTTAGTATAATTGGAGCTAGCGAAATGGCCGCGAGTGCACTATGTGAGTAGCACGTAGTCATGTTTTAAATGACATGCACGTCATGATTATCAAGTTTTCACTAGTCATATACCTTCGTCATTCATTCCCGTCACATAATATCAAATTTGGTGTATTTGAAGCTAGCGAAGCTACTGTGAGTGCATCTTGAGCCTGGCATGTATTCATGTTCTTACATGACCCGGATGTCATGATTATCAAGTTTGCGCCTGTCATGTAACTTCGTCAACCATGCACGTCACGTAATGCTATATTTGGTCTATGTGAAGCTTCTGAAATGGCCGCGAGCGCATCATGAGCATGAATGTAGTCATATTCTTACATGACACGCATGTTATAATTTGCACACGAGGGCCTGTCACTTGTGTTTTCTATGCAGGCATGTCATAGCATACCGAGTTTGCGGTATGTCACGTGAATGAAACCACAGGAGGAGCAAGATCATAACATGCAAGTCATGATATTCATACCATTTTTGTGATGTGTCATGTGAATTATACCACAGAAAAGCAACAAGGCTATGACATGTAAGTAATGACATTTATGAAAGACATGTCATAATTTTTATGTTATGACATATGCTCACTTACGCTCGTCGTGCAGTCATGTTATGCCATACCAATTTTGTGATAGATCCGACTAACCAAACTGCCCAAAGAGCTAAAAGTCATCGCAGATAGATAGATAGATAGATAGATAGATAGATAGATAGATAGATAGATAGATAGATAGATAGATAGATAGATAGATAGATAGATAGATAGAGAGAGAGATAGATAGATAGATAATTCTTTGCAATAAAAAGAACACGTCGTCGTAGTTATTGATGATGAGATTTTATGTGAAGGCAATAAAGAATGGATCCCAAATACTACGCGTATTTCCTGGACGCCACTTCTCCCAAAACTATTCCATGAATGTTTCGGTATTTTCAAGCCGAAGAGTCCTTCAAGCATATTCACACCGGCTGTGAAGGCCTTATAAATATTCACAAGCGACGTTTTTTTTTGTTTTGTTTTCAAGGTTTGAGTAATGGCCTTCTAGAAAAACGTTGGAGCAAGAACACTCCGCTTTTAGGACCTCATATCTGTCTACTCCAGCTCAACTATGCTAAAGTGTAAAGTGGAAATATTTATGATAAAGTAAGATTTATGTCAAAAATCGCACGGTTAAGAGACAGTATTTTCATCTCTTACGGCAAGAAAGTACAAGTTTCTTATGGCTTAGGAGAAAGATTGAGCATGTTAAAAGAGTGAATATTTTAGGACTTTTCTTCGATCAGCTGTGACTATAATTGGCAGGAACAACCTGATTTCTCAGCTCATAGTAGCAAAGTTCAGGAGCAAAGTCTGCTCGCCATGATCACGTGTACAAGGTCAGCGTACCTCGTCACAAAACCTTAGCATGTTCACAATCATTCCTCCCTAAGATATCAATAGATTGGAATAACCTACCTGCATTATTAGTAAGCATCACTGACCCCACTCGATCTGTGAATGCACTAATAAACTCAGAATCGTGAACTGTACTAGTCGGCGTAAGTGTTATTTGACTGTTTAAAGTATTTTTGTGGTTCTAGTTCAGTTGTCTTTCAATAAAGTGTACTCCTTGCATGCAAAACCTCATCATTATATTTATCTTCAAGTTAAATGTGTTTACCTTATCCTGTAGTTATTTTGTTGTGCATCTGTATTTCCGCCCCTCCCCTCTATAATGTACAAATGTATCCTGAGGGTTTTACAAATAAAAAATAAAAAATAAATGAAGTGTTCTGCTTTTTTTCCAATAGGGAGCTGCTTGTGTGTGGCTAACATTACTGCCTCGACATTAGGTTGGCACTTGTCAAGACAACAAGCATTGCTCAAAGACGTGTTCAGCTTGTTCCACGCGAGACAAAAGAGAAGTCGCCTAATAGTAATTGATGATTTGTGGGGTTTAAAATGCCTAAACCACCGCATGTATATGAGAGACGCTGTAGCGGAAAGCTCCAGAAATTTCGACCATGTGAAGTTTTTCAACGTTCTCTCAAATCTGAAGACCTAAGCCTACACCTCGATTGAAAATGCAGCCGCCACAGTCGGGATTCAATCCCATGACCAGCGGGTCAGCAGCTGAGTACCTTAGCCACTAGACCGCCGCGACATGTCTCCTAATAGTAATTCATGTTTGGCAGGCTCTATTACCTTGGGCAAACAGGAGTGTGTATTACGGAGAATGCACAGTAAAAAACTCAGAAGGTAAATACGATAAATTTTCGTTATTCACTGTAACAAGTGATATTTACAGAATATTGGACCTGACGTGAATTCAGCGCAATTGAGGGACAACTACGCAGAAAAAGTGCAAGGAACCTTTGAAATTCATTTCCAAGGGTGGTGAAATATCCGATCACCATCAATCGCACTCATACAGGTCTCAGTTTTGTTTTCAAGCTTGTCTACTACGGTCATAAATAGATTATAACCCTTCCGCATGGTTCTATTTCTGCGCAACGTGTTAATGCAGTATCTTGGACAATCAACAATTTTATTAAAATAGGCATTCGAACAGTGATAATGAGCGCAAGAACAGTGTGTCTTTTTGTTCTGTTCCATCACACTAATATTTTTATTCTTCTAACTTTTGCACGGCTAAAAGTGCTTATGCCAATGAGAAGCGAAGTCTCATAAGTAAAAACAGGGAATATCGTCGTTTTAGGTAACAATCTAGCCAGTTTCCTTTCAATATTCTGTCACAAACATCGCGAGAAAAATAGTTACGTAGTGTGACTAATATTGTCAACAACATTTATTTGATTCTTTGCCATGCAACGCGACCGTGGGTTCTAGAAAGTTGTTAGTGCGTGTGTGTCTGTTTTTTCAAACGAATACTAAATTTTTCTTTGTGTAAAAAATCTCACGTATTGAAACTGATAGAGCCGAGGTGGCTGAGTAATCAGTCATTGCTTTGGAATAGTTTCTATAGAAGCCACCAAATATCAGACGCGAAGCAACTGTTTGACTAGCTTGTGTAACGCTGTCCCTCCGCCTGCACCGCGTTCCCCTGGCCGGAGGAGTTTGAGCGTTGCCAAGTAGGCCATGTCTTTCCTCGCACTGCGTGCGCGTTGACGTCACTCTCACTCTAGCCTGTCCCCGCTCGCCGCGTGTCATCTCACTCACTTCAAACTCCTCTCCGCTACTCACAACGCTCGAGCCCACTCCTCACGTGGGAATAATTCAACCACGCCACCTCTTTCCATCTGTCAATGAGAAGAAGCCGTGAGCCGGCAGATGCGTGCGCTGCGCGCGCTTCAAGAATAGGGAGTTTTAGTGCTGGGTACCCAAGCGGCTTGCGTACGCAGAACGTTGCGGTGGCGGTATTGCGCATGCGCGAAACCCCAAACAGATGCGTCGCAAGGTCGCTGGGGCGATGGGGCCATGCGTCCACGCGGTCCACCTTCTCAAGAACTCATGGTATCTGCACTGTGGATACTCTAGCCGTCGAGTTAAAATAAGCCAAAGTGCGAGCACTTATAGCGTTTGCACGGTTTCAGCCAGATTTCCAAAGCTAGAATGGCTTGGAACATAGAAACTGAAAAGCATATGCCAGCCCCCGACCAGCTGAATAGGTGGCACCATATATCGCGGCCATAGTGAAACAGACAACCACAACTTTGTTAATACAGAAACATTGTGCATTGTACATCTGGTGCAAAAACTGCGCAGTTACAATATCACAAATTAGTGACCTTTTTATTCATTTTCACCTCAAAAACATTACGCGTAAGCTATCATGTTCATGACTGTGGTTGCACGAAGTGTCAGAAGATGTCGACACTGTCGTTACAGTAACCCTGTATTTTTCACTTTTTTGCGTATACCAGATTACTGTACACAATAAAAAAATGTACTGATCACTATGGATGTTTATTTTAACATATTAAATCATAAAAAGACTTTAAAATACTTACGCGACGAGAAGCGATGGCTCTGCGAGCGCGTGTGAACTTCGTGCAACTTGCGTTTGCGTGCGTGCCACCGTGGCACCAACTAAAAGGCATTCCGGTTGGGTATGGGTTGGGCACGCAACGCCGCGCGCTCCCAAGCCCGCAACGCCCCAAGAGAATGTGTACCCAGCACTAAAACTGCCCAATCTCGCGGCGCCGACAATGTGGACAGCGCGCTGCTGCTTGCCGCGCGATCGCGCTTACGGAAGGGATGCCATTGCGGCGTGTTTCTTTCTAGTGTACGCGTGCCTTTCCCGGCTGTCACCGGCTTTGCGAAGGTTAGCAAAACCTATCGTGTTCGCGAATTGCGACATCAACAACAACGAAGCGCGAGCCAGGGAAGTCTAACGCAAGCGTCAGTAGTGGAAGACCAGCTACACCAAAAAGGTGCGAGTCAAGAACAACGATCACGTTCGAAAAAAAAAAAAATAGGGAACCCTAAAGCTTTGCCTTGAGGAGGCAACCACGATAGCGACATTCTGTTCCTAGTGCTTACTTTAAACACCTAGTACATGAAGCCTTTCTGAATTTCCTATGCACCCGCTACGTGGTCCTGAGGAAATAGGTGCATTAATCTGTGTGCCTTTTGTTGTGAGGTGCTGGCTTTCAACCACACAGCCATTATGATAACATATTATGGTGCTCGTTGGCAATGGTAGCTTGTACCACGCATGATTACTGCATTGTTTCATGTTGCATTGTGAAGCATGTATAGTAGACGCAAGGGTTTATGAAGCATGAAAGCTACGTTCACTAAATTTTCAACGGAGGAATTTCTTTTTACTGTTTTCAGAAGCAGATGCGTGACCATGTTGTAAAACATCCTTCAATCCCCCTTGGACCCAAACAACCCTGGTTCAGTCCCCACTCTGGCCCATCATTTTTAAAAATTTATTTATTTGCATCGTACTCTATTTCTCGGTTACGCGTTAGATGATGGTTTTTTACTCACAACTAATGACACCGACACCAATACTGTAACACTGACAAAACGCGAGGCAAGGAAGCCGAGCGCAAGCGTCTTCAATGCGTCCCACCTCCTTTGTTTTTGAGTTTTAAACGAACGTTTACTCGAGTAAACGATACAGTGAGTTTCGCTTCAAACCGTTCTTCCAGAACCCACGCCGACGCCCGTTTCTACCGGGTCAAAGCCGTGTGCACTGCTGCTGCTTCGCATGCCATCAAGGTACCCTTCAAAGACACGGTCCATAGTTTAGGGGCGAAACTTCTTAAAGCATGGGTCGTGCGTGCGCGATGTAGGTACTAGTAGTTGTCGTCATCGTCGTAGTAGGCAGCCTTCTCCACGCCCGCACTAGAGAAGCGGCACGCACGAACTCTTTTAAATTGAGGAGGAAACCTAGGCGGGTTAATCATAAATAAAAATATAGTTGTCTCTGATGATATAACCTACAGAGGCAAGTATTGGTGACCTAGTCTCCAATAAAATTTGCCTTAAATTTAATGCTTACTAAGAAGGATGCACTTTGAGCAATATCTGACCAGAAATGTCCGCCACGTTAAACTCGCTGGGCGTAACCTCCTTAATTTTAGCAAGGTTTTGCCAGGGTTGGGCAGTAGTACCATGAACTAGCGGCGGTGAAAAGTGGGAACTAGACACAAAGTGCAGGCCGTAAAAGAGTGCGCGCGTGACGCTTTTCTAGCCCAGTCGTGCCACCTCTCGTTTATTACTTGGAATGTCTGCTGGATGGCAGTACTTGTATATAATTATTAAACGATGAAAAGCTGTGAGAGGGCGCTACTTAGAGTGTTCCTTAGATGTAAGGATGAATGGACAGACAGACAGATACATAAACGCACAGACGCACGGTCGGATGCACGGGCAGATGGACGAACCCAATGATGAACGCATGGACAGACGTACAAACGGACGCACGAAAGGAGGGACAAACACAGGGATGTACGCAGAGACGGATGGATGGACTCACGGAACGATAGAAAATGGTCAATTCACCCCACTTATCATCATGCATTTCGTGGATATGCTGTAATTTTTTTACGGGTGAAGCTGCTTAAGCCGTTGGTTGTACGTCTGCGATGTATTTAATAGAAGTACTCGTCATAGTTAGGTAAGTAGCCACCTCTCGTTTAGTCCTTGGAATACAAGCTGGATGGTGGTACTTCTTTGTGACGGATATATGATGGGAAGAAGCGAGATGGCGGTATTTAGAGCTTTCACTAGAAGGATGGACGAACAGGCTGACGCATGGAGGGTTGCACACATGCACAGACAGACAAACAGACGGACGGATGGATGAATGCGCGGATGCACAGACAGACGAATGCACGGAAGGACGGAAGGACAGGCGGAAGGACGCAGGGAGGACGCAGGGAGGATGCATGGACGAACGAACACAGGGACCCGGACCAACGAATGAACGCAGGGACCGGATGCACGAACGAACGGACGGATGCACATATGAACGCACAGAAGAATGGGCGCACGGACAGGCGGATGGACGCACAGACGGACGAATGGACAGATGGACGGATGGATGAATGGACGGTTGCACGGATGGAAGCAAGAACGAACGGACGGACAGAAGCGCGGATGGACTGACGAACGCTTCGCCCCATTCGTCATCATTCACCCCGTAAATATGCTGTTGTTTTTAGCAATTCGTACGAATGTACTCTAAATTACCCAAAAGGAGTGAATCTCACCGTAAGCATTATTATCATGGCTAACTAGCGTGGTGATAAGGTTGCTCATATCATCTGGGAATCTGCGCACTTCTTGCCTGCTGGCAACGAGGCAGTGGACATCTATGAGGTGGTTAGCGGTGGATAGGTTAATAACAACTACAGAATACGGAGGGCCTCATTTTACCCTGTACCTCGCTGAGTTAAGGATTAGGCGGTAGCATGCAGCTTCTTCTAAACCAACTCATCACCGCTGACGTATAGTCGATCTAATGCAGAACAGTATTCAGACAATGGAATCCAGTACAGCATTCACCCTGCCCTTCCATCAATCTGCCGGTCACCAAAATAAATTTATTATTGAAAGCCTTTTTGCGTAGCGCAGACAGTTTAAACACTTTTATCTATCTATCTATCTATCTATCTATCTATCTATCTATCTATCTATCTATCTATCTATCTATCTATCTATCTATCTATCTATCTATCTGGCTATCTATCTATCTATCTATCTATCTATCTATCTATCTATCTATCTATCTATCTATCTATCT
Source organism: Rhipicephalus microplus (assembly GCF_013339725.1). Classification (NCBI taxonomy): domain Eukaryota; kingdom Metazoa; phylum Arthropoda; class Arachnida; order Ixodida; family Ixodidae; genus Rhipicephalus; species Rhipicephalus microplus. Next base: position 189,198,973 of record NC_051167.1, read on the forward strand.
ATCTATCTATCTATCTATCTATCTATCTATCTATCTATCTATCTATCTATCTATAGCTAGCTAGCCAGCAATCTATGCCGGGGGATCTCATGATAATCTCTCTTAATTTTGGTAGACTAGAATTACTGCGGGAAGGTAAGACGGTTTGACAATTATGGCCTTTTGGCGCTGAGAATATCAGTGCGAAAATTCCATCGCGTGCGACATCATATCCTACCCCCCACACAAGTTGCACATACTCGTATGCACATGCCGGGGTAAACCAATATGCGACTCGAGTGCTCGACAGTGTATATTCACCGAGTATTGGCGGGAACAGACATTGGTTATTCAGATTCCAAAGGGTTAACAAAAGCGACATCTGCAGCGTGCACGCAATGAGTGAAAGAATATGTTTTATGACCACAGCCGCAATCGAACCCAAACATTCTGCCTGACAATCAAATATTCTACCACTTAGCCATGACAGATCTCTACAATTCTTTGGAAAAAGACCCTATGCTGGCGTATAGTTGGTGAAAGGTCAATCGTAAATCCGATTTCATAAACAAATGTATTTCATAGATGCAATGTGACCGGCCCTTTGGGTTAGCGGCAACGTCATTTAAAGACATTTCACTGAATTTGTTCTCTATATATCTGTCAAGGACTGTCATCTTTGAGTGCACAAGCTGCAGATTTCACCTTGCCACTTCTTGTGGTGGTAATACCTATGTTGCTGTTGGCGTCATTATGCAACAATAACCAAGTGCTGATATAAACCAAACGTGATTGCTCAACCTGCATATCTGTACGTATTACATTTGCACTTATCTTTATCTTTCTTCAGTAATGTTTCGCTTAACAAAAAAAATTACACCTCGATATTCTTGCCTCCACATGCTTCCCATGAGAAAGAGCTCTCCGGAGTTTTCAGCTCTTAGCTATTTCTCTCTTCAAGGAAAACTTCGCAGAGTATAAAAGATATTGCTTTTAAACATGCGTTGCGTCGCATGAAAAAATTAGGGCATGATAATTAGTTTCGTTATTCTCATAAAGGAACACTTGATCTGTCTTCTTGTCAACAGGTAATGTGGCTACTCGTACATTACACTCTATAATAAGCAGCGGCACTGGAACTTACCTCGGAAACATCTTGAACCGAAATGTTTAGCTCCACTGAAAGATTCAAAAAGCTTTGTTGAACCTAAAAGAAAAAAAATTAGTAGCAAACTTGTGTACACCCAAACTTTCCAGAAATACTTGATTCCACAATGCACTAGTTCATTTCTTAAGCAACAATAACTCAAGGATATACTGACACAATGTCTTAGTTTTGTGATAAAACCAAATACCTGGTGGCCTGTGCCACCAGAATTCATAACATGGAGATAGCGTACTTTCGCTAGAGGCTGTGTCTATGCCCCTTTTAATGGTAGGCGTTGTATATTCTGCAGAAGTCGTTAAAATACTAAAGCTGATTAGGTCTATTAAAGTGGTTATGTGCCTTGAAATGAAGTTAAGAGAAGTGCCGTACACTGCGTGTATGCTAAAAGAAGGTGCATTTTTTTTTCGAGGCTTCAGTTTCGCGGCATTCCAAGATTGCTTCCTGAACACTCAGTCTTTCCAAATATCAATTACACTGCGCAATTGCCACAAATTCACAGGAAACGGTATGTACCATATCTTTCGTTTATTCTAACGTCACAGAAAAGGACGTTCCTTGATATTGAATTCTGTGGACATGAGCTAAGCCTCGCTATAGCAGCCAGCTCAATATACATGCTTAGAATAGCACACAAACAAGATGAAAAAGTTAGTACTGCTGCAAACAGGTGGAAAGTGCATGACAGATGAGATTGAAAAGACTGCATACCGTTATTATTCGTGGCACTCAGGAATAACTAACAGTTATTTTAACATTATATTTATAGTTTGTAAAATGTCAAGTGCGATGAAAAAGTAGTTTTCAGTAAATAGACTTTACACTGTCTGATTGAATATGGAGGAAGAGAGAAGAAAGATGGCATAAGATGAGCACGTCAAATACGTCTGCCTAATGTACTGTCTTGTCACTTCGTTCACGAAGGGACAAAAAATGTGAAGGGCCACATTTAACGATTTACTTTGGGAGCTTACAATGACCTCTTTTACGGGCACGAAGCTTGCTTTTCTCATAGCACAGCTGAGAAATCTTTGAAATAGGGCAACATCGTAAAAAAAAAATGGAGCCTGAAACGTCATCACGTTCCACTTCCAAATACGTACCTTAAGCGTCCAGTGATTTTTTTGATTTATTGCAAAAAATTTGTTTCCGAGATAAATAAATTTAGCAAGCTACTAAGCAAATAAAAGTCTATTATTTTAGGTAGCATAAGACTGCGGCTGATATTAGAGATAGTCTTTAGTTATAAATGAGCCTTTTTTGGATGCTTGCAACCATTCAGTGATCAGACGTTTTACGTTTTCTGACACCTGTTGCGATGGCACACTTCTGCTACGCAATATCACGTCTTGTAACATGACTTCCTGCTTTATATCGCACCTTTAAAAATTCTTTTTTACAGAAGGCTCGCGAAGCACGAAAAGATAACTTTCATAAAATACTTGGCCGGAAGACATAATGTCCTTATATGTCAAGGTTTAACTTCGGCTCTACCCGTGTTTTAACTGTGGTGCTGTTTAGGTTCGCTGACTATCAGTGAAGCATTCGCAAAAAAAAATCTTGATCCGGCTTCATATAGCCTAGATTGGATTTCAATTATTCGGTTACCTCCACTTATTTTTTTCTGTGTACTGACAATCGTGCGCTGTGGCTCTTCACGCTGAATATCGCGGAGTTGAAAGATTGCCTTTAGGTGTTCATCGTTACTACAACGCGTCTCAGCCGAGGCGTAACGAGCACCGATTCCTGTTTCAATAAAGTCATTCAGAGAGATGTTTACGAAGTACCTATGGTTGCTTGTGTGTTGATTACTCGTGCCAATGTGAAGATTAAACGGCTGAGAATCAGACTCAGTTTCTTCAGCCCATTCTCACAATATTGCTTGCGCTGTTTCTTGTTTCTGTATTAAGAAGTGGTCTGCTCTGTCAGCAATCACCACGAATTCAAGCAGTTAGGCGATCTCCATCTGTCTAACCTTGGAATTAGAAGAAGAGCAGAGATTGCCTTTTCTGGATCTTCTCAGTTATAGAAACAATGGGACACAACATTTCAGTGTTTGTAAAAAATTTACGCCTACTACCAAGTGCCTTAATTTCTGTTTGTTCATCCTTACCTCAGCTGTCGACAAGCATCAGTGTTGACTGTACATTTTTGGATATCAGAAAAGCTTTTGACGTCGTTACGCATAGTCTCTTGATCGCTAAACTTCGATATTACAAATCGGATGATAGGGTTATTGCTTTGATAACTGAGTATCTTCGCTCAAGGCAGATCTCTGTGGTTCTGAATGGTTGTTCCTCTACATATGTTGCTGTGACTTCTGGTGTACCACAGGGATCAGTCTTAGATCCGCTTTTGTTTTTGTTGTTCATAAATGACATCACTTTCGGTATCACATCATCATTTATATGTTTGGAGATGACTGCATAGTATATAGCGCCATAAATAGCGACCATGACCAACAAGCACTGCAAAACGATATAAATTTAATTGCCGCATGGTGTGAAAAATGAAAAAATGTCGTTGAATGTGAAAAAAAAGCGTCCACGTCACCCTTACCAGAAAACTCTCACACTGCAGAAATCATTACATGAATAACAACGTTAATCTTAAACATGTCACGGAATATAAATATCTAGGCGTATTTTTCACTGCTGATTTGAGATGAAATAAACATGTCAGTTACGTTAGCAACAAGGCGATAAGGACATTGAGTTTTCTGAAACGTAACTTCGGTAGTTCACTACAAAAACATACAGAGCAGCTCTAATTTACACACGTCCGCAGTATACTGGAGCAGGCGTGCGTCTGCTGGTACCCATATACTAAGTAACTTATAGATAAACTTGAAAAAGAGCAGAAAAAATCAATTCAATTTGTCCTTGGAACTTACGACTGGATGCTTACTGTGGCACAGAGCAGAAAAACATTAAATTAGGATCTTTTTGAAAACCGTCGTCGAAAACTCAGAATAAAATTCTTTCATTGCATTCGTCATTCGAGAACAGGGATCATCAGGCCATTGTATTTTCAACTACCAAACTATGTTGGGGGTGACGCTTTTTGCTACTCTTTCTTTGTCCGCATTATAAGAGAATGGAACACTCTGCCACTAGAAATAGTCTCTATTGATTCAAGTGATGATTTGTTCCATGCTTTATAAATGCTTTTTATGTATTTGATCATTTTTACTGTACCCTCCCTGCTGTGATGCCTTATGGTGAAGCAGGTACCTAATAAATAATAAATAAATAAATAAAATTAGAAGTCAGTGGTTTCATTTTTGTTAGGCCATCTTAGTCGCATTAAAAATACTCGCTAAACTCAGGAGCTAATGTGAAAACAGTTGTAGAGGATCTTTTAACGTGCGGTCACCTGCCAGAGTTTATTTATGCAGTGGAACTTCATTTGTCTGCTCGCTCTCAACCTGCCAGTTTGAGACTAATGATCCATGCTCCAGTAATTTACGTGGCCGGTTTGAGTCACACCTGATCAGACCTCACGCATAGCTACAAATTTGAAGCAGCCTGCAAGCCTTCACGCAAGTAACGACTAATACTTGTAATTAGGAGTTGCAACCGACCTAATGAAGTATTTGTGATGTTGGGCACTGGATACTATACGTGTAGTTTGAAACTGTTCATATTGGGCAGAAAGGCAACTTTAAGCAGGGGCTGCGCCAGCATCATAATAATGTGGAGTAGAAGAAAGTTGTGGCCAACGCAGTGGTGGAACAATTAGCAATGTCTGATCACACCACTGACTGGATGAATGCAAGTATTATCGAGAAAGAAGCAAGCTGAAAACCAAGCCGGTATCCCTAGTTTCGTGTGAGATAATCTAGAAGACACACATTCGCAATCATAGACAACATACTTTGTTCTACGCTGTTACGCCTGAAGGTCCAGATCGAACGTCATTGCCTCTGCAAAGGCAATCTGTGTCAAGGCCAGCGAGCGAGCCCGCATGACGCCATCATCTCAACGACGTCATCTAACCCGGCGAGGCTGGTGTGTCTTACGCAACGCACGGTGAGCTCCCTCAACACACAGACTCGATAGCAGCCCGATGATGAAATCAGCGCAATACAGTCTGGCGAGTCTTACGGAATCGATGGCAACATCACTCGTTCATGGGTGAAACCCAGTGGCCGTTTCTAACTAGAAGATTCTGGCATCACAGCAAGCGGCGGTTATGATTGCACGCTGCCGACGTAGGGAATCACCCGGAGTCTATAAAAAAGGTTAGCGGCGCATCGCCAAGCAGCCGACGTATGCGTCAGGGAGGAGACATCTCGGCTCTTTGAGTGCCAAAGCAGTCGGCCTCAGTGCCGAGTATGTAACGCCACTATTTCTATGCTGTACATAAACCTTGCCTTAACTCGCCGTTGCCTTGTTTGTTCGTCCATCAGCTCGCCGCAGAAGAAGTCGCGAGCTGAAAAATACACGCTACCAAACGGCTGGTGACCTTGGCGGCCCGTGAGCTCGGCGCACTACGCAACAGTGTCGGCGGCGGTGCGAGCCGTAACAGTGGATGTCAGCTGCGGGATCAGTCGTCGTCAGCGACATCGGTGCGGTGAGTGCCTGATGCTTTCCCCTCAGTTCACCAGACTGCTCTAGCAAAGGTTATAGTAGTTAAAAGAAGGGCTGTGCAAAGCATTGCAGTGCACTTTGATCGTTTCAAGCCGAGCACTTTGAAACCAAAGTAATGCGGAGGGTGTAAACACCGTAGTGTTCAAAATGGCTTGCGTGTCTTGCTAGTGCACCTATAGCAGGTAAAACAAGTAGGTTATTAACAGGGGCAAACAGCAAGAGGCTAGTGGGAGCGATGGAGAACCTTAAAGTGGAGGAACTCTTACAAATGTGTGAAAAACTTTGCCTTACTTTGAGCCGTGCGCAACAAAAGCAAGCGATCCTTGAGATCATGAAGGATGAAGGAGTGACGGCTGAGGAAGTCGGTGAGGCCTGGGTGAATATCAAAGCACGCCGCGAAGAAAAAAAAGGCACGAACTCACTAGCGTGAGGAGGCCGAGAGACAGGAGCGCCTCAAGTTGAAACGAATAAAATTGGCAATCCTACAGTGTTCACAGGCGCCTAGCTTAGCTTCTGTGGCAGTTCAGCTCAGCGGTCAAAGAATTCGCGACCAACTGCCACCGTTATTAGTAGGTGAAGACATGGCGAAGTATCTCGTCAAGTTTGAACAGGTCTGTGAGCGAAATGCCTTGGAGCGGTCCTTTTGGGCACAGAACCTGTTAGCTCTACTTCCCGTTGAAGTATCCGACGTGATAACGTGCTTGTCGAGGGAAGCATGTGAAAGGTATGACAAGATTAACGAAGTGCTTTTGAGACGTTGCAAGTTGTCACCCGAGGCTTTCCGGCAAAGGTTCTGGTATGCCAAAAAAAAGGAAATGAGTCTCACATTGACTTGGCGTTTCGTCCTAATGCCGATTTAAGTGAATGGCGCAAGGACGAAGATGTTTATGATGATCGCAATAAGGTGGTAGAATGGAATTCGCAATAAGGTGGTAGAATGGCATTGGAGCAATTCTACCACTGCATCGAGGATGACGTCTAGCTTTGGCTGCACGACAAGCTTGGCGAAGTACAGCTAATTAAACTGCAAAAGTTAGCTAAGTAGTAATATACTCCCCGAAAGTTGCTTAGCAGGGCACTGCGCGCTGAAAAGGATGAAATAAAAGAGAGCTTTTCAAAGAAACCTGATGAACGGACACTCACTCAGCACAGTAATTTCAGAAAGGGCCCGCCTCTTACGAAGCACGCTGTTGGGGAAGGGCAAACGGAAGTGCATAAATCAAGTGAAGTTCCCAAACAGCGTACTGATACCACACGGGAGTTTCAGTCAGGGAAGCCACTAATCTGCTAAATTTGCAAAAAGAAAAGGCACCTTGCGGTAAACTGTAAACAGAGGCTTGCTTTCGCAACAATTCGAGAATCGGAAAAGAACATGCGGTTATTGGAGCCGTGTATTCAGGAAATTAGTGTGAATGGCAAAACATTTCGAGCACTTCGAGACTCAGTGGCAACCACGGACGTTGTCCATCCTTTGTTTATGTCTCTGGATAACTTCACAGGTGAATGCGCGTGGATCAGGCAAGTCACCGAGCAGCAGGGTGTTTGCTCACCAATCGCTACGATTGTCATTGAAGGCCCGTTCGGTGAGCTTCGCACCGAAGCGGCTGTGTGTGCCGTGCGTCCCGATGGTTTGTCTTATCCTTTTTAAAGTAATTTTTAGCAGCTTCTCAGAGAGCAGGGTAATCGGTCTCCAATTTAGTGTACATGGTCCTCACGCAATCGCAAGCGCGGAAGCTTTCGCAGGCACTTGATCTCGTACTGTGTAGGAAAAAACCGCCTGCAAAAGCTGCTGATATGTGTGACCTTGGCGGCGAGTCGACGGAACCTCGGACACGAAATTTTGCGGGTGAGTCACTCGAGCGACCCGTCGCCAAAGCGACTGGTGCTGTCTCTGTCGGCGGAGGAGACGACATGGCGCCATTGAGTGAGATCGAGAGGGGTGCAACGCTCTTGCCTGTAGCGGAAAGTTGGAGGGAGCTGTCGAGTGTTGATCGAGAAACGCTAATTCCCGAACAGTGTGAAGATCTCTTGAATTAAGCGCTAATGGAAAGCGTAAAATTTGGACAAGAGAAAAATAATGTTTCTTTTTTTGAGAAGGCGGGGCTCCTGTATCGGAGCTACACAAATGTACGAGGTCGCATTCGCAAGTACGAGCAGCTTTTGGTGCCACAAAATATGGTCGCCAACTATGGGAACTGGCGCAAAAAACGCGTAGGCATAGCCTCTCGGCGTAAAAAAGACCAAAGCTATAGTTTCCCTTGAGTTTTATTGGCCGAATCGCTGGAAGCATATCGAAGACTTTGTACGCTCATTCGACACTTGTCAGAAAGCGGGGAAATATACCGAAGGTGGAAGACACCCATGAATCTTGTGTCAATTATCACAGAACCATTTTGGTACATAGTAATTGATATCATCGGGTCAATGCAAGAGTCAATGCAAGGTTGTCGGTACATCCTGATTGCCCCCTGTGTAGCCACAAAAGTTCCAGAAGCAATACCACTTCAGGAGCTCAATTCACCTCATGTCGTAGATGCTCTGCTCTCTATACTCGCACGCCTCGTATTTCTTTCTTAAGTCCACTGCGACAACAGTAATTTTTTCACCAGGTGCGTTGCCTCTACCTTTTTGGATAAATGCGCAATAAAAGTTGCGCAGACCTCGATCCATCACCTGCAATGTAATCCGGAAGAGTGTGTACATTTCGTTCCGAGACAGGTACTGAGAGCTCTTTGCTACGAGCACAAATGCAACTGGGAAGCGTGTATTCTTCCCGCTATGTTCGCTTTGAGATCAGCTCCTCATGAGAACACTGGCTTTAGCCCTGCAGAGCTTGTGTATGGCACGAGCTTTAGAACACCATTGCGAATGCTACGGGGGTTCTGGGAGGGATTCGATGAGGGCCCTAATGTAGCTGCGTATGTTCTACACCTCCTTCAGAAAGTTGGAAAAACGAAAGATCTTGTGGAATGCCGCATGAAGACTGCACAAGTGTTGTCGAAGGATTCTTGTGACAAATCGGCGAAGAAACACACCATTGAAGTGAGTAATCACGCAATTTTGTTGCGGCCGTCCAAAAAAAAACACTCTTAAGGTTGATTTGGAAGGGCCTGCAAAAGTAATAACGAAGCTTTTTATACCAATTATGAAGTGAACCTAGAAAGGCGGCTGAACAAAATTTCTCACAGTAACATAATAAAACCATACGTTCAAGGTCAATCGGTCCTAAATCTGCATTTGAATGCTGCAGAGGAAAAGCGAGCAGAAATTTTTACCTCTAGTGATGTATTCGAAAGGGGATCAGAGGTAATCTTGCAGAAGTTGAACTTTGAGGCTAGGTTAAGTGAGGTCCAGAAGGAGATCTTGCGGAGGATGATTTCCGAGTTTAAAGACGTGTTTTCAGACCATTCCGGAAACACGATGGTGATTGAACACAATATCAAGCTAACTTGTGTGGAGCCAATTCGTAGCAAGCCGTATCCATGTTCCACTGTGCAAAAGTAGATCATGAAAGAAGAGATCGCTAAGCTGCAGGAGTCGGGTGTCATAGTACCGAGCGAGGGTGACTGTACATTTTCTCAAGTATTGGTTCAAGTTCCCGGAGCAAATCCTAGGCCACGCATTGATTATTGGCGTCAAGAAGCTATAACTAGAAACCAATCTTACCCGATACCAACTCTAAAGGAGAGGGCAGAAACTGTAGTATAGTTATATTTCCCCACTAGAACTCGTGCGAGGGTACTAGCGAGTCCCCCTTACGGAGCGTGCTTGGCGTTATGCCACATTCAATTCTCCACTCAGAAACCTATTGTTCACTTGAGGTGAGCTTTGGATTGAAAATGCACCCTTTTGTTTTTCAGCCCTAATTGACCGCGCTAATAATGGCATCTCCGAGTGTGCTCTGCCCTATTTTGACGATGTCGCCATCTTCTTGAATAGCTGGGTAGAACATGTACACTGTAAGCAAAAACTATCCGAGTTTGGGGTTTTTGAGGCTCATGACCTCTGAAAACTCTCTCGGGTTTAAAATTAATACCTGGTGTAGCAGTAAAAGATGGTACATGACATAGTTTTACCACCACCTCTCAGGCAAGTAGTAAAAGGATGTCAAAATCTAGCTTTACCACGTAGGAAGTTTTCTTTCACGTGATTTTTAACCTGCGTTTCAGATTTTATTACCAGGTGACTGCAAGGTGCAGCTGCTTCGGTGGCTTTTGCCCCATGCCCCCCATTGTGACGCTCTTAGTGAATCATGAAGGTACGTGAGGACCACAGATCTTTTTTTTTTTGGTATCGCCGTGCCTCAGGACTGACCGCGAGTCAACGCACTTTCACTGGAACTGGGGGCAGCATAAGCACAACAAGCGAGAACAGCATTCTGTGAGCGAAAAAGAAAAAAAAAGACGGGGGGGGGGAATCTCAAGAGAACGGAAAAAAGAAAAAAACTTGCTGTGGAAAGTTGGCCTGCATATTTTCGCAAATTGTTGGCTTTTGCTCGGCGGTGGCCTTGTAGACAGACGGTGCAAGAAGCTCGGTATCTGTGTGTCTTGTTGGGCTGATGGATCTCACGTGTTTCCTGCATCATCGAGCGATTGTGCGCTTCCGAGCGCCTCCGAACCTGCACGTCGCGGATATCTCGCTTCCGAGCTGAATCGCGAAGATCTGCCAGTGGTAACAAAATCGATCTGGTGTCATCGTCCGTGCTTGCCTAATGGAGAAGCAATAAGCAAAATGCTTCACTCTGTCGTCGGTACCGAGCCGCGGCCGCCAGTGACCAGTGGGAGTGTGTCGCCGGGGCAGGTGAAAGAAGCATCGCATATATCTTGTTCCACAGTAGACGATGTCTGCATGAGTAAAGTGCTGCCCGAATTGTCCATCTCATGCACCAACTGTTCTCAAACATGTAGCGCGAAGCCGATGCGAGGCAGACGGAACCAACAAGCGGCTGCCGGTGAGCACGAAGAAAACCCGAACGGTGATCTTTTGTTGGAAGTATGCATACACCGCCCCGTCCCCGTAAGACAGTGGTCACGTGTTCATTTGTGTCTGAAATTACGACGAAATTCGCACAGGATATGTGTTCTGTGATCGCCAGCTGTGTTTCATCGGATAGCCGTGCTCCTCGAAAAGGCCTAGTACGCCGTCGGTAAGAAGCTTGTGTGCAGGCGTGCACCGCTCCTCTACGCCCGTCCGTTGTGATGAATACGTGCTGCTACTGTGTTTGTGCACCATCGCTCAATTAAAATCATTGAGCTACCATGGTTTGTGCGTATTTAGGTTTATTTTATGGACTTGTGCATCAGCAGTGCTAACACGCATGGGACCATAAGCCCGGTGTGCCAAGTAATTATTGGATACTCAAAAAGGTGAGACCGGGTAGATTTCCTATAAAAGGTCGGTGTGACATTTAGTGCCCTGCAGCCCACCTTAAGTTTACGCTTGCACCTTCAACCGTTGTTGTTAATCAATGCAAAAAAAGAGCTCTCCTACCGGTACTACCGGGCTGGTCAAAAAGTCGTGCCTATATATTCCGGATTGTCAAAGTGTATAGTTGCGCAACGCGTGCAGTCTGTTCGAGTGGTGTATTATTCTGCATTTAATGTGTGTGTGCGTGTTTGGCTGTATGTGAATCTCTGTGTCACCAATTCTGCCGGTCAATAAATTCAATCAATTCTGCTATTTAATAAATTTGTCGACTCTGGGCGAATACACCCGTCAATTTTTATTTTTTTACCACCGGAAATAACTCCCAGAAATCACCTCAAAATCCTTGTGAAGGCAGTAAAAATTTACTCTCTCTATACTCGCTCAAGACCTCACTGGGGTAAATAATTACTACTCTCCCTAAGTTCAAAAACTCAGCACGAGAGTAAATTTTTACCGCAATAGTAGGTGGTAAAAGAAACCCAGGAAAGGTAGTGCGCTAGAGGACAAATGGTTTACCCAGTTTTTGAGGTTATTTCAGGTCATTTTCGTTTAGTGTGTAGAGTATTTACGAGTCATGCTCAACAGGTTGAACGAAGCTGGTCTTACCGCGAAACCGGCTAAATGTCACCTAGGTTGCGGTCAGGTGTCTTACCTGAGACACGTTGTGGGGCGTGACTGGCGTAGACGTTAAGAAATGAAGGTAGCCACCGTCGTGAACTATCCACGACAAACCATGAAATTTATAATAAGGGCATTTTTGGGCCTAGCTGGATACTATCAGCTTTACGAGCAAAACTAATCTAGCCTTGCCAGCCCTCTAATTGACGCACTTCGAAAAGCCTAGCCGGTTAAAGTGGTGTGGGACTCCAAAAATATATATATTGTAACGAGAGCAGTGGGCATGCAGCTCGAGGATAGAAAAAAAAAGAAGACGTGGTGATCGCAGGCTTGCGTTCAGTTATCCCTTGCGCTAGACAAAGCTCTCCTTCGCCGAGTCAACTCCTGGTTGTTCAACAACCCGTTTCAAGTGGCGGAAGTGCTAGGATACATCTGGTGCTCACCCTGGAACTTCGCAGCCGCACACTCCAACGACCTTCTACAATGACTGATCCGGGGCCATCTCTGGCCGCTACTCCAGATCTCGCAACTGTGCCTGCCTTCTGCGCTGGCGCTCTCCGGCAGCGCGACCCTCCCCCCCCATATTTGGTGGCACAGTGGACCAAGATGTGGACAACTGGATTGCCGAGTATGACCTGGTGAGCGCATACAATAAGTGAAACGCAGCCGATAAGCTCACAAATGGGAGTTTTTGCCTGACCGACGTGGCAAAACTTTGGTACAGGAATCATCAAAGTGATTTGAGTACCTGGTCGGAATTGGCAAAAACCCCCTCGGAAGTCTTTGGCTATCCTACTGTCCGCCGCCTTCGTGCTGAAGAGCACTTGCGAAGCAGAGTACAAAGAGCAGATGAAACTTTCATGAGCTACATCGAACATGTGCTATTTCTCTGCAAGCTCATTGATTTGACTCTGGACGAGGCAGGCAAGATCAAGAACATCGTGAAAGGAATCGACAACGGTGCATTCCAAATGCTTGCTGCGAAGAGTCCCCAGACGGTCGCCGAAGTGATTCAGCTCTGTCAAAGCTATGATGAGCCGCGTAGGCAGCGCGCTTCTACACGTTGCGCTGCTCAAGACACCGCGGACATCTCATCCCTCGACTATCACCATGACACCGCCAACTACTCTGCGTTGATGCCACTCATAAAGCAATTCATACGCGAGGAGGTCGCCCGGCAGCTATCTATAATCACAAGAACTACCGAGCCTATGGCACCCTTGTGGCCTTCGCTTCAACAGGTCATTGAATCGCAAGTTGCCGAAGCATTGCCGCCAGCTCAGGCTCCACCAACTGTTACCGCACCACTAACGTATGCAGCTGCAGTTGCTCGGCCACGTGCACCGGCGTCTCCGGCCATCTACGAAGATACTCGCCACGTTTATTCGTCGACGCCACCTTCCCGCTCGCTGATCGTCGCGTCTCCGGCTGTATACGAAACATCTCAAAACGTTTATACGACGCCGCCGCCTGCACGACCATTTACGGTACCTTATTCAGCGAACAGTGCCCCCACCGTCAGCCAATGGCGCACTCCGGATAATCACCCGATATGTTTTTCATGTAGCATCCCAGGCCACGTAGCTCGTCACTGCCGTCGTCGCAGCTTCCCTTCTCATGACATTGCAGGGGCCCCACATTACATGCCCACCATGCCCACTCAGCCGCGATATCCTGTTCCTGCCGATACACCTCTAGACGTACGTCCCGGTCGCCGACCATCCGGCTCACGCCATTCACCTTCTCCTCGTCGTCAATCTATTTCTCCAATGTTACGTCGCAACAGCCCACCGCGAGGGGAAAACTGACGGGCGCAGTTCCGGAGGCAAGAACTGCGTTGGCAGCGAAAATTTCAAGACCTAACTGCTGTCCCCCGAACGAAATTACCTCTATATTTATGGCATTAAGGTGCACGGACTTGTTGACACTGGAGCTGCCGTATCTGTAATTAGGAAGAAACTGTGCCTAAACTTGAAGAAAGTGACCACGCAACTTACCGACCTTTCTTTTCAGACAGCTACATCCCATCATATTCAGCCTCCAGCTTTGTGCACTGCACGAGTCGTTATTCAAGGTGCGATGTACGTCGTCGCATTTTTAGTTTCGCTCCGTTCTTGGCATGACGTTATGTTAGGGTGGGACTTTCTTTCGTCAAATTGTGCTTTGGTCGACTGCGCTTGTTGCGAACTCGCGTTATCTGTGCTGTGCTATGACCCCGACGATGGCGCTTCATGTAGAGTGTTTGCTGCTTCTGACGTTGACATTTCGCCTTTCTCTGCTGTTGTTGTCTCGGTGTCATGTGCCTCCCCTCCGAAATCGCCTGTGTTATCTATGCCATCGGTCACATCTGCGTGGCGTCGAAATATCATGCTTCCGTTTGCCATCGTCGTTTTTCGCAATGGCCATGCTGCCATTTATGTGTGCAATCCCTCGGACAGCCCGTTGTCCCTACTACGTGGAGAATGCCTGGGAAGCTACGAACCTTACGAGTGCATTCTTCCGGCTACTATACCCGGTTCTGCGATTTCGCTCCCAATTTGTGCTGTCACTCATACCAACGCATCTAATCATTTCTGGGTGTATTCTTGGATGCCATCGACTCTGAGCTCGCACCAGCTCAGCGCCAAGAGATTATAAATCTTCTACTCCGCTTTCGCTCTTCATTTGATCGTGACTAGTCAGGCTTAGGCCGAACCTCTGCGGTCGTTCACCGTATTGACACCGGTCAACAAGCCCCGTTAAGACAGCGTCCGTACCGTTTATCATCTGCTGAACACCGTGTCATCAACAAACAAGTGGATGTTGAAACGTGACATCATCGAGCCCTCCAACAGTCCCTGGGCTTCCCCGGTTGTTCTCGTCAAGAAAAAAGACGGATCCATTCGGTTCTGCGTTGACTACCGCCGACTCAACACGATAATGCGCAAAGACGTATACCCTTTGTTGCGCATCAATAATGCTTTGGACTGCCTACAAGGAGCAGAGTTCTTTTCTTCGTTAGATTTACGCTCCGGCTACTGGCAAGTACCCATGGCAGAGGGTGACCACCCAAAGACAGCCTTTGTAACACCGGATGGACTATATGAATTCACCGTTATGCCCTTTGGCGGCTGCAATGCGCCTGCCCCTTTCGAAAGGATGATGGATATCATCTTGCGAGGTCTGAAATGGAAAACGTGCCTATGTTAATTGGATGCCATTGTGGTATTTTCAAGAGACTTTGCGACCCACCTCAGCCGCCTTGAGCAAGTTTTTACGTGCCTTCCCACGGCACGACTTCAACTTAACTTGAAGAAATGCCACTTCGGCGCTCGCAATCTTGTAATCCTCGGCCACGTGGTTTCTAAGGACGGCATTCTCCTGGACCCTACAAAACTCAATGCAGTCGCGGCATTCCCAAAGCCAACCACCATCAAAGAGCTTCGAAGCTTCATCGGCCTATGTTCGTACTTCCAGCGCTACGTCCGCAATTTCGCCTCCATTATCGCCCCCTTGACCAATCTTCTTGCCGGAAGTTCTGATTTGTCAGCGTGGTCGCAGGCGTGTGATGATGCATTTCAGGAACTCCGAAGGCTGCTCACCACGCCTTCCATACTCCGATATTTCGATCCGTCTGCTCCAACGGAGCTTCATATGGACGCTAGTGTTGTTGGGCTAGGGGCCATGGCTTTGACGAGTATGTCGTTGCCTATGCCATCCGCACCCTTAGTAAAGCCGAGAAGAATTACAGTGTAACTGAAAAGAAGTGCCTCGCCATTGTTGTGCAATCGGAAAATTTCGGCCTTATTTTATGGATGTCCGTTTAATATCGTAACAGACAATCATGCGCTTTGCTGGTTATCTTCACTAAAAGATCCTAATGATCGGCTCGCTCGTTGGGTATTGTGGTTACAGGAGTTCGATATCCATGTTATCTACCATTTTGGCCGGAAGCATTCCGACGTCGATGCCCTGTCACGTTTGCCATTGGCTTCAGAGCCTGTCGGCTCGCCTATGTCCACCAGTGCTGTTTTGGCCATCAGCATTTCGGACATGCCTTTCGAGCAACGAAAATATGCTTGGATTTCTTCTCTTTTGGACTTTCTTTCAAACCGGACGCCCCCTCCAGTTTCCTTGACGCTTCGCCGTCAAGCAGGACACTTCTCTATTCGGGATAACCTGCTTTACTGCCAAAACTACAGTCCGATTCGCCGTAAGTCGTTGCTCGTCATTCCCCGACATCTGCGCTCTGAGATGTGTGCCACGTTCGACGATGATCCGCAACGTGGTGACGCTGGTGTGTTAAAAAACATACACTCGCTTGCAGCTGCGGTACTACTGGCGCGGTATGTACCGTTTTGTTCACCGTTACGTAAGGTCTGGCCTTACGTGCCAGCGACGCGAAATTCCCACTCAACACGCCACAGGTTCCTTGCAGCCGTTGCCATGTCCAGCACGAGCTTTCGATCGAGTCGGAATCGACCTTTACGGTCTGCTTCCCTATACTTCGAGTAGCAACCGCTGGGTCATTGTCGCTATCGACCACCTAACGCGGTACGCTGAAACAGCTGCGTTACCTTCTGCTACCGCAAAAGACGTTGCATATTTTATACTGCAAAACCTGGTTTTAAGGCATGGAGAACCTCGGGAGTTACTAAGTGACCGCGGCCGCGTTTTTCTCTCCGATGCCATCAAAGCGTTGTTGAGCGAGTGTCACATCATACACCGCACTACCATAGCCTATCACCCGCAAACTATTGGGCTGACAGAGTGTTTTGATCGTACGTTTGGGGATATGCTGGCCATGTACGCTTCATCCGACCAGTCAAATTGGGATAGCATACTGCCTTTTGTGACATATGCCTACAACACTGCAACGCAAAGCGCCACTGGATTTTCGCCTTTCTTCTTTCTTCAAGGACACGAGCCATCATCAACAATGGATACTATTCTTCCTTATCGACCGGACTCTTCATAGATGACTACCGTTTCTCGAGCAGCAGCACACACTGAAGAATGTCGGAAGCTTGCTCGTGCGTTCACGTCACATGACCAGACGCGCTAAAAACATCGCCACGACGCGTCAACCACGCCTATGAGCTTTTCTTCGAACTCTATGGTGTGACTATGGATTCTTTCTACTCCTCCTGGACTCTTCCACAAGCTTTCGTCTAGGTACTATGGCCCTTATCGAGTTGTACGCCAAACATGCCCTGTCAACTACCTTGTTGAGCCGCTGGATGCATCTACTAACATGCGCCGTCAGGGACAAGAAATCGTATGCATCTCTCGGCTCAAGCCATACCATACCCCCTTCTCTGTACACCTGTCCTTAGGTCACCAGGATGGCTCCCTCATCGCCCTGGGGTGATTGTAACGAGAGCAGTGGGCATGGAGCTCGAGGATAGAAAAAGAAGACTTGCGGTGATCGCAGGCTTGCGTTCAGTTAGCCCTTGCGCTAAATAAAGCTATCGCTCGCCGAGTCGACTTCTGCTTGTTCAATGCCCCGTTTCAATATACAGAATGCGTTTTGCAAGCTGAAACAGGCCCTAACCGAAAAACCTGTTCTCATGGCACCCGATTTTCCCCTGGGAAGAATCGGGTGCAATGAGAACAGGCTCTCGTCGCATTGCCATTAGAACAGGCAATGCGACGCGAGAGATCGCGTCATGGGAGCTCTATTTTGCCAGGAAGACAGCGCTGGTAACGAAAGGTCAGCTTTTTATTTAGGTGGAAAATTGAGCAGCAGGGAAGAGGCATACAGTACCTCTGGAAAGAAATGCGCTTGCCTCATGTTGGCAGTTCAAATGCTAGCCTGCTTTGTCTCCGTTTCAAGGTTTGTGTTTGAAACGGACCACTGTCCTCTAACCTGGTTCAGTAACATGTCGCCTAAAAGTGGCCGGTTACTGGGGTGGAGCATGATAATGTAACAGTACAACTTAGACTTCCGCCACAAAAAAGAAAAGCTAAACGCTAATTCAGATGCATTGAGCCGTGCGTTTTAGTTAGTACCTTCTCTTCTTTTTGGTCTTAAGGCTTGGGCACACCGGCGACTATCAGCGGTCGCGCGACCATTCGCGACTGGCGACCTGAAAGCGACTGATGTTCACACCAGCAGAGGCTGCATGCGAGCGACTGGAAGTCGCAAAACCGGAGAGTCACCTCTGAATCTCGTTATCAGCGAGAACTCTGGAGACCGGTGCCGATCAGCTGATTGCCGCCAGCTCAGGGAGTGGAGCAAACTGAGCGCGCCGCATTTATTGTTTTCGTACGTTCTAACACAGCGTTCCCAACAGCGTCAAGTTCAATTCAAGTGAAGAACAAGACAGTGTCATGGTGCCGTTGCGCTGTGCCATGGTGTCCTCCGAAGAAAAAAGCCGGCAGTGGGTGTGACCGTCCTTTCGATCGCGGGAGTTGGCCGGCCATGCTAGCCGCGTGTGTCCCGAGCTGCGCTGAGACGACGAGAAGTATTTTCGAGAGTAGTACGTATTCAGAAACGGTCCTTGAATTTAATACGACTTGCCACAGCCTACAATGCAGCACAAGCACGTCTCGAACGCAGTGTCTTAAGTCATTGTCTAGGCATGAAGCATAAACGCGTTCCAAACACGCTGCATTGAAGGCGGGGACAAGTCAAGTTCAAGACAAAAAAAACATTTCTGAACACAGGGAAAAGATAGCGCACAATTTATATTCTCTTTGACGGTGTTTAGCTTCGTGCAAATGCTGCGACGTAAATTCGACACTTTGCTCAAGCTGCTGTGCCCCGCCATCTCCAAGCCAAGTATTTCGTGGTGGCCATGGAGCCACAAACCCAGAGGAACGCACTCGTTTGTATTTGGTGGCAGGAAGCCAGCGCAATGAAAAAAAATTGAGCATCACTGATTGGTTCCAGCAGCTTTGCGACTGCAGTCGCGCAACTCAAAAATCGGTCAGGACGCGACTAGCCAAAGCAGTCGCTGTGCGACCGATTGCGACCATTCATGACTGTTTGTGACCAGTCGCAAATGGTCGCGCGACCACTGGTAGTTGCCGGTGTGCACCAGCCTTTAGGCGAGTGCTCTCGTCCAGAGTGATCTCAAGGGGCCAACTTGATGTTGTATTCTATTTCCTTACGTTGGTGTACTCGTAAAACTTTGAGTTCTCATATTAAAAGGTTTGTGTCCCACATGTGCCTCTTGATGTAGAGGGAATGACATTTTCATAGACACGTCGCTAGCTTTATGTTGTACTATGTTTCGTCTGGTGTTCCGTCGGTTAACCGAGGGCACTTGCTTTTGTCGTGTGTTGTCGGTTGTCGAAGCATTCTTTACAAGTTTCAAAACTATCCACAAGTGCTGAGACCGAAAATCACCAGAAGAGATGAGCGAAGCTAGTCGACAAGTTTCGGCGACAAGCCAGTAGAGTTCAGATCCGACCTCAAGAATTGGATATGTTCACGGAACTGAGCCTGGAGCTACATCCTCTCCATGACCCTGGAGGCGATCTTCGAGGAACCTGGTGAACGAGTGTGACCAACATTGGAGCCACGTGGAAGCAGCTAGTGTTTATGGCGTATTGTCTGGCGGCGGGGGTGCTGTTACGCCTGAAAGTCCAGACCAAACGTCATTGCCACTGCAAAGGCAATCTGTGCCAAGGCCAGTGAGCAAGCCCGCTTGACACCATCATCTCAACGACATCATCTAACCCGGTGGCGCCAGTGTGTCTTACGCAACGCACGGCGAGCTCCCTCAACCCTTGGGCCCGATAGCAACCCGATGATGCAATCGGCGCCATCCAGCCTGGCGAGTCTTACGTGACAACATCACTCGTCTACGCGTGCAACCCAGCGGCGGTTTCCAACAAGAGGATTCTGACATCACGGGCAGCAGTGGTTCTGATTGGACGTTCCTTACGTAAGGAATCAGCCGGGGCCTATAAGAAAAGGCAAGCGGCACGTCGCCAAGCAGCCGACGTATGCGTCAGAGAGAAGACATCTCGGCTCTTCGAGTTCCTAAGCTATGGGCCCCAGTGCCGAATATATAACGCCTCTATTTCGATGCTGTACATAAACCTTGCCTTAACTCACCGTCGTCTTGTCCGCTCGTCTATCAGCTCTGCGCAGAAGCAGTAGCGAGCTGAGAAACACAGGCTACCAAACGGCTTGTGACCTCGGCGCACTGCGCAACAGTGTCGGCGGCAGTGCGAGTCTTACCAACACGTGGTGCCTGTGTCACGTGCTGAAACCTATATAGGTGGCACATATAGTTGTTTGGCTTTTCTGGCAACATGGCTTCCAGGCGTTATCTTAAATGTCCTTTCCTTTGAAGCTTCATTCAATCGTTCTAGTTCCTTTGTTTCATAAAGCTATGGTATTATCGCAGGAAGGCTCGTGGTCAGGGTTTGCGTACGATGTTCCTTAACTCTAGAATTTACGCATGACTGTAACTGGCCTAGAAAAACCCTCAAATGTTAAATGCAAATTTATGTATAGCACAGCGAACATCTAGGCGAAGAAGGATAAGCAGAGAAGTTTTCGATCTCCTGCATCTCTCGAACCTCCAGTTTGCCTGCCTCAGCAACTTGTGTCAGCTCTTTTATGATATACAATTCCTTATCTATTCCCTGTGTCACTCTTCATTTTCTTTTCTGGCCCCTGTTTATGTACTATACCTTAAATAGTGTGGCTATGTATTACGTTGGGCCTGTTTCTGTCTGTTTTCCATCGTGTTGTACTCTGACGTTGTCTGCTCAGTCTGTATGCCAACTAGCCCAACAAGTTGCTATATTTCTGCGCATCCTCACCTATACCCGACGGACGCGTGTAAAACGTGGGGGGATGGGCCACACTGCAGCAAATGCTTTGGGAGTATGCTGAAAAAGTTAACCTCACTGACGCTGCTCGCTTCGCGACGCATTTTTTGCAGGGACAAACTCCGAGGCCAATTGCTGCTGCCACCACCGCACGAGGGTACGGACCGGCCTCCGCCGCGGCTTCCGTCACTGTTGCCAATCGGCGGCGTCAGCTGCGCTGCCACTGGGAGGCGGCACTCACCAGCTACGAGGTGGCTGACCAGCTTTGAGCCTTTGGCAAGCTGAAGATGCCGCCCGGGTGCAAGGACTTCGAGCGGGCACCTGAGGCAGCACCATAATAATCGACGGAGAGTTCGAAGGAACAGGGGTTAACCCCCCTTCCCCCACCTCATCCGGTAAAACTTCCGGACTTTAAATAATGTTCATTCATTTAGTCATTCATTTGTCTGTGTGATGTTGTAAGAGAATGCCAGCACTCTAGTGGTATAAGCAGTTTTCGTGATGCCAGTGGTGTAACTCCAAAACGATGAGATGCATGTACATGCGCCTAAAAGCACATGACAACGTCTGCCTAGACAGCGTGCACTTGGGCTTGATAACGTGTCTGTTTTGGTGGCGAGATTGACCTACAGGAGGCCGCAGTGGAGCTTCACTGTTAGCGATTCCAGCCGATCTGCCAATAAAGTAAGCTAATGGCAGCCTAATGGTTGTATATAATCTTTAAATTCTCAAATATCTGTCCTAAGCCACAGTAGCGTTCGTATTACGTGTGATACAAGCATAATGAGCCTATGAATGGTGTTCTGGCATTCAGCGATAGTCTAATGTTTTTACACTGCACTCGATGCTTTTTCTTGTTTTTTTGTACGTGATCAGCCTGTGTACTTTCTATACTATAGTGTCTTTGTTGTCGCCTTACTGAACCAATAACTTACGATCAATTCAAACGACTGCTATAAAAATGAGGAAACGTGTATTTCTGCACGATGAGTACACACGTATTTTTAAAATATTTTTTGCAAATATAACCAGTTTTTCTAGACAATAGTTATTTCTTTGCAGAAGCACAGTAATTTTGAAATTGCCGATATTTCGTGAGATGCAATCAGCTAAAATTCTGCATTCAAACCTGAATTTTTTTATACTTGTTTTGTTTAGGACGACAAAAAATGCCTAAGTGAGATGCTTGGAAGAAAAAGTGGACCCGTAATGAAAAGATCTTGGTGAATTAGTGGTACGACGACCACACATATCGCGAAACCGACAAGACAATACCTTCATTCATCAGAGTGCAGTTAAGCCTCGGAAGGCCAAGAGCCCGTGTATTATGTGGGCTTCCGTACAAGCATTTCATACGGGCTTACACCATGGAATAAGCTACCCTCTGAGGACGTGTGTGACTTTAGCACACATGCAAACTCGCTATGGCAAGTAGATGACCCAAAGGGCTATCTGCAGTGTTTTGTGCGCGTGCCCGTAGGTGCCGACTCTGTTCGATTGCGAGCCCAATAGCCACGTGGTCAGAGCTGAGTGCGTGTCTCCGTGTTACTTTTTGTGTTCTGTTTCTTTGCGTTACTACTTGTATTTTCTAATGACCAGAATTCACACTTGCGGCTGCAGCAACGCCACCTACAGGAGGTTTCATACGCAGTGAAGTCATCGCATGCATTCTCAGTGCGATGGAGATGGCCAGTTTATTTCGTACATGCTCCACACGCAGCCGTTACTCCCACTCGTGCGCAGGTAGAACATATTATATGCCAAACAATGTTCTCAATTTGCATTTTAACCCTAATATGATGCTGACTATGGCGGCAAAACACATCTAGAATGTTTATATACCATAAAATCTAAGTGATGTAATCAAGGCTAGTACAATCTTTGGGACAATACTAATTTTTCTTCAGTCTCGGCAAAGCTCATTTGCCCGCGGTGTAATGAAGTATTGTTGCTGCGAAAAAATTTTCACATCGCGGAATTTGAAACCAACGCAGGTAAGAACAGATGCTGCTAGTGGCTGCCACATCTTATTCAATACTTCAAAGAGTGTATTGGCACTATACCTTGTTGAAGAGCTCAACAAAGTATTGCTTTATATTCAGTGCTCCATAGTAAGTTACTCGATTGTAAAGTACTCGTCTGGAAGTGTCTCGATCATAAGAACTATTGTAATAGAAGACGGTCACATTTACTGGGATGGAGCTTTCAGTCTTTCCATTGCCTTCTGAAAAAAACAAACAATGTTTTATATAGTACCACAACTTCTGTTTCATTTGGTATACCCGTATATATCAACCTAACATAAACTATTTTCAGCTTTCAATAATACTTGCGTACATCTCACTTGCTGAAGAAAACTGCTATAAATGACCGCAAAAGTGTTTTTATTGTTTTGAGCTTTGACTTGTATTTTTCAAATTATCTGTGGTAGTACGCAGTGCATTATGTTCAAACACGCATCTTTTTTTACATTTCCTTATGTAAATAAATCATTTAGAAGTCTATGAAAGAACAAGAGAGAGGACTACTTTTTTTCACTAAAGCAAATACCTCGGCCGGCTTCTATATGTCCCTGGAAAGCTGCTGTCTATCTAGAAGGGGAATACTAAACGTGCAAAATATTTTAAACACATGATACATGCGCGTTGCTGTGTCTGTCATTCAAGCATTCTTTATTCAACATTTTTGCGACTGTGATAGTAGGTGAAATGAATCTGTGTGACCCAGTCCTAATTAAGATATTAATGCTCATGTGTGAGTAAATAGTTGTGTTAGTTTTTAATGATGATAACAATAATATTCATACTCTGTCATCAGAAATACAGAGAAACAGCCTGTCTAAGACTTCGAGGACTTCTGCGGCTAGGCCCGGCAAAGCCGGTTACAGCGTTGTGGTTCCAAGGTCACAAAAACCATCACTTTTTTTTTACCAAAGCAGCGGCTAAATAAATAATACCAATAAATATTTACGGGCAGTAAATAGATTAGGAGAAGAAAAAAGGGACCAAGAGCATATATTACATGCTATATATTACATTACATACAAGTGGACCATAGGCATGTGATTTTACAGGCCAGAAAGGAATTTCTTTAATGGCTTATTTGAACCAGCTGAAAAAAAACTTTTCAAGTTGTTCACTAAAAATTTTGGGAATATGTGCACATCTAAACGCTTCTCCACATCCGGTAGAAAATTAAGGTATAGTAAAATCTTTTTATTTTTCTCTCAGCGGTCGATGCGCAACATATGACTCATTAAAATCATCACACCAATTGTGTCTTAAACAACTGTTTTCAAAAGCAAATACTCAAACACACAAAAACCTAAATAATGAACAATTATATTAGTATTTACCTTACTAGCGTAAGTAACACTTTGTTAGAATATTTCAAAGTAACCTGTCTATGCGTGTTTCCAGCCTATATGATTTGCACTCTGTACTGCATTAATCACTCCTTCACAACGTATATGACGTCTTAACAGCATCGTATGATCTGCGTACTGGCACACATTAGCTTTACGAATTCTGCGGTAATATCATTCTTATATAAATTAAACAAAAACAACAACAACAACAACAACAACAATAATAATAATATTAATAATAATAATAATAATAATAATAATAATAATAATAATAATAATAATAATAATAATAATAATAATAATAATAATAATAATAATAATAATAAAATATAATAATAATAATAATAATAATAATAATAATAATAATAATAATCTTGATGGTACTACAATATTTCTAAAGTATTATAATATAATAATAATGATATTGTTATTGTTAATATAATAATTTGAGGTTATTATTCTGTAACCACATCGCTGTAACCGGCTCTGCCGGGCCTAGTCGCACAAGTCCTGGGGACTTAGACAGGCCCGTTTCTTTGTATTTCTTATGGATGTGTACAATAAATTATTATTATTATTATTATTTTATATTATTATTATTATTATTATTATTATTATTATTATTATTATTATTATTATTATTGTTATTATTATTATTATTATTAGTCCGGCAACATGGCTCCCAGCCCCGACGCATCCTCGCTGTGCTCCTGCCCGTTTTTTGGTAAGCAGCAGTTTTTCTGCTGTGAAAGTTTCTGGAAGCGTGTTCATGCGAAGTGTGTAACCTGGCCTGATGAAGAACTGTGACTTCTAATGTCTGGATCTCAGTACTTCTGCTGCAATACGTGTGCTCCGAGCCATGCTGCTGCTAAGCCTAGCGAAGACGACTCTTTGGTTTGCGGCTACGATAATGTAGCTCAGAAATCGATTTCCTCCCCGCGTGTGCCACTGCGGGTGACGATCTCGCTGGTCTGCGCCATCTCCTCCTCGACGCTTTGAATGGAATCATGTTCCTCAGGGACGAGGTATCAGAACTACGCGAGGAAAATGAGCGCCTGCATAACGATCCGTCCCGGAGTGTGAAACTGCAAGCCGGCATCATCACCTACCTTTGGGGAGAGGTGCACTTCTTACGTGAGGTGATGACAAACCACACGCCCACCGTGCCAGTGAAGGCAGCTGTGACCTTCCCAGCGCTGAATAACGGTGATCGATCTGCGATTTCGAAGCAGCCTGCATACTCTGGACAACTTCTCTGAAATACACTTTCTCCATCGAATTTCCCGCCGGCTCAAGACACGTCCAAGCGACGAAGCGCAAATTCCTGTGACAGCCTGTTCTGCAGCTATTTTTCCACCTAAAGGTGACAGTAAGAAAAAACATGCTTCGTTTGGGCCAATGATCACTTCGGCTCTTGCTGTTGTTCAACGGCCACATCGGCAGCAGCAGCCTATTGTCATTTTTGTTTCTAAGCTGAGCCCGGACACCACTGCTGCTGACATCAAAAGACATATTGTTTCGATGGATCTGTCTTTCATCTCTTGCTGGCACCACCAGAGTAAATTTCAGACCTTTTCTTTTTTTCGCATTGGGGTTGAAAAGATAACTCAACAGCACTTGAATACCCTTCGATGTGGCCTCAGGATGCCTTTTCGTAGGGTGCTGCTTGACGACGTGCTCCATCTCTCTGAGCCAGTGCCAAGCGTTGAAAATGCAGTGTATAATGTGGACATTTTCTACCAGAATGCCTGTAAGATATATACCAATATAAACGAGTTTTTCGCTAACGTTCTTTCATCTTCTTTTCCTAATATCAGTATTTTTGAAACATGGCTTGACCCTGCAATTTACTCGTCTGACTCCCCCCCCCCCCCGGCCCCCGAATCTCAGTGCCTTCCACGGCGACCGAGATTTCAGTGCAACCAAACAGAAAGGTGGGGGCGTGCTCAGTGCCATTCACAGTTCATCGAAATCTGTTAGACGGAAAGACCTGGAATCTTTCGAAGAATCTACATGGTTAGATAATCTATCTGGAACGCTGAGAAAAATTTTTGATTGGATTTTTCTAACACCCAGAATTTACCCTCGCTTGTTTGTTATACAATGTCTTCCATTGAACGTGTGGTTTCATCTTATCGTGAGCGCAGGATTAATGTTTATAGTGAGCGCAGGATTAATGAATTCAGTGCCTAGAATGTACTGGGGCACGCTTAATTATTCTTATTATAATCACTTCATGCAGAAAAGGTGCAGCCTGCTCTTGAATTTTTGGCGTTTAATTCTCTACAGCGACACAACACAGTCGTCAATTGCAAAAACAACTTCTTGAACCTCTGTGTGCCAAATGATCAAGCCGTTGAAGTTGCACGCTCAGACATCTTTCTTGCTCGTCCTGACAAATTTCACCCACCACTCAATGTTAAACTATCTATATTTGCTGAAACTACCAGCTACAGTAGTTATTTTCAAGATTCCAAATTCCGTTATTTCAAATCTCCAAGATTTGCTTTTAAGAGATGGGACTACATGAACTATCTGGGCGGACAATTACTTGTCAGCCGTTGGTTGCTCCCAGGTTGCTGACAAACCAAACGTTGATGAACAAATGGACAGTTTGCAGAGCTTGTATTAAGCAGCATGAATAAGTTTATACTGCAATTTACGTCTAACGATTGTAAATATCGCCACTGGTTTTCCCCTGAACTTAAAAGTGCACTGAAGCAAAAATCGCCCGAACAAGAAGGCTAAATGTTCCCTATTTAGAAAGTGGAAGGAAGAGCTCAGCTTTTTACGAGATTAATGTGAACGCCTCTATAGATGGGACCACAATTAATATATTGCATTATTAGAAAGAAATTTTTCTGACAGTTCTTCATAAAACAGAGCACACAAAACATGGGGCAGAAAGCGATCAGGAGGTGTTTTTGTGCTCTGTTGTACAATGAAATAAGAATAACTAACACGTCCGAACCTTCTTCCTTTCGAAGTGCTTTTCTGACAAACCAGCTGGGTTTTTGAAGTATTACGCAAACGGTCTGGAAAAACCAGAAGGTCTGTCAAGCTATTGGACTTGGACGGTGTCAAAGTGCATGGCTTTGCTGGCTGTTTTGCCATGCCTTTTTCATCCGTTTAAAAGGGCTAAGTCTCTTAGACTCTGATAGTACAATAGCCCAAGGCAGTTAGCACATCTAGTGGTCTATCACTGGCTGAAAATCTCATCTGCGCATGCATAAAACGCTTGAAACCGTCCTTATCGTGTGGCCATTATGGCATCCCTTCCGCCATGCGAAAAGCTTATGTTAGTATATTTGCTCCGGTACTGACTACAATATGTACGAACTAGCACGCGGAAAACTACACGTGTTTTTTCAGTGTTTAGGTCAGGCTGAAAAACTGATGTTTCTAATTATCGCCCGATTTATCTATCATGTGCCTTATCGAAGATCATTGAGCTGGCTCTTCACAACATTTTTTGTGAGTTTGCGTGAATAATTCATTAAGTCAGTCCGCTTCTTGACGCGGGTAATTTCAAAAGCGCTAACGCAGTGCAGGCCACTAAAACGTAACTCCTAATAAACACGGGTTACCCTCGGCCGCTTAGCTACCAATAATATTGTTAGTTTCATGACGCAAATCTCTTATTTCTCTCAGAGGACAGGTTGAGGTAGTGTACTGTGATCTGAGCAAGGCTTTTGAGGTAGTCAGCCACTCACTGTCTTTGTTTCAAATTGGAAACTTCTATGTTGACTTGTCTGTTGTGAATCTACTGCAGAGCTATCTGCCTAATAGATTATGCTATGTTGCCGTAAATCGCCAAACGTCCTTCTTGTACAAAGTGACTTGTGAAGTCCCTCAAAGATAGGTATTAGGCCCACTCTTATTTCTAATTTACGTTAACGACGTTTATTTTGCAACTCATCATTCTTTTGTTCTCTTAAATGCTGATGTCATTAGGATATTCATGAAAATTTCTTCAGTTAACGGCTATCGCTTCCTGCAGTCAGATTTGTGTTCTTTCTCTGAATGGTGTGATAACAATAACTTTGAATACCTTATGGACCAAATTCATGAGTATATCTCGCGAAACATCCATCATGTCATATGCATACACTGTCAATACCATGTCCTTGCGTAAGGTATATGAATTCAGTGATATTGTAGTGTTTTTTGATAGCTTGCTAAATGTTTCTGCTCACGCTAAACGTGTTGTCATGCGTGACCTTCATTCTCTCGGCTGCATTTTTAGAATCACCTAATAATTCAGTTCTCCTACAGCCTTTCTCAAATTGTACACCACCTTATGCCTTCCTCAGCTCGAATATGCATCTGTGATCTTGAAATCTCGACTGGCATTGCTAAATCTGGAGATGACGCCATTGAGCGGGTTTATAAAAAAATTACGAGCATTTACAATCATCATTTCGCTAGAAATATTTTTGGGTCTTGTTTTAACACTGCCGGATTATTATTATTGTCGCCACCTCACTGCCGGCAAAATTGTGCCAACCTATTATTTATTTACAAACTAGTTTACGGTATGCTATTCTGTCCTTAGCTTCTCTGTTGTGTAAATTTTTTGGGTTCTCCGTAACTCAACCAGAGCAAATTGACCATTACATATAACTACCAAGTTCTTCCAACACTTCTCTCTCTACACAATACAAAGTTCACAAAATGTTAACTTTGATGATATAGATGTTTTTCACAGTTCATTGTCATTGTTTTGATCTCAGCCCTGCACTGCTTTAACATAGTTTTTGGCAAAGTACATATTCTTCACTTCTGGGATTTTCAGAAAAAATTTTTTCCGATGATATGTATATATTCCCTTTAATTTTAACTTACTTTCTACAATTCTCGTCTTTTCTGTTTATTTTCCCATTTCGCGGTGATTTGTTTTTTCTGTGTAATTTCACTGTTTATTTGATTTTTCTGAAGAGTGCCTGTGTTGTAATATTTGTATTTTTATTGGTATTTATTCTTTTTAATGTCTTTTTTATTGCTTTACTTTTGCCTGCACTAAGCCCTCATGGTTGTCCCAGGGCATGTTAAATCAATGACTGATTGATTGACTGATTGAGTAATATAACCATATGTGATAGTTCATATATTGCATTATTAGAAAAAACACTTCTGACAGGCCATCTGAATTTCACGAGTATGCACGCAAGGGATCTTTCAAGCTACTTGACCCGGATTGTATTCGAGTGAATGCCAATGCTGACCACACTCATTTTTTATTCGTTTATAAGCACTCAGATTATAAGACTCCGATGAGACAACAGCAGATTGCAATTAGCACACCTAGTGGTCTGCCACTGAATGAAAAAAACTCACGTGCTCATGACTTGGGCGCTTAAAAACCACCATTATCTTGTGGCCCAAAGCATCCCTTATATACGAAAGGCCTAAAACGAAAGGCCTACTTACCCCAGTACTGACTGGAATATTTACAACTGTATGAATGTTTCACATTTATCATATTGTGGAAAACTACGAGTGCTTTTCCTGTTTTTAGGCCTGGCTTCAAAACTGATATTTTTAATTATCACCCATTGTGTCTACGTTGTGCTACATCGAAGATATTTGAGGTTGCTCTTCACAGCACATTGTATGCTATGATGAAGTGTTCATGGAATCCTAATCAACACAAATTTCTCTCTGGCTGCCAAACTACCAGAAATTTTGCTACTTCGTAACGCAAATCACCCAACCTATTTCTCAAAGACGGCAGGCTGACGCAGTCTACTGTGACCTGAGCAAGGTATTAAACGTAGTAAGGCCCGCCCCTCACTGTTTTTTGTTAAACTTGCAGACTTTGATGTTGACTCACCTGTTGTGAATTTTCGCACAATCATCTGCTTTGTAGATTATGTTATATTGACGTAAATGGTCAAAAGTCTTTCTTTTACAAAGTTACTACTGAGGTTCCTCAAAAGCCGGTTTATAGGCCTACTCTTATTAATAATTTATGTTAAGGACGTTTTTTTGTATTTCATTATTAATTAGATAACAGCGAAAGCTGTCCTAAGATCACAAAAGGGGTCATGTAGGATACCGTAGTTGTCCACCGCCGCCGCCGCTGCCGCTGGTGTCCGTGACCACTATCACACGAACTAAAACAAACTCAGTGAACAAAAACACCAAGAATGTAGCGTGGTTTGAACACGGGTCCCCTCCATGCATGCCTTTAAATCAACCACTAAGCCACGCTGTTGCTTGACATCCGCTTGCAAATTTGCTTTAGGCATGCTTTGTGTCATGAAAGAAATCGCCTTATATGAATAATAAGGCGTTTTAAAACAGCAAAAGAACAAACAGGCGTCACAAAATGCGAGTTTCGTAACGAGTGCGTCGTCCAGTGCTCCAGCACATTACAAAAGCTTGTTTTTGATCACTTAATAACTGTGACGCATGCCCACTTCAGGCTTAAATATTCTTCAATGTAAGCAACCACATAAAAAATGGCCCAAAATTTTTAGCATGTAGTGGATACCCCGCCTCTCCGAAGAACGACGAAGGATTGTATTGTGAATGTCGGCCTACTACACAGAAATTATGTTTATTTAAGGCGTAGTGGGTAGCCAGCAAGTGGGCCTGTAGCATTTTCCTGAAGAATGTCTAGAGAAAGGCTTCGAAAGGCCACTCTTCGAGCTTTCGCTATGACTCCACTGCGTGCTTGGCGCAGGTCTGGTGAGACTTTTATTTTTTGATGTTGTATACCAATCAGCGCAAGAGTTTCAGGAAAATTCATTCAGTTAACAACTGTCACTTGCTGCAGCTTGATTTGTATTCTTTCTCAGAATGCTGTGACAGCAATAACCTTTCCCAGAATACATCAAAAACAAAGTTTATGAGTATAACTCGCAAAACAGCGATCGTGTCATTTCCATACTCTGTTCATATGTCGTTATGTAAGGTCACTAGTTCAGTGATCTTGGTGTTCTTTTAGATAGCATGCTCAATTTTTCTCCTCACACTAAATGGACTGCCAAGCAAGGCCTTCGTTCTCTCGGGTGTGTTTGCACAATCTCTTGAGAATTCAATTCTCCTACAGCTTTTCAGAAGTTGTACACAGCCGTATATCTCGCTGAACTTGAATATGCTCCCGTCATTTAGAATGACATCGCTAAATATGGCAGTGATGACACTGAGCGAGCCCAGGAAAAAATCCCTAGTATTTACAACCATCGTTTTGCTAGAAATTACTCTGGATCTCGTTATAACATTCCCAAGTTATTGTCATTGCCATCACTTAAGTGCCAATGAAATCGCAGTGACCTCATATTTCTTTAGAAATGAGCTCACAGTATGATATCTGGCTCTTTGCTTCTGAGATGTGTACATTTTTGGATCCCCCTTTAATTCAACAAAAGGATATACCATTTTGTGTACTTGTCAACTTCGTTCAACACTGTACCATCTAACGAAATACAAACTCTAATTAATGTTCACTATCAGGATACTGGGTTTTTCACAGTTTACTGCCGTTGTTTTCATCTCAGCTTTGCAGTTTCCTGAGATTAGTTTTTCACAATGCACAGATTTGTCCCTTTTCCGTTTTCTAGGAAGCCTTTTAAATAGTTGCGCTTATTACACTTTGTTTTTTACTGCCAATCTATGGTTCTCGTATTGTCTTTTATTTTTGCGAATTTGAGCCTATTTGTTTTTGAGTGTGCGTTCTAGCTCTACTTATGTGATTTTTTTTCTGTAGATTGTATTTTAGATCTTAGTATTGCCACGTTCCATTTCTCAAGTTTTTGTTATCATCCCAAAACACCACACACTTCTCAGCGCAAACCGCGCCTGCAGTTTTTGAGAAGGTTCCGGACTGTAGTAGATCATTTCGATAAGATCACGCCCAATGTGCAAACGGTACAGATTGTTCTGGAACCTACGCCACCGCCAGTGATAACACCAGAGCATTTGACGACAAGAGTATAAATGCCGACGCGCCTCGCCGCTTGTCAGTGGTTCAACGAAGGCCGACGCTCCGTTCACCGCTATCAGTCCGAGACTGCTACCTGTGCAAGACTGCCGCTGTGATTGGACTTTCCTTTTACTGGGCACTGGTTCGCCCAAATAAATAGTTAAATCCCAACACGAAGTCTCCTGTCTTCGTCCACGTCATGACCCCGTGACATCTGGTGGAGGTGCTGCTTCTTTCATGTACCGGACGCCCCCGTCAAGCCGTGAACCCAGCCCACGTCGCGGAGAAGACACCGACGCCAACCAAGAGCAGCGAACAAGCCGCCGACAGCAAGGTCTCAAACCGGAGTACGGGCTTCTACAAGACAAGGCACGGAAGGCCAAGGCCATGACCCCTACTGCAGCGACAATGACAACCGGAGCGTCCCAGCCCGCGATCGTCATTCATCAACCCAGGGAACCACGAACGTTTCATGGGTCATCGTTTGAAGACCAGGAAACCTGGCTAGAAACATACGACCGTGTGGCTGCCCTCAACCACTGGCACAAAGAAGAAAAGCTCCATTGTGTGTACTTCTACCTGGAAGACACCGCAAGGACCTGGCTAGAGAATCGGGAGTCAACGCTCCGAACGTGGGATGTCTTCTGTGGCGCATTTCTGCAAACGTTCGCGAGCGTCGCCCGCAAAGAGAGGGCCGCTGCTCTACTAGAGACCCGGGTTCAGCTACCAAATGAAAGGGTTGGAATTTTCACAGAGGAGATGACCCGCCTATTTTGTCACGCTGACCCAGACATGCCTGAGAAGAATAAAGTTCGTTTCCTCATGCGAAGGGTCAAACAGGAGCTCTTCGCGGGACTA
The DNA here is from genome assembly GCF_013339725.1 of Rhipicephalus microplus. Lineage (NCBI taxonomy): Eukaryota > Metazoa > Arthropoda > Arachnida > Ixodida > Ixodidae > Rhipicephalus > Rhipicephalus microplus. Next base: position 189,231,681 of record NC_051167.1, read on the forward strand.
ATGAGGAATCAACCGAACACCGTCCAAGAATTTGTATCCGAGGCGACCACCATCGAAAAAACCCTGGACATGCGCACCAGACAGTATAATCGTCGTCAGACTCCAGAATTCGCTGCTGCTCAAGCCAGTGACACCGAAAACCTACGTGAAACGATCCGATCGATTGTGCGGGAAGAGCTGCGCAAACTGTTGCCTTCGGCGCAACCTCAAGTAGATTCGATCGCCGACATTGTGCGAGAAGAAGTTCGGCAATCGCTTCCAATTCCCCAAACACCGCTGCCCGAGCCAGAAACTATGAGCTACGCCGCTGTAGTGCGCCACAACGCTCCTCCCCGTCCACGCCGAAACGCCCCCCGTCGCACTTCCGTCGCCAGACACCACCGCCACCACCCCCACCAGCGACCTACCGTTCGCCAGCGGGCCAGCGCAGTGCTCCGAGGAAAACCGACGTTTGGCGCACCCCTGACCACCGCCTACTGTGCTACCACTGCGGCGAGGCCGGGCACACTTACCGCCGTTGCCAATACCGACAGATGGGACTGCGTGGCTTCGCCGTCGATGCACCACGTCCGCAGCCAGGGGAACGGCCACGTGGCATCGCCGACTACCTGACAGGAACTCAATGGACCCCACGAAGTCCTTCCCGTTTGCCGTCGCCCAGCCGCCGCATGTCACCGCACCCCCGGCAGTACTCAGGCCCAACGCGGGGCTGGTCTCCTAGCCCGTATCCGGGAAACTAAGGGCAGCGACCGGTGGAGGTGCGGTTGCTGTGCGACGAACTACCGAAGATCCTCCTCTGACGACGACGCCGCGACGGAGCTTTCCGAACACAACGCCAACCAGGCAAAGCCCTGACGGCGAAAGCTCACTTACCGAAGGTGGCCTGACGACGCAACATGGAAGCAGCGGAACAAGCCGACGCAGCCGTGACTCGACGCCACGCCTTAACTGTAATGAGAGACGGCGAACTAGCGACCTCGACATTCTTATCGACGGCCACACTGTGACCGCTCTCGTCGATACTGGAACCGACTATTCTGTCGTCAGTGAGTCGTTCGCCGCGAAGTTAAAGAAAGTTAGGACAGCTTGGAAAGGCCCTGAAATCCGCACAGCTGGAGGTCATCTCGTAACGCCTGCAGGAATCTGCACAGTGAGAGTCATCATTAACGGCCGTATCTATCCTACAGACTTCGTAGTCCTACAGCGTTGCTCGAGAGATGTCATCTTCGGCAGAGACTTCTTGTGCCTCCATGGTGCTGTCATCAACGTAAAAACAAAGTCGATAACGTTATCCACAGAAGAAGCACTACCGCCGCGCACGCCGTCAGGACACCATGCCTTGAATGTGCTGGAAGAACCAGTCACCATTCCACCTCGCTCAAGCGTCATTATTTCAGTCGGCGCTCCTAAATCACCTGACTTGGAAGGCGTCATTGAAGGCAGTCAGCATCTGTTGGTCACCCGAAATATTTGCGTCGCAAGAGGAATTGCAGAGCTGCGGGGAGGCAAAGCAACGGTTATGCTCACGAATTTCAGCAATGAGTACAAACATGTGAACAAAGGAACAACGGTCGCATACATCGAAGAAATTGTCGAAGCCACCAGTGCTCTCGCCCTCGCCGATTCTGCGGAACCTGCTCAGAGGAACCAAGCCCCTCCCATAGCTTTCGACGTCAATCCCAGACTTCCGAACGATAAGCAAGAACAGCTCAAGGCCCTGCTCCTGCAATACGAAGATTGCTTTTCGTCGTCATCGAAAATTCGGCAGACCCCAATCACGAAACATCGCATCATAACCGAAGAAAATGCCAGACCACTCCGTCAGAGTACGTACAGGGTTTCGACGCGAGAACGTGAGGCCATGAAGAGACAAGTTGATGAAATGCTGCGGGATGACATTATCCAGCCGTCCAAGAGCCCATGAGTATCCCCCGTCGTGTTAGTGAAGAAAAAGGATGGGACCCTACGTTTCTGCGTCGATTGTCGCCGCCTGAACAAAATTACAAGGAAGACGTGTATCCTCTCCCACGAATAGACGACGCACTTGATCGGCTCCATAACGCCAAGTACTTTTCGTCAATGAACCTCAAGACTGGCTATTGGCAAATCGAAGTCGATCAAAGAGACCGAGAGAAGACGGCGTTTATAACACCGGACGGCCTCTTCGAGTTTAAGGTGATGCCTTTCGGCCTTTGCTCAGTGCCTGCAACTTTTCAACGCGTTATGGATACAGTACTGGCAGGATTGAAGTGGCAGACTTGCCTTGTGTGCTTGGACGAAGTCGTCGTGTTTTCCTCGAATTTCGACGAGCATCTTCGGCGCCTTGAAGCTGTACTTCAAGCCATCAAGACGTCCGGACTCACACTGAAGCCAGAAAAGTGCAGATTTGCGTATGAGGAGCTCTTCTTTCTGGGGCACGTTATCAGCAAGTCTGCAGTTATTCCCGATCCACGGAAAACAGCCGCCATCGCCGACTTCCCGCCGCTCACTGACAAGAAGGCCGGGCGCCGATTTCTGGGCCTGTGCGCCTATTATAGGCGGTTCGTGAAAAACTTCGCCCGCATCGCCGATCCTCTCACTAACCTTACTAAGGCCGACGTGGAATTCAAGAGGTAAACGCCACAGGAACACGCTTTCCAGGAGCTTAAACATCGCCTCCAGACGCCTCCGTTACTTGCCCATTTCGACGAATTCGCCGAGACAGAAATACATACTGACGCAAGCAGCGCAGGTCTCGGCGCCGTTCTTGTGCAGAGGGCTGACGGACTTGAAAGGGTTATTAGTTACGCCAGCCGATCGCTATCCAAAGCAGAAGCAAATTATTCCACCACAGAAAAGGAGCGCCTCGCCATCATCTGGGCTACGTCGAAATTTCGCCCCTACCTCTACGGCAGGCCCTTCATAGTTGTGAGCGACCACCACGCCTTGTGTTGGCTAGCCACCTTGAAGGACCCTTCAGGTCGCCTCGCACGATGGAGCCTGAGACTTCAATAATATGACATTACTGTCATTTACAAGTCCGGCAAAAACACTCCGACGCCGACTGTCTCTCTCGTGCGCCTGTCGACCAACCGCTACCCGATGACCCGGATGACGACTACTTCTTGGGAACGATAACTACCGACGACTTCGCTGAACGACAGCGGGCCGACCCGGAATTTAAGGCCCTAATAGAATACCTCGAAGGCAGGACCGCCGAAGTCCCGAAGGTATTCAAGCGCGCACTTGCGTCGTTCTTTCTACGAAACGGTCTTCTACAAAAGAAAAACTTTTCACCGCTTCGAGCTAAGTACCTCCTTGTGGTGCCTTCAGCTCTGCGACCAGAACTCCTGCAGGCCCTGCACGATGATCCGACGGCAGGGCACCTCGGTGTTTCTCGCACGCTCGCGAGGATACAAGAAAGGTACTACTGGCCACGTCTTACCACCGAAGTCTCTCGTTATGTGAGGACATGCCGGGACTGTCAGCGACGCAAGACACCGCCGACAAGGCCAGCGGGACTTCTGCAGCCAATTGATCCACATTGCCGACCTTTCCAGCAGATTGGTATGGACCTACTAGGACCGTTCCCGACGTCGCCTTTCGGAAACAAGTGGATCGTGGTAGCTACCGACTACCTCACCCGCTACGCCGAGACAAAAGCCCTGCCAAAATGCAGTGCATCTGAGGTAGCTAAGTTCTTCGTCGAAAATATCGTCCTACGTCACGGCGCCCCGGAGGTTCTTATCACCGATAGAAGAACGGCATTCACTGCCGACTTAACTCAAGTGATCTTGGCATACAGCCAAACAACCCACCGCCGGACGACAGCGTATCACCCACAGACCAAAGGCCTCACCGAGCGGCTTAACAAAACGATCGCCGACATGCTGTCAATGTACGTCGATGTCGAACACAAGACGTGGGATGCCATTCTTCCGTATGTAACTTTCGCATGCAACACGGTGGTGCAGGAGACGACGCAGATATCTCCATACAAATTGGTCTACGGAAGGAGCCCGGCAACGACGCTCGATGCCATGTTACCCAACGTCACCGACGAAGAAAACCTCGATGTGAGCGAGTACCTTCAACGCGCCGAAGAAGCCCGACAACTTGCACGTCTCCGTATCAAGAATCAACAGACGACAGACAGCCACCGTTACAACCTTCGACGACGCTTCGTAGAATACCAGCCAGGTGAACGTGTTTGGGTGTGGACGCCGATACGCCGTCGTGAACTAAGTGAAAAGCTTCTGCGACGCTACTTCGAACCGTACAGGGTGGTTCGACGTCTCGGCCCACTTGATTACGAGGTTGTCCCCGACGGCATTACGAACTCTCAACGACGCCGATCGCGACCTGAAGTCGTCCATGTCGCACGCCTCAAGCCGTTTCATGCGCGTTAACAAACTGAAACACTGTTTTTTTTGTATTATTGTTGCATCGTAATTTATTCATTGTACTTTCTTGCATTATTATTGTACCTTCATCTTTAGTTAAAGCATCGGGACGATGCTTTTTTTTCAGAGGGGGGCAATGCCACGTTCCATTTCTCAAGTTTTTGTTATCATCCCGAAAACACCACACGATTCTCAGCGCAAACCGCGCCTGTAGTTTCGAGAAGGTTCCGGACTGTAGTAGATCATTTCGATAAGATCACGCCCAATGTGCGAACGGTACAGATTGTTCTGGAGCCTACGCCACCGCCAGCGATAACGCCAGAACTTTTGACGACAAGAGTATAAATGCCGACGCGCTTCGCCACTTGTCAGTGGTTGAACGAAGGCCGACGCTCCGTTCGCCGCTATCAGTCCGAGACTGCTATCTGTGCAAGACTGCCGCTGTAATTGGACTTTCCGTTTACTGGGCACAGGTTCCCCCAAATAAACAGTTAAATCCCAACACGAAGTCCCCTGTCTTCAGCCACGTCACGACCCCGTGACAGTATTATCATTCAATTTTCGCATGCGCTGTTTCCAAGACCTGATGGTTGTTGCAGGGCATGTTAAATAAATGATTAAATAAATAAAAGTATTATATTGTTTGCTTTTATTGTTACCTCTTTAGAAATATATGTTAAAAAATCTTCATTGGTATCTCAGTGTGTAAAAAAGTAAATAAAAATCTGATTTTGCTAGCCAACAGCTTCTTTTAGTTTTGATCATCTTTTTACACGTTATAGAAGCAAGTTACAATAACAGTTATCTGCTTTCAATTGCAATTGATTACAGCGGTCAATTACGGCCCCCGCAAATGAAGGAAGCAAATAATGCAACCTAATCAGATACGTTTTCATTGCGTTTTTTCAATTTTTTTGGCGCAGACACAATAAAAGAAGTTTTATAAATGCACAACCAGCTACAGTAGCTTGAAAGGCTGAATAAAACACGAAGCTGAGCCATATTTGTTTTGTAAAATGCGCCAGCTAATTCACTGACCGCCGTAAAGTTGTAGTGTATAGAGTCTCTTTCTGCTGTAGCCAATTCTACGTAAAATGGGCAGCTGCATTACCCGACACTCCTGGCTTTCATGGATTGCCGGCGTAGCCAATAATCCAGCAGTTTGCAGAACTCACCACTAGGCACGGAAGTTCCCATAAAAAAGTAGTTTTAACAAGCAGTCACTGCAAGATTGTGTTAGCACGATGTACTGTTGCCATGATCAGCATGACTGACCATGGTGCCGGCATCTGTTTTAGCCAGCAGTCTTCGCCTTACGCCAGCAGCTACAGTATCCTAAGCAGTCATGTTAACCCTCTTTAAGGCTTTTGTATATATATCTTCTGACGATAACCCATTCGACGATAAATTACCTTCGACCCGCCACTTAGCTGGCCTGTTCTTTGTTTTCACCACAACACATATTCCGGCCTATTCCAAAATAAAAAATAAGTATTGATTTCACATCCTTGCTTAAACTCGCGAAAAACTTAACCCAGTTTAGCATAAGAAAACAGTTCTACTGACAGGGACTTAAACTAGTTGGCAAACATTAAGTATTATTCAAGAACGCGCAGTTCGCAATTTCAGCTTCACAAAAAGGGCAAAAACAAGAGAGGAATGCTAAGAGGCAAAAAGCAACAGTGGCTACAAAAAAAATGTGGACGCCATGGACTCCTGCTAGATGGCTTAGTAATGGCCGTACGCACGTATCGTGATTTTTTTAGAAAGGAAAGTTTCAAAATTCTCACAGGACGAAGTTTTCTCCACAGGCAATAATTCCTTCAGCCTTCTGAAGCGGAGATAAAAAAAGGTGCCAAGCATGTAGGGATGAATGTTTTAGCTTCACTAACGTGAAACCTTGAAGAGGCGAAGGTTGCAGTGCTCTGAGGAAGGTTGTTTAAGGAGGCACTAGTGCAATCAAGCCGGCAACCGTTCGTGTAGAAAAAAGTGCATTCGTCCCACTAATGTAGTCGTAAAACCACGTTGCAATGCATTCTACCCTAAGGTGCTTCTTATGTACACGCCTCGCATCAATTCCCTACAGCATTGAAGAGAGGGTGTTTCTGCTGCGTGCACTGCGTCGTCGGCTATTTGTATGGCTGACTTTTGCCTTCATCTATTTTGGTTGATCGGTAGTTAACTGTTGAATTTTCCCAGTGTGTAGAATAACTGCTTTTATAGTTATTCTTGGCTAATTGACACACCGTGAAAACAGGACACACCGACATCCTTAGCCCAAATGCGCTTTGCATCTAAAATGCCTTCGCAAAGCTGTTCCTTAAGCGCGGTCTCATTTTAGGTGCTTTGGCTTTTGCTAATGCCGATAATGATTTCATTCCTCTCAATATAACACAAAAGAAAGGCTGTTCGCTTACCAATACGGTTGTTTTGCTAAAAAGACGATGCCTGATTACGCCGCAATGAACTACATTGCAAAATCTGCTTGCGTAGATAGAGCTTTTTCCTTGTTGATAAATAGTTAGAGCATGCGTTACTTATACTAACAAACCAATTTAAGGGTGGGCATGGGTTATAACCTATATAAGGAGCGTTAAATATGCATATAATGAATTTTCGGGAGCAGCGCTTCTTCCAAGAATCTACATCAGATGAGCATGTCCACAGTTTCACAATCTTTTTAACAACAACGCCACTCAGCGCAAGTAACCATCGGACAGCCAGTGTCACACATGTAAATGCTTCCAAAAGACCATTAAGGATGAGTATCATGAGCGTAAGTCTTTCGGGTCTCAATTTTTTCATTATACTTCCTACCTTTACTGAAGAACAATGCTGCTGAATAATGATGTTACAAGTAGGTTTCCATAAGCCATTGAAGACTTACCCTGCAATTGCGCTTCTGCATGTGTACTTTGCCGAGTACAAGAGAAAAAGATTGCGAGAAACACTAGATGCATCACAAACGGGCTGTTTCGACCGGCCATGTGAATAGAGTGGTCCACACTTGTTATTAGATAAGTACGTTTTATGGAATCAATGGCTTATATCTCCCCAACATAAAGCTCTCAAAAGTAAAAAAAAAGTAAAAAACACCACGGAGTGCATTCTCCAGAGTTATCGCATAATAAAAGACCTGACGAGTAGCGTCACCAACCCACCTGGCGCGTCGTGTACCTTGTTTGTACTCTCGAATAAAAGACTAACAGCCCGTTTTTTTCCGAGAGCATCTTTATGATTCATCTGATATTAAACCACGACAATAAACGTCAGCATGACGTGGTTCATGTCTTGACCGCTGTTGAATGCATAGAAGAAAGGTGGCATTTTTTCCACCCTCATCATGAAAACCACAAATGCCATTTTTTTCATCATCAGACAACATTTTTTGCACTTTTTGACAGTGTGGCAGCCAAAACTGTGACTAAAACCACAAGGTTATTTTCACAGTAGCCGTTTTATAGTTGTTTGCGACTTTATGAGTGAAATAAAAATATGCTATGGAGACCACAGGTGAATTGGAAATAAAGATAAAAAATAAATATTGACAGCGATTCCACTTGCACCGTCTAATGCACTTTGTAATCAAGTGAGTTGTCGCTCCGGTACTCTGTCTCTATCCACATTATCTGTATGAAAGATCTGGTAATGAGCGTTAACGAAATAAACCCTCAGAAAGCCTAGATAACTCTGTATCTCTATCATGACCCAACCGAAGACCACAGGGGGTTCACAACTTTACATTGGTTCTATTGGTAACAGTTTAAATGTATTATGTTTCATTTGCATCACATAATTTTTAAAAGTTCTCCGGAATATAATTGTTAAAATATCTATCAATCTACTCCAGACCTCAATCATTTTTGAGTCGTGCATCCAATGGCTATTTTCCAGTATAAAACAATCGACACAACGACAATCCCATATCATATCGGTCGTGCATTCTATCCCCTGACCAGGAGGAACTTTTATTGAAATAAAAAGCTTTCTTTGAGAGAAATCAATGTGCAATCGTCTTTGTGGATTCCGCTGTACGAAAGTGGCTGTCGATTTCTCCCTTGCCGATCAAATTTTCACTGCGTAAGTGAAGGTCGAGGCTCTTATACAATGTAGCAAAACATATTTCCTGTTTTATTTACATTACCTTAGTGAGATGGATCCAAGTTGATTGATTGATTGATATGTGGGGTTTAACGTCCCAAAACCACTATATGATTATGAGAGACGCCGTAGTGGAGGGCTCCGGAGATTTAGACCACCTGGGGTTCTTTAACGTGCACCCAAATCTGAGCACACGGGCCTACAACATTTCCGCCTCCATCGGAAATGCAGCCGCCGCAGCCGGGATTCGAACCCGCGCCCTGCGGGTCAGCAGCCGAGTACCTTAGCCACTAGACCACCGCGGCGGGGCATGGATCCGAGTTGCAAAAGGTCTCTTAAGAGATTTTATAAATAACTTAGCATTGTTTCGTATAGAGAAACCGGCTCTTGACCACTTGAAGTATGCCATTCCGTAACAACACAAGCGTTGTTGTAGTTGGCATTAAACAACATATGATTTGTAACGTACAAGATATATTACGCATCACCTTATACTTGGTAGGTACTACAAGTTTAGAACCAATTCCGTGTGAATATTTTCTCATATGCACACTTTCTACTGTAAAGGCGAAAAAATAGGATTCAGAACGTACCCCACATACTTGATACATTTTGTTTCTTCGATATCCTGTTTTTTCGTTCGTAGTTTTTTTTGTGAATTAATTATTATTGGTGCTATCTGTCCTAACTACTTTTGTATTTAACAACCATTGGTGGTTTGTGTGTGCTTGCAAACAATTTGAGATGAACTCTACTTACAAAAGTTGTTTGTAAAATTTACAAGCTTAAATCAGTACTCCCTAAAGCCAGGAGTCTTGCTCTGCCTTGCTCAAAACGTCATATAGATTCATGATTAAAGACAAGGCATAAGACATTCCTCAATTATTGTCCGAAAATCACATTCGATTATTCAGTTATTGAAAATAACTTGAAGTGGAAATTGAAAATTGAAATTCAAATTTTAAAAATTTTAAAAATATTGAACAAAAATGGGGGGGGGGAGACCCTTAAGCTTTGCCTTTAGGAGTTGAACACGATAGCATGATTACGTTCCTAGTGCGTACTTCAAGCACTCAGTGTATAAAATCTTTGCGATATTGCTATGCACCCACTACGTGGCATTGAGGGTGACGTAGAGTGTGTGCCGCTTGTAGAAGGTGACTGACATTCAACGATCAAGTCATGATAATTCCATATTCCGACGCCCGATGGCAACGTACGCTTTTAGCATGCATTATTATGGCAGTATTTCATGTTGAATTGTGCGACAGATACAGATGAGGCGTGCGTTGGTAAAACATGAAAGCTGCTTTCACTGTGTTTCCAAGCAGAGAAAGTTGTTTTCACTGCATTCACTACCAGAAACATTTACGACAAGATACACTTTAGACCGCATTTATACTTCATCGTGAGGTCTTTCGCCTCATCTTGGTCTTGTTTGTATAACACGGTGTGAAAAACTCTTGATGTGAAGGACACACGCTGTGTTAGAAATTGAGTGGTTATTAGCAACGCTTGATCGATTGTTGTCGCCATGTGATGGTACTTTTGTTTGAATCAATTTGTCACCCCACCGCGGTAGTCTAGTGGCTAAAGTACTCGGCTGCAGGCCCGCAGGGCGCGGGATCGAATCGCGGCTGCGGCGGCTGCATTTTCGATGGAGGCGGAAATGTTGTAGGCCTGTGTGCTGAGATTTGGGTGCGCGTTAAAGAACCCTAAGTGGTCGAAATTTCCGGAGCCCTCCACTACGGCATCTCTCATAATCATATGGTGGTTTTGGGACTCTAAATCCCACATACCAATCAATCATTTTGTCTTTGTACGCAAATACTTTATCAAATACCATAGAAATAAAAAGCAGGGGTGGGGCTGTGTGGTATAACACTCGCTTGCCACGCAAACGACCTAGGTTTGATTTTCGCTCAGACCCTGATTTTTCTATAATTCGTTTTTTTACATATTTCTTGATTTTTTCGGTCACGCAAAAATGATGACTTTTGGCTGAAAATTGCCGACGCCCAAATTTCTGCAAAATGAGCTTTTTAACGCTATAGCGTTAAAAACGTAGCTGGAAAATACTATGGCCAGCTTTTTGGGCCAGTATGTCATTTTCTTTACTGCCTCGTTGGAAAGTGCGAGCATCTATGAGTGTTTTCCGTGTGCGGTTACAGCCCTGACCAGTCAGTACAATGATTATATTGCCATGCGGAAGCTCTTATTCAATGAACTTGACGCGAAATTGTGTCATCTTTAGTGGGTTCTCTGAAGCTACCAATTCAGCGCCGTTTTGGTTGCTTGTGTTGAAATCGTAATGCTCTCGCTTCTGGCGCTTCCGCTTGTACCAGCTCTCATAGCGTGCAAACTGGGCATTGCATAGCTAGATGAGTGCGTAAAAAATCTTTCGAGACCTGTGCACTCCTGCGTTACCGGTATTTCTTATCAATGCGTTTATAATTATTACGTGAAACAATGGTTTTAAAACAAGAATACCTTACAAGTTTCCATCAAGTCGCATGTAAGCCTGCCATCGTTGAGAATACAGGTGTGTGCTTATACATTTTGTCTGTTTTCAGTGTGGAAAATAAAGTGTTCTTATATCTAGGTGAAGTTCATGTAGCGTAGTATGGTTAGGAAAAGGCTTTAGCACTGGTCACGGCTAGGCAGAACAAAGACGATAAGAAAGTTTGGTTGACACATTTGAAAGTGGATTTAGTGATAAAACCTGCGTTGACCTGATGAGATATCAATAAAATATTCAATTAGGTGCCGTTCATTCATTTGAAGATGATCTACTGCTGCTGAGTTACTGCACGAGTAAGCTGTAAAAAGTTCCACGTCTCCCGCACCAAAAAAGTGAACATCCAAAATCTTAGTTCCTCCAAGTAGTACGTGCTGGTTGACTGGGATTATCTGGATATATTTTCACCAAGTGTTGATAAATAATACAATATGACAAGAATATTGGCGCTCACATCATCGCTTTTGTAAGCTAGAGGTGCCCTACAATTTCAACCCATTGCGAAAGGCCATTTTGCGCCACCAAATGAACGCTTGCGAAGCCACCTCAGCGCGCGTAATGTATATTAACGCACCTAGAGCAATGGCTTTTATTCAAAAAATATAAGAGACGTGGCATGGCTCTGATCAGGCCATCCGTGCCACTTCTCTGAGTTTGGCAGTGATGTCGTATGACATGCTCGCAATATACACATAGTCAAGTAATTCCTGAGAAAGACCCCACCAAAAACAACGATGTTATGTATGACTTATGTAATTCCTGACGAGAAAAGAAGAGAAAAGTGAGCCCCGTAACTGTCTGCATCAGAGTGCGACCCCTCAACAGTAGCCCACGAGGGATGGTGGCTAGGAGGGATTAAAAGAATAGGAATAATAGTAGAGAGATGGAGAGAAGAAAGGAGAGAGAGAGAGAAGCGCAGGGACAGCGAATGACACAAAAGGACGGAAGTAAAGAGGAGATAGGAAAGGTGGACACGCACGCTTCATTTTTCCTCTTTTCAAAGTCACTTCGGACGCAGGAGTCCGAGGATGAGTCCCCACTCTGCGAGAGCTCTTGTCGGCGGCAGCAGATGGCGTAGGGCGATCTAGTCGGCCAGAGCTGCGCTGTCGTCAGAGATCGTGGGGTCAACACCGAGCAGCACGAAATCCAGAGAGCGAGTTCACACCACTGTGTTAAACTCCACAATAAGAACAAACGACAAACAACATCGAACAAATAAGAATAATAAGAACAAATGACAAACAACAGCGTTGAGACGCACGATCTACCAGTCTAACTTAAACCCACTATTAGAATCTAATAAATATAATAATGGTGTCAACAGCAGCACCGATATCGGTGGGTGTCTGCGATGCAGCTTCGAAACTCATCCACAAAGCCAGGTCACCTGTGCGGGCACGCGCATGGCGTGAAAACTGTTTCATTTCGGCATAACACGATAGAGTGTTCTGCGATCAGAGCCGATGCTGTCACGTTCCCAGAGCCCAATTTATTAAGAACGGTGAACAAAAATACAGCGTCACTCGTAAGCAGTATCCGCAGCAACAGAAGGAACTGGCACTTCTGATCGGTCGCACAAAATCTCTTATAAGGGATGTTAGAGCTTTGCCAAGTTTTTTTCCCTCATGCCTATTTCCCAATTTCAGACTCACGTTTCACAAAAGTATGTTAGCATTGCCACGTTAGTATGTAACAAAAGGGCTTGATTTCAGCAACTCGATGATGTTCAGGTTCTGTTTGGTGCAAGAACTGTAGTTGCACTATCAGGCGCTGCACTTCGACACGGATGCTGCGTGTGCGCAGGCAGGGTGCGCTTAACCTTTAACGTGGTCTACAGCGGCTGGTAGACGGCAGCAGACTTTTCAAAGGGCCTAAGCAAGGCCCATTTGTTTCTCCACATACATCACAAACTCAAACTCTACAAGACATGATTTCCCAGCATTATTGACAAATTCATATATTATGCAGCCACTATTACATAATCACTGGAGATAACGTATTGCTGTATTTGTAATGTGCGGCGACACCATCACCCACCGATGCTCTTACCGAAAACATTTTAATATATAAACGGCCTAGCCATCATAAAAAATAATGCAGCCTTGCACCAAAGCAATTCTTTCAGTAGTATTCAGTAGCGCCCCGCCGTGGTGGTGTAGTACTTGGCTGCTTACATGCAGGCGGACGGATTGAACTCATGCTTAAGCAGCTGCAGTTTCGATGGAGGCGAGACTGCTGTAGGCCCGTGTACTCAGATTTAGGTGCACGTTAAAGAGCCCCAGGTGGTTGAAATTTTCGGAAGTCTTCACTAAGGTGTCTCTCATACTCATATGTTGGTTTTGGGACGTTACACCGGACATATCAGTTATCAATCAGTATTCCATAGAGGCAGAAAACACTAGCACTTTATTTGTATCTGTATCTGTAAAGGATTGCAGAGGGTACATTTTTACATTTTCTTGATTGCTTCACATATTGACGCAAGGTAGGCTGGCAACTATAGTGGACAGCCTCTGAGAAAGATAACGAAGTAGTTCTTGGGGCGCGAGCTCTAGTGTTCATGCTTTTGGCATTTGGTCACGAAAGTAAACGCCCTGTTTTTGTGCCTGCATCCCTGTGTCTTTGTGACATTTTCTGGTGGAGGTGCGGGGTACGGTAGATGAAACGGTCCCCAGAGAGCACCCCTGACGCAAGCCCATCGAGTAGCTCAGCCGAGCTTACCCCTGTGCACGTACGTTCCAGCAGTCGTCTCCAGAACTCGAGCCGTAGCACAGTTTGCTGCCTGAACGGACCATGAACCAAACACCACCTAACGTCACCGCGCCAGCACCAGGGCACCTGGTTGTCAACCAGCCTAAGACTCCGAAGAAATTTCATGGAGCTGCTTTGGAAGATGCCGATGACTGGCTCAAGCATTTCGACCGGGTCGCTGTCATCACCGATTGGACCCCAGAGCGTAAGCAACGCTATGTGTACTGCTTTCTCGAGGACTCCGCGGAAACGTGGTTTGAGAACCATGAAGCAGCGCTTACGTCATGGGATGAGCTTCACCGGCAGTTTCTCAAGGCCTTTGCCCGAGAGGACCGGAAAGAGACAGCGGAGCGTGCTTTGGAGGCAAGATTTCAAGGCCCTAACGCAAGGGTGACAACTTACGTAGAGGACACGGATCGGCTTTTCAGGCGTGCGGAGCCCTCTATGACTGAATTCAAGAAAGTTCGCCACTTCATGCGGGATGTTAAAGAAGAGATTTTCGCGGGCCCGATTCGAAACCCGCCTGCGACACTTGCGGAGATCCATGAGGAAGCCATTGCCATGGAGAGGGCCCTTCAACAGCGTGCCAGGCAGTATAACCATGGTGTACATCTAAGTGCGGTCACTTCTGTCACTCTTGGCAATGACATCAGTGTGTTGCGAGAGCTGATGAGAGCTCTCATTAGGGAGGAGCTACACAAGGTGCAGGTGACTGCTTAACCTGTAGAGCAGCCCTGCTTTGCGCAGATGGCATGCGCCGAGCTACGGCATGCCGTTCACGCTCCCCCACAGTCCTAGGCGCCATAACAGAGGCACTGCGTCGAAATGAGCTACGCGGAAGCAGTGAGACGTTCACCGTCGTGCAGTTCTCGCAGCGTGTTTTACCCCAATGAGTGACGCGCTCAGCAAATAGAGGTAGGCTTCTGTCCTCGCAGCCCACCATTGATCGCCACAGCACGACCTAGGAAGAGTGACATCTGACGGGCACCCGACAACAGGTCCATTTGTTTCCACTGCAGGGAAGCCGGACACGTCTACCAAACACGTCCATACCGCCGTGTGGGTCTCCGTGGATTTTCGCCTAATGCCCCTCGTCCACGACTTGGCGAGCAACCTCTGGAAATAAAGAGTTTCATCTCGAATTGTCGCAGTATGGAACATCAATCGCACGAGCCCCGCTCGTCGTCGCCTGCTCGCTACAGGTCTCCGAGCCCAGCATATTCGAGCGGCGCTCCGAGACACCTTTCACCTAGTCCTGCAAGTCGGGAAAACTGAGTTCAGCGACCTCCGGAGGTGAGGCCGCTGACGCTGACTCTACGGAAGATCCTCCGCTACGACGACAGCAACGGCAGCAGAAAGATGTACAGATGCACTCAAACGTGGTACGAAGAGTGGTGACATCAAGCATTGAGGTAACCGTAGACGACAAAGAAGTAATGGCGCTACTCGACACTGGAGCAGACACTTCCATTATGAGCATGGGTCTTGCCTGCAGGCTAAAGAAGGTTTCTACTCTGTGGGCTGTGTCGCATATACGTACGGCGGGAGGCCACCTTCACACTCCGGTGGGACGGTGCACAGCGCGAGTCAGTATTCACAGATTTTAGTAACTCGGAGAATTCGTAATAGTGCCAAGTTGTTTGGAGGACGTGATTTTTGGACTGGACTTTCTGCACAATAACGGAACCGTGATTGACCTGCGCGCAACCGTCACGACAGTTACGTCAATGCTTTGAGAATTGCTGACGAGGACGTCACGTTACTGTCGAAGAGTAGCGTGTTGACCTTGGTAACCTGAGACGTTTTCGATGAATTCAATTACTATGAAGGTATTGCAGAGGCAAATATCCCGCTGCTTCTCAAACGAAACATCTGCATAGCCAGGTTCCCTGTTCGGTTAGAGAATACACGCTCTCAAATCCTGCTGACCAACTTCAGCAATGAGTTTCAGCACGACCCTTGAGGTACCACTGTCGCTTTTCTCGGTGAAATCGCCGCCCCGCCGCGGTGGTCTAGTGGCTAAGGTACTCGGCTGCTGACCCGCTGGTCGCGGGTTCGATTCCCGGCTGCGGCGGCTGCATTTCCGATGGAGGCGGAAATGTTGTAGGCCCGTGTGCTCAGATTTGGGCGCACGTTAAAGAACCCCAGGTGGTCAAAATTTCCGGAGCCCTCCACTACGGCGTCTCTCATAATCATAAAGTGGTTTTGGGACGTTAAACCCCACAAATCAATCAATCAATCGGTGAAATCGCCGACTTTTACGTTTTCAGCGCATTGGATACGACTTCACCGCATGCAAAAGTTTGTTCTAACCTGGGCAGCCACAATCACGTTAATCCAGACTTGCCAGATTCACGAAAGAAGCGGCTGCTGAACCTTTTGGCGGAACTCTCGGACTGCTTCTCCACAGCATTTAAGGTTCAACGTACTACTGTTAATAAAGACCGCATTGTTACCGAGGAGTGAGCGCGGCCGCTTCGTTAACATCCATACCGTGTGTCCCCGAAGGAAAGAGAGGTGATTAAGCGTCAAGTACAAGAAATGCTAGATGATGACGTCATTCAACCCATGACCAGTCCGTGGGCGTCACCTGTTGTCCTAGTAAAGAAAAAAAATACAACACACTCCGCTTCTGCGTCGACTACCGACGGCTTAACAAATTCATAAAACGTGACGTTTACCCCCTTCCACGGATTGATGACACCTTAGACCATCTGCGACATGCCCAGTTTTTTACATAATTTGATTTCAAGTCAGGTTACTGGCAAGTTGAAGTTGACGAGGGCGAACGTGAAAAAACCACGTTAGTGACTCCCGAAGGGCTCTATGAATTTAAAGTGTGGCCTTTCGGTCTCTGTTCCACTACCGCCACATTTCAACGCATGATGGACACTGTACTTGCTGGACTAAAGTGGCAGACGTGTCTTGTATACTTGGATGATATCGTTATGTTTTCAAGCATGTTTAACGAACATCTTTTAAGGCTAAATTGTGTCGTCACTGCAATAAGGAGAGCAAACCTTACTATCAAGTCTGAAAAGTGCTACTTTGGTTATCAAGAATTCAAGTTCCTACGCCACGTGGTGAGCCCGGGGGGTGTTTAACCAGATCCGGAGAAGTTAGCTACCGTTGCCGATTTCCCTCGTCCTGGAAACAAGAAGGTTCTTCCGCGATTCTTCGGACTCTGTGCCTACTATACCGCCGTTTTGTCGAAGGATTTTCGAAAACTGCGGAACCTCTGACAAGACTGACACGGCCAATTGTGTCCTTCGTATGGACGGAAGAATAACAACAAGCCTTCGTACAGCTACGCAATTGACTGCAGACAGATCTGATGCTGGCACATTTTCACAATACTGCCGACACTGAGATTCACATGGACGCCAGCAACGTAAGAATTGGAGCCATTCTTATTCATTGGCAGGACGGTGAAGAGCGTGTGATCGCTTACGCAAGCCGCAGTCTCACAAAAGCAGAGGCTAACTACTCTACCACCGAAAAAGAGTGCCTAGCAGTCATTTGGGCCACTAGCAAGTTTCGACCCTACCTATACGGCCAGTCATTTTGAGCGGTCAGTGACCACCATTCGCTCTGCTGGCTTGCCAATCTACGGGATCTACCAGGCTGCCTTGCCCGCTGGAGCCTCCGCCTTCAAAAATATGACATAACGGTAGTCTACCAATCAGGACATAAGCATACAGATGCTGACTGCCTGTCTCGTGCTCCTGATTCCCCGACATCATCTGACACTGAACAAGATTTACCGCTTCTTGGCATCGTCAATGTGGTGCGGATGGCTGAGCTTCAACGTGAAGACACTGAGCTACTACCTATCATCCAGCATCTTCAAGGAGAAGACGTTATCGTCCCACGCCGGCTCTCCCGTGGATTAACATCGTTTCGCCTGCGGAACAATGTTATATACAAGAGAAATATTGAGAGCAGCAAGGAAAGTTTTCTCCTCGCCGTTCCAACGGCACTGCGTGAGGATGTTTTGCGGGCGTGCCACGACGATCCTTCTGCCGGTCGCTTAGGCTTTGCTAGGACATTAGCGCGCATCCGACAAAGTGCTACTGGCCACAGCTGTGTTCGTCTGTTCAGCGCTATGTCCGCACCTGCCTTGACTGTCAGAGGCGTTAAGTTCCACCCGCAAAGCCCGCCGGCTTCCTCCGACCTTTAGATTCCCCTCGAGCACCGTTTCAGCAAGTGGGAATGGATCTTCTTGGTCTATTTCCTACGTCATCCTCATAGATTAGGTGGATAATCGTCGCAACCGACTTTATGACTCGCTATGCAGAAACCAAAGCTGTGCCTAGTGGAACTGCAGATGAAGTCGCCAGACTCTTCGTCCACGACATTGTTTTTTGTCATGGTGCACCTGCTGTTCTCATAACCGATCGCGGAGCAGCATTTACGGCAGAGTTATTGCAACAAGTCACCGAGCTGACGCACACCAACCACCGGAAAACAACAGCTTATCAACCCCAAACGAATGGCTTGACCGAGCCGTTAAACAAAACACTGACCGACATGCTATCTATGTATGTTGAGGTAGAGCACAAAACGTGGGATGAAATTTTGCCATACGTCACGTTTGCCTATAATAACACTGTGCAAGAGACCACAGATCTAACACCATTCGAGCTTGTTTAGGGCTATCGCTTCCCAACACCGTTAGACGCTATGCTCCCCGTTAACCAGGACACCAGCGGAAATGACAGCGTTGACGACTTCGTTGAGAAAGCCGAGAAAGGCCGCCAGCTTGCCCGGAACCGCATTCGCGCACCGCAACATATCGACGCTCGCCATTACAACCAAGGCAGAAGGAACGTCCAATATCAACCAGGTGACTATGTATGAGTGTGGACATCAGTTCGACATCGTGGGCTTTTGGAGAAGCTATTGCGACGCTACTTTGGCCCTTACAAAGTTGTGCGCTGCCTCAGTGACGTGAATTACGAGGTAGTTCTTATAGAAGCTAAAGCAAAATATTACGAGGAAAAGATACTTTAATGTGGTCCTGATGTAAAGAAAAAATGCGAGATAGTGAATTCATTTTTGAATAGAAAGAAGCAACCCATAACATATCACAAATATCCCATAATGGTAGTACTTATCATACACCACTTACTATTGCAGATGCTCTTGGTGATCTTTTTTCTGATGTCAATTCACTTGCACAGCAATCTTTGTACGCCCCCCAACGCCTTTCATATTCATTCTATGTGTTTCCAACTACTACTGACGAGGTTGCATCAGTAGTTATGAATTTAAAAATAACCAGTGCTGGGCTGGATAGCACTCATCCAGGACATATTAAATTAATCTGTGAGCCTATATCATTTGTCATGTCTGACATCATCAACCTTATGTTTAAAACGGCAATTTTTCGCGAGAACTCAAATGAGGTAGAATAACTTTAGTTTTTAAGAAAGCAGGTCGCTCATTATTATCCAAATATAGACCAATCTGTGTTTTAGCTTTTTTTAGCAAGGTCATTGAAAAAATAATTGAGGAAAGATTGTTAAAATATATAAACAAATGTAATATACTGTCAACTGACCAATTTAGATTTAGATCATGTTATTCTACTGAATTAGCACTTATATCTCTTACTGACCAACCAAAAAAATGCCATCGATGACGGTAAATATGCTGGTTCTTTATTTGTCAACTTCACGCGGGCATTTGATACCTTCGATCATGACATTCTGGAAATTAAACTAGAATCAATTGGCATAACTGGTCCTGCTTTACTGATGCTGCGGGACTACTTGCGAGACAGGTATCAAGTCGTTAGTATATGCAATGCTTATTCTAAACCTAAAATACTAATATAGGTGTACCACAGGGGCCAATTTTGGGCCCCTTGCTATATTTAATTTATATCAATGACCTGCCTAGTTGTCTTACCTTCCCCAAGTGCATAATATAGGCTTATGACACTACAAATATTAGCTCTAATGAAAATATATCAGTAGTAGTAAATGAGCTTAACAGTGATCTTTATAAACCACTGGGTTGGTGTAAGAATAATAGACTTACTATTAATCCCTCTAAAACTAAATACTTTTTTATTTTCAACGCAAAATAAATCACCACTGTGCATTACGCCCATACTCATTATTAACCAAGCATTACCGGCAAGTGAAGAATGTGTTTACTTAGGGGTAAATATTGACCATCATTTAGAATTTCCAAACCACATCACACAACTTGGAGAAGAAGTTACCTCACGGAATACGCATCTTTATCAGAGCACGTTCAATTTTTTCACGTCCGATCTTGCGCTCACTTCATTTCGCGTTTGTGCATTCACACATTAATTAATGCATAACCTCATGGGGTAACACGTACACCACTCATCTGAAACCACTACAAATTATTCAGAACCAGGCATTTCGATTAATCACATTCAGTTCACCCACCCACAATGCTAAACTGTTGCTACAGGAAAATAAAATTCTCGATGTTGCCGGCCTTGTAAAATTCAATCTCGCCACTTATTTTTTCTAAGTATATAATAAACAAGTATTGTTATCCCCAATTCATTCATCATCTTTACTAAACACCAACCCAACTCGTTTTGCGCAGCATAATAACTTCATTCTGCCCAAAGCACGAACTAATTATTGCAAACAGACAGTTCACTTTGCGACAATATCATTATGGAACACAGTGCCATTTCTACTAAAAATTAAAAAAAACCACACAAACTTTGCCATGCATTGAAAAAAAAATATATTGTTACGCGACACTCACTCTTTTGCCTAACCGGTTTCTCATTTGCCATGTCATGCTCTTTTCAGTCTCTCGTTCTTTTTTTATGTCATGCTATTTATATAGAAGTATATAAATATATTTCACAATTTATATTTCCGACGGCATATAGTTGATGAGAGCATCGTCATTTACATGTATCTGTAATTCATCTTTTAAACCTTGCATTCTCTTAGTTTCGCACTGTTGTTGCTAACCAAATACTTGTGTTTACAATATATCGGAGGTCCCATTTCAGTGTAGACTACGGGACCTCCTTTTTGTATTTTCTTTTTTTGTACATCTTAATATGAAATAATAAAACTTTATTTGATTTTCGATTGAGTTCCTCAATGGTCGGACACCAGTTTAAACCAAAGACGTCCATGTCCAGAAGTCCATGTAGTACGGATGAAACCGTACCACGCCCGCGAGTTATGAACACTTCGAACATTTCTTATTATCCACAACAGCACAGGCTTATGTTTTTTTTAGTTGACATGATCATCCTTTTTCATGGCCATCTCTAGCATCTTAGACAATTGACCGGGATAGTCACTCTTGAAAGGGGGGATTAACGCAACGTAGGCTGGCAACTATAGTGGCCAACCTCTGAGGAGGATAACGAAGTAGTTATGTGGGCGCAGGCCCTGGTGTTCATGCTTTAGGCCTTTGGTCACGAAAGTAAACGCCCTGTTTTTGTGCCTGCGTCCCTGTGAATTTGTGACAAAATTTCTTACTACCTCCGTCGACCTAACTGTTGATCTTCAGGATGTGAATAAAGATAATCACACCATATTTCCGCTAAAAATATGTGCCCACTCTAATAAATTTCAACAAGGCAAATATTTGAAATAATAAAACATCTGCACACTTATTTATATCAATGGATACTTTTGACAGCTTCTTAGAAACGTTTAAATAATATGTGTTGTAAAAAAACACCCGTTTGTTAGCGACATAACTCACTGACAAATTAAAAATATAAAGAAGTGCACTTCTTCAATCCGGAGTGTCTCGTTTGTCGTTCTTCATAATTTTGGCTTTTTGTACACATAAACAAAAACACATTTTAACAAAAGAGAATAACAGGGAGCTTAGCTGAAAATAAACAGATGTCAAGGGCACCTTCCTGTACACTTCTGTAGAGAGACGAAAGTAAACATGCAAAGTACAAAGGTCTTTAAAGTTCCCGATGTGAACGTCCACTCATCCTGAATTACCAGGAAAATACCCTCAAAGGTCAAGCAGACTTTCTAAATGCTCTTTTAAAGGTGTGCAAGCCCATACTGCTAATTCACTCACTGCTGAATTGCAATTCATAGGTGAAGCTAATGTCAGTATAATAACACATTGCCTGCAATAAAGTTCAGACTAATTCCGTGGAATTTGCTGATGGTCAGGAAGCAATGAACTGCTGCAAGACGATGACCCCTGAAACCGACCACGTGGTCGTTGGCTTGATGACGTGTTGTCTTCTCAAAGCAAGAACAGACGCCTATCAATGATCTAATACGTCAAACCAAATGCATGCATCATGCTTCCAAACTTAAAGTAAATGTCAGAGTTACCTTAGGCCATGTGCGTATTTAGCCGAAAACATTGCGCATGTCAATCTGCCAGCCACACATGCATAATGTTTGTGGGCGCGTGCATCGTTGCTTTCAGTTCGCCAGAAGGCTGAATTTTCTGCAATGTTCTCATTGGAAAAAATTGCGTAATCTGCCGCTAAAGGGAACCAAGTGTGGATGTGAAGCCGCGGGGAGATGGTGAGTGGCACCCACAGAAGCTCGTCTATATCGCTTTAAGCAAGTGCACCAACATTGAGAACCTCTACCTGCCTAGCCCTGCCGGTGACCACTGCCGTGAGCGAAGCCAGTGACCATGACTATGGAACTGCTAAATAGCCGGTCTCTCAACGTACATGCCAGAGACGTCGAACTTGATGTCGTGCTAAGCAAAGCAGACGTGCTCTATCTCACGGAAACGTGGAATGCCGCAAACTGACGAGCGACGGCTACGAATTGATCGTGCGTACAAAGGAATCATTTTGTTGCCATCGCCGCCGACTCGGGAGAGAGAGGCTAGGAGCTTAAGAGGGTAGAGAAAGAGGAGGAGGGGATGCGCAGGCGCAGTGGGGGTGTGGACGCCGCACTACTGAAGAAGTGTTTTTTTTTGCCTTCACCGCCAATTTGGGAGAGAGAGCAGGCAGGCGGGAGCGTAGTAGAGATGAAAGAGGGAGGGAGATGCACATGCGCAGTGTGGGTGTGGACCCCGCGAGAAGTAGGGAGGAACAAAGCCCCGCCATAACATGCTTCGTATGTAAAACATGAGCACACTAAAGAAATGATTACCCAACAAGGCCATGCTGGATAATCACATGGTCACAGACATTTGTAGGCGATGCCGCTGAAGCCTAATGTCCGCTCCGGAAACTGCCGTCAAAAGCGGGTATGCGATTTGGTGAACGCGGCTGAGCAGCGTCAACGCCACATTAACGCTGCTCAGCCTGCAACGTCACTTTCTCGGCTCGCCATTGCTCCTTGCACTCGGCTATGAAAGACGCCAGATTTCTAGTGAGCAGCCTTAGCAGGTGCTGCAGACACTTCGGCAGCTGAGCCTCTTCTTGGGCCCGACCCGCCGCATTGACCCGGTGCACATGAATTCTCTCACTAATCAGCTGTAAGTCGTATTCTTGAAAAGTTGTCTGTTGTTCGGGTGTTCATACTATATGCACCACTGCTATGGTGGCTAGATATACCAGTGTTCCCTATGGCGTGCGTGCTTGGCCCCGACGTAGAAGATGACGTGACTGACAAAGCAGCCAATACAGACTGCTATTGTTATTCGTGGCGAATGGCCTATCACCTATTGATATAGAGCTTTTGCTGTAAAATCTGAAATTTTTGTTACGCACGCTTTGTGCTGCACGTTTATTTGATAGCCGTGGTGGTTTCCGATGTCCTGAAAAATGAGCACCCACCTACCTGCCTCACAATCGTCGACCCTAGTCGCGAAGAAAGACGTGAATATGAGCAAACGTAAATAAATGATATTATTTTTCATGTTTTATATAATACACACAGCTCTGTGTGCTGTGTGCAGTGTCTGATATATGAAAGTATTGTTCAATCCACAATGCGGCAGCACGCAATGTTTCAGATTTTTTTACCTAGAAGTGTTATTAGTAGAAGGTTTTGCCTGGAAAAACATAAAATGCAAGTGAACTAAATTACTAGATTTAATATTATGAAAAGCAAGTAGTCAAATGGGTCGTGAAACGCTCGCTCAAAACAACAGTGCGAAACCAGCAGCGTCCACACGCACTAACTAGGTGACGTCATCATAAGTAATGCTTTGCCTATCGAGGAACGGGGAACTCTTCGGTACTTGCGAGTGCGTGCAAATGGGACACTCGTCAGCGTCTTTGCCATACGCAATCGGCGCTAACTTGAACTCTCAAGCTGACGTCATATTAAAAAGCTTTCCAGTGGTACGCGGATCACGTATGACAGACACCGATGAGCGCCTCTTGTGCGCGCTCGATAAGCCGTAGAGTTCCGCGTTCGTCGATAGGCAAAGCGTCTATGCAGGTCAATTTGACCTAATGGTATTCGATCATTCCAGCGACTACAGACGGCGCAGCAGTAGGTCAAAATGGCGGACGAGACGGTGATGCCGCGATCCTGCACGTCAGTGTCGCAGAGCGTGCAGATGCGTTCATTGGTTTATGACTGCTGAGAGACCGAACTGTGTCGCAGTTCTATCACCGTTTGACAGCTTCGAAGCACGGCTACATGGGGCCGCCTGCATCGCTGGAATGACCAAATAGTAAGCGTGTGTGGCTGCCGATGGTGCCACATTGTCATTGTAAAGCGACCGTTTCACGACCCCTTTAACGCCATAATGAAATGCTGCAGATAAAGTTAAAGGAGTGTTATGGCTGTTGTTAGGAAAACAATTACAAGTTCTGGTGATGCTCGACTTCATCAAAAAAGCGACATCTAGACCACCGAGCACAAACCCCTTGTTCATTGGTCGGAAATTCATTCTAAGTTTAAGTATGTTTTTTGTTGTTGTCTCAAACCTTTCGAGCTTTTTCTTGGAGTATGACACCAGTTTCTGCAGCCAGGCTCGGTCCCAGAGGCCCTGCATACAATTTCCATCGCTATTGAAATGACGCCGGCAAATCAGCATTAAAGTCTACGTGCAAGAGTATCAGACGACCCGTAAGAGAGCATGACTTCGATGACTGGGGTGGCTAGTGCGGACAATGCGGACATCCTGAATGTTGAGAAACTTGGGACCTGACCTTTTTGGAGCAAACCGTCACAGGTGCTGCTATAGATTACGGCTTTTCTATGAGCACAGGGAAACACTTTATGAAGCATAGCAGCCCACGTATGGCTGAAGAAAAGAGGGCCTTGTAGATGCCACGACATCTCAGCGCAGATCTATAATCGATTTGTCTATGCGACATCTAAGCACAGATTTATAATTGATCGACCTCTCAGCGCAGATTCGCAGTCGCTCAGTCCGGTACTTCATGAGAGGCAGTGCTGTTATTATCAAGAGATGGAGGCAATATGTCGACTAACTGTGCTATTCGCAATGACACCTATTCACCTGAGCGTCACACGAGTTCTCTCGCCGAAATGTGACTGACTCATTTTTTGGTAGGGTGACAAACAAACTGGCTGTTACACATACCTTGAGAACATACATCACACTTTTAATTGGCCTGGCAATATTTCATTCGCCTATAGCCAGGCTGTCATTGGCTGACATGTGATCACAATTAACATTTCTTTTTCCTAGCTACATTGCACCGAAACAATATTGTCGGCAGGGATACACTACAGAACAGTTATTTCAAAATTATGAAATCCATCTTTGCGCGTTAATAAATTGTGTATTATACTTTTGCAAGGATACTTTCTAGCGCGGTAATGCAACGTGCCTCAAAGACGTTGGCATCTCTGCGAGATATTACGAAATGACATATTTAGGTAGCGTGGCATCGCGATGAAGACGGAGATCATGCTGCAAGTAAGCATACATTATTAAAAACTATCAAAACGTTTGACACTCCTCTATCGTATAGGACTCATGCAGCATGCATTACTGTTTGGCCGTCATGGCAGCTTCTTACATGACTGTGCTGCCACTGATACAAACAGTGTTTAGTCCACCGGGTGCTCTGATCTGGCTCCGTAGCGTATTTGGCAACCCAGTACGTTGTATCCCACCCTTATTCATGAACGCGAAAAGTGCGTGTAACACTGCACGCATATAGCGTGCGAAAGCGTGGCATTTCTCACGGCCGTGTGCGTCGCTGATTCTGCTCAGACATGAATGCGCCGTTCTACAGCGAGATGCTTGCACCAATTTCAAACGATGTATTTCGCTTAACACTTGGCGAGGCAGTCTACGGGGTTTGCTGTTTGACCTCCAACCCACAGATGGCGGAGTCGAATCTAGAACCTGGCGATCGCATTTTTATGAATGACTGACTGAGTGAATGCGAAACTTCATTGACTGCGCTGAGAAGTACAAGTGAATGCGCCGCCCGT
This sequence comes from Rhipicephalus microplus, assembly GCF_013339725.1. NCBI lineage: Eukaryota > Metazoa > Arthropoda > Arachnida > Ixodida > Ixodidae > Rhipicephalus > Rhipicephalus microplus. The sequence goes on from NC_051167.1 coordinate 189,257,765, forward strand.
TCGTACCTTGGGACAGTCAGACAAAGCCCCACAACAACATCGTGAGCATGCAGGACAGCCCACATTTGCGCCCCAATACCGAGGCTCTTGATAGAAGATAGCAACTTTTCTTCATTGAATTATTTCTTGCGGCATAACAAGAGGCAACGCCACAGCATATGCAGTGAATTCATTGCAGTACCTGCATGAGCAAATGAGATGAATGTCCGAATAACTTTTATGCCATAAAGGTGCGCTGGAACATGAAATCGTCGGCAGTAGTCTGAATGTCAATGTATTCACCAGATTTAACATGTCGTTAGGAAGGGGAAAGTCTCTCCTGCCAAGATAAAAGTGTTGAGTAGTTTTACTATTAGCGGTCGGACAATCTTTGTTCTCCACAGCTGCGGATGGGTTTTGGAATTCTCCGTATTCTGGAAAAAAGAGACATAGCACCTTCGATTGGGCCAGCTTGTTTGGGTTTGTGGGGTCTCAAAAGAGCGATGTCATGCTTCAACGGAAGCAATCTAGTAGATGCCAGTGCATTTAGACTCAGTATCCCGATGTGAACCTCCGGTGCTATAGATTTTCAGGACTCTTCAACATGGCATATTACATAAGAAAGTATTAGTTTTGCAAATTCACACCCATATATGACTATTATGTTGTTTCACTTCACCACTCCTACATCACGGACCCGTCTCCATTAAAATGAGAATATATTAGGCGTTGGCGTATGAGTCGCTGTGTGCGTTTGTAGTGCAGCAATGACCGTATCTGACTTCTGTGCCCAAAAGCATTCGAAGAGGAGAAGGAAAAGCTTTGTTCTTCAAATCTGTCGGTCTTAGTGAATCGTATCTCACGCCTAGGCATCAGGGAGGAGCCTTTAGACATGGCGGCGTCTTTAGCCCATCTGATTGCCAAGAGTTCTTTCTCCGGATCTATGCTTAGCAGCAACGCCTCCTACTGCTCACTAGTAGTAATTCTGCGACCCTGTTTGACAGCCTTTGAACAGGCCTATAGCATGTGGGAGGTATGCACTGAGGGACAAAGAAGGCAAAATAACTACCAATATGGATAGGATAGTTAAAATTGCGGAGGAATTTTACAGAGATCTGTACAGTAGCCGGAACAACCACGACCTTAATACTATAGGAACTAGATGTAACCCAGATGCCGCCCCACTAGTAATGATGGAAGTAAATATAAATCATTGGAGAGCATGCACAGAGGCGAAGCTGTTGGTGAGGATCAGGTAACATCAGATCTGCTGAAAGAGGGAGGACGGATTGTGTTAGAAAAACTAGCCATCCTGTTTACGAGGTGTCTATTTTCGGGAAGAGTACCCAAGTTTTGGAAGAATGCTAATATCATCTTAATATATAAGAAAGGAGATGACTGGGACTTGAAGAGTTACAGGCCGATCAGCTTGCTCTCTGTAGTATACAAGCTATTTACAAAAGTAATTGCTAACAGACTTAAGAAAACATTATAAGTCTATCAACGAAAAGAACAAGCAGGATTTCGAACAGGCTACTCAACAATCGACCACATTCATATTATCAATCAGGTAATATAGAAATACTCGGAATATAACCAACCACTATACATAGCCTTCATAGATTACAAGAAGGCGTTTGATTCAGTAGAAATATCAGCCGTCATGAAGACACTGCGGAATCAGGGCGTCGATGCAGTATATATAAACATCCTGGAAGAAATCTACAAGGAATCAACTGCTGCCATATTGCTTCATAAAGAAAGCAACAGAATACCAATCAAGAAGGATGTAAGGCAGGGGGATACAATCTTCCTAATGCTACTTACCGCGTGCTTACGGGGGGTTTTCAGAGGCCTAGAATGTGAACAGTTGGGGATAAGAGGCAATGGAGAGTACCTCAGTAACCTGCGCTTCGCCGATGACATGCTTTGCTGAGTAACTCAGGGGAGGAAAGGAATTGCAACTCATGATTACAGAGTTAGACAATGAGAGCAGAAAGGTGGGTCTTAAAATAATCTGCAGAAAACGAAAGTAATGTACAACAACCTCGAAATAGAGCAGCGCTTCGAGATAGGTACTAGTGCACTTCAAGTTGTAAAAGACTATGTCTACTTAGGGCAGGTAGTAACCGCGGAGCCGAACAACGAGATTGAAGTAACTAGAAGAATAAAAATGGGGTGCAGCACATTTGGCAAGCACTCTGAAATTATGACAAGTAGATTGCCACTATCCCTCAAGAGGAAGGTACATTACAGCTGTATCTTGTCGGTACTTAGCTACGGAGCAGAAATAAGAAGACTTATATAGAGGGTTCAGCTTAAATTGAGGACGACGCAGCGAGCAATGGAAAGAAAAATGGTAGGTGTAACCTTAAGAGACAAGAGAGCAGAGTGGATTAGGGAACAAACGGGGGATAAGGATATATTAGTTGAAATCAAGAAGAGGAAATGGACATGGGCTGGCCATGTAGCGCGTAGACAGGATAACCGCCGGTCATTAAGGGTAACTGACTGGATTCCCAGAGAAAGCAAGCGGGTCAGGGGGAGACAGAGGGTTAGGTGGGCAGATGAGATTTAGAAGATAGCGGGTATATATTGGCAGCAGCAAGCACAGGAACGAGTTAACTGGCGGAGTATGGGAGAGGCTTTTGTCCTGCAGTGAACGTAGCCAGGCTGATGATGATTATGATGATGATGATGATGACGACGATAGCATGTGGAGTGGGTCTGTTTTTTTCTTACATAATTTACACCCGTTCGTGTATTGGCCTAGGTTATAGTGGCTATAGGCCACCGTGTACGGGTTTGCGTTTGAAAGAGGCAGCGGGCCACCGTTTGCTGCTTGATAAGTGTTTGGTATGCGAGGAATACTGGACTCTTTCTAATCGACAATATTGTTTGTGATTTTCTTGTTGCAACCAAGTGATCTTTCCTTCAGCCTAGTGGGAGTAATTGCTCAGCGCGTAAGTCCTCAAGCCGTGGTGTGAGCCACTTTGTTGCCAGGAAGATTGGAGTGCGCAGGTGCCCAATAAACGCGGATGTGTCCATCGTCCCAGAGTTGGACGAATATTCTTTGTACTTTATTCGAATTTTTCATTTTTAGATCGGGTCACAAAGTGAAGTTTTCCTATGAGATTCTCTCTGCGTCATACAGCCGCCCTTTTGATAATGCGATGTAAGTGACGCAAAGAATCTGAATTGTTTGTGAATCTTTTAGTTAGGCAACTGTGTATTAAAGCAAAGAGGCGGCACAGCATTAGCTTTCAATAGTTTACCGCTCTGGTATCATCGGGTCTTGTTCTCATGACGTGCTTATTCGCTTGCTAATTACTCGGCGCAACCCTCACCTTTGCCGTGAAATTAGGATTGCCTATGAGCTCTGAAAGTATCTTTAGGACGGATACCGCAAGTGGAGTTAGAAACATAAGTACGCCATAAGACTAATCTTCGGAGTAGCAAAGTATCGCCCTGCTTCCGTAAGGTAATATACGCAGTAATTCACTGTTCACTTTTCTTAGTCCGTTACTGATAAGGATTACGTACTATGAGTGCACTAGTTGTGACTTCTCGCATGGTTCTGCCCTTGTGCGACGCCATATTTATTCTATTAGTGTGATTCTGTAGAATATAATATGGGTATGGGTGTGTTTTTGTGCTTGAATATCTGATTGATATGCAGGCTATATTGATTTGAATTCCACATCTTGTTACTTCACTATAATTTTCATGTGACGTTGGCTCACTTGGACCTACCCCACACGCCTTTTCGGAAATGAGTAGCAAAGAAAAAAAAGCTATCGACTCCTTCCGAACATACAGAAAAAGTTGGTTCACTTAGTTCTCAATACCTCTTTTTTTTTCGGAATATGTATGTTGGCATCGCATCTTCATAAAGTTACTGGTAATATAATGTGTGCTGCCGTGGATCAAGTGAAACAAACTAGGGCGCAAACCGCAGCACAACTTACAGGAATCCATGCTACTAACGTTAGGCATACACTCCGGAAAAAAGAAATGAGATCGCATGTCTGAGTTGTTCTCGTTTAAATGTCACTGACTGCTCCGCTCTTTTTTTAGAAGTTGACATCATTTACAGATAACACAAAGACGCGAGATGAAATTTTCCACTCGTACTGTTTACGATCTTCTGTTCGATTGCTGTTTCTTCCATTTCAACTCTTTCTAGTTTCGATGCGTATAGCCACATCGCACGCATGGCATGAGTCAGAAATGACGTAGTTTGGTCGTATTGGTCAATATTTATGCCCGCGGCTTCAAACAACTTGTTTCAAAACAACTTGCAGAAGGGACATTTGAGCGACAATTTTTAAAAACCATTTAGCAGCATGCTAATGACAACTTTCCATGACGCAGACCATAGCGAAACTCTGTATAGTGTAGCTTCTCTGTAAACGACATTACGTGATATCTTGGACTCTGTTTTTATTATTAGTCATAAAACATTCTGAGAAGCTCTCCTCCTAAACAAGTATTTACGTGAAGGATTCCGTGGGCACTCAAACATTTATTGAGTTTCAACAGCAGTGATGTTTAACTTCGGAAAAACTTCGTTGTTCGCGAACAGAAATTATAGACTTAAAAGCCTTTTTTTAAGCCTAGAGCGTGCAATTCACTTAGCCGGCCGGTACACCTTGTCTACATCAACTTGTAATTTGCTCAAAAGAGAAGTGCACATATTTGCCCGCTGTGGATTGCGCTAACTGGCAACCGGGAGAGAATGAATACCATGAAAGGTGAATTCTGAAGGAAGAGAAGAAAGGAGGTTGGGTGGAGAAGTTGAGTGAAGGGCAAGAATAAAGAAAAAGAAATGATGAGGCAAGATTTGAACCCGGGTATTCACTGTGTGAAAGCAAGCCCCGTAGGCCCGTGCGATAAAGTCGTGCTGGGGGAACAAGAGTTTACGGGAACCATGTTTTGCGTTCCCATTGGCGAGTGAACCAGATGGTTATAGGAAAAGGAAGCAAGATAGAGAAGAAGAAATTTAGAATGAAAATATCAAGGAAAATGAAACCAACAAACACAATATAGTCAAAGAAGCAACGAAAAATAAAAAGAAGAAAGAAGCTAGCGCTAACTTTCAAAAGGCTTGCAACAGCAAAACGTAAGGATTCTGAGGTCTAATCTAGTTGATTTAACTTGTTGCTATAAGCTTTCGCTAGATGATGGTAAGTTATTTCGAGGCTAACTCTCACAGCGAAAAAGTCCGATCTGAACAACAGACAATCACAGATATGGCATTGGTATTCAAACTTAAAAGACAGGAACTCGCAGCGAAAGCGAGCATTCGCACCTCTCATAGATCTCCGGCCACATCGTCGTTAACGTAAGTATTCAACCATTTCAGTGTCTCCGCGCAGCGACTGTTTCCTTTCTCGTCTCTTTACTCTTTGCTTGAAAGTACTCGGAGTTTTCGGCCCACCGCTGTCGTTTCACAGCGATTTCATCGGTTAACTGTTCCTTCCTCGTTTTCATTGCACCAATGCGAACTAATTTGATTTCCCACATTTCTGTTGCACATACCCGCTCATGATGATGATTTTGTAGCAGGGTCGACATATTGTGGTGGCTTAAAACGCTTGGCTATTAATAGGCAGTGAAGGAATGAATTAGAAAGAATGAGAAATATCAAGGTTAGCACACCATGGCGCATGTGTACATATATAAAACATGTAGAGAATAGAAGTCAAGGTGATTGACAAAGAAACATCAGAATATCCACTGATAAAGAAAGCGAGACGCACGCATCTCTTTTTGTACTGACCAACCCCGCCGCTGCATTACTTTTTTCCTCCCCTAGAATAGGCGTTCTGGTGCCAGACAAGAAAGTTGGACTGCAGGGTGCCTTAGGCAAGCACCCACTATGCCATCCAGCGTTATGCTGATAAGGGAGGTGCAATATTTGTACTTCGTGTTGTGGCTGATGGTGATGAAAAATCAGCACGTTCCAGACGACACATTTTCTTTCTGCCATGAATCAAAACGAACGTCAACTTGACCTCACCCACGAAAGGCGATGCGGACGGAGAAAACAAGCTAGCCCGGAGGTGAGAGTTCGGGAAGCAGTGGCAATGTGGAAATGCCTGCAACACGCTGCTACAGTGGATACATACATACATACATACATACATACATACATACATACATACATACATACATACATACATACATACATACATGCATACATACATACATACATACATACATACATACATACATACATACATACATACATACATACATACATACATACATGCATGCATACATACATACATACATACATACATACATACATACATACATACATACATACATACATACATACATACATACATACATACATACGTACATACATACATACGTACATACATACATACATGCATACATACATACATGCATACATACATACATACATACATGCATACATACATACATACATACATAAATGCACATATCTTGGTGTGTCGGTAACGGTAACAATCAGAAAAGACTGTCCATATCACTGCTATCACATTAATAAAGTGATACGCAGCAGTGTTGCTGAGTCGCCACTCCAAAATAAGAAGGTAACCGGAAGCATAGAACATTTTCGAGACCCCTGAATGGAATAGGATTGACATGACAACAAATATTGGGGAAATACAATAATAAAAAAATAGGTGCCTCTTCTATGGAATGGAATAGGAATAAAATTAGGTGTCTTTTCGAAAATAGAACACAATTTCTTGGACGTGCTGTTTTTGAAACTTCAGACATCACTAAGTCAGACCCTCAATTTTAACAATGAAACAGTATTCTAAAAAGGCTTGGCTAATTACAAGCACGGTACATCTATAACCAAAGTATATACTATAATTATGTCCCTATATAGACTCTGTTGCTTCGAAATGTTTATATATTCTTCGCGCAACCGCGGCTCTATGGCATATGGTATTCGTCTTGCGGAACTATCTGGTGGCAACATCCCCATTCTATAATTTGTGCTTTTTCCCCCTGGGTGGAGCCTCGGCCACCTGCTGTGTCCTGATCCTTCCATATGTTTTTGCATCTACAATCGTAGGCCACTCGGACGCATACTGAAACAAGTGTTTCTCTAAGTTCGATGCGCATTGAAACCGGTGCGATGCTTGTGTTTGGCGCAAGTTTTCGTATGTCGGCTAGCGCCGCAGTCTCGCCACATACTACCACCTCCACTTTTTTCGCAATGCTGTCCCTCTTGCCTATGCACATGGGTGCCTCTATAGCATAGGTCTGTAGGTCAGCGTAGCACACATTTCTACAGATTGAAGTGTGTGCGATGAATTGTTGTACAAGATGAACTGTACAGAGAGAGGTAGCATAGATTTTGAAAGCACTGGTTCGAGTAGCCAGCGAAAGCAGGTGATCCCGCCCACCAAGATGGTGCCTTTTTGAATCCCTACGCGATGATTCGGTGATACGTTATTTTTTCATTGTCAATCCACATAACGTTAAACAATATTAAAAGATTTGTTTAAACTTGCATTCTTATGAAAAGGCTAGCATCATCAGCCCCCCTCACCTAACTAACTGCTTAACGTTTATTTGTCACAAAAAATTTTGACCTACAAGTAAGTGAAGATAGTAATAATACGTCTATTAGTGAAACTCGCTAGTTTGCAGAGTAGCTCGTGAATGCTGCTGAGTCGAGTAATAAATTACCCATTTTTGTTCAATGAGCTTTCATGTACATCTATACTGCCACATCGAATTCATTCACTTACAGTAAGATAGTAAGTGAGAAGTAATGGTCTACATATAATAATTAGTGACCAATAATGGATGTAATTGCGTTGGCGATTGCACATCACAAAAGCATACATATATTTATGAACGAATTACGCACGAGAATGCGCACGCAAACGCGCACATAAAATATCAAGACTCAGCCAGTATCGTACACTGCAGCAGCGTTTCGGAGGCTATTTAGGCTCGTAATTTGAAATAGCACACCGAGTAATGCTTAGCACCCATCTAACTCTGAGAAATAATTTATGTTTCCCACACATCATCGGCTGCTCTTCTATATATGCGTGTTGTGAGGAATGAACGAGACAGAGACAGCACCCTTGCTTCGGGCCGGCTGTTCTATTCTCAGCATTTTCTTTTTTCTTCTCTTCCTCGCTGTGGCTACCTGCGCGCCAGAGCCCCAGCGTCGTTCTTGTCATGACAGTGTCGCCACTGAGCACGACATTTATATTCTGAAGTAATTAATAAAGTTAAATTTGTCTCAGTTTTTTTCTACTTGTGTCATCTCCATTGCAAAATATAAGGCGATGTTTGTGAAGGATCAGGCAACGTATGCGCCTTAGTAGTTACCTAGTTAAAAAGACCAAAAAATGATTCCTATTTAGTAACGACGAATGTTTCAAGCTTTACTAGCTGCTGCCTATAGTAAAAGGATGCCAAGAAGGTATTAAATCACGCTCGAAACATGTAACTGCTTGCGTTGTCAACTGTTTACTGATTTTTTTAGGTTGTGCTTACCATGAAAATACCATAGTTAGTGGGAGAACTGCCCCTATGTGAAATAGTATTTAGTGTAGTTGTACTGCGCGAGATAAGTCACTAATCTATATTCTATCCGTGGACCATGGCGAAGTGTTTATTGCAATTTTGCAGTTCCTATACACCTTATGATTTCAGCTTTATATGTTACAATAATTTTAGCTCGATAAAGCTGTCCAGCCAAATCTTTACACCGTTGAGGAACTGTAGGAATACAACTGACCTGCCTGGTAATTCCCGAAGACAGAATGGGTAAAGCTTTTCCATTTTAAAATTGAAAAAAAAAATAGAATTGCGGCAAGTTACCATTCTTTGGAATTGAATTGAAATGAAACGAAAGACTTAATCCGCAACGCATGTATGCAGTTCACCTACGGTGATTACATGCGAAGCAATAACTACAATGGAGCTGTGAAAACATTGCTTGAGGCACCGTTCTCAGTTTTTAGCAGCCCAGCGAATCTCTGTTGATTTATTCAAGTCATTTCAATATCAACAGTTATGTGTACGAATGCAACCGCTGAGCGAAATTTCTTTTCGAAATGTGACGCAGACTATGTTCATTTTTTTCGTTTTTTTAGAGGGAGGGTGGCATCTTTGATTGAACTGCACGCGCGTAGATCAATAGCGGCGCTAAGTGTGTAAGGTTTCTTTTATTCCTATGGAAATGAAGCAACGTCTCCAAAAGTGCGCGTGGTAATGCACATTGTTAAGCAAACAAAGAAACATTGGTCAGCACGTCATTAGAGGTCACTGTAAATAGAACCAGAATTTTTTGTTGAAGTTGACCAGAGTTTTTGATATCGGAAGCATGACACTCCTTGTTAGCAATTTCATTTCACTAATACACATTATGAACTTTTGAATGATGATGGCACACCTGAAACGGGACATGCAGATAGCAAAACGCCATTTTACATTCCTTTTTTTCAAGATTGTCTCTCTGCGATGAGGGAAAGAGTGACATAAGCAAGAAGCATGAATTCAATAGGTTGAGATCAGTTAGAATGATGTAGCAGGGCACTTCCATGCTTTTGTTCCATGCTTCCATGCTTTTGTTCGGCATCTTACAGTGGGTAGTTAATTGATCATGTTTTTTATGAACAGCAATCTGCTGGCAACAGTTTGTTTTAAAAGTGAATGATTTTAAGGAGGCGTCTTGGCTGTTTTGGGAATTCAAAGCGTGCTCCTGCCCTTGCCTATGTGTACATAATAAACAGTTCATTTCACGGTAATTCTAGAGTTCGCGTCATTGGTTGTGAGACACGAATTGATGTCCATCAGCCTAAATTTAGAACAACAAAAATAGATAATAACAAGCTTCAGTTCGAATGGTGATGGAACCCTAGAATTCTGTATGGCATGTAGTTGTACTATGGCAGGACCAGGGGAGTGTTTGCAGCTGTTTCTGAAAAAAGACCTTGAAGCACTATTTTTTAAGCGCTTCTGCAACTAAAAAAGCAGGCACATGAGAAAAAGCGCAAGACAAGTCGATAGTCTGCACTCATTTGTGTTTCACGGCGAAAGCTCCTATGAGATCAAAACACAGGTCACGTGTGGCGCCGTAATTGTCCACCGCCACTGCCGGTGACCGTAACCAATATTGCAAGAAGTAAAAAAAACTCAGTAAATACAAACATTAAATATGCAACGACATTCGAACCCGGACCGCTGCTTGCCAGCCCAGTGATGATGAGCCACGCCAGCGCTTGAAATTCATTTCATGACTGACCTTATATATATATATATATATAGGCAGGCTTGATATAGCGAAATGAATCGCGCTAATTTGAGTAATAAAGCGTTTTAGAACATCAAAGCAACAAATAGGCGCCACACAATATGAATTGCGCAAACAGTGGGTTATGCAATGTTTCGAACCATTCGAAAAGCTTGTTCTTGTTTACCTAATGACTGTGGCGTATACGCACTTAAGGCATGATTTTTATCTTCGTCAGCTATTGCATGAAATATGGTACAATATTCTTCGCAAGTGTGTAGTGGTTACCACGCTTCTCTGAGAATGATAAAGGTTAACATAGTGAATGCCATCCTACTACACCAAACCTATGATTGCTGATGGCGTATTGGGTACCCAGCAAGTGTGCTTGTTTATTAGCCACCCATAGAATGATAAAAAATGCTCTGAAAGGCCACTACTCAAGCTTTCGCTGGGACAGTGCTGTGCGTTTTTGTTATTATTGCTTTCCTCTGCACATGGCTCGTACGCAATGAAGGGGTTTGGTAGATTATAAGGTGAATTATGCCGTTGCTTTTCGCAATGCTCCAATCCTAAAAACGGTAGTTGATGAATTATAATTTGAATTGCCAATTGTGAATTTGAAAATATGTCATGAGCCCATAATTTAGCAAGAGAATTGTTTAGTCGCAGTGATGTATTCCTGAACGGTGAATAAAACGTACCTGTGGCTCCACCCCTGTGTAGAGGCTCCAAAAGAAAGAAGAACAAGCTCTGATAATTGGAGGCCCAGTTTTTCAAGAAGTGTTGCTAGTATGTTTTTTTCTGAAAACATAGAAACGTCAAAAAGATAATAGATATGAAAAGTCGTTTCCTCTTCATTACAGTAAATGCACATAGGGAAATCCAATAAGCCTGATCTATTCAAGTAAAAATTGAGGGAGGTAATGCGGCAACAAAATTTTGTGATGGCAGCTTCCACCACCCAACTAGAGAGCTCGCTGTGCCGGGAAAGTAACAAGTGGTTGTATTCCGAAGAAGCCGTGAGTGCAGAGTCTGATGAATTTTGCCTGATTTTATGCGTTCGAAATCGGGCTACCGTAGTTTGTTCAGTAGGATGGAAAATAGAAATGATTGGTGCCGAAAGCGGTGCTTTTACAGGAGAATCAGCCATTTCATTTACGCAGCTGTGCAACTGAACACGTCTGTCAGCAGTGGCATCCAGGGACGGCTCACTGCTTTTTCATAGTGGAATACCAAGTACTCAAAGTCGTTAAACATTCTGTCTAAACACACAACAAGCTACTGGGTCTTCGGAAGACGAAGACATTTTTATTCTACGGGACGGCTTTCAGCTCTCCCATAGTAGTGCACCAAGTGCTCTAAATTGTTAACCACTTTTTCTAAACACACAAACCTTTGGGCCCTCGTACCCAGATTAATCGAATGCTTCGGAAATGACAGAGGACCAGTGGTTCGAAAAGTCAGTATGGGTGAGCCTCCGAACGTGGACAGAGAAGAGCGCACAGTTAATGAGTCAGTTATGATTGCTACGACTAGAATAGAGGTATTTACCTTGCGCAAAGCTAACAATATTGCTTCAAATTCAGCCAGAAAAACAGGAAGAAAGCTTGCTATGCACAGTGAAAATGACCACACAAGTACAGGGCAATGTATTACGACACCTGATTTTTCATCTAATTTCGACGCGTTCATTGCAATAATTACATTTGTCGACAGTGTGTTTAAATGTTCTGTAAAAAACATTTAAAATGTTGGTAGTTAATAGCTGAACCGAGTTGTGAAGATATCCTGGGAAGATATGGTAAAAATTTCTGGAGAATTTTGCTGCGCAATTGCAAGAAGCACATCACGAACTAGTACATTTAGAGGCTCAAGTTACGATTGGACAAATACTATTTGTGGTATGTAAAATCTGGGCTAATACGTGGAGAAAAATAAGTCACGATTGGAGATAAAAATATATTTACCAGGGTGAATAGTTGCTTCGTATAATCGTAAAAATCCCTGAACAGTTAGAATGGTGAAGCGCCTGACGGTGTTTATTTTTTTGGCACTTATCTGCTTTTTTTCTGCGTGTGCTCTTTGCAATAGATCACTATATAAATCAGTCGTATAGTTTCGTAGAATAAGGAGTATCTCTGACTCATGTTTTAGTGCGTGGCAGAAACGTGTACACCTCATCACTTGGGAAGGCATCGGTGAGTAAGAGGTTAAAATGCCCATCCACTACAAAGTACGTATACCTTTTCAGGAGCTGCACTGAGATATGGGGTGGAGCCACATCTCTTACTATTGTTTGTTTTCTTAGGTCATTCCCGTTGTTTTCTTTATTGCTTTTTTAGAAGGAGCAGCTTCATGATTTCAGCAGTAATCGTTGTTTAATCCTGCGGGAATATAGTTATTGTTTGTTTTGCTGTTCGGGTTTCCACAAACTTGAAAGTGACATTAATAATAATAATAATAATAATAATAATAATAATAATAATAATAATAATAATAATAATAATAATAATAATAATAATAATAATAATAATAATAATAATAATAATACGTTCATTTGCCATCTCTAGACAGCTTGACTAGCCTACAACCCTATGTATTTGGCTGTGCGGCAATATTATATACAGACATATTACCTAATAATATAAATACGTATATACTCCTGCAAATTTACGTGATAATACAAACAGAAAGCCACACACACGCACATATACATACAGGGACATGTTATTGCTTTAATATATTTCAACACACACTTACCTCCTAAAAGGCCTCTCTATAATGATCATGCTCAGAGAATACCAACTGCCGATGTGACTGGTGTTTATGTGATAGCCATATCATCGTTTGGGACTCCGCATACGTAATCACTACAAATAGTTATTAGGAGTGCAGCAACGGCAACTGTTTCTCAGCCTGAGCATTCAACACAGTAATGTCCACCGATTGCTCTTTGTTTAAGTTTCATTTGAGTCATATTTTGCCTAGGTAGAATTTTGCAAATGTTTTACTGAATTGTGAAAAGTCTCTTGTGGCTATAGCACAGTATAACTTCTGAAACTCACTACTTCAAGGAGCAGGAACATTTTGCCCAAAGAACGAAGCATTGTAATGAAGAATGTTTTGCTAGCATATTTTAAGGTAAGTGCTTCATGCAATGGCACAAACATGAAAGCGACCTTAATTGCACACTAAAGAATTCGCCATTGTAACAATTAAAGTTAGCATTTTTAAAAGCTGCCCTTTTCTAATAAACATCTTTTCCAATTTGCTTCGAAAATTTTGAGATGACATTTTGCACAGCAAATAAATATTATTTCTAACGCAAAATCCCAAGCTGTTTACGAAATATCCATTGTTTTTTTCGAGTTTACATTCGGCAAATCTAGGAGTCTTCAAGAGCTAATCAAGGCGCCCAGAGCAAGATTTAGAGCTGAAGACCATCGATCATTTTCTCGAGATATAAACTTTTGTTTAAAAGGTTGTCAGATGTCAAATGTACAGTTTTCAAAAACGCAGCCTCATTTATGGTTCAATTATAATTACAAGTGTTGTTTACGCTAGAGCGAACACTAAACTGCTGTGAAAAAAAAAACGCGGGACTACAAAGTAGCCAGGAAAACTAGGCCTTGAAACAGAACTAGACGGCTGCTTGCGTTATACGTACGACCATGAAAATAAAAAAAAGATTCAAGTGCCAAATGCAGCGATAATACTGAAACTCTACAACGCAGTACGGTAAAGCATTTGCTCCGATATTAAAAATTTGGGTCGTGGTTGTCTTTGAGGCCATGCCAGGCTCTAAAGAAACGTTTTATTCAGCCACAAGATGGCAGCACTCTTCAGGCGTCTTGCTTGAAGGAAGAGGGAAGTTGTATTTTAAACACGGCGCGCGGCCTTCCTTTTGATTGATTTGTGGGGTTTAACGTCCCAAAACAACCATATGATTATGAGAGACGCCGTAGTGGAGGGCTCCGGAAATTTTGACCCCCTGGGGTTCTTTAACGTGCACCCAAATCTGAGCACACGTGCCTACAACATTTCCGCCTCCATCGGAAATGCAGCCGCCGCATTGGGGATTTGAACCCGCGACCTGCGGGTCAGCAGCCGAACACCTTAGCCACTAGACCACTGCGGCGGGGCACGGCCTACCTTCTCCTGGCAATGAATCAAAACCGTGATAGCAGAACTCAGGCGCCACTTCAACTGCAGCATTCCACGTCGAGCCGCGACAAACGCGCGCACAACCATTTGGAAGAATGCCTTTTCGCTTTATGTTTACTTGTTTTTTCTCTTCTGAAACACTCCAGCTAAAAGACTTCTCAACAAATAACGATTGTTTCTTTTGTCCTTTAGAACCAAAATGGGCCCTCAACGTGGCTTGAAATTGCATATATTTCTTGTGAACACTGGATCACTTTCTCCATAAATGGTAATCCTAATGCGGATGCCAGTGTGTAAAAAGGTTGCCCAAATGATGCGGTGTCTCAAGCTCGGTAACTCGGGGCACAGCACGTGGGGTCTTCGAAATCCCCCTCTGCGTCCTCGTGAGTGCCCTTCGAGATATGCTTGATGCATTCCGCCGCTGCTATGGTCGCACCGACACGTTTACACACGTTGATCCCATCTTTTATGTAGCTGCGAAAATTCTCACCAGACATTCATTTCGCGAGTCATAGTGCCGCCCTGCGCAAAGTTTGCAAACAGTTGAATGCCGAAGACTTCGCTGAACTTAGTCTTGAACACTACCTAATTTGGAACGTCGGTTTGTTGGTTTTGAATCCATCCGTGTGCAATTTTGAGAAGGTATAAATTTCTATGGTGGCCACCCTTCCGGCGCTTTCCCATTTTTTGAGAGCACTCACACGTCCTCAATTGACCGCCACTCATCAACGTCGTGGTCATCGTTGCCACTGAATACGGGAAAGTCCTGCTTACTTTCCACGTCGGAACACGCGATGGCCTTGAGAGGAAGATTCGTTGGTCTAGCCGGCAGGTATAGTCCACCTCCAACACTTCAACGTCGGAACACGTCCTTTAGAGGAAGATTCTTTGGTCTAGCCAGCAGGTATAGTCCACCTCCACCACTTCAGAATTAATGGGACATCTAGTAACTTCAAGCAATTATAAGAAAGATCAGACAGCAATATCAATAAACACTGTTAATTCAGACAGCACAGGAGCGTAGGCCTATCAAGCGAGAACAGCAACAACGTCATACACGTTCCTCTTTTGCTTGGCGCTGATGATGTGACTATGGAGCACTTCAATGTGCATTACTTCATTTCAAGAATGACTTGTAACTAAATAAAACGAATCAACTCAACGAGGCTACAATGCGTACGTGACGTGGCTCACCGCAGCTTTGTTCTTTTTTTGTGACAGACCTACAGCAAAGAAGAAGCGTTGTACAAGATATCTATTATTATAATTTAATAATGAATACTGTACTTCATGATGCGGGTGTTGTATCAGGGTTTCGCGTCTTGTTGCAGCCTTCGCGTAGAAATCCTTCGCAATTTAGTCATCAACACGAAATCTGTAATTCCCTGAAGCTCTCGTACAGTGAACTGAACGTTGTTTATTTTTAGGTTCATGAAATAGTGATTCATTTTTTAATTTCAGAATTACGGCAACATTTGAAATCATGAAAATCTTTATGTTGTGCTAAAATTTATTGCTACTTCGTCTCCAAAGTCCATCTAATTACTACTGAAACATTTGCGGTATTACTCACGCCAGCGATTTTCACTATCAGTGATGGTCATTTCTACAGTGAACACCGTATGCTGAAAATGAAGGAGTGATCAGGGAGAACACCAAGCTGCCTAGAAACACGCTTGAAGCCTGAAGATCAATGAATTTTTTTTTAGAAATAAACTTTTCATTGATAGGCGGGCCGATCACAAATGTATCGCTTAGAGAAACGTATCTTCCATTGTCGTCTAACTATGACTACGAGTGTCATATACGTCCGCACGAAGACTAAACCACAGGGAATAGAGACGCGGGACTACCAAGGAGAGCAGTAAAGCTGGGCCTTGAAGTTGAATAAGCTAGCTTCTTGCTCATTCGCATCTACCACTGCGACGATAAAATAAAAGCAAATAGCGACGCAGCTTTTGCAAGCAAATAACATTGCTTGCAAAAACATTGCAAATAAACAACAGCATTATCAAACAACAGACAAAATGAGAAGAATGAACAATAGAATACATATTACTTTACATATCAGGTAATACGTCTCTTCAAAACGCCGAATTACAAAAAAATATCGGCAAATCCAACGTAGCTTGTGAATCGATGTAACGCAAAACACATAGATAGAGGGTGACTAAGCTGGAATTTTTTATATCGAAACCTAAACAAGTTGTGCTAAAGATATCTACTAATGTACGCAAAGACACACAATAAACGGCCGCTTAGATTTTATATAGGCAGTTGTTTTATATAATAGTTGCGTAACAATGGCAACTACTGCATGGATTTTAGGAATACCACAAACGGTAAGCGAATATGCGGCCCTGATACTCGCGAGGATAGTAGCCCTGGACACTGCTGCGTAAATAAACATCAGTGAATGGCGCCTAATTGCAACTTACATTAATACGGACGTGACAACTGTGTATCATAGATGTGCAAATGTAATCTGTATGAAATTGGATCACAGCAGTGTAACCACAATTGACCGTTCACGAACGTCAAGGGCTAGTTTAAAAGTGTATTGCCGAAACCGGTGTGGTTCTGTAGTAGAAAAAGTTGCTGGACTCTCAAGCTTTGCTTTAAAAAATAGCACGTTAGTGATATCCTGTCACTAGACAGTATTTTAATCACTTACTACAGGAAATCTTTTTGAACTTGTCAGGAATCCACTACGTGTCCTTAAGAGAATAAGTGCAGTAACGTGCGTGAGATTTGGAGTGGGTGACCCCCTTGAGAGTATGAAATCAGTATGATATTCGCATTTTCTGACGAACGGTTGCAATGTAGGCTTGTAGCACGCTATATTACTGCGACACTTTATGATGTATTTCAGAACAAGTATACACGACACTTCTATTTGTAAAGCATGAAAGCTACATTGACTGCATTTCCTGGCAGAGGAAGTTAATTTCATGACATTCACAAGTAGAGGCGTAGCTTTCTGGTAGAACATCCGCCTTATATTTGAACTACTGGTGTAAGATCCCCACTTGGATCCCAACAACCAGCATTATATTTTCATTTTGACTAAGTAGTTTTTATGAATTGTTTTATTAGCATCCTTCTAGATTTTTTGGCCACGCGTAAGATGATTTTTGCTCACAACCACCGACGCCTACACAGACGTCGGAATCTCTGCGAAACAAGATTTTCAACGCTATCGCATTAACATATGATTACCAAGCAGAATGCTGGTGTTTCAGTCCTGGTGGGACCCTGATATTAATTATTTGCATTCGTCGGGTTTACGCTGCTGATGTCACGTTTTCTTAACGCTCAAGCGTTAGTAGCTCACTATGACAGTTCTGGCCGTTCCTTTGCAGCTATAACCTGTCAAAAACTTGGAGCACATAGCTGAATACCTGGAGCACATAGCTGATGGACACAACAGAATGTGGAAATTGCATATTATCTATCAGAAAGTTCATGAACTTTACGTCTACGCTTGCATTAAAACATTAGTCGTTTGGACCGCTACAAAAAACAGACCACCAACGGTAACTGATGTGGGTGGCAACGCATCATCGCAGTCACACGATATAGTTTTGCCTTCCAAAGAGTTTTCTAGGAGTACTGATGACGTCTGAATACTCAGAAATACTGTCAGAGTGCGGCGTCGACAGTGACACAAAACTCACGCAAGAATCCTATTTCCAGAGCAATATAATTTTAAACGCAGTATCTCAAGGGATAAGCTGAAAGCGCAACAGAGCATTTCTTCACCGAAGTCCCTTTGTAGACTTGATCCATTTTTATAGAACAAATATTCATAATCGTCTTATGATGACGAGATGACCGAATCAGTCATTGTTTCCCTTCTCAGTGTTCAATGAGAAAGTCTAGCTCTTCTCTAGAGAAAGATGTCCCATTTTAATTCGGGTTCGCCAAGCGGGGAGCAGAATACCAGCAGCGAAAAGCCCGGAAGCTCTTGATATGCCATGGTAGCAAACGTTTGATTTCTCGCAAATCGCGTTGAATGAAAAAGTCAAACCCTGAAGGGCATGAAGAAGTTTATCATAGGAATTAGTGGGTTCAGATAAATAATGAGATGCTTCGAGTAGGCAGTTTCTGTTCCTCTTTTGCTGTCATGTCATGGTTCGGTATCAACCGCTGGAGGAATATATTGACACATTTTCAGATACGCTACATTGCGTAGCTCAGTTGGCAACATTCCAGCTACTATATGCCATGCATAGCCTAATCCTAATAGAGTCATATTCATGCGTCATTCGCCTTTCAATTCTATTTAACCTCTACGGAAACTCTTGCAGTCTTACTCATGCATCCTGTAATTATGACCTGTGATGTTCATTTGCAATGTGAATGTTGCAAGTTGGAAATGTAGGAGCCTTCAAGAAGTCAATCAATCTGCCTAGAGAATGATTTAGACCTAAATAGCATCGACTATTTGCTCGCGGAATAAACGTTTGATAGATAGGCTGCCAGATATCAAGTAGTTTGTCTTCAAAAACAGCGGCTCACTTGACATCTGTGCCTAGGAGCGTTATTTGCGTCAGCGCCAAGACTAAACCCCAGTGATTGATTCCACAATGGTACTATAAAACATCCAAGTAAAAGCTATACTTCAATATGAAACATGAACCTCCTTGCCTAATCGCAATTGCTACCACGAGAGTAAATAAAAAAGAACAAAAAAAACAAGCACCAATGGCAACGCAGATATTGCAAGTCCATAACGCACATCAGTAAACCATGCGCTTCGAGATTAACAACCTTGGTCTTAGTTATCTTTGAGGCCATACCAAGATTTCAAGAAGTATTTTTTTTCGCACGAGATGACAGCACTCCTCAGGCGGGCTGCCTAGAAGGAGGAGGGGAGTGGTATTTCGAACAAGGAGCATGGCCTGCTATACCCGCAAGGAATCGAAAGTCACAATAGTGGACGCGATTTACCACATAATCTGCAGCATTCGTTTTGAGCCGCGCTAAGCGCAAGCACGCTTCCTTGAAAGAATACCTTTTCACAATATTTTTTTTTTGTGAAGCGCTGCAGCTGGGGGACTTCCCGACATATGTCGATTGTCTTTCTGGTCCTTTAAAGTCGGCTTTTGTCCTAAAGCTGGTAAGAAAGGTATACTTTCGCTATATGCATCAGTATGTTTCCGTAAAGAAGGGTATCTTTAATGTGGTCTTGGAAGAATAGCAAACGCATTTACAATATTGGTTAATGATAAGCACCATCACCTTTCTCAAGTGAAATAAATGTACGTTACCATGATTAAAACTTTGAAAGAAACAAGGCGTACTTGTAGTACGCGTGCCTCATAGTGACATCGATGGTCGCACATACAAAGGAAATAAAGAGATACAATATAAAATGGTGGATGAAAATATTTTCAACAAAATAAGAATACATTTACAATGGAAATATGAAGTACGAACTGATTGCTACATCTTGCATTACAACGAAAAACACACACACACACACTCGCGGGGACTTCTTCGCAACGGATTTCTGGCTACACTAAGGAGCGTCATGCAAGAGTAGAAACAAGGAGCTCCTTGTTTCTACTCTAACAAGTAAAGACGGCCGCTAAACGTTTTGGATCCTAAATGGCGTAACTAAAGCAACGCTGGTCATATTAAATGTGAGAGGTCCAGAGCCCTATGCAATTTTCGTGCTGCCAGTGCCCCAAGACCCAAAGCTCAGTGCTTTTATTTTATTTCTAGAACTTCAATCATTTTGTGGGAACCACACCTTCCCAATATTGGATGACAATATTGAAGCGCAAGAGAATGCTTTTCGCATCATATCCTGTAGAAGACCTTGTTATAGTGATTCGTGAATACTATTTACTAATCGTGGTAGCTTTTTTTCGTATCCGCCTGAGTAAAGTGTCGTTGGTGTGTTCATGTGGCTGGGCAAGGTAAAGTGGAACATCTGTGCTCGTGCTGCTGCTTCTACGAACGTCAATGACAACGTGTCTGGTGATGTTACCTGTAGAAGAAGGTTCTCAGACACATGATTTTATATATTGTGATGTTGTCTGGTATTAGGCTGCGTACAGCACTCCAGTAGGGTGGAGTTGTGGGAGAGTTGGTGGACAACCTTTTCGAGCAAAAAAAAAATCTGATCTGCGAGAGTTGGATGGTATCTACCGAGGAAATCAAGCCGCGAAGTGATTCCTGATCTGAAACAGGACGGCGGGTGAAGAGGCGTTACCGGTAGTGCTCATCATTCCTTAAGCATTGCTCGGTAACTTTGGGTACTCAAGCTTTTGAAATTGCTATCTGGAATGCGTGCTCGTCGATGCACACAAACATATGTTTTATGCTGTACGCCACTGCCAGGGTCGATTCGACGTGATTGCGCAGGTCCTTGATGCCCTCTATGTATTTGGTAACTTTCCGACCCGGCAGTACAGATCATGGCTGAAGGCGCTGTTCTTCGCAATCCTTACGAACAGCGGGCAGACTGGAAGACTTCGCTGAACTTCACCTTGAACTCTACCCAGTTGAGAACGTCGGTGTGATGCGATGATACTCGTGTGCCAAGTCGCTAATATAAATGCCGATGGTAGCCAGTCTCATGGATTCATCGCATGTGTTGCGTGCACTCACATGTTCAGAGCTTGACAGTCAGTAGCCGACACTGTGGGCAAAAGTGCTATTCAATATTTTAGGATCCCGCTGGTGGACTATGCGGAGCACGTGACGGCTTTGGCAGGAAGATGACGTAGACTTGTTGTAGATTCGGTAGTCAAGGCGGCAGGTAGACCCCGGCGCCGCATTTCTAGGACTGCCAGACCTGGCCAATTCTAGAAATTTCACTAAAAATCAAAGACAGCATTGCAAAGAAAAATTGTTAATTCAGACACCACAAGAGCGAAGGCCAATCAAGCGACATCGCCAACAACGTCCCCCACAAACCTTTCCTGCTTAACACGCACGATGTGACTGTGGAGCTCTTCATGCTGCACTACTTCAATACCAGAATGAATTGTAACTATAAAACGTTTCAGCTCAACGCGACTGCAATGTGGACATGACAATGTTACCCGTGGCCTGTTTCTTATTTTCTGACTAACGCATACATGGCAGACAAAGGAAGTTGTACAACACATGATTCCATCTAACATGGTTTGCCGAATTTATCACTCCGAGATGTGGATGTTGTGTTGGTGTCTTGCGTTTTGTAGCAGTTATCACGTAGAAATTGTTTGTATATCGTACATATATCATAATATATATATGTAACTTACGCTTACATTGGTATTATTGTACTTACCATCAATTGAAAAATTATCGTGCAAGTTTTTATTCTCCGAAGCACTGTTAAGTTTCAAGTTCATAGATTCGTTATTAATTTCATTTGTGTGTTTGCATCAATTTTTAATGATATGATGCTGTCTATGTGGCACAAAATGGCTAGTTCTAATTCGTGGTTAGGTTTTATTGATTGCTTACTTGAACTCTTGTGGTAGTACTCATGCACATTATAAATATACCCTGAGATACCCATTTGTACTGACAATGTCGCACGCTGGAAATTTAGGGGCCTTCAGAGACAACCGACAGTTTTTTCGAGAAACAAACCTTTGATTGATTGGCTGGCAGACGACAAATCCACCGCTTTCAAGTACACTACCTCACTCATCATCTAACTATAGGAGTGTTATTTAAGTCAACTAGAAGACTAAACAACACTCTATACAGACGTGGGACTATCAACGAAGGCAGCAAAACCTGGGCTATGAAACAAGCCAGCTTTTTGCCTAATCTCATCTACGACCTCCAGCATAAATAAAAAACGTGCATGGCAATGTAGATATTGTAAGATTTCAACGCCCAGCAATAAAGTATGTGCTTCGAGACAAACTATCAGTGTGCTTCTAGTCTTTGAGGCCTGAACAAGCTCTCAAGAAATGTTTTAATCAACAACAAGGTGGAAGCACTCCTCAGGCAGGCGTGTTTTCAAGGAAAAAGGGAGTGTTATTTAAAAAATTGCGCGCGGCCTGCGCACTTGGCAATGAATCGCGAATCTAGATTGTAGATGTGAGGCCCCACATGATGTGCAGCAATCGGCGTCTTGTCGCCAAAATCAAGTGCGCGATAATTTTAAAGAGCAGTTTTCGCCTTGAGTTTTGTTGGTTTTCTTATTCGGAACGGTGGTAGCAATAGATGGAGGACTTCGCAACAAATGTCGACTGTTGCTCTGTTCACTTCAAATCGGCATCGGCCTTCAGTGCGGGTAGCAAAAGTATATTATCGCTGTATACATCGGCACACTTTCATAAATTATGGTAACCTAATGCGGCTACGGAAGTTTAGAAAACCTCTTCACGATAGCGGTTAACGGCTAGGGCCTTCGCCTTTCTCAAGCGCCTTTTTCACAGAAGAAAAAAACCATTGCTGTAGTTATGCATGCTTCATTGAGAAGTCGTTACATAAACATACAGAGGAAATAAGAGCTGTTACTACCCATTAGTGTAATAAAATAGTGCAGTTGCCATCACTAGGCTACTATACGTGTTCTACAATCCCACAACGTGGATAAGTGTCCTGGTATCCAAACTACACACAAACGATCAAAGCTAAGAAACTTCACAAGCTCAGCAATTCCGTGAGGCGTACGTACCCATAGTTCGAAGTTCCTCTGGTTTTTGCAAGGTTACAGAAACCTAAAGCTATAATACATGGAGGGAAGGATATCTTGTTATATTACACAGCGGAACGCAAAGGTTAGGCAGAGATGCGTGACCTTTATTATCAAACAAGTCATGTATATTCGTTTTGAGAAGTCATAAACAACTATGAACAGTCTTGCAAACACTAAAGACGGCCGCGCCCTACAGGTAAACTGACTATACACTCTAAAAATTATTGAGTAAATAGGGTGTCTTTTTGTCTTACAGCACTAATCGCGTGCGCTTCCTTTCTTGAAAACTCGGCGCTGGCCACTTTCCTATCGAGAATGGAATGTAACCCTATAATGGGTATGCCGATCGGGACCGGAATGTACCCGGCGCGGGGTGATAGTGCAAGAATGGAACGCAATATAGATTACGATTATTGTTGTAGGACAAAAAGGCACCCTTTATACTCGCTCTTTTTTTAGAGTGCACATGCATGATGAAAGCATATCACACTTTTATTTTCAAGAACGCACGCATCCTCTGTGACGACATGAGCACGCAGACATTTTTCCAATGTAATAATGCTGCTCAAGTTCCTTTACGACCGTCGTGGAACCAAGCTTTTTTGAATGACAAACTAAGCTTTAACTTCAATGCATTAGAGCCTCGCATCTGAGATTACAAGCCCTTTGTATCTTGTCTTGCAGGTCCTAATGGACACAGAAATACTTTTTCAAGTCAGCAAAAGATGACACCCCTCCTCAGGCAGTATGCCTAATCTAGAGGACAGTGGTCTGCTGCTAAAATGAATCGGCCGTTTTTCTAGACTTGGGGCACCACGCAGCTGGCTGCATTCCGGCATTGATGGCTGGGTACGATAAGCCGTATGCGCAATACGTTCGTTTTTTACAGTTTTTTTTTTCGTCAAGCAAAGACGAGGCTTTCAAACAAAGCTGTAATGCGTGGCCTCTGAGACGAAACAAGTCAGTTGATTTGCGTCTTTGAGGCCATACCGAAGGGATAACAACTTCCAATAGTCACTGAAGATGGCAGCACTCCTCAGGCAAACAGCTTCGACCCCTTGAATACCCAACAAAGAGCATAATTTCTCGCACCTGAAGTTCTGGTTCAACTTACAATGATTTAACATGTGGCGCTGAACAGCAGGCTGCACGGTGAAATTTTTTCCTGCCTTGATAGTCACTGAGCACAATGCTTGATGCCAACTTTCGGTTAGTTTTGCTAATGCTTTTTTTATTGTTAGCTTCTGATGGGGGAGAGGAGGGGGTCTACTCGGTAGTGTTTATGGCGCTCTTTTATGAAGGCGAAAGTCCAGGCTTCAATCCCACCTCGGGCTTTGCGTTGCGAATGAGGTGAAATGCTAAAGGCACCTCAGCCGCTCCAAGTATGTGTACGTTAAAAAAAAAACACCAGATGGTTGAAATATCTGCATGCCTCACCTACGAAATTCTTCATACTACAGTTATTTTTCAAGTAAAAGGCCGGAAATTAATAATTTCTTTCGCCGTGATCCGTGCAGTACAACTTGATAGAAATATTCAGCTGCCGTCATGCGCTGAATTCGGCTACAAATAAGGTACTTTTTCTCGGTACAGTTTCTTCGAAAAGGCAATGGAAGTTCTTCGTTGTTGCATTATCTTGGTGGGAAATTAAAAAAAAACAGCCCATTTGCTAACAGTGATGGTGCACTTAGTGGGTCAGACGAAAGCCTGAACCTAATTACCAGGATACCAGTTAAATATAATGTGTTCATGCAAATGTCTTGCCCCTTAAACAGACAAATCTCTAAGAAGTGCGTGAGTACGCTACCGAAGCAAGTATATTGTTACAGAACTCATAAAAAACTGTTTAATACATACAAAATCTAGCAACACTTCTTACGGGAGCTTACGTGAATCCTGTCAGGATATGAGATATTCCATGAATCCAAATAAAACATTGCTTGAGCAAAAAAAAAATTGACAGATTGCAAACATGCTTGACTTGAATTCAACTAGCGTAGTCCTCATCGACACGATTTATTATGCGCCTTCAGCGGTTACACAAAGTTCAGGTTTAAATTTGTTTCACTTCCTCGAAATTTAAAAGACATTACTTGCAACTATAAAACTATGCGTACGAAGGACATTCTGGTACAAATCTAGCGATTTTCCATTTCATGACCAATGATTATAATTATTGTTTTTCGCAAGTATTCGTTGCCCACTCCACGTAACAAAAGCAAAACTGTGTATGTGGTCAGTGATATCGCGGCCCTGTTCAACTAATTGTGTGTTCTGAGATATTATAGCGCCACGCATCTTCCTAAATGAAGTACTGAATCATGTCTTCTCAGCAAAATTTACTGTGTCAAAGGAAGCTCCTGTACAGCGAGACACTCTGACCAAGTTGAAAGTGATGAAACGTTTATAATAGCATGTTTTACACTAGCATGTAAGTCATTCTTAGTGAATCATCAATAACACTTTTAGTGATTTCACGTCTCTATATTGTTGCGATTTTACAACGCAAGATAGAAGAAATAGCCGCTAGAACGCTACAAAACGTACCTCAAAACGGCACCATATCTTCCGTGAGCAGTTGAGCAGAAACTCATTTCGATGTGTGACATAACAGTACTCGAGGAACAAGAACTGGCTGTTGAAATTCAAAGCATCCTAAGAATTTTTTGTGGGGGCACTTACGCTTGCGAGTAAAATGTGCAGCCTTTTTAAGGCTTGCCCTTCTATAAAACTCGGAAAGCGAGAAAGGGAGCATTTCGTGTCAGTAGAGTTTCGCGTGTTCTAGGTTTGTGAAGCTGTAATCCTGCTCCCGCTTGCCGCCATCGATTGGAAAAAGGCGACAGCTTTCTCAGAAGCAACGGCCCATGTCATCAAAAACTGAGAAGCAAAGAATGAAACATGCATAGCGTCAGGTGATCATCATATAATGTGATGGCTATATTCTATATGTTTTAAAGTTTTTCGCTGCATATATGCACAGAAGCCCCAGAAAGGCCTAAAAGATTCTCGCTACACATATATAGCACCGACTGTACGTTTACATTGCGGCTCTTCTTCAACGACTTCTCTTCTTTGGCATGTGCTGCTACGCAAAAGAAATACGTGGAATTTTTTTCATGCGTCAATGTTTTTTTTTTTGTCGCTTTTTTGCTTCCATAAGCGTCGATTCAGCAACCGCTTCAGCTTCCTATAGCGTGTTCGTGGTTAAAATGGTTTAAAACACGCGCCTCATTTGATCCTTCCTTATGCTTGGCATGTTCTGCCACGCTTTGAGAAACTGTGACATTTTTGAAGAGCCTTTGATTGTTGTTGCTTTCTTGACACTTCGCAAGAGGGCGCGAGGATAAATCCACATGCGCGCACGCTAGCTGTGCCGCGGGATTAAAATGCGCGCCTGGTCGAAACATCTTTTGACTTGCAATGTGCTGCCACACTTCAGAAACACGCAAAAGTTTTATCAGGTGACAAAATCTCTCCGTTTTTGTGGGAGTGTTTAATAAACGAGACGCGTCATTGCTTAAGACAACTGCGAAACAAAAATATACCAATGACATTTATTTTTCACCCAGCAACATAGAAGCCTCTCTTTATTTGCAAAATCGAAATATCCAAAACGGGGGCTGATGCAGGATTCCATATAGGTGTTGTTGTCTTGTGTTACAGCGCTGTCACGCCATAACACGGAGATTGAGTTAATATAAAAAAATAACAGTTTCAGTGACCTAAAACTGGAAAAAGCTTTCACTCTTTTAGGACTGGCAGCAAGAAAACAGCTTCGGTCTGTGGAGCTGTCATATTCCATGAAACTAGCAATCTCTTGAGTTACATCAGATCGGCCTGAGAAGATGTAGCGGCCGCCTTTTTATTTACGACGTTTATATTTATTACTTACGGAAAATGGCAGCGGCAGGCGTGCGTTTTCGTTCATCAATATTGTACATTACGTGGCAGACAGGAAGCTGACCCGAACTCAAGAACTCAGAGCGACATCGATTAGCCTCCGCTTGAGCTCAGAACATGAAGATGTCTTTCATTTGGCTTACTCGAATGAACTCGCCCGTGCTTTGTCATCTTCTTCCCACCCGTAACATACTTTTCCTTCGCTTAGGAAAAACAGAAACGCTAACCGTTGTCTATTATGATGAATGTGTTTGCTAAGCTTTGGTGACCAAATGATGGTAACCATTTTTTAAAAAAGTGTGCCCATGTATGCAACGAAAATACCCCCGTCCTACCTGCATTGAGGGTCGAGGCCATTGCTTGAACAGCAAAGAAAAAAGAAACATACAATTTTGTTTGCAACTCCCATCGTTCAGTGGTTCAGAAGAGGAAAAAAAATAAAAACAAAGTGAAAAGTCTTCTTCGAAACCATTGCATGTGCGCTTATTGGGGCTAGACATGGAATGCAGCGTATTATGTGAGGCTTTGTCTCTGCTGCGAGGAGGAGGAGGAGGAGAAAGTTTGAAGAAGAAAGGAGAGGGACGTTGAGATATTCGATTCATTACCGGGACAGCAAGCCGCGCGCAATATTCGAAATACCGCTCCCCTTGTCCTTTCAATCTGGTCTGCCTGAGGACTGCTGACATCTTCTCGCAACAAAAAACACTTCTTGCGAGCTGGGCATAGCCTCAGAGATTAAAACATTAACATTGTTCATCTCGAAGCACATGTTTCAGCACTCGCGTTGTAGGCTTGCAATGCTACCGCTGTCATTCGCTCTTTTTTTATTTTTAATATTATCGCTGTCATAGATGAGATGAAGGAAGAAGTAGGCTAGTTCAATTTCAAAGTTCTAATTTTACTGGCTTGCCTTGTAGTCCCGCATTTATATTTATTGTGGTTTGTTCTCCAGGATTACACAAATGACTATCGTATTTATAGTTGGACGACAAGTGAGGCTGTATATTTCTAAACGGTACGTTTTTTACGGCCAGCCTTTGAAGGAAAACTTGAATTCTTGAGGAAACTGCCGTTGTTATTCAGGTCTAAATTGTGATCTAGGCAGCGTAATTGCTCCTGGAGGCGCCTACACTTCAAGCATGCGACCATAACAGTACGAATGAACATCTCAAGTCATATTTTTATAACATTGAGTAATAACGCACTAAATTCAGTAGGCATCGGATTACATTAGCAGACGAATTGAGATTAAAGTTATAGTGCAACACAAACACCTTCACGTTATTAACTATAGCTGTTATTCACATATGAGAACAGCGATCAGCATTCTGTGAACTATAATTTCAGGAACCTTAAAGGGTTCAAGTACACAGTTCAAAGGATGCGAAATTCAGAAGTTAATAGATCGCATGACGATAACTATTCTGAAGATAAATGCTATAATAATAACGTTCCCTGAAATAAATTTGCGAAACCATGGTATATATAAATATACCCGCATTCCTATGCCAAGACTCCAACAAAAAGCAAAACAAGGAGGCAACGTCCACATGAACCAGTGGCGAATTCGGCAAGCTCAATTAGATTGAATAATAAATTGCACCAGTATGCTTGTTTGCCTAATGTGCCATTTTCCTATATGGGCCTACGTACCAACGTGTCACTGATGCATTATTAATATATGTAACGCATCAGTGACGCGTTGGTGATAAAGTTGAAGCGAACAAGCAAGGTGTGCTTCTTCTTTGTATATAGATTTATCATTGGCTCACGAACAAAGTTTGGAAGGTAATTTAGTGAGAAATTGATGCTTGGCTCATTGAATTTAATATAAATGTAATTTGAAAAGCGCTTGGTGGTATTAAATCTGCGTTTTGGAATTTTAGACTCTGTCGTACGTAGCTATTTAGATGGGTACCTGCTACGGGTAACTCATGAGTGAAGACAATATGCAGGTGTCAATGTATGAACCTAGTTTCGTAGCGAATACTACTTTAACAGCGTGCAGAGGTGATGTGCTAACAAACTTTATGTGTCATCGGTTATTGTTCTCGTTGAAATTGCCTATGCCGGACCTGAAAGCAGAGTACATTAAAAATGAACATGTTGAAAAGGCGTCCTTTCAGCTCACA
Organism: Rhipicephalus microplus; assembly: GCF_013339725.1. Taxonomy (NCBI): domain Eukaryota; kingdom Metazoa; phylum Arthropoda; class Arachnida; order Ixodida; family Ixodidae; genus Rhipicephalus; species Rhipicephalus microplus. The sequence continues at coordinate 189,286,866 of NC_051167.1, forward strand.
AAAAAATACTCCTGATAATAATGCAATAGCTTTGAAAAGCTTGCTTCGCGAAAATACCGGCGTTGCCATCAGTTTAGGCGTTCTTGTTAGTGATCAAGCAATCATCCCCTTGAACGTGACCAAAAATTGTCAAGATGCATAGGAAATAAACAATTCAAATTGCGGATTCGAGTGAGCATTGAAGTCAAAATGTTTTCGTATGAAGTAGGTGTTCTAACACAGTCTGTGTTTGCTTTCAATGTATTAAAAATAACTTGCACTACTTTCAAATGAAGTGAAAATAACGTTCTTGTTTTAAAAACACGCACATCTTGTACACAGCTTTCAGAATTCCGCATGCAATATTTCTGTAATGTTGTTTGCTATGAGCGTACGTTTCAATCCAGCGTCACAACATACCATAATCAAAAAGACTTCGTCGTTTCAAGCCCGCCACCCATTACGTAGGATACACCAGTTACTGAGCGTGTTCCTTTAGCATTATGTAGGCTGCCTTGGTGGGTTAGTGGATAATTGATTGATCGATATGTGAAGTTTAACGTCCCCAAACTACTATGGCAAGCCGTCAGCGTCTCGAGGAAGACAAAGAAGTTGTGCCGCAGCTGCTTCGCGAGTTCAAGCCAGCACGAGAGAAGAAGACGACAGCAAGAACGATAGCGTCTGTGGGCATCGACTCCAGAGCAGAGCTTAAATAAAAGATGTGGGAAACCAAACGCCAAACATCTTTCTACACCACTGTATAGTTATGAAAGACGCCGTAGTGGAGGGCTCCGGAAATTTTAGACCACCTGGGGTTCTTTAAGGGTTAGTGGATAAGGTGCTCAGCTGCTGAACAAAGGTCTCATGTTCCCTCCCAGCGGTCTCATCGCGACGGAGGCGAAATGCGAGCGCCGAGATTGGTCGAAATTGAATTGTGACCACGAGATGCTCAATATTTAAGGAGCACTCCACAATGGCGTCGCTCCTAATATTATTGTGGTTTTGGGACATAAAATCTCATGAATTATTATTATTATTATTATTATTATTATTATTATTATTATTATTATTATTCAATTATACACCTAAACACCGTAAATATCCCCACTCGTTCTTCTCTGGAGTTATACGCGCACTGAAGCAAAAAGATTGCGCGCACAAGAAGGCTCAGTGCTCTCCATTCAGAAAGTGAAAGGAATAGTTCAACTTTTTTGGAGCTCTCTGAACGCCTGTTTAAAGGAAACCATAGTACATATAGTGCATTAGTAGACAAAAATCTTTCTGACAGGCCAGCTGACTTTTGAAAGTATGTGCGTAAGCGGTCTAGCAAAAGTGGGGAGTCCTTCAGACTTCTGGACTTAAACGGTCTCGAAGTGCATGGCAATCCTGACTGTTCTGCCAGGCATTTTTCATCGGTTTATAAGGCATCAAACTCTGGGACTCAAAAAGTACAACAGCTCAAGGCAGATAGCACACCTAGTGGTGTATCGCTGGATGAAAAGCTGATCTGCTGGTACATTAAGCGCTTAAAACCATCCTTATCATAGGGCCCAGATGGCATCCCTTCCACCTTACAAAAGGCTTACGGCAGTATATTTACCCCAGTACTGACTAAAATATTTAACAACTGTCTGAACTCTAGCACAGTTCCCAGCATGCGAAAAACTGTGCATTTTTTTTTCTCGGTTATAAGTCGGGTTGAAAAACTAATGTTTTTAATTATCGCCTGATCGCTCTGCTGTGTGCCCCCTTGAAGATCTTTGAGCTGGTTCTTTACAGCATATTGCATATTAGTGTGAATAGTTCAATAATTCTTAGTCAGCTCGGGTTTCTCCCTGGCCGCCTAACTACTACAAATCTTGCTAGTTTCATGAAGCAAATATCTTCTATTTCTAAAAGAGGGCAGGTTGATGTAGTCTACTGGGACCAGAGCAAAGCTTCTGACTTAGTCTGCCACTCACTGTTTTTTCTTTAACCATGTAAACTTTCATGTGGACTGGTATGTTGTGGATCTCCCTCACGGCTATCTGCATTATAAATCATGGTATGTTGCCGTAAATGGCCAAACATCTTCTTTGTACAAGTGACTAGTGGAGTCCTTCAAAGGTCGGTATTAGGCCTTCTCTTACATTTAATTCGTTTCGCAATTCTTTATTCTTATTTTCTCTCGTATGGTGGTGACATTAGGCATTTTAGGTAAATTCATTCAATTAACGACTGTAGTTTGCTGCAGTCATATTTGTGCTCTTTCTTCGAATGGTGTGACAAGAACAACCTTTGTCTGAATGCCTCAAAAATTAAATTCATGAGTATATCTCACAAAACATCCACCGTGTCGTTTCCATACTCTTTCAATACCATGTTCTTATGTGAAGTATAAGAATTCAGTAATCTCCGTGTTATTCTTGATAGCATGCTAATTTTTTCTGCTCTCACTAAACGTGCTGCCGGGCATGGCCTTCGTTCTTTCGACTGTTTGGAGACCCTCTCGAGAGTGGAGTCTTCCTAGATCCTTACACAAATTCTACACCGCAATTTGTCTTCTTCAATTTGAATATGCATCTGCGACCTAGAATGGCATTGCTAAGTCTGACAGTGACGCCATTGAGCATGCAAGGAAAAATTTCTACGCATCTACAATCGTCGTTGAACTACTGATGGCTGTGAACATCGTTCCAACACTGTCAGACTATTATCATTTCCATCACTTCACTACCGACGAAAATGTGCTGACCTAATGATTTTTACGAACTAGTTCACAGAATGATATCCTGTCTTTTATTTCTCAGGTGCGTAAATTTTCTGATTACGCGTAAGTTAACAAGAGAGAAGCGACCATTTCATGTACTTACAACATTTTTTCAACACTTTACTCTTCACAGAATAGGAAGTCTTTATTATCTAAACTTTCATCATCTTGATGTTTTTCGCAGTCCACTGTCATTGCATTTGCCTAATCTCTGCACAGTCCTAAAATAGTTTTTCACAATGTTCAGAGTCTTCCATTTTTCTTCTTTCAGGAAGGCTTCTAAATAGTTATGTATATTTGCCTTCATTATTTATTTGCTCTCCATGATTTTCATCTTGTCTTTTTCTTCTTCTTATCTTGTGTTGTTTTTTCTATGTGTTTTCACTCTTTATTTGATTCATCTGAAGAGTGTCTGTAATGTATGGCTGTTTGTATTATTTTATTTTTGATTGTGCCTGCTCAAAGACCTCACCCTTGTTTCAGGGCGCGTACATAAATAACTGATTCATTCTTGTTATTATTTCCATACGACTACGTATAGAGGTCCTGACGAGGTTTGATAAGATTTCACGTGCATACCGGTTCGTTGTTTGAAGCACGTTACAAATTACACAAAATGCAACTATAATGGAGATCTTTATTGACGAGAGACAGTACGATGTCCCAAAATGCCCAGCGGCGGCAAGCCGGTGTTTGCCGCCATGGCGGCTCGTCACCTTTCGCCCGGTATCAACTCCAGCCGGACACTTCCAGCTTATGAACGGCACGCACGTTATCAGCGGGAGAGAGCATCCTTGCTAGGAAAGCGGCAAATAGGCGAGAGCCGATAATACAAGAAATGAAACGCAAGTCAGCAAGAAAGCAGCCGGTATAAGATATCTCTGTTGTTGCTATGGCAATGGCGCGTGACTGCGCTTGGTGGCGTTTCCGCGTCTGCTTGCTTGCTGTTCCGCCGGCTGTTTTGAGAACACCGGTTCCCGCCACTGTCACCACCAGTTCCATACCTTTCGCATATTCGTGCTTGCTTTTACATGTGCGTCTATCCACATACGAGCCTGAAAGTTTAGGAAGGAGTTCAGACACTCACTTACCCCCGCTACGCCATATTATGTGTGAGTACACCGTGGCAGACACCCTTTTAAAACTCACGAATTAGCTTAAGGCCATGCGTTTTTGCCAAAAATGATGTTTGATCTGCCCTATGTTCGCATGTGCAATTGCTTTTGTTGGTAAGCTCGCTGTGACCAGGAAAGGTGGAAGCGAAGTGATCTGGTTCACAGAGGCAGCTTGTATCGCAGTTAACCTGTGGAATGCCCCCGCTCAACAGCCACGAAACGACCGAGTTTACTGTAAGTAGACACTAGTTTTCAAAAATATTACTTTTTACATGCAGCTAATACTTCTCATGCCTTATTAAACGTCGATAGAGCAAAACAAATGGATCGGTGCAACTGCCTCCAGACAAGAACGGCTACTTGGGCTAGTTGAATGAATTCTATGTTAGGTAGGGTTGCAGCGCAAGCAGAAAAGTGCCAGAAGAAAGGCGTACGGAAGGCGAGTAACGGAAGGCAAAGATGGACAACACGAGCACTGACTACCAACTGAACTTAATTTTCGCGGCACACATGTTAATATACGCAAGCAAGCAAAATCTTTCAACAAGCAAATGTGAGCAACGTGATTTACTTCTGGGATAGCGTCGGACAAAAAAAAAGAGAAAGAGAACTCCAGGCCTGCGTGGAACGCGCAGCACAGTCTCAGCGAAAGCTGGAAGAGTGGCCCTTCAAAGGCTTTTCTGAACACTGTTTAGGCGGCTAGAAGCACACTGCTGGATACTCACTGATAAATAATCGTGTAGTAGGCCAACATTCACTCTAACCTTTTTCGTCATTCTTTGGAGAAGCATGGTAATCGATGCACACTGGTTGAAAATTTTGTTCGTTTTCTTTTATACAGTGGCTGACGACGACGAAGAAATATGCGTGAAGTGGGCATGCACCACTGTTAATATGTGAATAAGAACATGTTTTATAATGGGTTTCAGCATTGGGTGACCGAGTCGTTACGCGATTCGCATTCTGTGACGCATGGCTGTTCCTTCAATGTTCTATAACGCTTTATTACTCATAACGACACGATTGTTTGACCGACATCAAGTTTGCCTAGCGCAGTAAAGAAGCAAGTTCAAGCGCTGGTGTGGCTGGCCTGTAGAATACTGGGCTGGTACGCAGTAAAGTTGGGTTTGAATTCTATTGTGTCTATGGTGTTTTTTTTTATTTACAAAGTTCATAGTACTAGCGTGGCTCAGTGGTTCAACACCTGGCAGGCACGCAGCGGACACGAGTAAAATTCAATAGCGTCATAGACGTTTCTCTATTTAGTCAGTTTTTTACTGTTTGATACTCTCTACGGACACTGGAAGCGGCGGCGTACAACTACTGCGCCACGCGTGACCTGTGTTTTGATCTCATAACAGCTTTCGCTGTAAAACGAAGGCACAATGATAAAAGGGCTAACCCCTATCTAACAGTGCGATGTTTTTTATGCAAAGCCACCGAATGCTGCATCACCCAATTTCATAATATGTATGTATCATATGTATGTATCATATTATGATGTGTGTATCATAATAGGAAATTTCACGACAAACTCTCCTCTTACACGACTAGCGCACGTTTCCTTTTATCATTTCTGCCTATAATAGTAGCAGCATAAACCCGAATACCTATTGACTGCATGAGTACCTCTTATGTAGGAGCGTTAGCCATAAATTATGCGGAGTGATGCTTTTCTTGTCTTTGGTCATCCGACATGGTAAATTAAATGCATACCTGTTTGTATTCAGGCGGAAAAATGTTATTTCAAAGTGTACCTCGAATTTTTGCTTCCTGCGAGATTGGGAAGCAAAAGCTTGTGATGAAGTGCCTGTTCAACTTACGCACGAGTCGTACGTTTCGTACATTGAAGAAGTCTTGGCACTCTGCCGTCGTGCGAACAGAGAAGTAACAAAAAAACCGAGCATGTTTGCCATATCGTCCAAGACATAGGCAAGCTCGCATTCCTCGTCATGGCTATTCACAACCTATACCACAGTTGAAGTCATTACTTCAACACGCCAGCACCTAGACGAGCTGCAATCCCTCCGTCTTCACCAAGAGAGCGATCCTCGTCCAACTAGTCACTCGGATTTACGAGATCTTATCCAGACCATCACCCGCGAAGAACTTTACCAGCAGAAACAGAGCCGATCCTCTGCTACCTCCACTCCAGTGTCACCTTTTCATGTGCGCAACCTTGTCAAGCACTCGCTGGCAGCCATGAAGTCACCAACAGCGCCTCTCAGCTTGCCCACTACTCACACATGCTGATACGACAGCCACGGTGGCTCCGACAGCTTCGATCACTCAAGCTACACGTTTAATTCTCACATACGCCGGTATTGCTGCAATACCACATGCTTTCGCGACCTCTGAGCCTTCTGGCAATGCCTGTGACCATTAGGCTTCTCTGGAAGGCAGAGCTCGTGTTGTGTCCTCGAATTCTGAGTGGCTATCCAATTAGGCTTGAAACGTTCTATTACACTTGTAAATGCAAGAACGTGTTCAATCTGTGATCCAAGTGGAAATGATAGAAAAGCATGCTATCTATCATCATTGCCATGCGATTGACTTTGCTTGTACCCTTTGTGATGCTTTTACCAGGTGCATGTTCACCCCTAAATGCATCTTTCATCTTTATTGATTGATTTGTGGGGTTTAACGTCCCAAAACCACCATATTGATAAGAACGTACGATCACGGTCGGGTTTTTCCGTTGGATGCTGGTCTGGCGCCATCTTACTCGTCGAGTTCTGTGCGCTGTAAATAGATCATTAAAGAAGTTACTCGTAACATTATTGGTCGAGGTGGACGACCCCTGTACCTCGATGGAGACGCGCAGCGGTCGCACCATCGGTGAGCTTTCGACTGCTTCGACTGCTGGTACTTCCTCTACGCCGCCCTCGTCAGTCCAAGCCACCACCTACGTCACACTCCCGCACCTCCGGGATCCCGGCACTTTCTCCGGTGATGGTACGATCAACCTCGACACTTGGCTGAAGCGGTACGAGCGCGTCAGTGCAACTCACCGCTGGGATCCCACGCTCATGCTCGCCAACGTGCTTTTCTACCTGGACGGCACTCCCCGAACATGGTTTGAAAGCCACGAAGCCGACATAACGAGCTGGGATCTCTTCAAAGAAAAGATACGTGACCTGTTTGGCGATTCATCTGGTCGTCAGCTCGCTGCGAAGAAGACTCTTGCCACACGGGCCCAGTCTTCTACCGAATCGTACGTCTCCTACATTCTTGACGTTTTGGCCCTTTGTTCCAAGGCCGACCAGTTCATGTCCGAAGACGAAAAGGTTAACCACGTCTTGAAAGGCATAGCCGATGATGCTTTCAACCTGCTGGTTTTTAACAACATCTCGAGCATCGACAACATCCTTAAAGAATGCCGACGTCTCGAACAAGCTAAAGCCCGCCGTGTAGCCCAAAACATCGTGCGCCTTCCGAACACAGCGGCCACCTCTTCGTGTGACGACGTCTTCCACCAGGCCCCTCCATGTGACAACCTCACACGCATCATTCGTCGAGAGGTTGAGGCAGCACAACCGGTAGCCACGCCACTACCGACGCCTACGCCTTCCCCGACCACGATTTCTTTGATACAAGCCGTCGTTCGTCAAGAGCTATCGAATGTCGGCCTACATCCTGTACCTGCCGTATACTCTGCTGCACCTTCTTTTCGTCCCCCTTCTGCTCCTCGCATACAACGCAATCCGTCCCAATGGCGTACCCTTGATGATAGGCCCATATGTTTCAACTGTCGACGCGTTGGTCATATCGCACGTCACTGCCGCAGCCGCTGGGCTCCACCGTCCCATTATGCACCTCAGTATCCCACCACTTCTGCTCGCCAATCGTCCCCATCACTTTCTTCATCAACGCCGACCACATTTTCCGCTCCTACAGCACCTCTCAGCAGACCTCGCTACGACCGGTCACCGTCCCCTGCTCGTCGTCAGTCCCGGTCGCCCCCACAACGCCGTGCTGCCTCCCCGACCTATTCGCAGCATCTCCGACCGGAAAACTAGGCCGTGCAGCTTCTGGAGGTGGAGCTGCGTTGACGACCTTCGTAAGAAATCCTCGATTAACGTTAACAACGAACCGGAACCTTTTGGACGTTACTGTCGACAATGTTCGTGTCAGTGCGTTGATAGATACTGGCGCGCATGTGTCCATTATGAGTGCTAACCTTCGCCGCCGACTTAGAAAAGTTGTCACGCCCGCCCTCAACCGAGCTGTACGAGTCGCCGATGGAGGAACTGCCGCAATTCTTGGCATGTGCTCTGCGCGAGTGTCTATTGGGGAGAGAAGCACTGTCGTTCTTTTCGCCGTTATCGAACATTGCCCTCATGAACTCATTCTCGGTATGGATTTTCTAGCCACGCACTCTGCCCTCATAGACTGTTCAGCTGGCTCTCTCCATCTCGATTTACCCCTCTTTTCCGACCCGCCTAGCCCACCGCAAACCAGCCTCTGCTGCATTGATTTCACGCGTCTCCCTCCTAACTCCGTCACACATGTCGACTTATCCTCCACGCCGCCAGTACCTGATGGTGATTACATGGTGGCCCCGATTCCTGCAGTGATGCTTACGCATGGGGTTGCTGTGCCGCATATGATTCTGACGATTAAGAGAAACCGCACCTTCCTTCCACTGGTCAACTTTTCAGTCACCACCCAAGTTCTGCCACAGGGTATCTCCCTGGCCAAAATTACTGCTCTCCAAGATGACCATGTCGAGCCCTTCAGAGTTGACGATTGCTGCAGCTCAGTCAGTGGTTCCACTCCATCACGTTCTTGGGGTGCCGACATTGAGCGAATGGTGTCATCGGACCTCACGTCTGAGCAAGCTTCAGCGCTTTGCCACGTTCTTGAGGGCTATCGTAGCATTTTCGACTTTGCCAGCAACTCTTTAGGCCAAACGACCATTGTCACCCATCGCATAAATACTGGCCATGCAACCCCCTTTAACCGACGCCCCTACCGTGTGTCGGCGTCGGAGCGTGCAATATTACAACATGAAGTTGGCAAAATGCTTGCGAAAAACATTATCGAGCCTTCATGCAGCCCCTGGGCGTCTCCAGTCGTCCTTGTTAAAAAGAAAGATGGAACATGGCGCTTTTGTGTCGATTACCGTCACCTTAACAAAATTACCAAAAAAGACGTTTACCCTTTACCTCGCATCGACGACGCCCTCGACTGCCTGTACGGTGCCACCTATTTTTCAACTATTGACCTTCGGTCAGGGTACTGGCAGATAGCCGTCGACGAGATGGATCGCGAGAAGACCGCATTCATCACTCCTGATGGTCTTTATCAGTTTAAGGTGATGCCCTTTGGACTCTGCAATGCACCAGCCACATTTGAAAGAATGATGGACTCATTGCTTCAAGGGTTGAAATGGTCCACCTGCTTGTGTTACCTTGACGATGTTATTGTCTTTTCGCCCACATTCGACTCGCATCTCGATCGTTTGTCAGCTATTTTGGACGTTTTTCGCCGAGCCGGACTCCAGCTTAACGCCTCCAAGTGCCACTTCGCTCGTCGCCAAATTTCCGTGCTTGGTCACCTTGTCGATGCCCAAGGCGTGCGTCCAGACCCAGAGAAAATTCGTGCAGTCACGAACTTTCCCGTTCCGAGGACCACAAAGGATGTCCGCAGTTTTGTGGGGTTGTGCTCGTATTTCAGACGCTTTGTTAAGGACTTTGCGACCATTGCACGCCCACTCACAGACCTCTTGAAGAAAGACGCGTCGTTTACCTGGGGCCATGATCAAGCGTCATCGTTTTCGCAACTTACGACACTGCTTACAACGCCACCAATCTTGGCTCACTTTGATCCATTAGCCCCAACCGAGGTTCACACGGACGCCAGTGGACACGGCATAGGAGCTGTGCTATTGCAGCAACAACGCGGACACGACCGTGTTATAGCCTACGCAAGTCGACTACTATCTCCAGCCGAGCGCAACTATTCCATCACGGAGCGCGAGTGCCTCGCCCTTGTATGGGCAGTCGCCAAGTTTCGCCCATACCTGTACGGGCGCTCATTCCGTGTTGTCACGGATCATCACGCGCTCTGCTGGCTAGCCTCCCTGAAAGACCCCACGGGACGTCTCGCTCGTTGGGCTCTACGCCTTCAAGAGTACACGTTCTCTGTAATGTACAAAACAGGGCGATTACATCAGGATGCGGATTGTTTATCCCGCTACCCTGTTGACGAAGCAACCGATACCGACGCTATCACGGACGTTTTTTCCGTGTCGCAGCTGTTAAACATTGGCGAAGAGCAACGTCGGGATGCTTCTTTACGAGCCATCATTGACAAACTGGAGTCAACGCCACGCGACGCGTCCGTACGAATGTTTTTGGTGAAAGACGGGATCCTATATCGCCGAAACCTTGATTCCTTCGGATCAGACTTACTTCCTGTCATCCCAGCGCACCTGCGTTCCTCTGTCCTGCATCAACTCCATGACGCTCCCATAACGGGCCATTTGGGCGTTTCTCGCACGTACGATCGAGTTTACGTCGGGTATTTTGGCCTGGACTTGCCCGCTCTGTTCGACGCTATGTCGCCGCTTGTGAGCCTTGTCAGCGTCGCAAAACGCCGTCTGCCCTCCCAGCCGGCTACCTTCAGCCGATCGACGTTCCCAACGAGCCTTTCTTCCGAGTTGGTCTCGACCTGTTGGGCCCTTTTTCACTCTCCACAGCCGGAAATAAATGGATTGCTGTTGCCACGGACTACGCTACGCGGTACGCAATCACACGAGCACTCCCGACCAGCTGCGCTACCGACGTTGCGGACTTTCTGCTGTACGACATAATATTAGTGCATGGTGCTCCCCGTCAACTTCTCACCGACCGTGGTCGCACGTTCTTATCAGCTGTCGTTCATGAAATCCTGAGGTCTTGTCATACCAAGCACAAATTTACTACGTCGTACCATCCCCAGTCAAATGGCCTCACGGAGCGCCTCAACAGGACCCTAACCGATATGCTTGCCAAATACGTTGCGCCAGACCACCACGATTGGGACATTCATTTGCCGTATGTGACGTTCGCCTACAACTCATCTCTTCACAACACTGCCGGATATTCGCCCTTCTACCTACTATATGGCCGGGACCCAACTCTACCTTTAGACACGTTACTACCTGCGGCCACTGAATATGCTGGTGAAGCCATTGCCCGCGCCGACCACGCGCGCCAAGTCGCCCGTAACCGTCTACAGGCTTCACAGGCGCGCCAAAAACAGCTCTACAATTCTCACCATAGGGACGTGCACTTTTCTCCGGATTCTCTCGTGCTCCTCTAATCACCTACTCGGCGTGTGGGACTGTCGGAAAAACTGTTGTCGCCCTACACTGGACCATTCCGTATCGTTCGCAAAGTGACAGACGTCACGTACGAGATTGTTCCAACTGATCCCACAAAGTCATCGTCAGCTCCGAGCGACACCGTTCACGTGGCTCGGCTAAAGCCCTATTACCCCCCTTCGACATCATCTGCGTAAATTTAGCACCGGGACGGTGCTTCTACCGCCGGGGGTTATGATACGAACATGCGGCTAAACACGGCTGCAAGAAAGAGGAGGACGAAGTGGGTTTTTCCGTTGGATGCTGGTCTGGCGCCATCTTACTCGTCGAGTTCTGTGCGCTGTAAATAGATCATTAAAGAAGTTACTCGTAACATTATGATTATGAGAGACGCCGTAGTGGAGGGCTCCGGAACCACCTGGGGTTCTTTAACGTGCACCCAAATCTGAGCACACGGGCCTCGACATTTCCGCCTCCATCAGAAATGCAGCAGCCGCAGCCGGGATTTGAACCCGCGACCTGCGGGTCAGCAGCCGAGTACCTTAGCCACTAGACCACCGCGGCGGGGCTCTTTCATCTTTAGTGTGACCACTTTGCACTTCGCCATCGCAACCACACGACAGCGTCACACCTTGTCCCCACCACGTTGCTTCAGGCCAGCTGCATCATACTGTGCGCAAACTCAGGGTAACAAAGTGTCCTTTCACTCTCCTTTTATTTGTGTGGGAATCACATGGGTGGCTTTCCCTTTGTACAAATACGTTAAATCTCTTTTCGAAACCCGTTCCTTCTACTAATCTCCATAGGAGAGTCAACGTTTCTTTCTGATGGAAGTGCTGCACGTCTGATTTTCGCGTGTATTAAAAAAAGAGTAAAACAATTTAAGCAGGTACGTCGATTGAAAATAGTCTCCCAAACACAAATGCGTAGGTATCCACATTTAGGACCATTGCTTTTAAAGGCGGAACTTTGAATACTTACATTTCGTGTGCCTACCTGTAGTTCACAAAGGAACTGTACCTAGGAACTTGAATACATGCGGTTTCTTGGCGCGAAGGAGAACATTCATTTGAGCGGTTGAACATATTTATTGCTTTTAAATATTACGCCGCATACATCGTGTCATGACATCTCTTTTAGCAAAATATTATACCAGGTACTGTAGGTGTGTTATCTTCTTCAGTACCGGTACTTGTGTGTTCTACGCTTTCTTCGGCCCCAGGTTTGTGACAAGTTCTGCAAATACGATGACAAAACAGGACGAATGGAGATTAGGTATCAAACAGTTTCAGCCTACTTTGATTTGAAAACTAATTGTACATATGTTATTAGGGTAAGTTTAATATTACTTCTAAACAGCTGGCATTGTATATTTTACGCCCAGGCAACAGCTCCGGTCAATACATGTGACTTCGACAAACATCATATTCTTCCGCTTAAGGAAAAAAAAACAATATTAGTTCGAAGCGGCCCTTACGTAGACCAATGATTTGGGCTTCACCAGACCCACGCTTTTCTGCGTGTGACTCAATCTGCGTACGTTGTCGCTTGGTGTGTTTTTATGTTGTTGCATTTCCCTTTCAATTAATTTGTTAAACTTAAACCTTTGCCACAGAACAAAATAGCCGACAGGGTATTAGGTTGGTTGTGGCTTTTTTGCAGTACTTTAAATGTGTCAACTATTTTAGATGTTCGGTATAGAAGACGGTGTTCCGCATTTTTATGACTGCACAGATAAAAAGCAATGCTCTTCATTGTATATAAAGAATTCAGTTTTTAAATATTTGCTTGGTATGAACGATAACGTGTCCCAAGCCTATAGGTACAGAATCTTCATTCGACTATTTTAATTATTTATTTGTTGTCATCGGCGCGTCTCAAGTTTCTGATCAGTTTCTTGAACATTGCTTTTTAGGCGCGTACGTTATTGTTTTATTGTTACCACACAATCTATCTATCTATCTATCTATCTATCTATCTATCTATCTATCTATCTATCTATCTATCTATCTATCTATCTATCTATCTATCTATCTATCTATCTATCTATCTATTCATCTATCTATCTATCTATCTATCTATCTATCTATCTATCTATCTATCTATCTATCTATCTATCTATCTATCTATCTATCTATCTATCTATCTACATGTTTAGATGTTTATGGCTGAGCACTATCGTGGTCGTCTTCTTACCCAAGTGCAATAAAAAATTAATCGAAGGACAATCGTACTTGACAAACTTAGCAGTTTATGACATGAATAAATTTACATGGCTGTGGCTGTTGAGTATGTGCTGGAACCGTTTCCGTCGTTCACAAGTGGCCTATACCCGTGTACCAAGACTCATAGAACATGAATACGCACCCGACCATAGCTAGCTCCACTCATTTTATCTCTTTATAAAGTGTCTACCTCCTGCACAGGGCATTTACAGTCTATAGCAACTCATCGATAACAACGCTTTTTGTAAATCTTCACGGGATAGCCTAAATGAGCCTGCATAGCATAAAATCCGATGCCGATATCTTGGCGATATCGGTGAGCCAAAGTATCGTTCGATAATAAAAGCCGTCATTGTTGGCGACAAAATATAATGCGGACTTTACATTCAATTCAATACTATTGATTTGAAGAAACATCTTGTTTTAAGAGACCAATGAAAGCCTATCTCTTACTGACATGAGCACTTTAAATTTACATTGGCTGGCATGTAAAACAAAAGCATTGTGATTTTTTATAAATATGAAAATTGTAAAGTGCATAAAGACCTATATCACACTCTTCAAGATGGACGCAAGCAATTGAATGCAATCACCCATACCAAGCTAACAAATAAAGACACTCTAACAAGCAAAATGTTTGCCCAATAGTCCACTTACAATACAGAATCTAAGACACACTTTGAAAGAATTGCGAGACTTCTACATAATTATACAATATCACGTAAATACTGAAATAATTTCTAAGTAGTAACACATTCAGGGCACAGGACAAGGTAGTAAGTACATTCAAGCACCAGTTTTTATGCCGTGCTTTGTGCTACCTTTTAAAATGTTCCCTGATATAGCTGAGCCTGTATAGTAGATGCAAGATTTTGTATTACCAGGTTTGCTTTCCGTATGTTGCACCGAATAAGGGTTGTTTATACTGCCGAAATTTAGATCAAGCATCACTTGAGTAACAATGTCCCATATAACAGGCCGGATATAGGACTCTATAATTGACAGACAGGAATAATTCAATTTTCTCAAAAAATGGAGCAGACCTATATAGGTTGCATAATTTTACACTGTGCAGAGCGTTCTTTTGTAAAACCTACAGCCTACCTAGGTTAATTTTCGTAGTGCGCCAACATAAAATAACAACGTCTATATGAATAAACTAACCATTAATACTGAAACTTTAGCCATTACGGAACGAGGGGGCAAAAGTTTGCATAAAACAGACAAAACAGAAATTCTTCAACACATACTCATATGTGCTAAGTTTATTTTTGTGGTAAAGCTCATGTTTTCATGAAACAGTAAACCCATAAATTAATCGAGGTGACATGCTGGGTCTCATACTTTCTTTAATAAATAGAATCTCGGTAATGTTCGCCCTCATTTCCCTCCGAAACTAAATAATTGTACCATTACTAACTTCTAATTGTAGTTGGTTTGCGTGTAGCCGAAATGATAGGTCTAGTGGTCGTACATTCTCGTGTCTACATCTTTTACCCAGCTGCCAGAGAAAAACAAGCTCGTATCACCAGCCCACGTCATCTGAGGGGAACCTTCAGGCACTTTGACTATATCTTTTATTTAAGTGTTAAAGAGCAGGCAGCATATTAGAGAACACTGTTGTAAAACCAGTTTAGCAGTTGTAACTCGAATGATTTCTACAAACCGAGTCGTACGAACCGAGTCTATCGACACCACCGAGTCTTACCTCGACCACACCGGTCACAGGTGCTCACCTGCGAAGTCGGAGCTGTTGATATATTTGCCCAAACACCGGGATGCCAAGCCCAAAGGGTGGAAACCTCCGGCGGAACGCAATATCACCCTCCACACCAGAGATGGTCGTACTATACCCAGGGTAGACACCATCAAGGTTCTCGGCATGATCATCGAGTGCCGCGGAACCAACACCCAAACAGTACACAAGCTCAGGACTCAGACTGAGAATGCCATACGACTCGTACGTAGAGTAGCCAACAGGCACCATGCATGCCTCAAAGAAGACAACCTGCTGCGTCTCGTACACGCGTTTGTTTTGTGCCATTTTACCTACGTTGCCGCTATACACAAGTGGCTACGTGCTGAGCGTGATCAACTCAATGCGCTTATTCGCAAGGTGGTCAAACGAGCGCTTGGCCTCCCTATCACCACTCCAACGTACAAACTCCTCGAGCTTGGCGTACATGACACGCTAGAAGAGATCGCCGAAGCTCAGGAACGTGTGCGATTGACCCGACTCACTACCACCAAGGCGGGCCGCCATATTCTGCGCGAGCTCGGCTTCTTCTCCTCGAGGGCCAGGGACCCTCCAGAGTTGACTCTAATTCCCCGTGAAATCCGCGACCTTATCACGATCGCTCCCATACCACGAATTGTACACCCCGAATACAACAGAGGCCGGCGCCTTGCGCGGGCGACCGCCATTCTCAAGCGCATAGACATGGAAGCGGACAACGTCTCGTTCGTGGACGCCGCTGCCTATCGCAACAACCAAGCCTTCGCCACGGTCGTGGTATCATCCGCGCAGCAGACTCTTAACTCAGCCACAATCCTCACCCGAAACCCCGAAGTAGCGGAGCAAGTAGCTATAGCTATAGCTATGCTCGACAGCAAACGGGAATTCATCTACAGCGACTCCAGGCCGGCCATCAAAGCCTTCGAACGCGGAGTCATCTCCGACCAGGCGTTACGTATCCTGCGCAATGCGGACCCGAGTGCTCTGAAGCACCACACTGTCATCTGGTTCCCCGCCCATCTCGGCCAGGTGCCGGGTGCCCTATCCAATCTCAACGAGATCGCCCATGATGCAGCGCGCGCACTTACCGACTGCACTGCCACAGGGCAACCTCATCTTGCTGGGATGGATACCAATCGGGATGCACCAATTACGTACAATGAAATTACAAAGCACTTTTACTTGGAACGCCGCATTTTTTCACCCCCACATCCGAAACTTAACCGACCGCAGGCATTAACCCTACGCCTATTACAGACATACACGTATCCAAACCTTGCCACGCTTCACGTTTATTATCCCGATGCATACCCCAGCGACACATGCCCATCATGTGGACACACAGCGACACTCGAACACATGCTCTGGGAGTGTAGAACAACTCCTCCCGACTCTACCTCAAACAAGTGGGAGAGGTCCCTCAGGAGCTCACTTCTCGCCGACCAGCAATGGGCCGTCCAACAGGCCCACGAAGCAGCCGCCAGGTACTCCCTGTCGGTCCCTACGTGGGAGACACCCGCTACGCGCTAAGCGCGTCCTGCAGGACCGAAATAAAGTTTTTCCATTCCATTCCATTCTACGAACAGACGTAAACTGTAACATTTACAAAACCTCGAATGCCATAAGATGGGAATTTTCAAAACAGTACGTCAGGCTTCACAGAGTGAAGTTTTCTTCCAAAATCCAGAACGTTTCCTTGGGTGACATTTTTCCGTCCCTCTTCTGAGTGACTTTCCGTAATGTCATAAAATGATGTTTCTGTATGTTTCTCTTGGCGAAAGAAGAATCGATCACTAACACGTAATTGAATGACATCAAGAAATAGTTATTCTTGTGTTTATAACGTTGTCCAACACTTTCGCGAATGCTTTAAAAAACGCAATTATGTCTGCATTTACTGCAGGTTCTACCCGAGGGCTACACCAATTATGTTTGGGTGACTTCAATTGTGGTTTAGCTTCAATTTACTTTCAACTTCACCAGCCAGACTTTCTGAGGCGAAAAAATTTGCATTTTCTAACACATGATATTTTTGAAATTTTGGTATAAAAAAATCCTATTAAACTTCATGCGAAAACGAGTTTGTGAACAGCTTGACTTGAAGATTGTTTCAATTTTTTATGCATCTTCTTTCAGCACAATCGGGAACATGGAACAGCCTCGATGTAGCGTGAAAAGAGTCACATCTGTCCTCAACAGCAGTCAGTGTTTTTGTGGTCGTTTTTCACCCATGAAGATCGCTATAATATTTTCTTATGCCCAAACCCTCCCAAGCCAAAAATTCAGCATGCAATCAGTATCAGTAAACGTTTCACTTAATAGGATACTCTTCAAATTGTTTCGTTGCCTTTTTTGATGCTATGCGTTTTACTCAGGCCTGAATTCAAAAAAAAAAAACATTCTGCTTTAACACCATGCACCAAATGATTTGTGGGGTTTAACGTCCCAAAACCATGATATGATTATGAGAGACGCCGTAGTGGAGGGCTCCGGAAATTTTGACCACCTGGGGTTCTTTAACGTGCACCCAAATCTGAGCACACGGGCCTACAACATTTCCGCCTCCATCGGAAATGCAGCCGCCGCAGCCGGGATTCGAACCCGCGCCCTGCGGGTCAGCAGCCGAGTACCTTAGCCACTAGACCACCGCGGCGGGGCACCATGCACCAAATGAACCAAAACGTTTGTGTTAGATAGCTTTTAGTATAATGTAATGAAATAAATATGTAATTTGTTGTACTGACGTTGGAGTAACTTCATTCACGAATTCAAAAATTTGGGTAGCTGAACTTCGCCCCCTTTTAACGGGTCATGAACACACCGACACCACTCGCGTAATTTTCTATATGCGAACGCTGTAAGCGACGACAAACGTTCACGTTAAAAATGTAGACAACTAAAAGCACCTGCGGCTGAAATACAGAAATAAAGAAAAGTACTTTTTTGTTTAAGCTACAAAAGTCAGCAGAGTCAAAATGTCGCGTTTTGCCACGTGTCTCATTTTACCACACCCTACCCGAGCACTGTCACGGGATCGTGACGATGACGAAGGCAGAGGTAGTTCGTAAAAAATGTAAATGCTTATTTTGCCCAGTTTGTGGCGACTAAAAGGAAAGCCAGATTACAGCGATATACACTGGTAGCTATAGCGGCGGAGAAAGCATCTGCTGTTGACAAGCGGTAATGTGCGCCGACATTTATACGCGTGCCATTCAATGTTCCAGCGTTAGCACTAGCAGCCACGTATCTTCCAGAACAATAGGTAATGTTCGCGTTGTACACTTCATCACATCGGAAGGTTCTAAGATTATCTCGGTGGTTCTTAGTTCATTGGTGCGGTATGCGCAAGGCAGCACTCAAACGTTTAATGGGGCGGTAACAAAACTTTGCAAAAGAGTGTGGTAGTACTGACTTCCACATTGAGATAAATCTGCGAGCCACTAATGAAATGTTTTGTTTTCCTTCCACGGTCATGTTTTAAAATATGGCGTGCACAGTTTCTGCTGCACAAACAGATACTGCTTCAGATCATGCACGTCAGCGTAGTTCAAAAACATGCTTATTCGAGGACCAGAGCAGATTTTTTTTTCCCGGAGCAAGCGCACTTGGCACAGTACGTCAGCGGTCTCCACATTTCAGGTAGCTGAGGACCACGTCCACTTCTCGAGACTGTTTGATCAGACTATGCTGCTTCATGCTGTCCGGGTCTCACATAATGGCTACCACTGCTTTTCGGAGATTGATGACTGCCTACGGTCTCAGGTTTTCACACTCATCCTCATACCACACGACACCACGTGTATTGTATTACAGTACATTCAAGTGCATAAGAGCTCCGTTATTGAGTATGGCGATCTAAAAGCGTACTAAAACGAAACAATCGATAGGCTTACATTGATAAACTGTAGTCAGAAATATCCAATGTTAATTTCGTCGCCATATGTTTTTTTATTCTTAGAGTCATAACCAGTGTCAATGATTCACCTTTAAACAAAATTTTTGCAGTTTAAAATGTGAAGTCAGGAATTTCAAAGTTAACATTTTCTGTTTTCGTGGTATTAACTCAGTGAAATGACATATTGTCAGCGACTCCTAAATATGCTTCATTTGACCAGATTGGAAAATGCGTGTATTCTAGTAGACACTGTTAAAATTATCGATGTCATGGTGTTTGATGCGCATATTTGATGGTGAAGTCACTACGCGCATTTTATTTTATTGATTTCTCCCCCTGAGAAACGTGTTCTCGCAATAGGGGACGTGTTTTGGGTATTTTGAAATAGCAATTTACCAGTATGCGGATATTGTGCTTCTCACTGACATCTCTTTGAGATGCCGTGAACGTAACAAAAAGGTGGGCTGTTTATTGATGGTTACTGTGTCTGTTGTAGTTACGCGATGGTGTGGTTCCAAATATGGTCTTCATTGTAGACTGTCATGTTTTAAAATTACATGCTTTCCGGGGAGGTTGCCCTTCCTCCTAAACGCATTCCTTGCGAAGTCATGGTAAACATGTGCGCGTGTGTAAGTGGTGGCGGCTTCATTTCCCAGCAGGCACAATTGAGAGTAAGTCCAAATAAAACACATGTCAATAATTTTCTTCTTTCTTGTCGTTTCAAAGGAGTCCCATGTTTCAGGAAATTTCAGCAACCTCTCTGATGATGAAACAGAATAATTGATTTCTATCCAAAAGTTCAGATCCAAGGATAGGGCAGTTTTGTTTGCCACATATACTTTGTTTCTTTACAATAATAGCCTTCATTCCGTCCTAATTATTATGGCCGACTGTAGTTTTAGCATGAATTAGATTGTTTACAGGCAGCATCAGTACATCATGTGTGAGGGCCTCATCTGCAAAGTTTACGGAGTTACGCCTTTTTTGTTTTTCGTCATCCAACATAGTAAATTAGATGCTTATCTGTGTTATTGCTAGCGGCAGAAATGTAATTTCGAATAGTGCCTTGAACTTTCATTTGCTGGCTAGACAGTTGAACAGCTCGAACATGTTCTAATCGTCCTTATCATAATCCTAACTGTCCTAATCTACAACTTTTCACCCAGCTATCCTGCAAAGTTGAGATGTTTGAGCTGGTCCACTTCAACTGCTTCGACAGGCCCCTGTCAACAGGCGTCGACAGGCCCCTGTGTAACAAAGCTAAAGTCCTAATGTGTGAAAAGACGCCCTGAGAAACCTACGACAATTTTGGTGGTCTTTTATATAAGGTTGTCAAGTTTCTCCATTTGAGCATTCTTGACCCTTAAGTAAGAAGTGCTTTGGTTTATTATGCTGGTAATCAGGGCTAAGACCTATTTTTGTTGGTTGCACTTTGAGGTAGGGTCTCTTTTTTCTCAATTATCATGCCGATTGTGCCCCTTGCATAATTGTACTTCTAGTTTGGGTAAAGTGACTGCAACCAACCCGTCATTGTTTCTGCACAGACCAAGGGCTTTCATCGAGCCCTCAGGCACTTGCACTTGGCTGGGGGAAATCACTGGGTCTGGGATGTCACATTTTAATGGTCACTGTTAGGTTCGAGCTCCTAGTCTCTAGAGCTGGGAGTTTTGCGGCATGCCCGACAGCCCACTCGCCTCCACGTAAAATAACGTTTGGTCGTCCGCCTTTTAGGTGCGTGCCGTTGAATCGGGGGGGGGGGGGGGGGGTAGTCGCCTGTTGTTCATAGAAGAGAAATTTGAGAAAAGTTGGAAGCACACAGTCCTTGACGAGCCGTTACGCAAGTTTGACCCCCCTTCCTCCTGCTTTACAGCTTTCAGAAGGACCGGACAGTGCTGCTTCCACAACACGCCCCCGTATTTTGCATGCGATAATGTAGGCACAGGGGTATGGTGATGGCAGCCCATCGGACAATGAAGCACCTTAACTCATCAGTTTCCTGGTAGGTAACTGTGGTGTTAAATCTGATGCGCTATACCTTTTCAGGAATCTTACTAGTGGTACTTTGAATGGGTCAGAGGACCGCCTCTTACATTGTTGCGAGTAACGTTTTATTTTTGTTAGGCGTTGCCTTCCAAGTACAGTGCATTTTTGAAACAAAACACATTGCGTATTTATAACGTGTAGCTTTAAAGGAAAATATATTGTACTTCAGATGTGTGCGCTGTGTGTGCACGTGAACTGAAAACGCTACAACTTACAAACAGCCAAAAATAAATCGTTTCAGTTAGAAGAGTGTTGATGCAAAATAAAGAATAATAAGAGGCAGGTTGATGCAAAAGCAAGAATGATAAGAGGCAGACTTACAAGAGTTTGTTCACAACATTGGTGAAGTTTTCTGGTGTAAGGGCTGAAAAATAATCAATTGGATCGGAGCCACACCTTGAAGAAAAAAAAAGTCGTGTTATAAATATCTCATTGCCAAGTCATAAATAACTTTCGTTACCACATTATTGCTTTTTAATATTTTGTTTTACCCATGCCAATATATGTCTGAAAGTTTCTGCGGTATTTACAGCCACCATTACAATGGAACTAAATCATAAGCACATGCATCCCACTACACGTGATTGCATTGTTCTCATGAAAAAGTGTTATAGATACAATCAATATAAAACGAGGTCCCATTATTTCTGGTGCTCTTATATATAAAAGAACCAAAAATCTAATTCGTATACTCACATGTAAGCCAGTGCCGATGCTGCTCGCCAATAAAAACCTGGTTTTGTGTAGAAATGTCGCACGATGGCAGCATTTGGTTTGCTTGTGCATAAGGTACCATTTGTTGAGGCCACTGCCAAAAAATAAGGGCTGTCGTTATGATTTACATGCTATTTTAATACGCGTTTTTATGGAAAGGATTTTTCTGTTTGCATAAGTTGCGGAGTTGTGAATAATTTCTAGGTAAATGCTTCGTCATGCAATAAAATTTTTCCTTTATTCAATCTCTGCATGGCTGCAAATTAAAAATTACAATAATCAACAATGCGCGCCTAATAGAGAGCCAAAAATAGCGATATGCACTGGCACAAAAACTTAGTAAATTAGCACAAAATGGTCAATAGACAAAAATTGTTTCTTAAAATGTTGCGGATGTCTTAGAATAATCTCGCTGTGAGTGCGCGCAATCTGTTCATTGAGTCGCGTGTGTAAAAAGATTATTTGAATGTATTATTGTACCAGCCGCAATAACTGTTAGCAACACTCGTACACACCTGGCCGAATCAATTCAGAACCATCGTGATTTTCGGTGTAATTCTGTTAAGACTGCGTCCAGAAGAAAAATAATGTAGCTAACCTATAAGCATTCGTCAGCGCGACCGATAATGCTAAAACGTTGTTTGCGTGATACAATAAAAAGAGTGCGTTTTCAGCAATGATTAGTTTAAATGATAGCCGACGGCTGTTAACAATGTTTTCAGCGCAGAGCGTGTATTGCTTGAAATTGGCCTTTCATTATTGATCGATACGTGGGGTTTAACGTCCCAAAGCCACCTTATGATTATGAGAGACGCCGTAGTGGAGTGCCCCGAAAATTTCGACCACCTGGCGTTCTTTAGCGTGCACCCAAATCTGAGCCCACAAGACTACAACATTTCCGCTTCCATCGGAAATGCAGCCGCCGCAGCCTGGATTCGATCCCGCGACCAGCGGGTCAGCAGCCGAGTACCTTAGCCACTATATCACCGCGGTGGGGCAGGCCTTTCATTATTGGGCACATGTCTGCCCAAGTAAGAAATTTTGGATTCCGGAGTCCTGCTAGAGCCTTAGTCGTCACGGCAACGCGATAATATCATTGACTCTTTAACGCATCGGTGTCTGTTTCTTTATTTTTCAGAGTATAAAGACGTTGTTTTCAGCGCAATTTTTTTTCGTCTTTGAACAACGCACCCTTCAGCTCTACATCTTCTGATTAACCATTGGGGCCCACATTTTACGCGTGATGCATGCTTACGAACATCTCATGTATTACAACGCACCATATTAACATTACCAGCAATCTTATCATGCAAGCCCAATATAATGCATGGCCTCCCTGAAGATATAAATATACAGGTGAAGACCAGATGTACACAGATACAATTGCATACCTGTTCCAGGATCCCTAGTGCGTACAGTCACACCTTCATATTCAGTCAATTTGTGTCTGGTTGAAAAAAATCACAGTTCTGGGCTGACCAATGTGTTCTTAGGAAAAACGATATGCATGCATCAATCAACGTGCAGCTGGTAATGCCCTAACCAGCATTTCTGAACACTTATGAGGGCTAGGTCATGAATTCTAGTTATGACAAGAGCTTCATTTGAGTTATAAAAAAATGTCACCTAATCCTATACAGCCCCCTCTACTTTAACACACACACACACACACAAACACACACACACACACACACACACATATATATATATATATATATATATATATATATATATATATATATATGTGTGTGTGTGTGTGTGTGTGTGTGTGTGTGTTTGTGTGAGTGTGACGTATAAAGCGATGATTGGTAGAAGCCGAGAAGAAAGAAGTGCTTGATGGAATAAACATGGCATATGAGCCAGGCCACGTCACCAATTCATCATAGCGTCACACGAGTCGACAGGATGAAGACCTGCTAGTTCCTTCATCAGTCGCTCATCATCTACGCAGTCCTTCGCATGACGCCATGAGCATACATGGACTACCGTACAAGCACCTAGCATTACGTATCCAGCATCATGTCAGAAGCATCTACTGACCTTCCCATCCCCAAGTACACCGGAGCAGCGGACGATGGACCCGTACAAGACTGGTTCGAGCTGTTCGAGTTCCACGCTACCACTGCATCTCTGTCGAAACGGGAGATGGTTACGAACTTCAGCGACTACGTCACCGGTGAGGCATTTAAGTTTTACCTCACCCACATATTCGACAACGACGAGTCTTGGCAAAAGATAAAAGAAGAAATGATCATCTGGTTTCAAGACAATAATGAAGATTCGATTAGAGCACACACTTTGAGTGCATTCGAACTCAGTTATTGCACTCATAAACAGCCTTCACGCATTCAAGCACAGAGCATGAATTTACAATTCCCGTCAGGTGAAGTTAGCCACATGCTCACAGAAAGGCCACGTGGACGTTTTCCCAACCTTCTATCTGGTCTTCCGTCACTTGACCCCTTGGTTGCTGACTTCGCCCACCTCGTGACCAACACGCTCACTACAGCCGGAATAGAGCAGAGGAATTCGGCGGGTACTCGACCAAGCCCAGACACTTCAATACAGATACACGCAATAGATGTGCTCAACTATTTGTTGCGCAGACTGACCGACATTTACAAGTAATATCTGAACAAATAACGCCTGTCACAGTGTCGCTATCTAGTGTCCAGCCAGCTGAGAGTGCAAACAACACAGGAGGCTCAGAAGTATCACCTTTCAGGCATTGCCGTAGTGCCGTAGACCAAAAGCGTCCGTTAACAACTGTGTTACAAAAGCCTCCGAAAATCGTGTGACGTATGAAGCGATGATTGGTAGAAGCCGAGAAGGAACAAGTGCTTGATGGAGTAAACATGGCGTATGAGCCAGGCCACGTCATCCATTCATCATAGCGTGACACACACACACACATACATACATACATATATATATATATATATATAGGGAAGAAGACGCACGTACGAAGTGATTTTATTGACGTTTCGGCCGTGGGTCCGGCCTTCATCAGAATTTCATCAGTTTCTGATGAAGGCCGGGCCCACGGCCTAAACGTCAATAAAATCACTACGTACGTGCGTCTTCTTCCCTATACGGATAATCTTACCCGGACCCAGCATCACTTTTGTTTTTGGTATATATATATATATATATATATATATATATATATATGTATATATATATATATATATATATATATATATATATATATATATATATATATATATATATATATAGTGGGAGTAATAATTCAATGGGCCAGTTAGTCTTCTTGAAGGTATGGGATATGGCACAACGGGAGCGTTGTCAACAAGGTTAAATATATTTATTCCCCAACAGTTTCGGGAGGGGTCCTCCCTTCATCAGGGGATGAGTTATACTAACATGAACTTCCAAACTTCGCTGCTGCCGCGTCCCTCTCGCCTTGGAAGATGTTTGCGAGAGTGAGAGAGAACTAAAAAAAAGAAAGAAAGAAAAAAGAAAGAAAAAAGAAAAGAGAAGAAAAAAGAAGGAAAAAGAAGAAAAAAACGAAAAGAATAAAATGCAAAAAAAAAGAAAAAAAAGAAAGTAAAAAAAAGAGGAAGAACCACTGTCAATACTGAGAACAAAACCAAATGTCCGTGTACGTCCACATCCGGTTCTAATCCTGTGCTGGTCAGTTCTCAGCATGTGTCGGGCCACCCAACATTGTCGCCGCGGTGGCGGGAGGGGTCCGTGACAGCGTGCGTAAGGAAAGGGTTTCCCCTAATGGGTCAGTCGGCTCTCTTTCATCTTCGTCCGTTTCCCTTCATGGTCATCAAGTGGTAGGCGAACAGAACCACTTTGTATGTGCCTGTGAAAAAAAGGGGAAAAAAAGAGAGGAGAAAAAAAACAAGAAAGGACAGTGTACACGTACGAGTCAGCCAGAAAAAACAAGCATGGTCTCCAGTTATCAATCTTTGTCACCACTTTCCTCCTGGCCTAATTCTCGGAGGCAGGAGAGTCTTCCGCGGTCCTCGTTGATGCCGGCTACTAATGTTCAAAATTTGAAAATAAAGTATGCCTCACGCTGTTCGCGCTCGCGTCTGTTTGAGAAACCGGACTGCAAAAGAGTTACGCTGATATTTTCAAAACTGTGGTTTGGCAGGCGCAGATGTCTAGATAAAGGTAGCTTCGGCAGTGAAGTGACGTGGTACCGGTGATTATTAAACCGCAGCCGAAATGGCGTGTCTGCTTGGCCGATAAATTCTTGTCTGCAGATGTTGCAATGTAGCATGTATATTACGTCACTGGAGTCACAATTAGGGCTTTCAGTTATGCGGAATTTGAAATTCGAGAAGTTCGCTTTGGATTCACGTGTTGTGACCATCTGTGGGCGTACCTTGCGTCGAGCTTTTCCGCAGGGATGGCACCCTGATTGAATTTTGGAGGTGTTTCTTTTTGCTCTGACAAGAATGTCCTTCAGATTTTATCCCTGCGGTACACCACGTGAGGTGGCTTCGGGAAAATAGAAGTTAGTCGTTTGCTTTGCCTGATTATGTTGAAATGGCGGGAAAGTATATTGTTGATTCGTGGCGCTGATGAGGAGTAAGTTAGTACAAGGTTCGTTTGGGAAGTCGTTTTAGATACTTTGTTTGGTCCCTTAATTATATGATTCCTGTTCACGTTGCGAGCACGTAGTATGGCATCGTCAACAATGTCTTCCGGATAATTTTGTTTCAATAAGGAATGCTTTAGGTGCGTGTCTGTCAAGTTCCCGCATATCGGTGCATATTCTTCGGTACCGGTGGGCCTGAGAATATGGAATACCCGTTTTGCAATGCTTTGGGTGGCTGCCGCTGAAATGTAGGTACATTTGACGGTCTGTAGGCTTTTTGTAAAGGTTTGTGGACAAGCGGTCATTTTTGACCGTGACAGTGACATCCAAGAAGTTAATGCTAGTTTTTGAAATTTTGTGCGTGAATTTAATTGACGGGTGGCACTTGTTAAATTCCTCTATGAAGCGGAAAAGACTTTTCTCATCGTGGTTCCATATCATAAAAATATCGTCTAAGTATCATCTGTAGTAGAAAGGTTTCAAGGTGCGTCGCTCAATGAATGGGATTTCAAGTGAAGCCATAAAGGTGCTCGCGAAGTTTGGGGCCATTTTCGTGCCCATTGCAGTGCCACTGACCTGAAGGAAATGATTGCCATTGAACTCGAAATGGTTATAATTTAGTACAAGTTCAAGAAGTGTAAACAGTACCTCGCCACTTACACTCGTTGATGAGTCAGATTTTACATATTCAGAAACCATAGCCGCTATTCGTTCATAGTGGGGTATGTTGGTGTACAGTGAGCAGACGTCCATGGTCACTAGAAAACTACCGCCTGGGATGTCGAGACTTGAAGTTTTGCAGATGAAGTGATTTGTGTCCTTTAGGTAATAAGAAAAATTTGGGGGGATGTTTTTTATTAAGGAATTGATGAATTCTGACATATTTTCTGATGATGTGCTGTTACTGAATACTATCGGACGTCCCGGATTGTCTGCCTTGTGTAATTTGGGGAGCAAATGAAATCGACCGGGAACAGAATGGGCCGGTAACATTGCTTTTAACAATTTGCCGGTAACTTTCGCGTCCCGGTGGAGATTATTTGGGGTTACTTTTTTCTCCCTTTCAAATTCGGGAGTCGGGTCCGTTGGAAGTTGTTTGTAGAATTTTGTGTCTGATAGTTGTCGTTCCCCTTCCTTTAAGTAGTCCGACGTGTTTAGAATCACTATGCAGCCCCCTTTATCAGCCGGTTTGATGGTAATTTCAGTGTTTTTTCGTAGTTCATCGAGTGCCCTTCGTTCTTACTTTGATATGTTGTTTCGAGATGGCTGATTTTTTTCATTCGCTCTGATGATTGCTCACTTGGACACCATGATTTGTCACCACCAATCAATCTATTCTCGTCCGTACAGTCCTTGCGATAATGAAAGTATTCACGGAGGCGGAGATTAGGCGCAAAGTTATCGAGGTCTTGGTACAGTTCTAATTGATTGAATATACCGTAAGATGGACAAAAGGTTAAGCCTCTCGACAAAAGTTGAAGCTGAGCGGGTGTGAGCGTTGTGTTGGACAGATTGAGGTCATTTTTTTCATAAGTTTTTGGCTGCCCTTGGCTATCATGTGGCACGGGAGTGTCAGCGCCATATTCGAGAGTAAGGGTGTTTTGATTAGGATTGCATTGTAGTTTCGAGTTCCCATTTTCTCCTCAAAGTTAGGTTGTGGTGCGGGAGGTCCCTGGCATTTTTGTACGGCCTCATCGCTATTTTTCTGTTGCAGAGCAGTGGAGCTTCTGCAGTCCCGATTGAATTTTCTATCTTTTACTACTGAAACTTCGCACCCATTTTTTAGTTCACATCTTTCCAGTTCTCTTGCCTCATGCTCTCCGAGATTAGATACCAATTTCTGCGTGGCCTCCATGACGCTGTATTCGGTGGCCTTACGCTCACTATGGTCCGCAATGACCCGTGTTAGTTGCAAGGACGCTTCTAGTAATATTTTTTCCCACTTCCCCCTTTCTGCTTCACTTAGTGTAGACATTGAGGGGTTGCAGGCTAGGCGGAGGCCCTTAGGTGCAATTTCGTGAGATAGGTATTTGGTTAGTTGTTCCACGTGTTTTTCGTATTGCACCCGTTTTACAATGATTTTTCTAATCGATAGAAATGAATGGGACCATGCGTGTTTAAGACTGCCCGTACCTTTTGATTCCCCGTGTCATTTGGAAGCCGCCGCCTTGGTCTTCGCCACATTCGCCCGCCTGGTGTTGTAAGTCCTCGCTGGTGGGTGTGGCGACGTCGTCACTGCTGGGATCCTGGATGGCTCTTTGTGTCCCTCGGCTCCCTGTTGTTGAGTGGGTTTAGCACTGGAGTTGTCCATGCAAGCGATTGCCGCCG
This sequence comes from Rhipicephalus microplus, assembly GCF_013339725.1. NCBI lineage: Eukaryota > Metazoa > Arthropoda > Arachnida > Ixodida > Ixodidae > Rhipicephalus > Rhipicephalus microplus. Next base: position 189,315,534 of record NC_051167.1, read on the forward strand.
ATCTCCATGCCGCCTATCTCCATGCCGCCGACGTCCATCGCAGCTGCACCCTCGTGTGCTGTGCCAGCAGCGCGACTCCCTCGAAGCTTGCATGTAAGCCGTCAGCAGCCAGGAACCGGCGCAGCGGAAGTGTTGAGAAACCATGTTCGACGTAATAGACGCCTGCTCCCAACTACCCGTAGTGGTAGAGACGGCGGGCCTCTCTGCTGAATCGTTTTACCTATTCGTTGTACCTATTCAGCAGAGAGGCCCGCCGTCTCTGCCTCTACGGGTTGTTGGGAGCAGGCGTCTAATACGTTGAACATGGTTTTTCAACACTCCTGCTGCGCCGCTTCCTGGCTACTGACGGCTTACATGCAAGCTTCGAGGGAGTCACGCTGCTGGGACAGCACACGAGGGTGCAGCTGCGATGGATGTCGGCGGCATGGAGATCGGCGGAAATCGCTTGCACGGACAGCTCCAGTGCCAAGCCCCCTCAACAACAAGGAGCCGAACGACACACAGAGCCATCCAGGGCCCCAGCAGTGACGATGTCGCCACTACCACCAGCGAGGCCAGCGAGCCAGCGAGTCCCACCAGTGAGTCAGAGATCGGCGGCAACTGCTTGCATGGCAAACTCCACTGCTAAACCCACTCAACAACAGGGAGCCGAGGGACACAAAGAGCCATCCAGGGTCCCAGTAGTGACGACGTCGCCACTCTCACTAGTAAGGCCTTACAACACCAGGCGGGCGAATGCGGTGAAGACCAAGGCGGCGGCTTCCAAATGACACGGGAAATTGAAAGGTACGGGCAGTCTTAAACACGCATGGTCCCATTCATTTCTATCGATTAGGAAAATCATTGAAAAACGGGTGCAATACGAAAAACACGCGGAACAACTAACCTAATATCTATCTCACGAAATTGCACCTAAGGGCCTCCGCTTAGCCTGCAACCCTTCAATGTCTACACTAAGGGAAGGAGAAAGGGGGAAGTGGGAAAAAATATTACTAGAAGCGTTTTTGCAACTGATTCGGGTCATCGCGGACCATAGTGAGCGTAAGGCCACCGAATACAGCGTCACGGAGGCCACGCAGAAACTGGTATCTAATCTCGGAGAGCATGAGGCAAGAGAACTGGAAAGATATGGACTAAAAAATAGGTGCGAAATTTCAGTAGTCAAAGATAGAAAATTCAATCGGGACTGCAGAAGCTCCACTGCTCTGCAACAGAAAAATAGGAATGAGGCCGTACAAGAACGCCAGGCACCACCTGCACCACAACCTAACTTTGAAGAGAAAATGGGAACTCGAAACTACAGTGCAATTCTAATCAAAACACCCTTACTCTCGAATATGGCGCTGACACTCCCGTGCCACGTGATAGCCAAGAGGAGCCAAAAACCTATGAGAAAAATGTCCTCAATCTGTCCAACACAACGCTCACACCCGCTCCGCTTCAACTTTAATCGAGAGGCTGAATCTTTTGTCCATCATCCGGTAGATTCAATGAATTTCAACTGTACCAAGACCTCGATAACTTTGCGCGTAATCTCTGCCTCCGTGAATACTTTCATGATGGCAAGGACTGTACGGACGAGAATAGATTGACTGCTGGTGACAAAATCATGGTGTCCAGGTGAGCAGAGGGACAAACCCCTCGATATGTATATATCAGCAGTTCAAAAAGATATCATCAGAGTGTATGAAAAAAGTCGGCCATCTCAAAACAACATGTCAAAGTCAGAACGAAGGGCACTCGATGAACTACGAAAAAACACTGAAATTACCATCAAACCGGCTGATAAAGGGGGCTGCATAGCGATTCTAAACACGTCGAACTACCTAAAGGAAGGGGAACGACAACTATCAGACACAAAATTCTACAAAAAACTTCCAACGGACCCGACTCCCGAATTTGAAAGGGAGAAAAAAGTAACCCCAAATAATCTCCACCGGGACGAGACAAATACCGGCAAAATGTTAAAAGCAATGTTACCGGCCCATTCTGTTCCCGGTCGATTCTATTTGCTCACCAAATTACACAAGGCAGACAATCCGGGATGTCCGATAGTATCCAGTAACAGCACATCAACAGAAAATATGTCAAAGTTCATCAATTCCTTAATAAAAAACATCCCCCAAAATTTTCCTTATTAGGCCGCTGTGGTAGCTCAGTGGTTAGAGCATCGAATTTTCCTTATTACCTAAAGGACACGAATCACTTCATCTGCGAAACTTCAAGTCTCGACATCCCAGGCGGTAGTTTTCTGGTGACCGTGGACGTCTGCTCACTGTACACCAACATACCCCACCATGACGAAATAGCGGCTATGGTTTCTGAATATGTAAAACTGACTCATCAACGAGTGTAAGTGGCGAGGTACTGTTTGCACTTCTTGAACTTGTACTAAATTATAACCATTTTGAGTTCAATGGCAATCATTTCCTTCAGGTCAGTGGCACTGCAATGGGCACGAAAATGGCCCCAAACTTCGCGAGCACCTTAATGGCTTCACTTGAAATCCCATTCATTCAGCGACGCACCCTGAAACCTTTCTACTACAGATGATACTTAGACGACATTTTTATGATATGAAACCACGATGAGGGAAGTCTTTTCCACTTCATAGAGGAATTTAACAAGTGCCACAAGTCATATATATTCACGCACAAAATTTCCAAAACTTGCATTAACTTTTTGGACGTCACTGTCACGGTCAAAAATGACCGCTTGTCAACAAACCTTTACAAAAAGCCTACAGACCGTGAAATGTACCTACATTTCCACAGCAGCCACCCAAAGCATTGCAAAACGGGTATTCCATATTCTCAGGCCCACCGGTACCGAAGAATATGCACCGATATGCGGGAATTTGACAGACACGCAGAACACCTAAAGCATTCCTTATCGAAACAAAATTATCCGGAAGACATTGTTGACGATGCCATACTACGGGCTCGCAACGTGAACAGGAATCATATAATTAAGGGACCAAACAATGTATCTAAAACGACTTCCCAAACGAACCTTGTACTAACTTACTCCTCATCAGCGCCACGAATCAACAACATACTTTCCCGCCATTTCAACATAATCAGGCAAAGCAAACGACTAACTTCTATTTTCGCGAAGCCACTTCACGTAATGTACCGCAGGGATAAAAATCTGAAGGACATTCTTGTCAGAGCAAAAAGAAACACCTCCAAAATTCAATCAGGGTGCCATCCCTGCGGAAAAGCTCGATGCAAGGTATGCCCACAGATGGTCACAATACATGAATCCAAAGTGAACTTCTCGGATTTCAAATTCTGCATAACTGAAAGCCTTAATTGTGACTTTAGTAACGTAATATACATGCTACATTGCAACCTCTGCGGACAAGAATATATCGGCCAAACAGACACGCCATTTCGGCTGCGGTTCAGTAATCACCGGTACCACGCCACTTCACCACCGAAGCTACTTTTATCTAGACATCTGCGCCTGCCAAGCCACAGTTTTGAAAATATCAGGGTAACTCTTTTGCAGTCCGGTTTCTCAAACAGACGCGAGCGCGAACAGCGTGAGGCATATTTTATTTTTGAATTTCGAACATTAGTAGCCGGCATCAACGAGGATCGCGGAAGACTGTCATTCCTGCGAGGATTAAGCCAGGAGGAAATTGGTGACAAAGATTGATAGCTGGAGACCATGCTTAATTTTTCTGACTGATTCGTACGTGTACATTGTCCTTTTTAGTTTTGTTTTCTCTTCTCTTTTTTCCCCTTTTTTTCACTTGCACATACAAAGTGGTTCTGTTCGCCTACCACTTGATGACCATTGAAGAGAAACGGACGAAGATGAAAGAGAGCTGACCGCCCAATTAAGGGGAAACCCTTTCCTTACGCACGCCGTCACGGACATCTCCCGCCAACGCGGCGACAATTTTGGGTGGCCCGACACACGCTGAGAACTGACCAGCACGGGATTATAACCGGATGTGGACGTACACGGACATTTGGTTTTGTTCTCAGTATTGACGGTGGTTCTTCTTCTTTTTTACTTTTTTTTCTTTTTTTGCCTTCATTCTTTTCGTCTTTTTCTTCTCTTTTTTCTTTTTTCTTTCTTTCTTTTTTTTAGTTCTCTCTCACTCTCGCAAACATCTTCCAAGGCGAGAGGGACGCGGCAGCAACGAAGTTTGGAAGTCCATGTTAGTATAACTCATCCCCTGATGAAGGGAGGACCCCTCCCGAAACTGTTGGGAAATAAATAGATTTATCCTTGTTGACAACGCTCCCGTTGTGCCATAAATAAATAAATGAATGACATCCTGGTACTGGTGGTTCTAATGCCGGTACCGCACAGTTTCTAACCGGATTAAAAAAAATCCGCGTGTTGATGGAACTGCATTAAGAGTCAATGAGGGTGGCGATTTGGGCGCTGTGTTGTGTCTATGTGCCTTCTCTTGTCCGTGTTCGTTGTCTGCGCTACCATCCATCATCATGCATTAAGAGGCCTGGGGTGCGGCCTCACCGGCAAACACCGCCGAGAACGCACTCCCTCACCAGAGAAGGATTGGCCACCCTGGTGCAGTATCTGGCCACTACCTCCCACATGCTTACGTCAAATAACTCACGGCCCTCAGTCCCCAGCAGCTGCGAAGCAACTGACCACGGCGGCGGTCAGATCTGCAACGCAGCAGAGGGTGCTAAGAATCTCTGGATCCGGACAGGCCGCAATTAGAACCTGAACTTGGCAACATTTAACGCTAGAACCTTATCTAGTGAGGGAAGTCTAGCTGTACTATTCGAGGAGCTAGAGTGTGTTAAATGGGATATAATAGGGCTCAGTGAGGTTAGGAGGACAGGTGAGGCCTATACGGTGCTACAGAATGGGCACGTCCTTTGCTACAGGGGCTTGGCAGACAGAAGAGAACTGGGAGTGGTGTTCCTAATTCACAGAAACATAACTGGCAACATAGAGGAATACTATAGCATTAATGAAAGGGTGGTAGGTATCGTTATGAAACTGAATAAAAGATACAAGATGAAGGTAGTACAGGCTTACGCGCCTACGTTCAGCCATGATGACGCTTCAGTTGAAAGCTTCTATGAAGACGTGGAATCGGCAATGAGTAAGGTAAAAACACAGTATACTATAGTGATGGGCGACTTTAATGCAAAGGTAGGGAAGAAGCAGGCTGGAGACCAGGCAGTAGGAGATTATGGCATCGGTACTAGAAACGCCAGAGGAGAGCTACTAGTAGAATTCGCAGAACGCAATAATATACGGATTTTGAATACCTTCTACATAAAACGAGAAAACCGCAAGTGGACATGGAGGAGCCCTGGTGAAAATAAAAACGAAATAGACTTTATAATGAGTGCACACCCTGGAATCGTGCAGGATGTGGAAGTGATTGGCAAGGTACGATGCAGTGACCATAGAATGGTACGGTCACGAATTCGCCTAGACTTGAAGAAGGAACGACAGAAACTGATAAGCAAGAAGTCAATCAATCAGCTAGCACTGAGAGGGAAAGTACAGGAATTCAGAGTGTCGCTGCAGAACAGGTACTCGGCTCTTAGTGAGGAAACCAACCTTAGCGTAGATACAATGAATGATAATCTTACGAGTGTCATTACGGAATGTGCAGTGGAAGTTTGAGGCAGTGTAGTAAGACAGGACACTGGCAAGCTTTCCCAGGAAACGAAGAACATAATTAAGAAGCGTCAAATCATAAAAGTGTCAAGTACAACAGACAAAATAGAACTGGTAGAGCTTTCGAAGTTGTTTAATAGACGTAAGGTATGCGATGTAAGACGGTATAACTTGGAGAGAATTGAACACACACTGAAAAACGGAGGAAGTGTCAAAGCATTGAAGAGGAAACTTGGAATAGGCAAAAGTCAGATGTATGCACTAAGGGACAAAGAAGGCAAAATAACTACCAATATGGATAGGATAGTTAAAATAGCGGAGGAGTTTTACAGAGATCTGTACAGTAGCCAAAACAACCACGACCTTAATACTATAAGAACTAGCAGTAACCCATATTACACCCCACCAGTAATTATAGAAGAAGTCAGAAAAGCTTTGGAGAGCATGCAAAGAGGCAAAGCTGCTGGTGAGGATCAGGTAACATCAGGTCTGCTGAAAGATGGAGGACAGATTGTGTTAGAAAAACTAGCCACCCTGTTTACGAGGTGTCTCCTGACGGGAAGAGTACCAGAGTCTTGGAAGAACGCTAACGTCATCTTAATACATAAGAAAGGAGATGACAAGGACTTGAAAAATTACAGGCCGATCAGCTTGCTCTCTGTAGTATACAAGCTATTTACAAAAGTAATTGCTAACAGAGTAAAGAAAACATTAGAATTCAATCAACCAAAGGAACAAGCAGGATTTCGAACAGGCTACTCAACAATTGACCACATTCATACTATCAATCAGGTAATATAGAAATGCTCGGAGTATAACCAACCACTATAGATAGCCTTCATAGATTACGAGAAGGCGTTTGATTCAGTAGAAATATCAGCCGCCATGCAGACACTGCGGAATGAGGGCGTAGATGAAGTATATATAAACATTCTGGAAGAAATCTACAGGGGATCAACTGCTACCATAGTGCTTCATAAAGAAAGCAACAGAATACCAATCAAGAAGGGTCTAAGGCAGGGGGACACAATTTCCCCAATGCTATTTACCGCGTGCTTACAGGAGGTTTTCAGAAGCCTAGAATGGGAACAGTTAGGGATAAGAGTCAATGGAGAATACCTTAGTAACCTGCGCTTCGCCGATGACATTGCATTGCTGAGTAACTCAGGGGACGAATTGCAACTCATGATTACGGAGTTAGACAAGGAGAGCAGAAAGGTGGGTCTTAAAATTAATCTGCAGAAAACAAAAGTAATGCACAACAACCTCGGCAAGGGGCAGCGCTTCGAGATAGGTAATAGTTCACGTGAAGTTGTAAAAGACTATGTCTACTTAGGGCAGGTAATAACCGCAGAGCCGAACCACGAGATTGAAGTAACTAGAAGAATAAGAATGGGGTGGAGCACATTCGGCAAGCACTCTCAAATTATGACAGGTAGATTGCCACTATCCCTCAAGAGGAAGGTATATAACAGCTGTATCTTGCCGGTACGTAGCTACGGAGCAGAAACCTGGAGACTTACAAAGAGGGTTCAGCTTAAATTGAGGACGACGCAGCGAGCAATGGAAAGAAAAATGGTAGGTGTAACCTTAAGAGACAAGAAGAGAGCAGAGTGGATTAGGGAACAAACGGGGGTTAAGGATATCATAGCTGAAATCAAGAAGAAGAAATGGACATGGCCAGGGCATTTAGCGCGTAGACAGGACAACCGCTGGTCATTAAGAGTAACTGACTAGATTCCCAGAGAAGGGAAGCGGGTTAGGGGGAGACTGAAGATTAGGTGGGCAGATGAGATTAAGAAGTTTGCGGGTATAAATTGGCAGCAGCAAGCACAGGCCCGGGTTAACTGGCGGAACATGGGAGAGGCCTTTGTCCTGCAGTGGACATAGTCAGGCTGATGATGATGATGATGATATATATATATATGGCCACGCCGGGGCGTTCAAAACATCTGAAGGTCTTCGCCATCGCTATTACTGGCGCGGCATGTACAATTTTGTACGCAAATTCGTGCAGGGCTGTCCTGACTGCCAGCCACGCAAATCAACACCACTACGTGCGACTGGCGCATTGCAGCCACTTCCATGCCCTGCCCAGCCATTTTATCGCGTTGGCGTTTACCTCTACGGCCCCCTTCCATTGACAACAGATGGCAATCGGTGGATTATAGTGGCGGTCGAGCATCTAACACGCTACGCCGAAACAGCCGCTTTGCCAAGCGCTACCGCTCAGAATGTCGCTTCTTTCATTTTACGTCGCTTTATCCGTCGACATAGCACACCTCGAGAGCTCCTTAGTGACAGAGGCCACACTTTCCTCTCCGAGGTCGTCGAAGTTCTGCTTTCGGAATGCCAGGTCATTCATCGGAAAATGACAGCATACCACCCACAGACGAACGGGCTGGCGGAACGGTTTAACCACACGCTAGTTGATATGCTCTCAATGTACGTGGCACCTGCTTATAGCATCTGAGAGCGTGTTTTCCCATACGTCACATTCGCATATAATACTGCAATACTAACCACCACGGGATTCTCACACTTCTTTCTTTTTTACGGGCGCGAGCCTTCCCATACAATTGATACCCTACTTCCTTACCATCCTGATGCTTCCGAGTGTCCACCCATCTCCGATGCTGCTCGACAAGCCGAAGAGTTCCGCCAGCTCGCCCATGCGTTCACCTCGGAAGAGCAACAACGCCAGAAAGAAAACCGTACAGCACCTCTCTTTCGGATCCCAGCTATGCCCCAAGGTCTATTGTGTGGCTTGCCATTAAATACCAAACTCCGGGACTCTTATCGAAACTTGTCCCCCGCTACGAGGGGCCTTCCACCGTTTTACAGAAAACCTCTCCGATTAATTTCCTAATTGAGCCAGTTTCCCGATCGGACGACATGCGCCGGCGTGATCGTGATATCGTCCATGTTGACTGCCTGAAACCTTATTATCAGCATCTGCCTGAAACGTCTTAGGTCGCCAGGATGGCTCCTTTTTCAGCGAGGGCAATTGTGAAGAAGATGTGCCTGCAGCAAGCAGCATCGCCAACTCTTGACTCTCTCGGCTCGTGCTTCGGTTCGTTGCTGTGCCGATCGCTGGACGGTTCTTCCCGCTGTCTCGTCGCTGTTCTTAACGGCTAATAAATCTCTTCACAATATATATATATATATATATATATATATATATATATATATATATATATATATATATATATATATATATATATATGGGAAAGAAGTGTATACCTAAGGGCTCGTTTTTCCGTGTTTCTACACAATATTATTAATATCTAACAGACAGCAATGCCGAGAAATGTATAGGAAAAGTTATTAGAACAAATGGCATATTAATAAGAAGAAAGAAAGAAAAGTGGGTGAAAAATAACCAGCCGTGAGCTTGAAGCGAACCTACGACCTTCGAATAACGCGTTCCTGTTCATGGCTGGTTATTTTTTCACCCACTTTTCTTTGTTTCTTTTTAGTTAGATGCAATTTGTTCTAATAACTTCCCCTATACATTCCTTGGCATTACTGTCTGTTAGATATTATATATATAAATATATATATATATATATATATATATATATATATATATATATATATTGCTGTGTATCTGTCTTCCGGTATTAGGCGTGCTGCTCATGAAATGAATGCCTTCTTTGTGAGACTATGTGGTTCAGTTTAGCCTTTGTTGTGGTTTTGAGCCGCACTGCCACAAACTGCACGATGTACTTTACTGAATACATAGCCTTATTTCATAATGGCCTTTAGATTTAGTTTGAAGTGTTGTCTCTATCTGATGCAATGCTTGCAGATGCTATCACTTATATTGCTGCCTAATTGTGATGATGTAATACAATTAGGCACATATCAATAAAACATTTACCGCAAAGCAAGGAAATTTTTTTATATTATTAGAATTTAACGGGTACGTTGGTTTTTGGGAAGCAGATAAATATGCTCAGATTTTCTTGTCTAACGCTATGCTTTCTGAAATAGCCATCAAAATCTATTCCGCGAAATTAGTAGGATAAAGGATGAAACAGTTGTCATTTCCTACAGCTTAAACTAGAATATGAACGAGCTGCTGAGTCTACGCTTACTTTAACCCCCGTGTTCAAAAACATTCCTTGACTTGAACTTGACTTGCCATCACCTTCAATGCATCGTGTTTGAAACGCGTTTGTGGACTTGTGCTGCCTAGGTACTGCCTAAAGCAGTCCTTTCAAAAGGCATTTATGCTCATTGAGGGTAGTGGCAAGTCAAAATCAAGTTCTAGAGTGTTTTGAATAAGGGGATAAGACCCCATACATATACACATACTTCAAGGTGGCTATACATGCAAGCTGTTCCTTCGCCTTTCGGAGTCTTGGAAGGATTAAGCTATATTCTCGAAGTTTCAGTGCCCAAATACAAGAAAAATGACACTTACGATACAAATAAGTAAGCAATATACGTATTTTTTTCCACTTCTTGTTGCTTATACATCTTCAGTTTTTGCAGCGTGCTGTTGGCATCTACTCGTCGCACTTTATCATGTCTGTCTTTTTTAAATACTGTCACGTTGGTATCCTGAATGAATATAACATAGAGACAATGACATGCCATTAGCGGCACGCCAAAATTGATATCAAATCTAGGCGCTTAAAACAGTAGAACTTTTTGAAAACAATGATACTTTCAACCAATTCATGGTCATATATATACAAAATGTTTGCTTGCGCAATCACTTTCACTACAATCGTCAACGCCGTCTTCACGAAGGAAAGAGTCATTCACGGTGAGTCGAGTATCAGTACTTCATCAACTAATATTGAAAATAAAAACCGTGAATGCTTTCGACGTGCCCGGCAACGCAAACATCAAGACAGCCAATCCTGTCTCTAGATAAGTATGTCTGAGCATGATTGTACGCCTTGCGGAGAATCCAAAGGCATGCGTGAGTTAGGAAGGTGTGTATCGGCAAAGTTCCTTTCGAATATTGTCATTTTTAAAGGAAGCTGTTCGTCCTGTCTCCTCGCTTCCTATTACTTTACAGTGTGCTGAAACGTCTTCACGGAAACAAGCCAATATGGCAAACTGCATGCTTCATGATGTAAATTATGTATGCACCTTTTTTATGATTCCAATTTTAAATATTGCCAAACCTTGAACTTTGCTTAACCACATACAACCCTGACCTGAACCCATTCTCTTCTTTTTAAATCTTCTTTCATACGTACTATAGTTTTGGTACAACTTGCAACGAGCCTGGACAGGCAGTGTGGAAGATAGGAGAACTGCGTGAAATGTGCTTTTGCCACTAATATTATTCGCTGGGATATTGCTTGTCAAAACCAGATTATGATAATAAGACGTGCTGTAGGAGAACACCTGACTAATTTAGAGCACGCATAGCTCAATAAATTGTGCCTAAATTCAAGCACACGGTTATACTTTGAATTGTGTCCCCATCGAAGCTTGTCTGCCATGGCCGGGAATGGAATCCTCACTGTCACTCTTGGTAAAGTGACACTATGCGTGCCATGGCACCAAAGCTGGTTTTTAAGTATTTAAGTGGTTCAGTATTTGATTATAAAATACAAGTGCTAATAATTGCGCTGCTGCAAAGCTTGGACAGGAACTACGTGGTACAGATCGTAAACAAATGTACTAGTCAAAAAATTGGTCACACGGTCACCTAACATCAGTGGTGGTAATAGCGCTTTTCTATATAAGGCGTCTTTGGTTGCAACGTTGGCAATGTACTTTTATAATATTATAATTACTATCGCACACGTATCCCTATGATTCAAGAAGCAACATTCAAGCGCCGCTTCTTTCCGCACCAATACGCATACGAGTGCTGCTTAGGCTCAACACGCATTGTTCGAGCGTTGATTGTCTACCCTTCATCACCCCCACCTGCAATACACCATGAATTCTACTCAGCATAACTGCGCTATCGCACCGTAGCGGACACATTGTTTTCATAAAACTGACTCTTGTAGGCTATTGTGCATATCAGTCACGTCATACTGTGATGTTATTGAGCCAGTATCGCACCAGTTAGAACTAGGCAGTACGCCAATATAATGAAACAAGGACACTCATGTTACACACTCCAAGCGAGGGTAAACGTGCATTGCACTTGAGATATAGCGCGAGAGCTAAGATGCACATGTGGTTCCGTTACGGAAAGTTGTTCGTCACATGCAGGCTCGCAATAACGGTGTTCCGAGTGACAAGTTTCTCTCGCCATGCTTGATGTGAACTTCGATGCCGGTCACTCCGCGACGGTGCCCCGCCTAGCTTGTTTACGTCTTCACTCTGGGTCGGCCCTCGTCATCATCAGGTCCTCTGCCGCAACAGCAGAAAAAGGAGCACTTGAGGCTCTTAGCTCAGCAGCAGGATTCAGCCACCACGTTTCGTCCCGGCAGCACACCGGAATAAGGCCACCCCCCTGTGATGGCACCAGTAACAGTGGCCCACAACTCGCACTCGATCGATCGCTGCGAAAGGCAGCGGGAACAGCGACACCTTACCTGGTCAGAGGTCTGGTTCATTTGTTGTTTAACTATCAGCAATGGCAGACAAAGCACCGCGCAACACCTGGTCTCAGGGCCAGTCATCCAGCTGGAGTCCAGATAGCTTTAGAATGCGTCACCCAGTTCTCTTAACAGCACGTCAGCCGAGAACAATCTGACCTCAAACACTGCTCGGCCTCGCACAACACTAATCGCTCACTGTCAAAAGCACGGGTCTCACACCCTCGGGGCCACGCTTGACAAGCCTCTGATGTCATCGTCTTTGCCACGGTGCGTACGCGCACAATCACCAACATTTGCCACTGCATGGCACAGTATCATTTTAAAGGGGTCGTGAATATGTTACATTTCAAAGAACAATGTCAAACTTCCGGCATCTACTCGCACTAACTAGGTGACGTGAGCAGTCTTGCATGGACGCTTTGCCTAGCGAGGAATGGGAAACTCTATGGTACTTGCAAATGCGCGCAGTTTCTACTCCCATTAGCTTCTTTGCCAACGCGAAAAAATCAAGTTTTAAATTGTCCATTCAACGAAAATCGGGGCACCTTTGGGCCTCGTCTTTTAGAGTTGAGCGTTATTTAGGAGTTGAGCGTGCGTACTTCAAACACTTAGTGCGTATTCTTTTTTTTTTCCACGCTTCCTATGCATCCACTACGTGGCCTTAAGAGAGTACGCGTAGTAATACGCATGCCTTCAGTACTGGGTGAACGGCTTTAAAGCACAAAGTCATCATAATAAACTCATGTTCTGACTCTTGCTGACAAGGTAAACTTGTGCCACACATTTTAATTGTAATAGTTCAGTTGTTGTGAAGCATGTATACAGGACAAGTCTAGGTATAAAGCGTAAACATTACTTTGACTGTATTTACGAACCGAGGAAGTTATTTTCACGGTATTCACAAGCAGATGAGTGCTTGTGTGGTATAACATCCACTTGACACGTAAGCGATCAGGACTCAATCCCCGTTCAGACACAGAATTCCTTAGTTTATATTTTATTCGCAACTTTTTGAATTTTTCGTCACGCAACCGGATGATTTTTCACTCGCAATCGACGACGCATATACGCCGGCATTTCTGCGTAACATACTCTTAGCGTTACTGCGTTAAAGCACGTACGCAAGAATGCCGTTCACATAGCAATACTTAAGACAACAAAAATAACAGCACAAGCATGTAATACTAAATAATTATAAAACTTAGGTACACGGAATTATATTATGTTGAAATGCACTCCTGCGTATATCACCACAATATTGTTACGGTTAGATTGAGTGTAACTATGTTTATTTACAGGAGAGATCAGGCGACGATCGGCGATGATGGCGAACGATGATGATGATGGTGATGATGATGATCCTTGATACTCCGGCACACACCCACAAAGGGGGATCGGCCAAGAACCGGGCGGCAGGATCTTAACTAAAACGCTAATGGTTTTTCAAACAAAACGTAATTTTGGGCTGAAAAAAGATATAGAAAGAAAAGCCGAAACATTGGCGGAACCGTGTGACTTCCTCTTCCTCTACCATTGTACCCAAAACGTGGCTGGCCCGGCTCATACCGTATCATTCCCCGGTTCACAGACGAAGCCCGCTGGGCGAGCCGAATCATTGGCGTAGTGTGAGATGGAACTGCTTGAGGCGAGCTGCATGCGGCAACTGTGTTTGGCTTGACCAGCGACCAGCTGACGTCAAGCGTGCCACCACGTAAGTCAAGTCACTCAGGCGATTTACGATAACGAATGGACCGACATAGTGCACTAAACTTTCTGGCATAAGCCACGTTTCCGCTGAGGGGTCCACAACCACACGAAATCCCCTTTTTCGAATGAAACGGTGTCGTGGCGTTGATCATACCTCTCCTTGGAGCGATCTTGCGATGCCAGTGTGCGATTATGGGCAATTTGGCGGGCTTCTTCAGCTCGGCACAGTGTTTGATCGACTGAATCGTCCGTATGGAGCTTGAATGGAAGTATTGTGTTGAGGCAGCTGCGCGATGGTCGAGCGTAGAGTAGGTAGAACGGAGTGAAGTCCGTGGTTTCGTGCTTCACTGTATTATAAGCGTAGGTGATAAATGGCAAAATGTCATGCCAGTTCCTATGATTTGAGGATACATACATAGCCAGCATATTAGTAAGCGTGCGGTTCGTGCGTTCCAAAAAGCCATTCGTATGGGGATGATATGGCGTTCAATGGCGAAACTGCGAAGTGCAGAGACGAAGCAATTCCTCTACAGTGTCGGCGACTAACTGGCGACCGCGATCACTGATGATGACACGAGGTGCACCATGGCGAAGAACGATGGATCGTAACAGGAAAGAGGCGACGGAATCCGCTGTGGAAGATGGTATCGCAGCAGTTTCCGCATATCTGGTAAGGTTATCGACGCAGACTATGATCCAGCGGTTGTTGTTGCAAGACCGTGGAAATGGTCCTAGCAGGTCGATACCAACTTGCTCGAAAGGTGTTGTGGGTAGTGTTATAGGGTGAAGGAGGCCATGCGGACTGTTTGTAGGACATTTGTGGCGCTGGCATTTGTCGCAACTGGAGACGTATTGCTTCGTACATTGTCGCATTTCAGGCCAGTAGAAGCGCTTTTGTGTTTGATGCAAAGTGCGAATGAATACAAGATGGCCAGACGTCGGGTCATCATGCATGAAATGGAGGACTTCGTACCGCAAGCTTTGGAGAACCACTAGCAAATACCGCGCACCATTTGCCGAGAAATTATTCCCCTTGTTCAACACTCCATCGCGAACACAAAAGCGACCACTGCCCTTAGGGCTTCTGACAGTGGCGAATAAAAAGTCTAAAGTCAAGTCATTGCGCTGCTCCCACTGGAACGTGGTGACGTCAGGAAATGCGCGTGAAACAATTGCAAAGCAGACGTCAAACGTGTCTGCATTGTCGTCAGTCGTAGACAATGGAAGGCGAGAAAGACAATCAGCGTCGGTATGACGCCGACCACTTTTGTATGCAACATTAAAGTCAAATTCCTGGATGCGTAGAGCCCAGCGTGCAAGGCGTCTAGAAGGGTCTCGGAGAGTAACGAGCCAGCATAGGGAATGATGATCTGTTACAATCGTGAAAGGACGCCCATACAGGTAACAACGAAACATCTGAATAGCAAATACGGCTGCCAAGCATTCTTTTTCGGTCTTGCTGAGAAAACCACTTGTATAGGCAACGACATGGTCTCTGTCATTATGACGCTGAACAAGAATGCCTCCAATGCCAATACCACTTGCGTCACTGCGTACTTTTCAAGGAGCAGATGGGTCAAAATGACGGAGAATTGGCTCTGATGTCAGCAGAAATTTGAGTTGACAGAGCGCAGCGTCACATTCAGATGTCCACACGAATGCACTGTCTTTTCGCAAGAGGCTGGTCAATGGGTACACGATGTCCACAAATTTAGGCACAAAGCGTCGAAAATCAGAACATAACCCGAGAAAGCTGTGAAGTTCACCGCTTATATTTTCCAGGGGTCAGACCTGACCCCATCTTTGTCTACCAAATGGCCAAGGATCAAGTCCTGCCATTCACCAAACGGACACTTCTTGGAGTTCAAGACCAAGCCAGCCTTTCCCACACAGTCCAGAACGAGGCTCAAACGAACGTTATGTTCTTCGAATGTGCGGTCAAAAATGACAACGTCATCCAGATAGCACCAACAGATCTCCCATTTCAGTCCGCGAAGAATCGAGTCCATAAATCTTTCAAAAGTGGCGGGGGCATTGCATAGCCCAAATAGCATCACATTGAACTGATATAGTCCATTCGCTGATACAAATGCCGTTTTCTCTTTGTCAGCAGGGTTTATAGGGATCTGCCAACATTCTTATCATAGATCGAGTGAAGAAAAGTATGAAGCAGAATTTAGACAGTCAATTACGTCATCGATTCGAGGCAGCGGATATACCTCCTTTTTAGTCAAGGCATTCAATCGTCTATAATCAACGCAAAACCTCCAAGAACCGTCATTTTGCGAACCAAAATCACAGGTGCTGCTCACGGGCTGCACGACTCTTCGATAACGCCCTCCTGCACCATGTCCTGAACTTGTTCAGCTATAACTTTCCGCCCGGATGACGACACCCTGTAAGGCTTTTGCCGAACCGGATGAGCAAAGCCTGTGTCGATGGCACGCTGTGGTCGAGAGCATGGTAAAGACAGTCACTTACCCTTTTCGCCGAAGTCAAACACTGACCCATGCCTTTGTAATAGTTGGACCAATTGTTTTTGTTCATATGACCGTAGCGTCTTGCTAACCATGCTCAAAATGTGAGACTCAGGTAAGGTACTCCGCGCGTTTCTCACTTTCCTCGTCATTATTGGCAACTATAGAATTTTCCGTGATACCATGAAACAGTGCGAACTTCATTCCTCGAGGAAGGGTAATCGGCGTAGACGAACAATTAAGTGCCCACAAAAACACGCAGGCATTAGTAATTGAATAAGGAAATGAGGCACTATTACATTTTTTTGCACACTGAACGATGAGAGGTTGAACAACGGCATCAAAGACTGATAGTGCAGCTATTAGAGTAGATACGGCTACTGAACTCATAGACCATGGTGGTAATGTCTGCTCTTTGGAAACAATCAGTAAGTCTTCCGGAGGCAGCTGCTGCTCAACTAAGGCGGAAAGGGCATCACCACAGCTAACAGAAACATCACCCGTACCACAGTCGACGAAAGCGCCACACTCTTGGAGGAAGTCAATGCCGAGAATAACATCATGTGTGCACTGTTTCGGAATCAGGAACTCAGTTGGGAATGTTTTCCCGCCAATAACACGTTGACGGCATATACTCCTACGGGTTGAAGTATGTCCCCGTTCACGCCACGAAGTCTACCAGAATTCCGATGGGAAAACATAACTTTGCGGCCTAAGCTATCTTTAAACGAACTGCTCATAACAGAAACTGTGGCACCAGTATCAACTAAAGCCGTCGCACACAATCCGTCTATTGACACACATATAAGGTTTTTGTCCATCGTAACTGGTGGAGGTATATGAGGTGAATCCTGTTGTGCAACCTCACCTCCATCGGCCGCGTCGGCTAGTTTCCCGGCGGTGGTGGTGGCGAACGCCGCCGTAGAGGTGAAAGAGAGCGATGCTTTTGGTCAGGTGGAGGTGTCGAACTACGGTCAGAAGCGGGGCAGGTTCCACGCCGGCTGCTTTATCGTAGGGTGCAATTGGTATACGTGGACCACCCAGGATCGTCACAATAATTGTGGCCACCGCGAGGAGGTCTTGAATATGGATCGTATCTCGATGTCATCTCTCTTTGCTGACGACATAACCGAGCAATGTGTCCTGGAGCACCACAGCTGTAGCACACAGGAGGTTGACGATATGATATGCATTTTGGAAAGCATCGCGAAAGCGTGGTGACACAGGCGCGTGTTCGTTCGGGTTCTGTTAGTCGGCGGCCAGCTGTCGAGGTTGACTGAAGCGGCACTGGTGCCTGGTGTCTTGAAAATTACTGCGCTGCGGCCTAGGTGGTGTGCCAGAAACGTAGTCATACTCCTCGATGCCTGCTGCAGCAATGGAGACAGGATGCTAACGCTGGCCTTGAACCGGCAAGGGTGTAGTTTCGCAAGGCGTCGCGCGAGTGTGTCGACTGAGTTTTTAACGCACGATCTCGCGTATTGTAGACGCAAGACCAGAAGGCGCGTAGTTTTCAACACTCGCTACCGTGGTCACATTAGGTAATCCACCAAATTTAGGAGCAATGCGTCTCATCTTCAGCGTCCCAAACGTGCGACAGTGCCGTATGACATCGGCTACTGTACCAATGCTGTCTTTGCCGATAAGAAAGTGATAAACATTCTCTGCGATGCCCTCCAACAGGTGGCACACTTTGTCCTCCTCCGACATGCAAGACTCAGTTAGTGGTCTTGCATAGTTTCAGGATCGCCTCGATGTACATCGTGCACGTTTCGTCTGGGACCTGAGCTCTTTGCAGCAGCGCTGGTTCGGCTTATTTCTTCTTTGCCATGGTGTTTCCGAAACACTCCTTGATTTTAAACACGAAGCGTTCCCACGTTATCAGGGCGTCC
This sequence comes from Rhipicephalus microplus, assembly GCF_013339725.1. NCBI lineage: Eukaryota > Metazoa > Arthropoda > Arachnida > Ixodida > Ixodidae > Rhipicephalus > Rhipicephalus microplus. The sequence goes on from NC_051167.1 coordinate 189,333,759, forward strand.
TCATGGTTCTCATATCATGTGAGTGCCGTGTCTCTCAAGAAGAACACCACGTTAGTCAACTGAGTTGTCGCGTCCCAAGAGTAGTAGTTGATCAACCGCTTGTAATGTTTGAGCCACTCATCCACGTCCTCGCCAGATTTGCCCCCGAAAGGATGGGGTTCTATCAGATGCTGACGCTGCCAAAGACCAGCCGTGGCTGAGGTCGGTAGTAAAGGTGTCGCTGGAACTGGTGGTGCAGTGCCGTCAGCTGCGGGGTTCAGGGTTCCGTCTTCACCGTGAAACATCTCGACCACCAGCGGTAACGGGGGTAGCCCTGCAATGCGGCGGCTTCGGCGTAGTTCAGGTTGTTGCAGAACCGTGTTGCTTGGTTAGGTACCCAGCACTTCCACCATAAAACTGTTACGGTTAGATTGAGTTTAACTATGTTTATTTACAGGAGAGATCAGGTGACGATCGGCAATAATGTCGAACATTTGTTTGTTTGTTTGTTTGTTTGTTTGTTTGTTTGTAGCCTCTAATTCATGGCTCGTACCCACTCTGGGGGATTGGCTAAGAGAACAATGGATCGAACCAAGTGAATTCCTCTTCCTCTACCTTTGTCCTCAAAACATGGCCCGGCTCATACCATATAAATATTATACTGAAGGTTCAGGCGCAAAGACTCCGGTAATATTACTCGTAAAGGCAAACGTAACGTAACATCATCAATTTGTTTATAAGGGAAGCTTTTATGCAATATCTACACACTACGGTAGTGGCATCGGCCTCAGTCGCAAGAGACCCGGTGGGGGCGAGTGTACAGAAATGTGTGAGTGCACGAATCACGCACTCAAAAATGCACCAGTCACGTGCATGTTTTCAAGACCTCTTATAAAATAATTGTTGCTACCGTGGTTATGAGCTTGGAAGGATCAGCCGTTTCTGGTAGAGGAATCCGACCTTTAATGAGGACAGTTCTATTTCAATTTGCCGAATTTCCTTTGTTTCCGCTCTTGAATTGCATTGATAAACGCACAACCAACATTGCTGCCTTAGAAGCTCGTTTCTACATTGATCAGCATTGCGGTATTTGACGTAATTTACAGAGCCATCAAACATAAAAGAGAGCAAAAGCGGATAGCCGTGAGCTCGTGTTAGCATCTTTAGTGCATCGTGCCTGCTCGCATTTTTACGAGAGCATGACGCATTCTTCTTGCAAACGGTTCAGCAGCTGCCACTCGTGGTTCTGCAGGAGTGTCGGTCGTCGTGCGATCACCGTTCCCGCCATCACTAAGGTATGTGGTGGTAACATCCACCATTTCCATATATGACAAAAAAACACTGCATGAACGGTGACTGGTCTGTGGTAGCTGTTTTGAGACCCACCCAAGCACTGGCTTTCGTGGTCTCCTGCTTATCGCGCAAGTCCAACCTCTACTCATCGCGAAGTTAAAACACATGAAGAGCGACACGCCTATTTCGCTTTAGGTGGCTTTGTTTTTGTCGAAAAGTATTTGTTTTGGTGAAAGACGTTCTTGAAATATTGTTTTTGAGATCATAATTGACATTATGGGTGCCCCAATACATATCTAGGACGAATAAACAAGCACGTAAGATGGGCGACACCGCAGATGTTTCTTGTGTGTGTTTTTTTTTGTGCTGGTGCCGAATTTGTTTTCTTGGTCTGTTTACCAAACACTATAAACTGACATTAGCGGTGCTTCAGAAATTCGAACATACGTTTCTTTTGTATATTATGTAGGTCACTCGCAACAATAAGCATTGAATTACCCGACGTTTACAATGCATTATGCGTCATGCAAGCTTCAGTTCATAGAAGTATTTTCATCTCTGTGATGTTGTTCTAACTTACCTTATCAACACTTGCTACACGAATCGTTACGTTTGCAGAAAGGTTGCGAAAACTTTCTTCCACCTGAAAAAAATGAAAAATTGTGTGCCGAGGGCGCCACCATGTCTAGCGAACTTCTCGTAACACATTTGTCTTATTTATTCAAATTTTCAGGCCTACCTGAAATTGTGCTCTTACTTTAAAAATGCTTCCGCAACTTTCAGTGGTGTGTTCTTTCGTTCATCCATTTTGAGTGGTCCATACACAGCACTACATATTATGAGGTGCAAATACAGCACGCAAGTTTTCGCAGAACGAAGATTCACAACTACATCGCTGCCGACAATACTGAGGAAGACAGCTGTTTCTTTAAAAAAATCAACATTCACTACATTGAATGAACAACGCGTTATTAGCCAGACCGGGTGTCAATATTTGTTCGAAACAATGAATTATTTTACTTGAAAGCAAGATAAAACGTGGGGGACGCTTAAGCTTCTTCTTTTTGAGTTAACTCGATAGTAATATCCTGCCTCTCGAGCGCACTTCGAACACTTATTGCATACCTTTATTCATATCATGTTGCACGATAAGTGTAAATTGTTCATTACTACAATGTATTAGACAAAGTTACAAGTGACTTGTGTCAGTGAAGCTTTTGCACATGGCAGCACTTTGTGTAAGGGATAGAATGCATGCTATAAAGTACGAGAAAAAAAGCATGAGAAATGTTTTCCAACTTGCTATGCAACACAGGCAGTGACGTGTCTGCCTTTTGTAACGTGTAGCTGGATTTGAAACACGAAGTCATTACCATGACTAGATTTTCAGTTTGAAGGATTTCTTTGCGTGCTGCAAGCCATTTCGGCATCTATCTATCTATCTATCTATCTATCTATCTATCTATCTATCTATCTATCTATCTATCTATCTATCTATCTATCTATCTATCTATCTATCTATCTATCTATCTATCTATCTATCTATCTATATATCTATCTATCTATTTATCTATCTATCTATCTATCTATCTATCTATCTATCTATCTGTCTGTTTGTCTGTCTGTGTGTCTGTCTATCTATCTATCTATCTATCTATCTATCTATCTATCTATCTATCTATCTATCTATCTATCTATCTATCTATCTATCTATCTATCTATCTATCTATCTAGCTAGCTAGCTAGCTAGCTAGCTAGTTAGCAAGCCGGCCAGCCAGCCAGCCAGCCAGCCAGCCAGCCAGCCAGCCAGCCAGCTAGCCAGCCAGCCACCTACATTTGGGTGCTCTCGTGATCGCCTCCTTAACTTGTAGTGATCCACAATAGTATGTGAGAGTAAGATGGTGTTACGAATTGGACTCACTGGTCCGATTCATCAAAATATTGTAATATATATATAATATTATATTTTCTACAATATAATGTTATATTTATTCACAATTCTACTATAATATATAATACTTCAACATTATTAAATATATAATGTTGAAATCCCGTCACGTACTTTATCATACACTTCCCGCCAGACAGTAGAAATTACCGAAGGCGGACATATCCCGCTGGCATGTGGGTATGTGCCACAGGTGATCTACAGTTCATGTCTACTTAGGAATGGTGAGAGCACACAAAAGTAATTTTAACGCATGACGGTTCAGAAAAATTAAAAGCCGACACCAACGGCGTTAAGACGATAGTTTTCAGGAATAAAGGCTGGAGTCTCAGTATGAATCGAACCCCGGTATTCTGCGTGGCAACTAAATATTCTATCGCCGAGCCACGTAAGGTGTCGCAACTACTCATCACGCATTATATGGTTATGCAGTCATCGCTATTCACTTTATTACACAATACATGTGCACTCCTACCATACAGCTCTCACGTCAGGCTAAGATCAGCTGTAGTTAGGCACATCACACTGAAAGTGACTGAGAGTTTAAATCAACCAAATAACAGCGTCATCAGACATTGGCATATTTAATTCGAGAGTGTTAAGAAAAATCAGTGCATCTCCACGAAGTGAATTACGGCGAGTGGGCAAAGCTGTAAACCCTAAGATTCATAATGGCTACGAAGAAGTCACCGAGTGGTATGAATGATAGACAGATGATCGGTTAAGCGCACGGCTGGATGGATGGATAGGTGGACGTGTGTATGGACGCACGAATGGATGGATGAATGGACAGATGCATGGATGGACAATGCATGGATTGACGACTGTAGCGTGGAAGTTTGAAAACACAACCAGACCTGCTTCACAAAATATACAAAAAACGTTTTTCAATTTAGACAGAGCCTCCCAAAATCTCGCGCCCATGAGAAGGAACGTTGGCGTCAGTTCACAACTTCTTCGTAACAGACATAAGCAACTTCGAGCAACTCAACTAGACGTCATACTTCAGTGTACATATTCCCCTCATTGCCACATCAATGAATGATTATATGAACAACTACACTTCTGCTTATGTTGTTGACATTTCATAGGAATCGAGCCCAGTCAGCATCTTTCTCGATTTTTTGGTCACAGGCAAGATTAATGTTTCGCTCGCAACTGACAAAGCGGACACCAACGCCACAATTTCTGCAGAATAAGTAACTTTGCACTACCGCTTCAATAACTCTAGAAGTACTACAGAATGTAAATATAGCGTACTTTATTGTGGTAGTAAAATATTATCTAAGAACAGTTAAACTATTGGGCTTGCTACGATAAGCTCTGTGAGTGACAAAACGCCTGAAAAAGAAAATTTGAGTGGCCACGCCACCTTAACTTTTCGTCATCATTCACCATGACTTCAATTCTTCTAATCGCATGAACTGCAGCATGGATAACTCTTAGTGAACAAAATGAGCTATATTGTCTTTAGATTCAGTAAAAAACAAAACATGCATACTTTCTGAAACCTTCGCTCGTCAAAACCTGTAAAAATGTGGAAAAAAAATAAAGCACTTTGATATCTGTGACGTCTTTTATTGATCGTTGCGGTGGTAAATAAAAAATAAAGGTTTCGTCATTGATTTTCTTAGCTACCAATAAACCTATCGTAGTAAAAATCACGAGAGCACGCATTTGAGAGTATGTGCCTTGATTTGTTGTTTTGATTCAGTTCCCTTCTAATGGTTTTTTTTTTTGTAGTGAACGTGGTAGCGAACATTTAAAACGATGATCACGCAAACAATTATCAAAGTAGGTTTTCTCTTTTTAATGGCAAAGCGTACTGTGATGAATAATGCACATTAATATCATCTTTGTGGGTTAGCTCAAAGGGACCCTGAGACACTTTTTCAAGTAACCACGGAATGAATTTTCTGAGAGAGTTTATTTTCTCACGAATTCAACGCCGCAAAAATTTTAAGAATCTGTCCAGTGCGAGAGGAGTTACAAAGGTTTGTCCCATGTTGCAATTCCAATCTCTCTTCCCTAGACCCGACGAAAGCGCTGGAATTTCTGCAGGGAGATATGACAGCGCCACACAGAAACGTCACGCGTGCCTCGTGACCTTGAGCACTTTATGTCTTTGTTTTTCTTTGAGTGCGCGTTGTTTTTATATATAATGTAATCGCACGCGCACGCGTGGGCAAGTAGTGGCGTCCCGCGTTGATCTCGGTAACGACCGAGCACGCCATAATCAAATCAGCCTATTGCTATTAGATGGGCTTGCTACGAGTGATATTTATGCTTATTTCGTGATTGTCGAAAGCAGAAAAAGCTATATTTATGTGACATTCATAATTTATTGTGAATTCCAGGCCGCGTACAGGGATACAATATTTTGCTCGCGTGTTTTCGGGAGCCTCTACTACCGATCGGCATCGTTTTCTCATCATGCTCAAAAGCTGTTGCAGGGCCCCTTTAGGGGGCAAGGTAGGGTACATGGGATATGTCACTAATATGTTAAAAACAGCTGCTAGTATTCCCATAAAATCTTTCGTGCTCACAAAAAAGCCACCTTGTATTAGGAGACACCATTTTTTATGCTTTAGTTGGCTATACTTGCTATGGCCCACTCGCGAACCTTGAAGAGTTCGCTTATTCAGTATTACTTTTCCCTATAACCACCAAAACAAATGTAACGATACTCAGCCATGTTATGTAGAGATAAGTAGGTTTTGTCTGAACTAAAACAAAAATACATTTTCACAATGTTTATGTAAAAAAATAAAATAAAATTTCTGCAATTACAAAGGCACCGATTGTGCGTATCCTTGTGATTTTTTCGCAGGATTACTTTTTAAGAAATCAGCAAGTATTTCAGTTCAGATACTTCATGTACTTGTTCATGTCATGTACACAGTCAAGGCTGCATTTCGAGCGTTTATGTTATTGTATGTTGTCGTGCACCTTTACGTTAATTAGTGAGCTATAAGAGCGCGCTTTTGCGTAATTATTGTTTTGTATTCATCCTTCTACGTTTTTTGCCCTAGCAGGTTATATAACAATCCGCGTAACTTTTTCTCTTTCTCAAAAAAAAAAGAGCCCCGCTGAAGTTACCAATATTTTACATAACCTTCACACATCCCCTTTTGCCTCATGGTTTTTAAACTTCCTACTGTTTGCTCAAACTTGCCCCGCCGCGGTGGTCTAGTGACTAAGGTACTCGGCCGCTGACCCGCACGTCGCGGGTTCGAATCCCGGCTGTGGCGGCTGCATTTCCGATGGAGGCGGAAATGTTGTAGGCCCGTGTGCTCAGATTTGGGTGCACGTTAAAGAACCCCAGGTGGTCAGAATTTCCGGAGCCCTCCACTACGGCGTCTCTCATATATATGGTGGTTTTGGGACGTTAAACTCCACATATCAAATCTTGCTCAAACTTCAGGCATTCACGACGCTCTTACATAGCCACTTCTAGAGTTTATGCGAAGTTCGTTGCCTGTAACGAGCATTTTAATCATTTCAATGCCTTTGCACATTGTTTGTAACGCGTGTAAACACCAAACAAAAAAGGCTGGGCGGCTGAATTTCTGATGGAGATGGAAATGTTGCTGGCACGTTTGCTCGGATATGGGCGCATGTTAAAGACACCCAGGTGGTCGAAATCTCCGGAGCCCTCGACTATGACACCTCTAATAATCATATAGTGGTTTTGGGACGTTAAACCCCAAAAATCAATCAATCATTCAATCACCAAGCAAAGCAATTGAAGTCAAGAAAATGTTTCGATAACCGAAAACACTCTGCACGGGGTATACGTATATAGCGCTTCAACGCTGGCATGGAAGCCAGAACACGAACGGCGGAATTAGTGACCGTAAACGTGGCAAAAGTCATAATTCAGTGTGCCATGGCTATATGTACCAATCGCGAAAAAGAATCCTCACCATACATTCTAATGTACACACTGATGGCTCGCAGACGGAACCGAGATAAGCGGACACTAAAACGTACTCTTGACGGTAACTTCGCTGCATTTCACTGGAGTTCTTGCTTCACGAGGCGAGCGAACGTACGAAGCGTGGCGCCAGAGTCTTCTCAGATGCAACATGCCAAATACGAAAGAACTGTCTTTACAGAGAAGATCTTGAGGTTAATAGCAGAGTTAACAAGGATGTGGGAAACGAAACTTGGGTTCAGGAGGACAGTTTGTGAGGGTGTGGAGGAGGTTACAGATTGAAGCATTTCGTAAAATTATTTAAAAAGTTGGAAGTACAGTGACGAAAACAGGTCTTAAATAACAAGAAAACGAGAGAGCCATGTAAAAAGAGATATAAGAAATATAAATAAAGAGTAAGGTAAAGAGATATTAAAAAAGGCTATAGAGAACAATACAAAAACATATTAGGCCAGAGAAGCGACGAATACACAGACATATGTTTTCTTTGGCGTTCAGGACTATACCAGTGCGAGTAGGAGAATATTTTTGAATGTGGTTCGCATTGCTTCTTTGTTTATTAGTAACTGACACTTTGAATACTTAATAATCAACTAGCGGAAGTAAGAATTGTTTAATACAAAAATTATCGGAAAGATTTGCCTTGAACTTAAAAAATCTCCTCGAAGAGACGCGTGTCATGTATGGAGGTCACGAAGTGGAAGAGAAAGAACAAGAGAGAGCGGGAAACAGTATACACAATCGCAAGAATGTTTACTACGCCATAGAGGAACTCATAAGTCAGACTAAAAGAATAATGAGCTAAGTCGTTCATTCTTTTAAACATTTAATTACTAATACTCAATAATTAGATTGTTGCTATAACGATTTCTTGCCTACTTAAAAAGTATTGCAAAAAACACCTAAAAATAACCTAATACTCGACCAATCCCCTGCATTGGGTAAGAGGCCTGAGAAGAAGTGAAAAAGAAGCAAAAGAAAGAAGGGCACAATGACCATGAAAGACAAAGAAGTGTTAGTACAGATGGCGAGAGAAAGAATGAAAGAGAAAAAAAACAGAACAAACAAAGTAGGACATTTTGTTAGCACATGTCGAGACTATCAACAAAGGAAGACACCACAAACAAGATTAGCAGGCTTCTCGCAGCCAATCGACCCTTTCTGATGACCGAAATCCAGTGCCACTGACGTAGCCAACTTCTTTATTGAGAATATTATCTTTCGACATGGCGCCCCAAAGGTTTTATCACCGACAGAGGAACATGGCTACTCCTGACCCGACTGAGACAGTCCTGAGATACAGCGACACAAGCCAACGCCATACCACCACGTACCACCCACTAACCAATGGCCTGACCGAGCGTCTAAATAAGACCATCGCCAATATGCTACACAAGACGTGAGAGACCATCCTTCCATACGTGATCTTCGCATAAAACAGGTCCGTGCACGAGGCGTCGAACCTGGTGGCATAAAAATTGGTCTACAGAAGCAACCCGGCAACGACACTCGACGCCAAGCTTCCAAATGTCTCTGACGAAAAAAACCTCGAGTTCACAGTCTACGTTCATTGTGATGAAGAAGCTCGCCAACTCTCCACGCCTGTGCATCAAGAATCAGCAGACGACCGACAGCTGCCGGTATAATCTTCGACGAATGTTCTTGAGATACCAGTACTGTGACCGCGTTTTGGTATTGACGACAACACACTGATGTGGACTCAGTGAAAAACCTTTTCAGCGGTACTTTGGACCACACAGAGTAGTACGACGTCTCGGTCCACTCGACTATGCGGTTATATGCGATGCCATAACGAACTTACAACAGCGTCGTGCGCGACCTGAAGTTGTTCTATCGTGTGCCTCAAGCCGTATCATGCGCGTTGGTGAATATGAGGGCTACATCTTTCAGTTGTACCTGGTTGCCTGCACTTATTGTTTATTTACGTTCATCATTTGTGCGAGCACTGCGACAATCCCGTTTTCAGAGTGGGGAAATGCCGCACTCCTTCCTATAGTTTTGTTAACTCCCTGTGGCACTGTGCGTAATTCTCAGCGCAAACTGCACCTGCAGTCTTCAAGAACCTTCATGGGTGTAGAAGATCATTTTAAGATTACGCACACTAGGCGAATTTTACTGATTATTCTGAATTCTACGTGGCCACTAGTAATAGTGCAGAAACGTTTTATGGCAAAGGTATAAATGGCGATGCCCTCAGTGTTTGTCAGTTGATCGATGGTCGAGGCTCTGCTCGATTGATTTATATGGGGGGTTTAATGTCTCAAAACCACGATATGATTATGAGAGACGCCGTAGTAGATGACTTCAGAAATTTCAGCCACTTGGGGTTTCTTTAACGTGCATCCAAATCTGAGCACACGGACCTACAGCATTTCCGCCTCCATCGAAAATGCAGCCGCCACAGCCGATGCAGCCGGGATTCAATCCCGTGACCTGCGGGACAGAAGCCGAATACCTTAGCCCCTAGACCACCACGGTGGAGCATGCTCTGTTCGCCGCTGTCAGTGTCAGTATGCATTGGTGTAATCTCACCATCTGTTTACCGGCCACAAGTTTGGTCGAATAAACCGTTTCATTCTAGACGAGCCATCTCTTCCTTTGTTAGCCTCATGACCCCGTGACAATGTCACAGCTCAAAAGAAACTTCATAAAAGAATAACTGTCAGACAAACGATTGACTTAAAAATGATTGGAATCATTGTATCTTAATCAGTATCAGGCTTCGAGAGCTAATCAGTGCTGACTTACCTTTTTAAATAGCTCTTGGAAGTGTTTTTTCAGAATGTCTTCTGTGGGAATTTTTTCATTGGTGCTTAGGTTAAGGTATTGGCCATTTGTTAGGTTATGCAAAACGTACACTGTGAGGTTGACGGGCTCTTGTATATCTTGAATCGGTTTGGCTGAAAAAAATGGCAGAAAGTGATATATCAGCTTTTATAAGTAAAGCACACTTTTCAAAATATCTACGTGCCAAAAGCGGAAATGCATTTAGACCCGCTGCGACCAAGTAGGAAAACTTCAATGCGTATCCCTTGTTTGTATCCCTTGCTTATTCAGAACACTGGTTTATCTTTAGAGCATTGATAATACGCGCCAGTCCGAATGGTTTGTGACCTACGATACATTTGAGCAAACACCAGGCGAATGAGAGCATGAGAGGCAGTGGGCGCATGCTTGTGGAAGGCGATCGCAGAATTTCGCTCATATGACTTCTGCCACGAGCTAACGACCAGTATATATGAGCATAATTAGCATAAGACAATGCGCAGGTACCTTTATTCACTGAAAGGTATATAATGTGAAAAGAATTCGCAGTATCCACAAAGTAGGTGATGATGAGTGAGGAAGCGTCCGTTCGTCTGTACGTCCATCTGTCTGTCTATCTGTTCGTTAGTTCCTACACACAAGAGCACGCATCAAACTGATCGACGCTCCGGCCCACTAATCCTAATTCACTCCGTGGATATGCTGTGATTTTATTTTAGCAGCCTAAAATTTCCCATTTAATCGCGAACTATAAGAAAACCACTAAGGCTATCTAGTCACACCATTTCAAAGAAATATACACACAATACAATATAGGCAGCAATTCTTAAAACTAACTAGAGGTGGGTACTACAGCATTAAATACAAAGGAGGGTGTCACCCACACTGTAAGAAGCTTCGCCCCTAATGCAAACGTAGCTTTCACAGGAAGTGCAAAACTCAAGAGAACACACAGCTGATGGCCACCTAGGTTGTCCTGGTTGTCACGGTTTTCCAGTGTTCCCCGATTTTCTACCCAGATTCCTTGGTTATTTATTTCTTGTTCTATTTCGGCTCAGTGTTTGATGTGTCTTGCTTTGTTTGTTCTGTTTATTTCTATTTATCTATTTCGCTCGCCCTATCCATCTACAATTCTTTCTTTTTCTTGGTCATTTTGCCCTTCTTCCACTGTATACTGTTTCTCTGTCTATCTCACTTCTTTCTCTTCCTCTTCGTAACAATATCCACACATGACACGCGTACCTTGGAGGAGATTTCTCTAAGGCAAGGTGAACCATTTCGATAATTTTTGAAATATATAAATCTTACGTGCACTAGTTCATTAATTATTACTCGAAGGGTGAGTTACTATACAAATAGTTAATGCGTGCCGGATTAAAATATATTATTTTACTCACAGTGGTATAGTTCTGAGCGCATTGGAAACATATGTCTGCGTATTCGTCACTTCTCTGTCTTCATGCATTTTTATATTACTTTATATTCTCCTCTTATTATTTGATGCTTTGTCGTTTCTGGCTTCAATCTGTCCCCTCCTCTATGCCCTCACAACTGTCCCCCTCACCCCCACTTCCGTTTCCTACATCCTTGCTAACTCTCCTCTTCACCTCAAGATCTTTCCTGTAGAGGCATTTCTCTCGCATTTGGCATGTTGCACCTGAGAAGACTCCGGTGGCGCTCAACGGCCGTTCGCCCGCCTCGTGAAGCAATAATTACAGTGAAATGCAGCAGAGCTACGGTCAAGAGCACGTTTGCCGTCCACTTCTTCCGTTTCGTCTGCAAGCCATCAGTGTGTACATTTGCGTGTATGGCAAGGATTTCTTTTCGCGATTTTATATATAGCCCTGGCACGCTCGAAATGACTTTCCGGTGCTTTTTAGGTCTATAATTTCCCCGTTCGTGTTTTGGCTTCCGTGTCAGCGTTAAAGCGCAATCTACGTATACCACGCGTACGGTGTTTTCTGTTAGCGAGCCTTTCTCTTCGGTTCAGGTTCTTTGTTTGGTGTTCACGCACAATACAAATATTGTGCGAAGGCATTGAAATGAATAAAACGCTCAGTACAGGCAGCAAGCTTTCGCGTAAATTCTTGCAGCTGCCATGTAAGCACGTCGTGAATGCATGAAATTTGAACAAGAAGTAGGGAGTTCATTAACCATGAGGCAAAAAAAGATGTGCGAAGGCTATGTAAAACAATGGTAAGTTCAGTGGAGTTCTTTTTCTAAAAAGAAAAGAAACAAAGTGCTGATGCTCGAGAAATAACTTGCGAGGGTGAAATAAAAGTAGAAGGATAAATACGAAGCTATAATAAAGCAAAAGCGCCGTTTTACAGCTCACTTATTAATGTAAAGGTTCACGACATTATACAAGAATTTACGTTCTCGCAATACAGCCTTCACTCTGTGTATCAAATGAGCGATTACACGAAATTATTACTGTAAGTTATCGAACACCATTTTCTGTATTATTAAAATATGCCAGGACCCACGAAAACAACAGCAAGACAGTACTGAAAATTGGCTAGTCGGCAAAGCTCTTCTTTACAGTTTACACTGCTACCTGGTTGGCATGCCTGCTTCCTTGAACTGATATAGGGCATTTCAGTAAACATCAAATGGCCGAGAAGACAGACACATGAGAAAACATTTGGTTCCTGCTTTCATTTATTCTCTGCCCCCTCCTCTTACAATGCCTAAACAGACCTGACCTAGACAAAAACCACAACACAAGCTGCGAAACGAGATAATGTGTGTACCATGCTATGCACCATGGTTATGCGAACACTACGAAAACTGCTCAGCAAATGTTCTCAGGAAGATTCCAGAAATGACTGGTAACATATGTGGGAGAACTCTCCCATGAATTGACCTATTTGGTCTCCAACACAGATAAAGCTACGAATCTGAGTTTCAGTGTGCCAGGATGAGTAATAGTTTGGTAATTTCTAGACTGACGGAGTACTATTGAAGGGAATATTCGTGGATCTGAGTCAGAACGAATTTAGATCAGGAAAGATTTGGTGATTGTAAGTTCGAGTGGCTCCAAAGCTTAACATATATTTCTTGTGTTAGTCTGAGTTAACGAGAAATTTCTTCCGTTTCCTTTTTGGACAAGCTATATCAGCCTTACCTGCATTCAAGATATACCAATATCTACTCGTACAAGTCTCAAATTCATATTGTCTATGCACTATTTTATTATTTATTAATCACAGGTGTGAACTGGACAGGGCATCAATGCCCTAATATCCCCCTTCCCGCCATGTCTTCCACCAAATTCTGTCATTATTAAATCTCGTATAAGTCATCTCTTTGAAGAACAAAGTTTTTACTCCATTGAAAACCTTCGTAATTCAGATGTACTATGTCAAAAGGCGTCAATAATAGCACAAATTACGCGAGATATTCATTCTAAAGACCATTAACATCATCGTCAAAAGAGCTCACAGGCTTTGATTGATTGATATGTGGGGTTTAACGTCCCAAAACCACCATATGATTAGGAGAGACGCCGTAGTGGAGGGCTCCGGAAATTTCGACCACCTGGGGTTCTTTAACGTGCGCCCAAATCTGAGCACACGGGCCTACAACATTTCCGCCTCCATCGGAAATGCAGCCGCCGCAGCCGGGATTCGAACCGAAGCTCATAGGCTAATGAACTTATAGTTGACTCATACAGAGTCACTCAGACTATGATCGAGTTTTAAGACTAAGCTTGTCTCAGTGAGTTCAAGTGAGCGACAATTGTGTGAGTTCGCGACCAAGTGAATATAATTGAGAAACGTGTTAGTGAATCCGAGTCTGAGTAAGTACAATTGAGGAGCGTCTTGGTGAGTCTCAATCCGAGTAAGACCTAAGCACAAAATATATTTCTTGAGTCAGTCGGAGTGAGCTCCGCAGTTTTTGCCTACATATAGTTCCCCATTAATAAGCTCAAGCTGGTGTTGCATAAGTGCTTGGTCGTGTTAGCTGATTTTGGCAAATGATATGAACTGTTGGCTGACTGTATACTTGCTGTCCAATAAATTAAAGTGGTTTTTTTTTGCTGATTCGCCCTGGCCTATGCTTTTGTGGTGTGCCATTTTTCACCAATGTTCACAAGTCATTTATACTGTCGTCTTCAATAAGATAGTCTTGGCTGTCTCGTGTGCGGAACCTTAATATAGGTTTTAAGTGCACTTATATAGGCATATAACCCATATTTTAGGAGTTTTCGAACCTGCATAAATGTCACGACGAATGCTGCCTAGGAATGAGAGGTCAGGGCTAGACGGATTTAACCTCTTCAAGGTAAAATCGATGTCAACGGTCGTTCAAGGCCAAGATTTCATCAGAGTACAAGCGTATTTCAATAGATAAAATTTGGACTACTTAACTAGCCTCATGGAAACAGCTACATCTTTCAAATTAAAACGTTAATACTTGTCATGACGCTTGAATTAAAAATAAACATGGCCTATATATGGCTTTGCCCACTAAAACCGTACAGATAGATTATATCAGGTTTTATATAAGTATAACTATCAGATTATATCAGTATAACTTCTTCTATAATATTGATTTTTACAACTTGAGCAACCTCACTGAACTCCATCATTCTTCTACACTCACTGCCCTAAAAATGTCACGTGCACTATAATGTATATCGCTATGCATATTAACTTTACACGCTCTTTCAAAAGCTGTAATCAGATACAAGGCGATAAAAAGGCTTGCATTGTCGACAACAAAAAAAAATGTTTATGTAAGGAAGCACACAATGCATGTTGCATAGCACCTTAAATCTCCATAGATTAGTTTTGAAGCATTTAACATTAAAGTCATCTACGTGAAACAAACGTCTCTATACGAACATTCTGTGGACCAAACGCGAAACACTTATAGATTTTTTTTACATTTCCTGTGCTAGTCATATATACAGCATTAACAGATTAACGTATAGGAACTGATGCTTACCATTGACGTGTATATATGTGCCACCGTACTGTACACCACACAGGACATAAATAACGTAGATCAGATTAAACATCGTTCGCTAGATGTGCGATATAAAAAATGAGGAATGATGAATGGGTGCGTTAATGCCTATATCTTGTGGTTCCCATGGGTCAATGATTTTAGTTTCCTCAAATGTCGGCTACTAAGCAAGAATAATGCGGTCGTTAAAGGGCCGAGTACATGCTCTGGTATTTCTGATTCATACACTTTCTTCATATCCCTTTAATGTCACTTTCATTCTGCTACATATTTAAACGTCCTCGTTATATTTAGCATGAAACAGAGTAAAAGTTTGTTATCTGAAAGCCCAAGACAAAATAATTATGATTGTGCTATAGTGCAGCACTAATATTTAAAATAAGAATAGTAGTAATAATAATATTATTCAGATGCCCAGGGTTTTACACTCCGTAACCATGATATAATCATGATGTGGGCCGTAGTGAATGGTTCTGGAGAATTTGACCAACTAGATTTCACTAACGCGCAGTGACATTTCACAGTACGAGGTCTTCTAGAGTTTCGCCTCCATTGATTTGCGACTGGCACTGCCGAGATGGTACCAGCCACCTTCGAGTCAGCAGCTGAGCGACACCGCGGCTACACCACAGTGGGGATTGACCCATAGAAGCAGATATGCTCACTGTGCTCGTTTGAGGCATATTCCAATTGGTTACATCAACTGGTATGTTCTTAGTCACTGCGATAAAGCAGCGAGGCTTCTTAGACTCCTCGACAGCGAGCTGTTTGCGGTTTTGTAAAGCGGTACACGCTTGAACCCAGTCCCACAACAAAGCGGCACTGATCGGTGGCCAAGTGCTTTCCGAGTGTGACTGAGTCACCTAATAAAAGCGTGTACTAGGCTCAATGTCACGCTACACCAAACGCGTGCTCGAGAAGATAACCGGGGATGCTTTTTGTGATATGAGTCCCCTTCCGCGATTACTTCATACGGCTTACCATAGGCAATAAGTCATACCAGCGTGTTTGTCGGTTGTCGCCACCTCGCATTAGTTTTAGAGGCGAAGCCTCTTAAGGCGTGGTCTGAGCGTCCCATCGTATGTAGCCACCTCTCGTTAGTTCTCAAAGTGGCCATAGAGGGCGGAACTTGTATGTTTAATGAAATGCATATACGCTGAAAAATGCAAATGGTATGATACTAAAGGGCGTTTCTTGTATGATAAATATTAAAAGGCGAGTTTTATGAAAACAGCAATGACTTCACACGTACGGAAAGGGAGAGACAATGGCATGACGATTATCACGTGCTTTTCAGCGGCGCCGTACGCCAGATGGCGCTCTTTAGTATAATAAAAGCACCGTTCTGGCGTGCGCGCAGTCAGAGGTTCGGTGGATGGACAAGGCTGTTGAGCGGCGTGCGCGCAGGGCGGCGGCAGCTCGCGCTCGATCAAGGAGTCTTGATGTGCGGGCGCACGAGGCAAGAGCGTGCCGTGAAGCCACGCGGCGGTGCTGACATTATCCTGATGTACGAGTGCGGGAGGCCTAAGTGGCATGGCAGCAGTGCCAGGCCACACGAGAAGCTGTATCTGGCACCCAATCTTCCAATTGAAGATGTCAAAAGGGTAGTAGACCAGGGCATGCGCATATACGACAGGTCGAGACCATTCCTGCTTGTCGGCGACTTCAACGGCGACGTATCGGGCCCGAACAAACATTGGTTGATGCAATACATGACGAGCAGGTATGCGCTCAGGTGCATCTCTTTTGATTAACCCCATCACAAGATGACCACCAGCGGAATTCGCATCCACGTCATGTTTACAAAGTTTGACCTACAACTAATGCAAGAACAGCTTTTGGTAGATTTCACTGACCATAAAGTGGTCATTATGGAGGCAAAACAAAAACCGGAAGTAGTAAATGACATTGTTTGATAAACATCGTTTAATGAAATTTTACTCATGAGTTTTCTAAGAGGTGTGGGGCAAGGTATCTTTAATATCAAGAGCTTCGCCCCATTCATCACCATTAATCCCGCGGATATGCCGTCATTTTTTTATTACTCGCAATGTCATCGGCGCAATCGCGTGGAAATCGGAACAACTGATCGGCTGAGCACCGCACTTATCAATATGGTGAGGAAAGGTTCACGTTACATTGTGGCATCTGTCAGTTCAGCGGTGCAGTAAAAGTTTGCGGCACAGAGTGTTACAGCCGTGCCCAGTTAGTACACACTAAATGGTCACCTACGTTTCAATCGTTAGTGCGCTTAATGCGGGTATGCAATGACAACGTTTGACAGTATATTTGTCAAGTATACACAATTGTATTTTTATGTTTATTTATTGTATCTTTATTTGGATTTATCTCGCATTGTCACTCATGGGAAATGCGCCTTTTATTGTTCAAAACCAAAAAAAGCACAACAGCACCTACGCCACCTCCAACACTAGAATTTCCGTGAAGCGAGTTCTTTGATTCTATCGCGTTAAAAGGTCGCACATCGTGCGTATGCTTGACGTGTCAGTGAACGTTTCGAAGGTTGTCGAAGGGTGCGACTCAAGCACGCTGCACGTAAAGTCCTCAGGACTTTAGTTTAAACGTGCAGATAGGTGCCATCAGGTGGTAGGGGGGAATGAAATGGTTCCGAAAGGGAAGTGCATCAACGCCTCTATGTGAATGATATCTGGAGTTTTACAAGCCAAAATAACAATACTAATGTTAGGCCTCCCGTAGTGGAAGGGTAAAAAAATCGAGCAGAGTTGGCCTTTCTTTCAGTGCACTAAAAATACAGTCTGCAGCACTCTGCCATGCTACCTATACTAAAATATAACTGCCGCGTCAGGGGCTTCAAGCGCTACCTAAGGATTAGAAACAGAAAACTTCAATCATTGATCCACCACGGCAGAATAGCGCTGTTATTTGAATTCATTTAGAGTCCGTCAAGCAGCTGTTAACTCAACCTATTTTAAGAAAGAATATTTAACAGATATGCAATGGTAAAGAAAGTTGTTTAAAAATTCAAAACTTTGCTGCATAGGCGAAGAAACGCATGCGACAGCAACAAATTAGAATGTCACGTCAAGAATGGCAAGCAGAACAAAACGTGCCCCACGTTGCTCACGCGCAAAAGACGCACAAAACATTCGCACAGGTGCAGATGAAGGCGAATCAGTGTCCTGGTTGTTGGTTTGCTGTATCTAAAAAGCGCGCTGTTTTCGCGATAGGAGACTGTGCAACGAGTGCAGTGACATTTGTGCGCCCGGTAACTACAATAGAAGCGTTCCGGTGAAAGCGCGAGGCGTACGATTCTCTTCACCGCGGGATAAGCGCGCGCACACGTGTGAACATATACGCTCTCCACGGCGCAAAGTGCGCGTGGGAGATGAACGCTTGAGCGCGCGTCGCCTTGTAGTGACAATCTGGAGACGCGCACTTATTCCGTCATCTCGCTGGTAATGCTGAAAACACAGTAGTTCCCCCGAGATTAACATCCCCAGCGGTAAGTGGTAGAAATAAATGTCTTTCTCTTTCAACACTGAAAGAGGGGCTCCTTCGTGGCTCAGTGGCACTCACGCACTCACAAGCAAGAGGTCAAACATTCGATTCACCGCACCAGGGTGTTTTTCGGTAGTATTTTTTTCTTTCTTGCGTTTTCATACATATAAATACAAGTACATGTACATAAACACACACACACACACACACACACACACATATATATATATATATATATAAATATATATATATATATATATATATATATATATATATATATATATATATATATATATATATATATATATATATATATATATATATATATATATATATATATATATATATATATACGGTGAATGACGGTTGTGGCTGACCCCAGTGATCAAATTCAGCCGAGAGTGTCCATATAGCTGCGATTGCAATAAAAACACCAGAAAAATAAGCGTCACAGAAATCGAGGAAGCGCCACTACCACAAGCAGCGGGTGCCCAAGTGTAAAACGTAAATGAACAAGGGTAATGAGATTTAAAAAGAAGGAAAGAAACATAAAAAGTAAGCGAGGCAGTGTGAGAGAATGGGGCAGAAAACAGAGAGAAAAAAAGGGAGAAATTACCAGGGCACAAAAAAAAAGATAAGGAGGATGAGCAAGAAAAAGATAGACAGAATAGGGGCAACTAAAACACGGTAAAATTAAGAAAGATGAACGGACAGACAGAAGAAAAGGAGCTATAGATAGAGAAAGATAAACGGAAGAAAGCGAGAGGTCTAAAAAGTCACAAAGAGTAAGACATAGTAAGAGAGATGACGAAAGTAATAGCAAAATACCGGTATAAAAAGGGGATCGAAGAAACTGACAGACACAGAAGTACAAAGAAAAGAAGATTTAAAAAATAAACCGAACTTATGAAGGCCACTCAGCTTCACTTTCTTTTTCAGGCTTTGCACCACTGAGTTAATCACCAAGTAGCTCAATATTCCACTTTGATTGGCAACACCAGTGCAAAACTGTCCTTAGTTTTTCTCCTCTGAAATCTTTTGAAGCAATCTTGTGGCTGCAAGATCGGAAACCCAGCTACCTTGTAGACGGCGTAAGAACAATTTAGGCTTGGCCTTAAGGTTTTGACCATTTACAAATCCCTGAATTTTACGTCTACTGAATACATGGAGGTTTACCTCAGGACGAGCAGCGTCAATGCCAATCGCATAATTTCTGCGGAACTAGTGTTCAAAACCGACGCGTTCAAATAGTGACATATCTGAGCCAAGAAAGAGCACAGACGCAGAGCAAAGATACACACAACGACAGGACAGGCGGCTTGTGTTTCTTCACTTTGTGTATATGCAATATTTCGCGGCTAAAATATGTCGTTAGCAAGTACTAACTAGTCCAAAAAAAGACTTCTTAAAACAGCATTCAAATTGCAGATAATGGAGACCACTACGCCTCATTGAAGCTCACATCCAGCTTGCACGTTTGCTGTAGTGATGAAAACAAAAATATTATTGGCGGTTTTTTCAGACTAAAAACGCAGCTTGATTCATTGCTGTAAAATAACCTAAGCACCACAAGGTTCTATTGCATGTTTACATGACAAAATGGCGATGCCATATCGTACCTGTTGTAGGTCCTTTACCTTTTTCTCCACATATTCTTTTGCAGTCTCTGCAAAAATATTGACGGCATAAGAAAACTAAAATACACATTGAAGTGATGAAGAGATATTGGTCTCTACAGTAGGTTTTGTTTATGTTCTTTGCGCCATTTCTCTGAAACATTGGCATGTTTTTTTTTGTATTTGACTGCGTGTCAAGCAGCCAAGCAAAAAGTATAAGAGCATCAAGTGGAATGTAGGTTGAGATTTTTGTGAAAAAAATGTCACTAAAAAGTCACCCCTCGACCTATATACCGGCGCTTGGCATGAACCAAGTGATCGTCTGGCAACAGGGAGTGTCGCATGCTTCTTAACATCAGCATCGACATCGCCTCCTTGGGCCGACACCCGACGCCATGGAGGTAGTAAAAAACTGAGGAGAGGCCGTGACGTCACATTTTGTGAAGCCGGAAGTGGGGAACAGTAGTTGGCATGTTTTTTTGTATTAGATTGTGTACCAAGCAACCAAGCAAAAGGTATAAGCATCGTTCTGTTAAAAACGAGAATAAACTTCACATCATTTACCTTACACCTTTGTGGCTATTTTAACACGAAAGTGTTTCGTGCCGGGCTACAACATGGCTGTGCTGACGTATTTCCGTCAGGAACATGACGTAGTAAACTATATACTAAGAAAGTGCACATAAGAACAAGAGGAAGGAAATTTCCGCAGCGTGGCATATAACCATGGGGACCGCTCACTTGACAGCACGCAACACAAGCTGCTATGCCGAGAAACGTTTTTTTTTTTTTCTACGTTGTGAAGCTTGCTAACGGCAGGCTAATTATATACACCATATACCGTTGAGCTCTTCATCTTCACCGTGTTTTTGTCTTTAGTAGAGAAATGGTAAAGCGTCCTCACGTGGGTAGCGTTGGGCGCCTCTCGAGTTGCTTTGAGCGCGCGCCTTCATGCGGCATCACCTCTCGGACTGCTCTTGGGCTGATGAGATCACACTTATGATTCTGGAGAGTACGAAAGTAATTTCGCTCGCTGCCACGGCCACAAGAACAAAATGTGCACGCTGCTTGCATACAATGAAGTGAGAATTGTGACAGCTGTTTGTTCACACTCATCCTCTCTACACTAGTGAGTTTTTTTCGTGCGTCTCTATGTTTGAGCAGCGCACTTTAGGTGTCGAGCTGAGAGAATTGTTCATCTGCGCTCGTGATCTGTATGCTCATTTTGTTTGGACTTTCTGCGTAGGGTGCAAACTGTATACTTGAAGCTGCATGTCGTTCTTCGCATTATTTTACAATTTGTTACTGTAGCCTGTAGCGTTCATTTTTTTTTGTCCTAGTGGCGAAAGAAAGTAAAATAAATACTCAACTACTTTGGTGAACACACGCTTTACTTTTCTATGATACTCGTTCTTATAAAAACGAATCAGCCATGTTATTCAGTTCCAAAAAAAGTGTCTTATTTCCTCCACTCTAGTTTGAAACGTTAAGGAACTTATACTGGTAAGCTAAACATACACCCTAAACCATGGCATGCCTGAGCTGCCTGAACACACCTGAGCTGCCTGAACACACCTTTTTTTTTTTTTTTGCAAATACACCGTAACATATGGCATCTACAAATTCAAAGAGCGTGTCTGGTGAAAGATTTGAGCTAAAAGAGTTGCTACAGCTGCCTGAACACACCTTTTTTTTTGCAAAACATGAGGGCATACTGGAATACCACTATGTCACCATGGCTCTACTATGTGGTAGTCATAATGACATAGTGGTATGCCCTCGTGTCAAAAGATGAGGGCATACCACTATGTCACCATGGCTCTACTAGAATTGCAAACACAACAAAACATTACGATTACTGTCTAAATAATCACTTATCACTTCGTAAAGCAGTAAAATTAAACAGCTCCACAAAATTATTTTCTTACTCTGCTAACACAATCGAAATCTTGCTGCATGATGGCAAAGAGAAAATATTTTGAAGAGACCACTTTTACTCTGAAAATTTATGATCTAGTTCAAAGCAAGAAAATAATCTCTGCGGGAAAAGTCACAGTTTTACCATGAGGACGAAGTAACAAATAAGTTAACAACAAATTGTACCACTAGACATATTAATGCTTGCACCCCACTCCTGTTTCATCGGTCCTGCAACCACTGACGAAAGTGCCAACAGGAAACATTACGTCTTTAGTTAGCGAGCCAGCCTTCAAGCTGCCGATCTTTTCATGGATAACCCAGTGGCGTAACCATCAAGCACAAATATATACGGCCTCTGCTGATCCCTGTGGAGGTAACGCCAGTCGACAAAGCCCCGTAGAGAAGAGTGTATAGCCATGCAGCCGCTCTTTGTCCCATGAGCCTTTCACGCTGCAAAAGACGGCCGACGCGGTTCCTCTCCGCTAGATTAGGGTTCCGTGGTAGGGCTCGCATGATTTTGCCGCCGACATAGCGTACAAAGCGTGGAGTCATGTCATCACTGTGAATGGATACAGAAAATTAAGGCATCACCAATCGTGACTGCGAAAGTGCCCCATGTGTGGCTACAAAATTATTCTTGCAATAATATAGCTTTACACACGTTGATATGTATTTTATCCTATATAATTAATTCTATCTGTTGTATGACTAGTACTCTGGTTGTATTAACTGTGAAGCAGCTCTTTCACTGCCATGTGTAACGCCGTACCTACGTGTGCCTGTACAAACGCACCGCAACACGGTCCCCTCTCTGCAGGTGTTGGAGCGGTGCAAGTAAGTGACGCTGCAGCTGCGTGTTGACGACACCTTTCCATCCCCTGCTTTCTCCGCAGGTGCGTGTTGATGTCGCTTTCTCTCTCACCCACAGCACACTCAATGCACACCTGCAGTTTCCAGCTCCCTTGCCCATTCGCAACAAACTTCTCGCTCGCTTCACCCTATCCACCCCCCGCAATACTCGACCACACGTCAAGTGGAAACACTCTCTCGGCTTGTTTATCTGCGACGAAACTTCCACAAAACCAAACCCGCCTCTCGTGTCTTTGCGTTTCGAACAAGCGAGTAAATGCTACACCGAGTTTGGCTTGAAACCGTTCTTCCTGCACCTGCGTCGACGCCCATTTCAGTCGGATCAGAACCGTGCGCACCACTGCTGCTTCGCATTTCATCAGGGTTACCTTCGGGAAGATATTCCATGATTTTACCTTTCATTCACTACTAATTCATCCTTGTTCTACAGCAAATCAACTGAGTGCAGGTCTGAGTGAGAGAATAGAGAAACAATTCAGAGGAAAGAAAGCTAGAAGTTCCTGTAAATTCATAAATTGTTGCTGGCAAGCAAAATGTTTCTCGCTAGACAGCTGGGGCGGTGTGGCTCTGCTTTTTCAGAGTAGATGTTATGTTAAGCCCAAGGCCCTGCAGCATTATAATAACTCTCCTTGTGATAAGCTATTCTTTGATAACACATACCGGGCATGTTCCAGCGAAAATACTCTGCATGCGCAGAATGCTTAAACCGCCTTATAATGTGCAAACAAGAGTTTGAATTGAACTAGTGGAGACTTCAGCAGTTAATAACATTTCAATTTAGGGGTGCAAAAAGTTGTTTTATGCGCAGTAAAACCAGGTGAAAAAGTACTGTGCACACTTACGCAATTTTCTTGCGCACCACATCGAGGTTCTCTTGTGAAATAGACGTGAAGAATCCCATGGGCGCGGCACCAAATCTGAGGAAAAGCATGGTGGCTGCATTAGCATCGCAACGTTGTTGAGGTCGTAATGAGATTGTAGAAAAACCATGTATCAATGTGAACAACGTTATTTATGAGGCAACGTGCAATGCTCTAAAAAGCACCTATATAACCGTGGCAAATGCAAAAAAAACAAAAAACTGAATAAGCGGGTTATTATCTCCAAGCGTTTCGCATTCTCACCACACTAGTTGGGGCATGAACATTTAATTTACGTGATGTCAGTAGTAAATAATCTCTTGGATGGTCAATTTAGTAGATACTGTTAATTATTTCACAAGCCGTTTTACTATGCACTTCCGTGCAAGTTCTGCATTAAATTGCATTATTATCGCACGCAATAAACATATTTCAATTCGTTGTCTGTGTTTGCGACTGCCCAAGCAGAGGTAACATCGTGCAGTACGAAAACCCGAAGTCTTAAATGGATTCATGTTTTGTGCTACCATTCCGCGTTTCTTATTAAAAAAAGATGTGGCCAAAACGAGACATTGTTTGTAGTAAAGGTAGTGAAGGCCTGAGACAAGCTGCTGGCTCACCTGTCAACTCTGAGTTGTTTGGGGGCCCTTTAAGGCTGTTTTCCATGCCGCGAGTGCAGCGAAAAAAAAAATTGTTCTGTTCACTTCATTCGCTCTGTTCGTAACCGCTGCGAATGGCGGTTTGGTTTCACATGGACCGTGAATGGTCCGTGATTTTCGCTCTGCGACTGGAGCGGCGAGTTCTTGCCACGTTTTCTGGCAGACCCGTCGGAATTTTTCGAACGTAATGAAATGATTTGTGCATTATTATATCATTAAGTTTCTATAAGCGGTAACGAAGGGCCCGCGTGTTTTGACGTTTAAGAACGCTTCTTATTGTAAAATAATTTTAAAATGCACAGCATCGGTCATTACTAAAACAAACACGTCAACGCTATTTTGACGGCTTAGTCGGAGTGGCCCTATTTCGTCACGTCCCGACCAAAAATCGCTCCCACCGTTGCGACCAGAGCGAAAATATCTTACATGTCGGAAGCTCGCAGCGGACCGCTGCGGCGAGAGCGAACTGGCCTTTTTTTTTTTTCGCTGCGAGCGAATTCGCGCACTGAAAGTCGCTACTTTTTGTGTCATGCGAAACAGCCTTTACACTTTTCAGCTCTGAATTTCGTCCAAGGGACACATATTTTCCTTTCTTGACGATTTGACTTCACGACAACCAGAGAGCATGAGAGTAGTCTATTCTGAGCAACTCACCTGTATGAAATAAAAATAAGTGCAATGTATTATATATATATATATATATATATATATATATATATATATATATATATATATTGTAGGCATTCATTAAGCACATTACTCTCTTTACACATATTTATCATCATGAGTGGTCGTCATCTTCATCTGCTGTGGGGACTTGGCTTGTCTGAGTTCTGTGGCTTGAGCGTGGTCACTTCATCGTGTGTTCTGGGCCTAATAAAGGTTGCCTTCACCGTTACTTCACAAGTGGTGAAGTGTGCTCTACGATCTTCCGTCCTCTCCTAGCCCCATCTGCCTCGTGGAGCTCCGCTCAGGTCGTCGTTTGTGCCGGGTGTCCGGAAACATGCCTCAGGACGAACCAAACGGCGCTTCTGCGTCTACCTCCACGGCCCCGGCTACCGCGGCCTATCCATCGTGGATTATCACCGCGCACCAGCGTGAGCCGCCCACGTTCGCCGGACTTCGAGGTGAAGATTTGGAGGATTGGTTGGACCAGTTCAATCCAGCGAGTACCACTAACAATTGGATGATACCAAGCTTCGCCGTGTTTCCTTGTATCTGACAGGCGTAGCGAAAACATGGTTTTTCAATCATGAAACGGACATTACGGACTGGACACGTTTTAAGCAACAGCTTCGCCAAATTTTCGGCACCCCGGTGATTCGTTCAGCTCTCGCGAAGAAGACACTGGATGCTCGTAAGCAACAATGCGGTGAGTCCTACACATCGTGCATAGAAGATGTGCTTGCTCTCTGTCACCGTTTCAGCACGTCCATGTCTGAATCAGAGAGAGTTCGTCATCTATTGAAAGGGATCGGCACGGTCGCGTTCAATGCCTTGGTCATTCAAAACCCGACTACAGTCGCTGAAGTTGTAGCCACGTGCAACGCCTAGAGGAACTTGAATCTCAACGGTTACCGCAGGACAGCGCTGAAAACACCATCACGACTGATGCCTCATTGCGTGCCATGATCCGGGCGATTATACGGGAAGAGCTGCAATCTTTCGGCCTCTCAATGACACCGAGTCCACCTTCCCCCTCCAACACTGCTTTGCGCGACGTTATCAAAGAGGAGTTGGCGTCCATGACCAGGCCAGTGTATGTAGACTCTCCAGTACCTCGACTCCAGCCGACGTACGCACAAACCCTCGCTGGCTCACCACCCGTCGTACAACCGATGCCCGCACACTCGACGCCTGTCGCGCGCTGGCTTCGTTGACTCCGAGTGCGCCTAGCCAGTCTTACGAGGCTTGAAGTGGAAGACTTGCTTGTGCTATTTAGACGATATCGTTACTTTCTCGTCAACCTTCCCTCAGCACTTGCAACGACTGGATGAAGTTCTTACGTGCCTTGCAAACGCAGGCCTTCAGCTGAACACCAAGATGTGCCGTTTTGCGAGCAAGACGATTAAAATGTGAGGCCACATCGTAAGCAAGGACGGTATTCTTCCCGATACTGACAAGAATTCCTCTGTCCAACACTTCCCGCGGCCTCAAAAAGCCAAAGATTTGCGCAGTTTCCTCGGCCTCACTTCTTATTTTCGCCGGTTCATTCGAGACTTCGCCTCAATAGCTTCACCATTGCACAAGTTGCTTGGATCAGGCGTCACCTTTGTGTGGTCTCCTGAATGTGAAGCGGCGTTTGCCCAACTGAAGTGTGCGCTCACATCCAAACCAGTCCTCTGCCATTTCGACAAAACCGCGCCTACGCTCCTGCATACAGACGCTAGTGGTCGAGGCATTGGTGGAATTCTCCTACAGCGAGACAAATATTCACGCGAGAAAGTCGTCGCATACGTGAGCCGTGCACTGACCCCTGCCGAAAAGAATTATTCCATCACCGAACAGGAGTGCCTAGCGGTCGTATGGTCGATACAAAAGTTTCGACCTTATCCCCACGGCCGCCACTTTACTGTGGTTACGGACCATCACGCCTTGTGCTGGCTCTCGACAATCAAGAACTTGTCCGGCCACCTTAATCGCTGGATTCTTCGCTTACAAGAATACGACTTCACGATCACGTACAAGTCGGGTAACAAGCATCACGACGTCGACGCACTTTTGCGCTGCCCGCTCTCTTCGGAGCCACTTAACAAACCTGCCACTGCCGCACTCGAGAAGCTTTCGGCCGTCTCTTCCATACATGTTTCGTCATTAGCTACCGTGGACCTAACTTCTCCAAGCGAGTGTGGTTTGTTCTTACCGCACCAAAGTGTTCACCCTTACTGTAGCCGCATCATGGACCGTCTTGACGGGACTTGCCGACCCCCTAACGCCCGTCTTCGCCGACAGCTGACAAAATTCAAGCTCAACAATCACTTCCTGTACCGTCATATCTACCACCCTGATGGTCAACGCTGGGTGCCCGTTCTACCTCGCTCTCTTCGGGCTCAAGTCCTCAAGACATATCATGAGGACATGTCTGCTGGACTGTCACAAAACGAGCGCTCGAAAAGGGCGCGCCGCCAAATTCTCGCGACGAAACGCCGGAAGGATGCCTTGAGGTCAACGATAAAAAAAAGAAAACAAGCATTCAAAGACTCCTTGGACGCGCGTCCCTCTCCCCTCGGAAGCGTAGGTTCACCGTCGAACCTCCTCGCATCGGCGCCCGAGCAAGCCCTGGAACGTTCTCGATGGAAAGGGGCGTGGTGATGCAGGGTTGCGTCATCCGTTGCGCACGGCCCTCGTATCGTCTCGCGCTTTCCCCAGTCTTCGCTGCGTATCGCGCCGGCGAAATGATGAGAATTTTCTGGAATCTCGCGCGGAAGGTATTTAACCGAGCAGCAGAGATGGGGAGATCAGCAGAAGAAGGAAGTTAACGCCAGAGTGCGTAAGGTATCCCGCCACGTCTGTCGGTGAAGGTTTTGTCCTTAGTGACAAAGCAGGAGAAGAAGAAAGTATGCGCCAGAGTGCGTAGGGTGTACCGCCTTGTGGGCGAAGCCTTTTGTCTTCCGGGACAAAGGAGGAGAAGGAAGTGGAGAAGAAAAGGTTTCCACCTGAGGGGTGAAAACTCGAGCTACAGGCAAGAGTGTGTGTGTCTACTGCTATCGAGCGAAGACGCGTGGCAACAGCTGCGTGTGGGAAGCCGACGTGTTTACGGCGAAGAAGTTTGAAGCTTGGAGAGCAGCCAAGTGAAGACGCGAGGTTTCCTGGAAGGGAAACTTCGGGAGCAGCGGAA
Source organism: Rhipicephalus microplus (assembly GCF_013339725.1). Lineage (NCBI taxonomy): Eukaryota > Metazoa > Arthropoda > Arachnida > Ixodida > Ixodidae > Rhipicephalus > Rhipicephalus microplus. The sequence goes on from NC_051167.1 coordinate 189,361,920, forward strand.
CGACAACAACGCTGGACTTTGAGTGAGTGATTCTCGGAAGAGTATCATTCAGACTTTTGTTCCAAGAACTTTGGACTGAATAAGTTTTCTAACTCTTTAGTCTTTAAGTGTCTTGGTTGTTCGATGCATGTGACTGCATTGTAGTGCGTATTGTTGTCTGTGTCCGTTGTTTCGAGTGTGGCTGATTGTACTGTGTAGTACGCTGTTTGATTGGTGACATATTGTATTCAACTATTGTTGAGTGTGCATACTTGTGTATCGTTTTTATCTGCCATAAATGAGAATATAATTTTGTTTTGTTTATCAACTCTCGGCTCTGACTTGTTCTTTGGGCCACAGCCGGTGTCCACTGGCGCGCCAAATAGGACCACTTCTAAATTGTCCACGCTTTCGTGGTGCGGTTCGAGGGGCTGATACTTCGGCCCTTGGAATTAGCCCGGCGATCGCCTACCGAATTAACGGGACCTGTGACAATTAATCTGGCGTCCGCGACAGGATCTTTTGGTGCACAGTGTGTCCGAAGTAGTGAGAGAGAGCCTCGAGTTGTTGATAGTGCTATCGGAACGATTTTGTGTGTTGCTCAGGGTTCTCGTTAACGAGTGCAGGGGAGTGTTCCGATATATTGATTTAGGCAGATATTTTTTTGCACGCAGCAAGGTTTCATTTGCGAGACACATGGATCTCGAAAAGTTAGTCGCTCTTGGTGAGAAGATGGGTCTTTCTGGCGCCGAACTACGAAAGTGGGTCTCCCAAGGAAAAAAAAGAAAAAGCGAAGGCCAAAGAAGAAAAGGCAGCTGAGCTGGAAAAAGAAAGGTTGGCGGTCGAAAAAGCCAAAGCGGAAAAAGAAGCTGAGTTGGAGGGAGATAGGCTGGCAGCTGAAAGAGCCAAGGGAGAAAAAGCAGCTGAGTCGGAGAGAGAGAGGTCGGCAGCTGAAAGGGCCAAGGAAGAGAAAGCAGCTGAGTTGGAGAGAGAAAGGGTGGCCGCTGAGGTGGCGAAAGAAGAAAGAGATGCAAGGGAGCGACAGCTGAAAGAAGAAAGAGAGGAGCAATTGAAGTTGGAGCTGGAGAGAGAAAGGTTGGCAGCCGAAAGGGCGAGAGAAGAAAGAGAAGCGGAGATGGCTGAAAGGGAACGCCAGCGGCAGCACGAGATGGAACTCGAGCGGCTCCGTTTGCAACAGCGAAGTGAAACTCCGGCCCAAGCTAGAGTTGAAAGCAGCGAACGGGAGGACCATGGCTTCCGCTTGAACCCAAGCAAGCTGCTCGTAGCGTTTGATGAAAGGAAGGATGACCTTGACGCGTACCTTCACAAATTTGAGACGATTGCGAGGAGCTAGAATTGGCCGGAACATCAATGGGCAATTGCTTTGAGTACTTGCTTGAGTGGTGAAGCGCTCAGAGTGTACGGTAGGCTGACGCCGACCAGTGCAGCCAACTATGCAAAGGTGAAAGCTGCTTTACTGAAGCGATTTAGATTTACTGTGGAAGATTTCCGGGACAGAATTCAGACAGGAAAGCCGGCTGATGGTGAGACGGCTACGCAGTGTGCCGCCCGAATTTGCTATTATTTCGACAGATGGGTTGAACTTTCAGGGACAGCGCAGGAGTGCGATTAGCTTAGAGAGCTTCTTACTAGAGAGCAATTTCTTACTAGTTGCCACCCAAGCCTGTCGCTGTACTTGAAAAAGAGGAAGGCTGAGTTATTTGAAGGCATGCTTGAATTGGCTGATGAATTCTTGGAAGCGCAAGTTGGAGGTAATTTGGCCAAGGTCAAGAAGGAGTGTCCCGAAGATTAAAAAAATTCGGCACCCGAACAAAAGAAACGTGCACCGGAGATTGTTCCGCGATGTTTTCTGTGTAACCGAGTGGGTCATGGCGCGAACAACTGCCGAACGATCTTTTCGAGACCTACGGTATTAAAATGTTTCAAGTGTGGTCAGAATGGGCACAAAGCAGACACATGTCGTAACGGAGCGATTCAAACTCACCAGGTATCCAGTGTGCTAGCAGCACCGAAATGCGATGATAATGCCGTCACTGATCAATTCGTAGAGTTGAAAAATGGGGAGAAACTTCTTATTGTGGGTGCCGTAATGTCAAAACAGCCAACCAGTGTTACGAAGGGAATGCCAATGCGGCCTGGAAAAGTTGCGGGCAAGAAGATTACGGTTCTATAAGAGATACCGGTAGCTCCACCGTTATCGCGTGGAGAAATTTGGTACCAGAAAGTGAGTTAACAGGCAAAACGAAACCAGTTTGCCTTATTGATAGTATGGTTCGGATGCTTCCCGAAGCAGAAATTGAGGTCGAAACCCCGTACTTCAGCGGGAAGGTTATTGCTCTATGCATGACGACCCCCTTGTACGACCTTGTCATCGGAAACATTGACGTGGCGCGAGGGCCGAATGATCCAGAACGATTGGGAGAAGACCCTAAGATAGAGCCCTCGCCAACCCGGTGATCGCGAGATACAGCTGAGGAGCATCCCCTGATGGATCTCACTCAAAGCCAAGATGAAGCCGCGGTGCAAGAGACAGTGAATGAGGAGATGATCGTGTTGAATGAGTTCACGTGCTGGGCAGCTGGACTTACGTCGGCACGACCTCAACCGACCGACAGTGTAAAGGTGACGGAGTCGGCTCGCCAGGCCAAATATCGTAACATGAACAAGCGGGTGACAGGATCGGTTGAGCGTTATGACCCGTTAACAATGTCGGAAGTGACAACGATGGCTGAGAAGCCGCCTCAGATACCGTCGTTGGAAGGGGCTCGCCAGAACAAAACGAGGAAAAACAAGAAGAGATTGACCGAGCACTGCAAGAAAGGGCGCAAGCGCCGCTCAAAGTACCCGGGATAGGTGTTGAGGTTGAATCGGAATGTGTTTGACAGTGCTGAGTGCAATATGTTAAGTTAATGTGGTTGTTATCCTGTGTCACAATTGTATGTCGAGCGAGTCAAAATGTTTGTTATGGTGATGTGATGTATAGTATTGTACCATTGTTGTAATGAGAGAACTTTCTACAATTGTATTGTTTGGAATATGTGATGTGTAGTATTGTACCATTGTTGTAATGAGAGAACTTTCTGCAATTGTATTGTTTGGAATATGTGATGGAGTGTTGAACTCATGTACCTGTGGTTATATTTCATGTGTTGTAAGATTGAATTGCAATGTACAATTGTATTGAGTGATCTATTGTGAATGTGATGAGTCATGACCAACAGACTTTGTTACAGTCTTTAAGTGTGTGGTGACTGTTCACGCTCGTTTGTGTGGTTTTGAATATTTTGAGCGAATAATCTTAAAGTGGGGGGCAGTGTCTCAAAACGAGCGCTCAAAAAGGGCGCGCCGCCAAATTTTCACGACGAAACGCCGGAAGGATGCCTCGAGGTCAACGATAAAAAAAGAAAACAAGCATCCAAAGACTCCCTGGGCGCGTGTCCCTCTCCCCTCGGAAACGTAGGTTCGCCGTCGAACCTCCTCACATCGGCACTCGAACAAGCCCTGGAACGTTCTCGATGGAAAGGGGCGTGATGATGCAGGGTTGCGTCATCCGTCGCGGACGGCCCTCGTACCGTCTCGCACTTTCCCCAGCCTTCGCTGCGTATCGCGCCGGCGAAACGATGACAATTTTCTGGAATCTCGCGCTGAAGGTATTTAACCGAGCAGCAGAGATGGGAGATCAGCATAAAAAGGAAGTTAACGCCAGAGTGCGTAGGGTATCCTGCCACGTCTGTCGGTGAAGGTTTTGTCCTTAGTGACAAAGCAGGAGAAGAAGAAAGTATGCGCTAGAGTGCGTAGGGTGTACCGCCTTGTGGGCGAAGCCTTTTGTCTTCCGTGACAAAGGAGGAGAAGGAAGTGCAGGAGAAGAGGATTTCCACCTGAGGGGTGAAGACTCGAGCTACAGGCAAGAGTGTGTGTCTACCACTATCGAGCGAAGACGCGTGGCAACAGCTGCGTGTGGGAAGCCGACGTGTTTCCGGCGAAGAAGTTTGAAGCTTGGTGAGCGGCCAAGTGAAGACGCGAGGTTTCCTGGACGAGAAACTTCGGGGGCAGCGGAACGACAACAACGCTTGACTTTGAGTGAGTGATTCTCGGAAGAGTATCCTTCAGACTTTTGTTCCAAGAACTTTGGACTGAATAAGTTTTCTAACTCTTTAGTCTTTAAGTGTCTTGGTTGTTCGATGCATGCGACTGCATCGTAGTGCGTATTGTTGTCTGTGTCCGTTGTTTCGAGTGTGGCTGATTGTACTGTGTAGTACGTTGTTTGATTGGTGACATATTGTATTCAGCTATTGTTGAGTGTGCATACTTGTGTATCGTTTTGATCTGCCATAAATGAGAATATAATTTTGTTTTGTTTATCAACTCTCGGCTCTGACTTGTTCTTTGGGCCACAGCCGGTGTCCACTGGCGCGCCAAATAGGACCACTTCTAAGTTGTCCACGCTTTCGTGGGGCGGTTCGGGGGGCCGATACTTCGGCCCTTGGAATCAGCCCGGCGATCACCTCCCGAATTAACAGGACCTGTGACATGGACACATTGGCTTCCAGAAAACGTATGACCACATAAGATGTCACTACTGATGGCCGGGCTTGTCCACCTGTGTCGCAAAGTACGTTGCCTCATGCGCCCTTTGTCAGCGTCGGAAGCTACCTACATCAAGTCGAAGGGGACAATTACAACCGCTCCCGTGTCCCCTGCAACCATTCGAGGTAGTTGGTATTGACCTGTATGGTCCGCTTCCTTTGACTGTCACGGGCAATCGATGGATAGTTACAGCTGTCGACCATTTGACCCGTGACGCCGAAACAGCTCCCGTGCCTTCCGAATCAGCTTCGGAAGTGGCCGACTTCATCCTTCGAGCAATAATCCTTCGACACCGAGCTCCTCGTGTAATCCTGAGTGACCGTGGAAGAGTATTTCTTTCAGAACTCGTCGAAGAAGTGCTCAAGGCATCCGGCACTACACATAAAACAAGGCTCCAGTTACCATCCTCAGACGAACGGCCTGACTGAGCGCTTTCATCGTACACTCTCAGATATGATAGCGATGTATATCGAACCCGACCACAGAAACTGGGACACCATTTTGCCATTTGTAACGTTTGCGTATAATACCTCTGTACAGCGCACAACCGGTTACATCCGTTCTACCTCGTCCACGGTCGCTTCCCCTCTTCTTTCCTCGATGTTTCATTCTTCTCTGCGCCTGTCAAACCATGTTCACCTTCAAGTGAAGAATACGTGTCTCGCCTACTTCATTGCCGCCAGCTAGCTCGCGTCAACACTGAACCAAGCAACAGGATCGCAAGCTTGAATATGATGCCTCTCATCGTGCCGTGTCTTTCAACCCTGGCGACGAAGTCCTCCTTCTTACACCCATTCGCACTCCCGGACTGTGCGAGAAGTTTCAATTACGTTTTATTGGCCCCTACACTGTCTTGGAGCAAACGTCTCCTGTGAATTATCGCGTGGCAACCGTTCTTCTTCCGATGAACCACCGGTACAGGGCAGCAGAAATAGTCCACGTATCCCGCATGTATCCTTTCATAAGGCGTTCTTCTTTGCTTTAAACTGCGGCCAAGAACTGCGGTCCGGATGACCGCTTTCACGTGGGGGGGGGGGGGGGGGGGAGTTAGTGTAGGCATTCAATAATCACATCTATCTTTACACATGTTCATCATCATGAGTGGTCGTCATCTTCATCTGCTGTGGGGACTTGGCTTGGCTTGTCTGAGTTCTGTGCCTTGGGCGGGGTCACTTCATCGTGTCTTCTGGGCCTAATAAAGGTTGCCTTCACCGTTACTACACAATATATATATATATATATATATATATATATATATATATATATATATATATATATATATATATATATATATATATATATATACAACGATGGATATATATATAATATATATATATATATATAACTATATATATATATATATATATATATATATATATATATATATATAGGACACCAGGATCAAGTGGTTGTAAAGGGAAATATAGTGAGTTAAGTACCTCTAATTATTTTTACTCGCTTAGCCCATGTGATCACTGTGAAACTAGAAAGTAGCAACGAAGGACTAATTACAGTGTCTAAAAGTACCAAAAACGGTTTTTGTGCTCGTGATACATTGCTTCTTGTTGAAGTAGAATAGCTATCGTCGAGATATTTGACACTATTATGATCAAAAATCATAAAAGGCTACTGAAATCTGCTCCGCATTGCCAAACGTATTGCTGCCGCTGTCTGCTAAGGCAAGCTCAATGAAGTGCCCTTCAGCGTCGTCGTCCTCTAGCTGCCTCACGCACCACTCATATAATGTAAAACACGAAGGATATAGTTTACTACGTACTATCAGCTATTAGAGACACCACACATATTATTTAAGAGATCTGGACAGGTTTCTCGACTATCATAAAAAAATAGTGAGCTGTCACTAAGTATACAGCTCCGGATTTGCATAAATGCATTCAGAGTCCTGACAACCACTGAGCCATGGTGTCCTATATTTAAGACACGAAGTTACTTTTTACCGCAGGCTATGTATTAGTGTTAAGAGATACCCACTTTGGAAGTAGGAGCTTCAACTTCCTAGAGACAGCATGAAAAAGTATGACAGCTATTGATGCAATAGGTATTGCATAAGACATGATCAAATAAAAGGTTTTGGTGAGTGTTGTCATTTTCACATTCCGCCATCAAGCTTTCCGCCTTACCGCATTATGAAAAAGATTTTGATAAAACAAAAATAGTGGGCTAGATTTTGCAGTTTTTTTGGGGATACTACGGACGCATGTTTTTAATTTCTAAGTTAGTTTTGTCACGATGAGGAGCAGAACTTCTTCGTGTTCTTTTTATAGGACGCCAGAGCTTAAAAGGATAGAATATAGGTTAGAATTTAACCAAACAATTATTATTGCAAGACTAAGTGAGAACACTTTATTAACAAAAGAATAGGTAGATATTGAGCACAGAACTTATAACACCATGATTGGAATACTAAACGAATATCATTCTGCAGCTGGGCCTGTTATTGCGCGTTTACATAAATGCAATATTGCAATACATTTGTAGTGTATTGCTTATTAAAAAAATGTACTTACTTAGCAGACTTGTGAAATGTATCATAGGCATCATTATTTGTACTAATAGATAGAATCAATAATAAATAAACCTACAGTACTTCTTTGCAAGTTCTGTCACTTTTGTGAGCTGACGAAGCATTTCCGCTTACATGTACAACAATGCCTCCGCTTGTCTCCAGAAAAATATTCCCGTGAAGAAGAAATGTCGCTGGACTATTGCACTTGGGTGCTGAGTGCATATCGTTCCGTTCGTTGAAATTACTAAGGGAGAAAAATAAAGCAGTTGTTAGTGTCCTTTTTTCATTACTTATATACCATGATATACAAACTGTACATTACACTTGCAGCAAGAAGCATTGAATTGTGACTTCATATGTTGCTTCTATGCCACTCATCCATAAGTCCTAAAAGAAGCTTGAGATTATACTGTAGTAGAAACTGTGATATGAGTCAGCTGATATTTCCTCAAGAGAAATGTATATCGTTAAAAAGACGACCGAGCCAGCCAAGTGGTCTGTCCCACACGAAGACTGTGAAGGACAAGTACGCTCTGTTTGTTGTCTTGTGACTGCCCAATATTTTTCACAAATATGTCTTAGTTGCAGAAACAGCGCAAAATAACACGTGGCCCTTTATGCAATCGTGTTAGGCGACTCAAAAGAAAAAGCCCTTAGGTGTGGCTGCTTTGCATTGCACTGTTTTACATGACACGCCTCGCAGTTAAATTTTTTGGGCGCCTATCTACGCATAAATCTATCCATCTATCAGCCGTTTACGTAAGGGTGCTCTTGTTATCACCCCCTTAACTTGGCGTAAATCTAAATTAGTATGAAAGGGTAAGATGGCGTGACAGAAATGCCGAGCTGGTGAAGGCATTAATAATGTCACAATGTCCTCTCTGTCATCAAACACATCACGCCAGACAGTGGCTCTTACCAGCGAGCGGGTATGTACCACTGATATACGGTTATGTGTCACAGGTGATAAGCAGTCTCGACTGTAACGAGAGGTTCTCCGGCCTTTTGGGTAACGTGTCGCGAGGGCCAATGCCGATAAAGGAACATATGGGCATTGGTAAGGCAAAAAGTAGTCAAAGGAAACTCATTTTTAATTAGAAAGACTGCTCTTTGGCATAACAAACATACATATCCCGACACAGGTTCATCACACATAAATAAACAAGTTACACTCATGCAAGAAGTTCAACAAGGATCGGTAAAAGGATCCTCTTATCCACTCTTGTAAGCACGGAGGACAACCGGGATAGTGACTGAGGGACACACCCAGTGTCTCGGTGGACGCATAGACTTTCCTAGTTTCTTAAATTTACACTTGAGGGAACTCTGGCACTAATGTCTACGGGAGCTGCAACGCACGTCACTGTAGTGAGCATGAGAACGATGGGCAGTAGACAGATTTCTCTAATCTTTGTACTTCTGGCTGCGTGTGTGTTCCTGTGCCTTCGAGCTGTTTTCTCACAAAACAAAGACAGCAATTGTTCAGCGGTTGCGCTTCACCACCTGGTTCTTTAGGCTTACCATTTCAAAAGTGGTCACGAAGATTAAAAGGGTTAGTTTTTTTCTTCAAACCATAACCGGAACCAGCAAGAAACGAAGCCGAGAATGCAATTCGCTGCCCGAACATAGAAAAACTAGGTAAATCCGTGTACTATCTATTCTTTTCTTGGTCGCTGAACGATCACGGTGCCAGAGTCCCCTCTAGTTTGTTTTAGGAAACTCTACGGGCGGATGCACCCAGTGTTCGTGACGGACGCACTCGTCTGCGCGAGGAACGCCAGAAAGAGAGAGAGGGCACAGAGCAAGAGTTAGTTCGTTTTGCACGTTACTGCAGGCAGATCGTGCAGCCCTTCCCCGATAGTCTGGCTCTGGAACAACCTGTGGAAGCCTTTGCAGTGCTCGGTCCCCGCACTCTTGTAACGTCATCCAGGATCGTACTGTTGTCGTTTGTTAACGAATATTTCCTGTTATTCTTTCGTTCGCCTTACCCATTCCCCAGCAGAGGGTAGCCAGATGGTCTGAGAACTGGCTAACCTCCAGGGGCACTCGTGATTCCCTTCTCAATGTGGTCTACACCAAAATTGATATGAGTACGTGGTACGAAGGTATGTTATACTTGGCTCTCGGCTAAAACAGACATAAAGTGGAGGTTTTACTATACTTCTTTAAAGCCTGTCCTCCACACGTATGTGTAGCTCATTCCTGCATGCCGTGGCACGTGGTATGCAGGTATTCACCACAGGTGGTTGAGAGTTTACATCTACCCAAGAGCCGCACGAACATATATTGCAATTAAATGTGAAAGCGTTAGGAAAAGCAAACATCAACCACGTTGAGGAGACGAGTGCACTAAATGAATAATGGGAGCCCAGCAAGATGCACTCTCTATCATTCTGCAGGGCCGTCAGGTACTCTATAGTACAACGCGACGCAATGTGCTTAAACTGACTTCAGAAAATAAATAACTAAAGTGTGATGTTGGTGCCATATTTATTTGGGTTTCAGTGCTTTTCATGTAGTTTTAGGATAAGGTCATAAACACTACATATGTACTCATTTCATACATCATAATGTCATGCTAACATCCGTAGAAGTTCCAGTGGTGGTTCATACAATAAGACAGTCTATTAAACATTAGGTTTGCGCCTCTGTGCTGCCCCACCAAGGGGGTATAGTGGCTTAGGTACTCGGCTGCTGACCCGCAGGTCGCGGGATCGAATCCCGGCTGCAGTGACTGCATTTCCGATTGAGGCGGAAACGTTGTTGGCCCATGTGCTCAGATTTGGGTGCACGTTAAAGAACCCCAGGTGGTCGAAATTTCCGAAGCCCTCCACTACGGCGTCTCTCACAATCATATGGTAGTTTTGGGATGTTAAACCCCACATATCATCAATGCGCCTCTGTGATTCAGCAAATTATACTTAAAGATTTTTCGTCATCGCGTCAATGAAGAAATATGCCAACGGAAATTAGGAGCATTGTTCACTTGGCTGCCCCATAAATTGCAATGCGTCGCTTGTCTGTTAGATCTCATTATTAGTGCCCCGCCGTGGTGGTCTAGTGGCAAAAATACTCGGCTGCTGACCCGCAGGTCGCGGGCTCGAATCTCGGCTGCAGCGGCTGGATTTCCGATGGAGGCCGAAATGTTGTAGGCCCGTGTGCTCACATTTTGGTGCACGGTAAAGAACACCAGGTGGTCGCAATTTCCGGAGCCCTCCACTACGGCGTCTCTCATAATCATATGGTGGTTTTGGGACGTTAAACCTTACATATCAATCAATCAATTACATCTCAATAATATTGGTCAAAACATGGAAAAACGAGCCCTTAGGTATACACTTCTTTTACCTATATATATATATATATATATATATATATATATATATATAGGCAGGCATGGTGGTTGAGTGGCCGTAGCGTTGCATATAGTCTAGTAGATCCTCCGTGAGCGGTCACAACGTGGTTTATTTCGACGTTTCGGCCTAGAGTCTGGCCTTCATCAGGAATAAAGATACAGTTTGTCGGTGCTCAGCTTTATACAATCTCAAATCAGAGGGCAAGGTAAGAGGGAAAAAAAAGAAAAAAAGAAAAGAAAAGGAAAGGAAAGAAAAAAAGAAAAAAGAGAAAAATAATATACGGTGAACGCCCCTCGGGTGCCCCCCTTCCACTTTTCCCTCCACTCCCCCCCCCATCTCTCTCCCCCCTCTCCCCTTCACCTTTCTGATGTCAGCGGTCTGTGTATGTTTCCGTTCACTAGCGCATTCCTCCCGATCAGACGGTCCCTCCTTGCACTGGCGGTTCGGTGTGGGGCAAAAAAGAGCTTTTCAGAAAGTCCTAAGCCTTTAACTGCTCGGGGTCCCGTAAACAATTCGTCGTAGAAGGACAGGGGCCGCGTATTGTGGCAGAGGCTGGTCAGCGGGCATTTTAGGATGTTCTAAGCCTTTAACTACTCCGCGCCCTGTCAACATTTCGTCGTAAAAATAGGGGGCCCCGTATTGCGGTAGGCTGTGCAAGCGCGTGCAATGCGAATTCCTGGCCCGCTTCTAAATTACGCGTGTCGTGGGGGCCTCCCGGCTGTGCACATGGTTGCTTTTGGGCATGTCGTGCCTGGCACAATTGATTGGGTAGTAAAATAAAACAGAAAACAGACGACAGCTGCACTTAGGAAGAGTAGTTACACTTGGAATTGTTTTAGGTTGTCCAGTGCCCTTCGCAGCTGCAGTGCCGTGAACTCAGTTACTATTTTCATCGTTGCCGTTATTCTTTTCTAATGCTTTAATTGCTGCAAGTGTACCAGGATTCTCATTTATTCCTCTATCGAGGGTGTTAAATCGGTGGATAAGGTATGACTCTCGTTGTTCACGTTCTCGATTTGATTTAAATCCCGTCTCTAAGAGCGTTACTGATAGTTTGTCGAATGCATGGTCGGGAAGATTGAGATGTTTTGATAGAGGTAGACTTGGGGCTGATTTCGCATGGGCTCTGTGATAATTGAAGCGAATCCTAAATGGTGTTTCTGTTTGTCCGATGTACTGCATACCACACACGTTGCATTCGAGTAGGTACACCACATTAGAAGAATCGCATGTTAGGTTTCCTCGTATGTTAATCGAAAACTTGGATTGCGTGCTGGTTGCTTTGTCTGTTTCTCGCATCGCCTTACATACCAGACATCGTGGCTTTAAGCAAGGGCGGCATGAATTATTGGGGGGTGATGTGTTAATTTGGGAGTGGACAAGGGTGTCTTTAAGGTTACGTGGTCGTCGGTAAACGATGCCTGGAGCGGATGGGAATGCGCGTTCCATCCGCTCCAGGCGTCGTTTACCGACGACCACGTAACCTTAAAGACACCCTTGTCCACTCCCAAATTAACACATCACCCCCCAATAATTCATGCCGCCCTTGCTTAAAGCCACGATGTCTGGTATGTAAGGCGATGCGAGAAACAGACAAAGCAACCAGCACGCAATCCAAGTTTTCGATTAACATACGAGGAAACCTAACATGCGATTCTTCTAATGTGGTGTACCTACTCGAATGCAACGTGTGTGGTATGCAGTACATCGGACAAACAGAAACACCATTTAGGATTCGCTTCAATAATCACAGAGCCCATGCGAAATCAGCCCCAAGTCTACCTCTATCAAAACATCTCAATCTTCCCGACCATGCATTCGACAAACTATCAGTAACGCTCTTAGAGACGGGATTTAAATCAAATCGAGAACGTGAACAACGAGAGTCATACCTTATCCACCGATTTAACACCCTCGATAGAGGAATAAATGAGAATCCTGGTACACTTGCAGCAATTAAAGCATTAGAAAAGATTAACGGCAACGATGAAAATAGTAACTGAGTTCACGGCACTGCAGCTGCGAAGGGCACTGGACAACCTAAAACAATTCCAAGTGTAACTACTCTTCCTGAGTGCAGCTGTCGTCTGTTTTCTGTTTTATTTTACTACCCAATCAATTGTGCCATGCACGACATGCCCAAAAGCAACCATGTGCACAGCCGGGAGGCCCCCACGACACGCGTAATTTAGAAGCGGGCCAGGAATTCGCATTGCACGCGCTTGCACAGCCTACCGCCATACGGGGCACCCCTATTTTTACGACGAAATGTTGACAGGGCGCGGAGTAGTTAAAGGCTTAGAACTTCCTAAAATGCCCGCTGACCAGCCTCTGCCACAATACGCGGCCCCTGTCCTTCTACGACGAATTGTTTACGGGACCCCGAGCAGTTAAAGGCTTAGGACTTCCTGAAAAGCTCTTTTTTGCCCCACACCGAACCGCCAGTGCAAGGAGGGACCGTCTGATCGGGAGGAATGCGCTAGTGAACGGAAACATACACAGACCGCTGACATCAGAAAGGTGAAGGGGAGAGGGGGGAGAGAGATGGGGGGGAGTGGAGGGAAAAGTGGAAGGGGGGCACCCGAGGGGCGTTCACCGTATATTATTTTTCTCTTTTTTCTTTTTTTCTTTCCTTTCCTTTTCTTTTCTTTTTTTTCTTTTTTTTCCCTCTTACCTTGCCCTCTGATTTGAGATTGTATAAAGCTGAGCACCGACAAACTGTATCTTTATTCCTGATGAAGGCCAGACTCTAGGCCGAAACGTCGAAATAAACCACGTTGTGACCGCTCACGGAGGATCTACTAGACTATATATATATATATATATATATATATATATATATATATATATATATATATATATATATATATATATAGTCAAGTAGATCCTCCGTGAGCAGTCACAACGTGGTTTATTTCGACGTTTCCGCCAGAGTCTGGCCTACATCAGGATGCTGATGAAGGCCAGATGTTGTAGGTATCACTTTTGATGCTCAAACATGCCGCCACGCAATGATGTAACAAAACACAAAGCATGTCTTGTTTTGTGCATCTCATTGTGCATATTAACGCGAGTATGCTGAAATAGATGCCTAAAGTGTGCTACTGTGCTTCTTCTTAAATGCTTGCGATTTGCATCTTCTGAGCCCAATCGCTTAATCATCCACACAATGTGCTGGCTGAAGTTCAGTGTCTTCTAGACGATCTTGTTTTTTTTTATCCGCAGGTAATACCTAAGCTGGTGATTGCGGCATCTAAAAATTTACAATGTAAATATTTCTTCATTATTAAACACAAACTACTAAAGCACCGTACATCTAGCAGTGCCAATGTTTTGAGTCACCTCAATATAGAAATCTATGATGTCACTTGTATATAGCTTCAAATTGCTGTTCCAACTAAAATTGAAAAATTCTGAAGATTTACCTCCGTCGTCCATATAGCGCTCACTATGGTTACTTCCATCTAACTTCCTCCTGGTAAGAAAAAGAAGACGTTAAGGTACATGTTTCTGCAGTCTTCAGTCCTCACAAATTCAGATAAATCAAAATACTGCTGTTTAATAGTACAACTTGCGTGAGTTCATTTGAATACAATGATACGACCAGGCACAATAGCCATGCAATGAGAAAGATAGTGTATCCATAATCATGATGTAGCATTTAAGAAGAAATGGGCCCATCATGATAATGTTTCAGCAATGTGGACAAGAAATGCAGATTTTATCGTGCATTCGCAAATAAGAAACCTGGTCTGTTTTTTATTTTTTATTTGCTGTTTTGGGATGCGTTTTACTGAAGTTGACAGTAGCCGTTTTCTCTGTATTTTGCATTTTCAGCATCAACAAAGGGCCCCTAGTACTCTTTGTTGTGAGTAGCGGGTATATTACACGTTACTGAAGTTTGATAAAATAACGCACGGTGAACGCTTCTCTAGTGCGCAAAAAGTTTGTTGATCTGTGATGTAGTGGGTACCCTGCCAGTGTGCTAGCAATAGATGCCCGAAAAGTGTTTAGGAAGGGTCCAGAAGGCCGCTTTTTGAGATTTCACTGATACGGTGCTGTGTGTACAGCACCAGTCTGATGTTTTTTTTTCTTTTTTTAAGAGGTGCCCGTACTCAGTGTGGAATCTTCGTGTGCGCGCCATAATATCCAGCACAATGAAAATAAACGGAAAAGTCTTGTGGATATCAGACACACGTCAGAAAGGTTCGCTGTTTTTACAGGATTTGATGTACTGTAGTTTTATATATTGAAATCTTGTGTCAATTTTGTAAATTGTGCTAGCAATAGATGCCCGAAAAGTGTTTAGGAAGGGTCCAGAAGGGCCGCTTTTTGAGATTTCACTGATACGGTGCTGTGTGTACAGCACCAGTCTGATGTTTTTTTTTTTCTTTTTTTTAAGAGGTGCCCGTACTCACTGTGGAATCTTCGTGTGCGCGCCATAATATCCAGCACAATGAAAATAAACGGAAAAGTCTTGTGGAAATCAGACACACGTCAGAAAGGTTCGCTGTTTTTACAGGATTTGATGTACTGTAGTTTTATATATTGAAATCTTGTGTCAATTTCGTAAATTGTGCTAGCAATAGATGCCCGAAAAGTGTTTAGGAAGGGTCCAGAAGGGCCGCTTTTTGAGATTTCACTGATACGGTGCTGTGTGTACAGCACCAGTCTGATGTTTTTTTTTTCTTTTTTTTAAGAGGTGCCCGTACTCAGTGTGGAATCTTCGTGTGCGCGCCATAATATCCAGCACAATGAAAATAAACGGAAAAGTCTTGTGGAAATCAGACACACGTCAGAAAGGTTCGCTGTTTTTACAGGATTTGATGTACTGTAGTTTTATATATTGAAATCTTGTGTCAATTTTGTAAATTGTGCCTGAAACAGCGCTGAATGCTGATACACCACGCTCATGTCGCTTTCTCAAAAAAAAAAGAGGCCCCTGAACACGCTGCTCGTACTCTAAACACACGTAGTGCTCTAATGTATTAGGTATAAACATATAATAATGATAGTAATAACTATGATGGTATTACTAATGACGTTAAAAATTTCTTATCACAAAACCACGATATGCCTATAAGAGACGCCCTATAATAGAGGGCTTCGTAACTGTCTGTCACCTGGATTTTTTTTAAATGCACTAAAAAGTAAGCGCACGTGCATCGCATATTTTTGTATTCATCGAAAATGCAGCCGCCGTAACCGCGATCTGATCCTGGCGACCGGGTAACAGTCGAAGGCCAAAACCACTAAAGCACTGCAGCAAAAATAATGCTTTTGTTTATACCACATCATTTTGAAGCAATACCTCCTACAGCAATTTATTCAGTTCTTCGTAGTTCAGTCAATTTCCTTAAAAAAACTGTTTTTATAACAAGTGACTCCATAGCACATTTTCATATAGAGGATGGCATTTAAACTAATATTGTAACTTTATTACGAAGCAATTGATGACTAGCCTGCTGATGGCTTTTTTTATCAACCGCGATGTATTCCGAACGAGGCAGTTGGTTTGCGAGCATCAATGTGAACGAATCCTTCTGTTCCTTAGTCGGGTGTATGTTTGCTACGAAATAATTCTCCGGCTTATCCGTATGCCTTTCTGCAGCATACGAAAGTGTGTGCATGCCCGTGAGTACTCAGGAAATATTTTTTTGTCGGATGGAGGCAGCATGCAGGTGCATTCCTTACAATATATTATAAAATCTTCTCGCACCGAAAGTATCAAAATGAACGGAAGGTCTCTGGTCGTCATAGACCGATGAGAATGATGCTGCCTCGTTTAAATGCGCGGTATACAAAGCATAACATTTGTGTAAGGTATATTGTACAAATCATGATATTGTAGCGGATCATACCGACGTAGTGACTGTGGCGTGAGAGGTGAACCGGGGCAAGGGAAAGGCGAAGATAAAAGTGTTGGGTTGAATTGTGTTCGCCTGCGTTGCTGTTGTACCTTCCACTCGGTGGCAGCGTTGATAACCATAATCCATGTTTACACGGCGCAAAGCTGCTGCGACAACCACAACGGTTGGCAGGTCAAAGATGCACCCTCTGGAAGACGACATGTCACCAACAGCCCAGGAACCTGGTTATGCGAAAATGCAGGAAAGCTTGCTAGAGGCCATGGGTGCAACTGTACCTCCTGTCGTAGTTCAGTCTGTGCTTTTAGATATCAATGTGCAGCGTACGTAAAGACATGCAGATGTAAACAAGGACATCCATTCGTGCGTAAAAATAGATCGCACTCACGTAAGAAATAGCCAATAAACATCTAACTTCCTAGCACTTTCGTTTTTCGCATACTCCTCCAGATTTGCTAAAGTTTGTGGGCCATCTATGTATCCTTCTTTACTACTGTTTACAACTATTCCAGTGCCGGCCACCTGAAAAGCAAAAGCAAGAAATTTAATTTGGTTACGATGAAAACATTTTCAGCACCCTGTCATCATCTACACAATACATAGAAACAAAATATAGCAATGAACGAGGCAATTATTTCGCTCTCAAACCTATAGCACCTCGTTTTTGTAGTAGCGCTACACAAATAGTTATATATTTATTACCTCCCCAGTTTTTTTCATGAAGACTGGAGGCTACAAAACACGTGTCATCAATATCATACCGCATGCCATCCAAATATTCGAAGGTATTCATCTATTATTGTTCGTGTAACAGACAGATATAGCAAAATTTCTGCCTTCAAGTCACCCTCTCCCCCTCCCAAAAGGCTATCGTATTTATATAGACAAATATACATTCTTGAAGAAAAAAAGAATTTTTCGGGGTGGCGCAACTTCAACTCACGTAACCACAATCCGAAGGCGAGCGGCGTAATCACTCGGTGATTCAGGCACGCTAGCAGAGCCTAGCATTGGATTAAGTAGTCTATTGTAACAAAGATTGCGGGGAAAGAGAAAAGTGGGTAGACAGCGATGTGAAAGGAGACAAATGAAGATAGAAGAACGATTAGAAACGAAGAAAGAGGGAAAGTGATCATGCCATAACTGGGTTCTGCTGACGCCTAATCTCACAACAGTAAGATGGCAGCGATGACGACGGTGATTGATGAAAGACTGATGATGATTATTTTTAAATTAGCATGTTGAAGTTCAGTAAAAGCCTACGCTAATTCCCCCCCCCCCCCCCGCGGTTGGAAGCGGCCAGCCTGGTCGTGAAATACATTTTGGAGCGCACATGAAAAGGCTTGAGGCACGAAGCGTTCACAATCTCTATTTCGCGGCTGCATTTGTCATTGCGGGCATGAAGAGGTATGACGTTGCAGTTCAGTGGCGAGGTGTGTTCTACAACTTTATAGAGGACAGTATAGCAAAACTTCAGCTTATCGCATGAACCACGTGTTTGTGAAGGCTTCCGTATATGAGTACATCACCACCAGTTCGATAGAGAACGACGCGGTGAGCGTCAACGTAACGATCTCAGCGATTCTCTTGGCTTGCATCTGCATTTATACAAGCGCGATGACGGCGTTGGGAAACAGGACACAAAAACTGGTGCCAAACGAATTATGAAGTGTTGACAAGAACAGAGAAGAAAGAAACACCGAGTTAAGACGTTGGTTGGAATCCGTATACTGCCTCTGTTCCATTGAACAGATGTAGTATACGCAAAGGCATAAATGGAAAAATGCCAACCCAGTTACGATGATGAGGTTCGATATAAGTGGACAGCATGTCCCACAGAGTGCGATGAACTCTCGCCGCTAAACCATTGGTTTGTGGCTGGTAGCTAGACGTTGTCCTATTAACTGTTTTTGAAGCATGGAGAACTTCACGGAACATACTTGAAAGAAATGCTTTGCATCAGTCGTTTAAAATAACAGGAGTGGTCCAGCGACGTATTTAGATAGCATTCAAGAAGGTTAGCACATCATAAATAGTTCCTGAAGTGACCTAAGCCGTCTAAGAGTACCGGATCAAGTGATTAACTGTGAGGGACCATTCATTGCTTGCTTCCTGCTGTAGTTGGAGCGGGTAGGGTCAGAGAGGTCATTTCCAACGACATAGAACGGCTCTGGTGGGCAAGAAAGTGGTTGTAGAGTCTCTATTCGGGCAGTCGGAAGCCAATTGCAGTGTTGAAAAATTGCACACGAGGCAATATGTTTAGTCATGCTCGTGGAAAGACATGGCCAGAAGAATCCGCTGTGGGTGCGCTCGTGGGCTTTGTGGCAACCAAATCGGCGTGAGGTCACGTCGTCCTGCAAAACCTAAATAACATCAGCATATAGAGCGCGCAGTCCGATAGAAGTCCATGAATAGCTTTCTGTGTGAAACTTTAACTATAGAGTACATCGTCTGCGAACTTAAATAGCTTGAGTTGTTTTCGTAGTCTGGCGTTACCGAAAGCTGAAGCACCGATTAGGTGACAGATGATGTAACTGCAATAAGAATCGGTTCGCTGACGAGTGGCAAGCTCTGAAGAACGGGTCGATGAAGTAAGGAAATAAATAGTTGTAACTGATGAGCTGTCCTCAATTTAGCTGATCTTACAAGCCAACGTGACGCGCTTCGACGATGGGGGCAAAGGGCCTGTTGGCAGAGCGTCAGCGTCTTGATTGTTTCTTCCAGTCTTGTAAATGACGTTAGGAAAGTACACTTGTAATCTAAAAATACATTGGCACAGCGTCCCAACAAGTTTTTTATTGTCGACAATCAGCATAAAGCGTGAAAACAGTGAAATATTCACTGTGCAAGTACGGACGGAATTTCCGGATGGACCAGACAAAAACAAAGCGTTCTTGTTCAGTTATCAAGTACTTCTTTTCTGCAGAAGTGAGAGTGTGGCTTCCATAAGCGACAACGTTCTCGCATAAGTCATGGTCGCTCTGAAGAAGTACGCCGCCAATTTCCTGCCCGTTGGTACCGGCATGTAGCAACGTAGGTGCATTGTCCTCCAAGAAGTACAGAAGTAGTTGAGATGTGAGAGCACGCTTGAGTTCTTGGAATGCTGCTTCGTACTGGTCATCCCAATCAAAGAGACCGATACCAGCAAGAAGCTGGTGGAGCAGAGCGGCAGCGCTTGCAATGCTGCGGATAAAGTGTTGAAAGTAATATGCGAAACGGAGGAAGCTGCACAGTTTTTTGTGTGATCGGGCAAGAAAATTGAGAACTGCGGAAAGTTTGTTGGGATCGGTCTGGATGCCATATTTGCTAACAATATATCCCAGAAATTTAATAGTTGTGTTACCGAAGTAGCGCTTTTTTGTGTTTAGTTGAAGCCAAGCATTTGCGAGGCGTGTGAAGAGATTACTCTAGGCGTTGCAGATGGCCAACAAAAGTGAAGGAAAAGACGACAATGTCATCCTAATAACTGTGGGGTCTTCACGTGGAGTGCACCGCGCTCTTGAAGTGAATGGACACAGTAGACGTGGTCGGACCAAACTAGAACAACACACATTTATTAAAATACTTTTAGAAGGATGATAACGTCAGCCGAACTAATGCAACGTCAATCGTGATCAAAGC
Source organism: Rhipicephalus microplus (assembly GCF_013339725.1). Lineage (NCBI taxonomy): Eukaryota > Metazoa > Arthropoda > Arachnida > Ixodida > Ixodidae > Rhipicephalus > Rhipicephalus microplus. The sequence goes on from NC_051167.1 coordinate 189,381,878, forward strand.
GCTAAAAGAGCCTTACACGCAAAAAGCCGATTACGCAACACTCAACATGACGAATCCTAGGTTACGTCGCCAACACTTGACACACCACGACGGCCACAACAGACGACCCGTGGTGTCGTCTACCACGCACCGCCGTCAGAGCCAACCACAAACCGCCACATGCCAAAGAGCCCCCCTAATCTCCCCCGTGCCGCCACCCAGGCTTGACACCAGGCGTCACCGCCAGGGCTACCGTTCTAACCATAATGATGATGGTGGTAATAAACGCTCGCGAGTATAACGCCACGTATTGCTCGATAACTGCGACACCTGAATGCGGCTTATATGCGAGACATGTGCGCCACGGGGCGCAAACTACTACACAGGAGGCGTTAGTACCCCGACATTATATAGACAAGTTTTCCAATTGTGGCCGAGAAGAGCAGCGTCGATCATTACGTCAATAGTTGCGGGGCATTACGTAGGCCGGAGGTTTCGGCGTTAAACTTGTGAAGACCGTCCGGCATGGAAAAGGCGGCTTTGTCCGCTGCTTCACTTTGACGTTGCCAATCCTTGCAGCGAAGGTGAAGGGTGGATGAAGTATTGCGCCTTGCAACGAGTCAAGAGCGTCTTCCTTTGGGATAATTGTGTTAAGCGCAGTAGTCAACATAAAATTGTATCGATTCATCCTTCTTCCGCACCAAAACAACGGATGATGACCAAGAGCTGGCGGAGAGTCTTATGACGTTTCTTTTGAGTATGTCGGTCACGTTCTCCTCGAGGCGTTTGCGCTCGAGGAGAACAGTGTGGATACGACGAGACACAATTGTGGTCTGTCCGATTGCCGAAGCATTGGCCTTGAAAGTGGCCTGGTGTTTCATGAGCAATTTGAAGAATGCCTCACACTGTGGAGCAGAAAAGCGAAGATTTATCCCGGCAGGAAAGCTAGAGAAAGTAATAGACCTGCCCTGTTTAGCCTGAGCCAACGAGAAATCAAAATCATTCGCAGATACCGGTTGAAAATCCACTTAGGAGAGCACCACGGAACCTTGGAGTAGAAGGATAGTCTCAATATTGGTGCTCAGGATGAATATGGCCGCCGCAATGTCTTCGAACCGAACCCGGCTGGAGGGGATGGCAATGGAAAGAGCTAGACATTGGCCGTAAGGAGTGATAAATGCATCACCATCGACAATATACATCGAAGTGATGTACATGAGTTGCTCCTGACTCGGGGGCTGTACAAAATTGGAAGCAGTCAAAAAGTGCAGTCATTTCGCGTCGACCAGTTTGCTGCAGTGGTGAGTTTCCGTCATCTGCACTACATGCTGGCGACAAGAAATTAAAGCAGACGCTGACAAGAAAAGAACCAACTTTGAATTAGTTCATGAGCACAGAAAATGGAACTGGCGAAACCTCGGTGATGACGAATACCATCAATGAAGAAATGAGCTCTACATCAGGGTACTACAGCTCCATTGGCACCAATCAAGGACGATCGAAAGTAGGGCGTTTTCACATTTCGCAAACGAGAACATATGTCCACATGCATCAAAGAAATAGTTGCCCCGTGTATATTGTAGCCAACTCCTTCACAGCTTGTACAGTCACCAATAACATATTTTCGGTCATTCGCAAGGAATTTCATTATTTTGCGGTGACGCAGTTTCCCCTCCACAAACTGCACTGTTTAGTTTTCCGGTCGCATGCCAGCGTGAAAAGACAGGCTTAAGTTGTGACACAGAGCGCTAGAGTGGCGATGGGTAGCTTGGATGAGAACCGCGTGCAGTGGTAGTTGTTCTGAAAATGTGTACCAGAGACAGATATCGTTGAGTGGCTGCATTGTCAACCTAAAGGTGGTGACTCCGAGGAAATGGCTAGTCGCGTTCAGAAGCGGCATAACCACGACGTTTGTTTTGCTGGCGGCAGTGGCAAACACGAGAAATGTGTCCCCGAATCCCACAGAAATACCAGATAGGCCATGAGGTACACCGGGCAGAATTATAGGATTGGTTCCGCACGTGAGAATTCAGAGGTGTTAGGTAATCATTATCAGGCACAGGTGGTTTGACAGGAGACGATGAGGGTTGAATTTCAGCAATATGTGCGTACGAAGTCTCTTGCGGGCATTGCGGAGAATGGGTGTGGTGGACGTTCCAAAATTAGGCCGAAGTTGTTTCTCAAAATGATTCCACGGAAATTGGTAGAGACGGGTTGAGCGGGAGCGTTATTGCAAGGTGATGAACATTGGCTTGAAACTCCTCACGGATTTTGACTCGAATGATCGATAGCAGTTGCACATTGTTCGCAAACAGTTTTTCGGAAAAGTAGGATCGCAGGCGGATTGATTGTGGCAGTGTATCAACCAACTGCTACGTAGAGACGACATCGAAACCCAGTGAGGGCATTGAATGCAGCAAGTCCAATACTCTACAGAAGGTGTCGTACACAATCAGCTTCCGGCTTGCGTCTTCGTAGAGGCGGCAAAGGGCAAGCACACCTTCAATATGCTAAGTGTAAGACTCGCCATACTGTTGGACGCGTTTCGAATAAATGGTCAGTGTGCCAAAAACCCGCCATACCTGGTCCTTCAAGGAAGTCAAATCACGGAAGTCGCCCTTGTGGTTTGGAAGCCATGGCTTGGCATTTTTGAGGTACCCAAGACTGGATGCGTGATATATTCGATGTCTCGTTGCAGTTGTAAACGCATACATGGTCATACTTGTTGAGCGACGCCTCCACATCTTGTCCAGGCAGGCTCTGCTGCGGTATTCTAGTGGATAAGGTTTTTCGGCTGTTGACCCGCAAGTCGTGAGACCGAATCTCGGCTGCGGCGGCTGCATTTTGATGAAGGCGGAAACGCTGTAGGCCCGCGTTCTCAGATTTGGGTGCGTGGTAATTAATCCAAGGCGGTCTAAATTTTCGGAGTCTCTGACTCACAGGTGTTGGAGACACCTGTGTCTATTTATAAAAAGCACAGCACAACCACGCAAGTGGGCCCATTATTAGGTAAGAACACATACTCCCTGAATGCTTGATAAGCTTTCCCAACCAGCCCCGGCGCTTGGCATCGTTTGTAGTAGTAAGTAAACCTTTATAAATTCAGCCACAGCCATCTTGCCTTCGTCTGGCTCGCAAGGCTGCCACATTATTTCTGGGAATTTCTAACTACTTCAGCCTACACCTTCAGACCCCTTAGAGAATCACCCCTTCTTAGTTTTGCTCACTCTTTCTTAGTACTGGCAACATTCCTATGGCAGGCATGGAAGGGGTATCGCCCTCAACTACCACAACTTCAAAGAAAAACACCTCCACACTTCGTGTCTTGACACAGCCCCTTCCTCTTCTCCCGCCACCTCCACCACGGAGAGCAGCGCAACAGGTTTCTGGCCTGCCCCATACTTTACAGCCTCCGACGTCGCTGGCATAACAGAAACAGCCATAAACCCATCTCCCGGCGCGCTCCCTAAGTGTCCTCCTCAGCAGAGCGGTGTCTTGGCCAACCAGAGCTCAACAGCCCTTCTCTACCGTCAACAGGTGTCCCGAATGGAACAGTACAATGCGTTCTTCTCGTTTCTATCATGCCCCCCCCCCCAATTCAAGCATGATGAAAAAGCTGCCCTAGCCGCTGCTCAAGCAAAGTGGGTACCTACAATGAAACATGTAGACACTGTCCCCTTTCGATCTGCTGAGAGGAAGGCATTCTTCCGGCCTGTCACCCGTGAAACCATCTCTGCCTCTCTTACTCCAGTTTATATAAATGTGGCTCTAAGATTTACCTTTCAGCGCAATGTGGTCGTGGACGATGGGGCGCCAGGCATACCCTTCACCATCCTCGTCATTATTAACGACATCTCCGGCTTCCCAGTACGAGCAAAGAATATGACCAGCAACACTTGATGGGGTACCATAAAACATGGACCCTTCTATAGGTAAGAAAGACATCATAGCAAACGTTAGGTTGCAGATGCCCATCAAGGAGTGCTTCTGTACTAGGCGGAACATTCTTGTGACTTTTGTATTAACAGCGCGACTATGGTAGGAAGAGAAATAAATGAATAAGAAAGAGCGTTGTACCTTCCTACTGTTGTCGCAATGTTACTAAAATACAACCATGAGAAACCAACTTCCCGAATTAAGATGTTCTTGCTACACAATTCTTGTGAAGTTAATAGGGGTCCAAGCCCCCCACTGACATTGAACTCTAAAAACATTGCCGCAATGTGCACGCCTTATGGCCGCACTTCACTCAGTGCACCCGCTGTGCCGCCTACGGCTGCATAGACGTAACGTGCAAGCACACCAGGCGATGTGTACGATGTAAAGTGCCCCACTCCCTGGCTGAATGCGCGGATGAGCAGTCAAAGTGGTTGTTCTGTGGTGCCAAACACCTTGTCACAGAACCACACCACCCTCATTGGCGGGTGGAGCATTTTGTTTTTGAGAGAGAGAGAGAGATGAATAGAGAGGAAAGGCAGGGAGGTTAACCAAGCTTGGCTCGGTTGGCTACCCTACACTTGGGGTGGGGGCAAAGGAGAATAATAGAACGGAAAGAGACAGAAAAGAAGAGGAGTAAGAAAGAGAAGCATAAATAGTCAGCTTGAGACTACACAGCATGGCCTCGCACAGTTCTTTCACAAGCGGTCGTGAAGTTTGGTGGTCCTTAAAAAGCACAAGAGGGCTTTCGTGGCTTTGCGCGTATGGGAAGTCGTCGGCCAAGGTCCCAGGATCTTCTCTTCTGTAATCGGCCGTGAATCCAGCTGACAGAGCTTGGCTTCCATAATACGTCGTTCGGTCTGGTATGCTGGGCAATGGCATAGAATGTGCTCAAGCGTTTCCTCGCAGGCGCAGATGTTGCATGCCGAAGTGCTCGCCATTCCAAGGAGACGAGAGTACGAATTCGTAAATGCCACGCCCAAACTCATGCGACACAGTAAAGTTTCAGCGCATCATGGGAGCCCGGATGGCAAACGAAGTTGCAAGTTTGGGTCGATCGAATACAGGTGCGTGTTGGAGAAACCCTGCGTATTCCATTGTAGGAGAGATATACGGCGAGCAAGTGATTGTAGTAGCCTTGCAGCGTCCGTTCTCAATGGTGGTATGGGCGTGCGCTGGTCTTGGTCATGAGCCGATCGAGCAGCTTCATGCGTGTGGTCATTGCCCACGATTCCGCAATGACTCGGCAACCACTGAAATACAATATCGTGACCTTCCGCGAGCGCTTCGTGGTAGTCGTGCCTTATCTGATATACTGATTGTTCATGTAACCCGTGCTGCATAACAAACCGTAGTGACTGTAAGGCTGACCTGGAGTCGCAAAAGATAGCCCATTGGTTAGGTTGCTGGCGAAGAATTTACTTTACTGCACCTTGAAGTGCTGCGAGCTCTGCTGCTGTCGACGTCGTGGTGTGAGAAAACTTGTACTGAAGCAACACATTTTCAGATGGAACAACCACTGCTCCCGTGGAGCTGTTAGAATTAGTGGAGCCATCGGTGTAAACATGTATGCGGTCGAAGTACCTTTCGTCCAACAGACGCAAAGTCATTTGCTTCAGGGCTAGCGTTGACGTGCGTGCCTTCCGAAAGATTCCAGGAACTGATAAGCGCACGTCAGGTTGACAAAGACTCTATGGCGCAGTTGCTGAATGCATCGCAAGTTTGAAGCCAGACGGTAGTATGTCCTGACGTTTTGTCACGGTACCGCAGTACGAAGAATGGGGCCTCCGAGCTGTCAAACACGCTAAATGATGTGACGGTAGGCGGGATAAATGCCGAATGTGCGCTCTCAGCGTCTCGACAATGATGTGCATTGTGACCGGTTGTTCTTGTGCAATAACAATAGTTGACACTGTCGATGAGCATCTTGGAAGGCCAAGGCATGTCGGAAGTGCTTGGGCTTGAATGCTTTGCAGTGCACGGATGTTAGTCTTGCACGTGTTGGACAGGACAGGAAGGCTGTACCGGAGAGTTCCGAGAAAGAGGGCTGTGTACAGCTGCAACATGGAGTGCACGGATGGGCCCCATGATTTTCCGGCGACGAACTTGAATACAATCTCAATGCCAATGAGCTTTTTCTTCAGGTATGTGACATGCGGGCTCCAGGTTAGGTCATGATCTACGATGACGCCTAAGAATCTATGAGTGCTCTTATATGGGATTGATCTGCCATCAATGCACAATGAGTAGAAAGACATCGGTTTGCGTGTAAACGCCACCGCTGCGCATTTTTCTGTGGCGATAGTCAAACCTTGCTGTCGAAGGTATGTCAATGTCATTGTTGCCGCTTTCTGTATTCTTGCGCGCACTTGAGGCCGTGTCATGCCGGACGCCCAAATGCAGATATCGTCAGCGTAGAGAGATATATAAGCCGTCTGTGGCAGCATTTCGGTGAGCCCCATGAGAACCAGGTTTTGTTTTTGAGCTGTGCAAAAAGGCTATGACGCCCATTTTGCGTAGCGAAGCATTCACCCTCCTGCGGGCACCAGACACCAACGGTTGCGGTAACCGCGCAATACAACAAAACTACCGCCCAGTAACTCAATAGCTAACTTACGCAGCCGCCACTGGTAGCAGCCATGACCAGCGACAAAGGCTCTGCCATCTCAGTCTTCGTGTCAGCGCCCACAGCGGAAGTGGAGGTCAGCACTCCGACTGCCCCACTCGCTCATTCTTTAGTGAAGAGCTGGTCACTCAATTGGCGCTAACCCAGGATGAAGAGTAACCGTCTCCGAGAACTAGACTATGCATATTGTACTGGAACAGCAATTAACCACGCCACCGACAAGCCATGCTTACGGCGAATGTTTTCCTATGCGACTTTCACATCCTGGAAAATGAATATTCGCACGGAGGAGGTATCGTTGCCCGCATACGTCAGCTACAACAACCCCACGCAGTGTGCCTGGTCAGGCTGCACCAGTGAGCCATGCCCGGATGATGCCTTTCACCCCCTCCCCCAGAAGCCGTGCGCAAACCTCTACATTCTATCAACGCTTCCTCACGCACCCATATTATGGACTGCTATACCAGTAAAACTCGTGAGTGTGGCTGGAACAGTTCATATTGACGTTATTGACACCTCCGTCGGGAGTGTTTATATTCTCCCTATCGCTGCGGCCAGCTACGCGTTTCTGTCGCCTGTTTCGGCTGCACTGTTATACAAGCAAGTATTGTGCAGGGAATCCACGTGCGCCATGTTAGCTGAGGTGACATTATAGCACCAATGTGACTAGTCAACACCTCTCCGTAGCGATAGTACAGAGGGCTGATCTTCTCGTTGTGAACACTGGGGAGTCATCTTTTATTCATCACATCAGTGCCGCCACTGTGACTGACCTGGCCCTTGCGTCGGAATGCTGCTTTTACGAGTAGAAGTGACACTCTGACACGGCCAGGACCGATCACTACCCGACGGCACTCTTACCGTCTCAACCTAGCCATGGTGCTGTGCTCAAGTACGCCGTGCGGTGGGCTTTGCGTGAGTGTACAGTGGAGCGAGAACGTTTTTGCACGTATCGGGGACCATGCCGAGTGTGCAACTACTGGCTCTGTTGTTTATGCTGGAACACCCTATCCTGATAATGTATTAAACATCCGGGCAAGGCGGCAGCGTGCACACAGGTGGGCACTGCCCTCTTCAGACCCGGCACCTCGACAGAGTACAACTAGCTGGACGCCGTATGCTGACGACACACTCAACAGCTCGCAACTGCAGCTGGAAGGAAGGGCGTGTGATCCTCCCTCCAAGACCCATGACAGCACCGGCGAAGCTGGCACATCACCAGTGTTGTGATCAATCCGAGGATCTCTCTTCCTTTTTCTGGCAACCGTGGTGCGTGGAACCATGTACCTGTAGCTCGCTGAGCTGATTGCCGCTTCCTTCAAGCTCCATCCTCCTGCTGCTTAGGCCCCGATGCATGCAATGACCTTCACAGACCCTCCCCTCCCGCCACCCAAACCTGCTCTTGCGGCTAACGTTCACTCTCTTACTGAGGAGAATTTCAGTCACACCGAGCTGCAACGAGTACTTCAATTGAAGTGAACACGCAGCGCTCTTGGTGTGAATGGCATCGTACATCAGATGTAGAGCAACTGAGATGCATCTCAGCGACTCGCCTATTAGAGGAATACCCCCGAGTTTTCACAAGTGGAGGCCACTTGAACACTGTGTCATCGCGGAGAAAGCCCCTACCCATATGACTGAGAACGTCATCGGAAGGAAACGCGTATTTTCCGACATCTGTTTGACAAGACCATTCTGCTGCTGCAGTCTGCATCACCCTCGAGCTCGGCACTGAAACCTAGCGACGCCTGAGTAACTTTGCTTCTTTCACCACAGCCGCACAGGTAATTCTGCACCTAGCTGCTGTTCTCCTTGTGCCCTGCACCAGCTAAGCAAGGAAGACTCCGGCCCACCACTCGCACAGCACGTTGCTCGGAAATTCCAGGCACTTCGCGAGTGGTTCTGACGTTGTCTTGCAGTGGCTCCCATTCCACGTCGGCATCGCAGGCAGTAAACAAGATCGCAAAGCGAGCACACTCCGTCGCTACTACGCGAATAGATTACGCCACGTCATTTGAGTCTGCGCGTATGAAACTTTATCATGAGCCGCCGCGTGATCATAGTGACGCGTGGGTCATAGTTGGATGCCCCCCTCCTCCACATTCTACTTCTGAATTTTTCGCTGCAATCATGTGCTCCTCCTAGCTCTGAGGACCGGTTTTGTTTAGCCCTCGTAACGTAAACATTGTCCCTGCGGTGCAGCTGTACCAAACCACGTCTATTAAGGTGAGGTGGTCGTCTGCTAGCGCCCTTCTCTTACTGAAGCTCAGGAGTGACTCGTCATAGTATACTGCAGCGTTGGACTACACTGTGCGGCGTTTGAGGACTTCCACCACCCTGCCGGCCACGAGAACTTTCGCCGCGCTGCACTTTCGTCTCGAGTCGCCTTCCTTGAAGATTCAAACCTAACCACAGGAGTGTTTCAAGCCACTCACCGCAGTTATACAGCGCTTTTCTCCGCGAGTCAGAACTTTTTCCCTCTCTTTTTATTTTATTTATCCCACTGTTGTTACTCCCAACCGTCTGATTTATTGCCATTCCAAGCAAGTGTTCCGGTTGAGACGTCCTTTTTGAGACAGTTATCGTGCTTCATGATTTTCCGTCCTTTCCCTTCCAACTTTCATGTTTTCTTTCTTTTTTTGAACGATGAAGAATCACTCTACTTATGCAGGTGTCTGATATATTTTTAGTTATTTCTGACAAAATTAGTCACAGCATATCCAAGGAGTGCATGATGATAAGTGGGGCGAAGCGGCCATTCGTCCGTTCGTTTTTGCTTCCGTCTCTCCATGCGTCCGTCTGTGATCGTCCGTGCGTCCATATTTCTTCCGTGCGTCCGCACGTTTATTCATCCATCCGTTCGTGCATCCGTCCATGCGTTCATCCATCCGTGCATCTGTCTGTCTGTCTGTCCGTCTGTCCATCTAGTGAACACCCCAAGTACCACCATGTCGTATCTTTTCATGATATATTCAGCATATAGAAGTACCGTCATTCAGCGGACATTCGAAAGACTAAACGGAAGGTGGCACTCGCACACTTTTTTATGGCCTGCGCTTCGTGTCTACTTCTCAGCTTTCACTCCTCTAGTTTTTGGCTATATGCTATTTCACTATATCCACGGCACTGCACCCAAACCCTCGCTAAACCTTGCTGAAACCAAGAAGGTTATGCCCAGCGAGTTTAACGTGGCAATGCTTTCTGGTGAAGTACTGTTGGACGTGCTTCTGATTCCAGTTTTTTTAGTAAGCAGCTAATCCAAGGCAAATTTCATTGGAGATTAAATCACCAATACTCGTCTCTGTAAGTTATTTCATCAAAAACAAGTATCAATATATTTATGATTACCTGAAGAGGGTGCGCGTGTGCCGCTCCTCTAGTCCGGCCGTGGAGGTGGCTACCTACTACTACGACTACTACTACATATATCGCGGACGCACGACAAACGGCATCAGGAGCTTCGCCCCCCAATTGTCACAGCTTTGCCGCAAAGGTGAAGCTGAACGCGATAGCAACATATTCGAAGGTAACCTACATAATGGTGGTGATGGTGGTGAAAACCTTTATTCGTCAGAAGGCCAAAAAGTAAAATAATAGTTTAAAAATTAAAAAGAAGCGTTGTGGGCAGCCTTCAGGCTGCTTGTTGTGGCGTCTAAGCAGTGCCTAGCCGTGACGTCTCCCACCCAAATCACCAGCCGAAGTTGCAGGTCCGGCCTGGTGCTGGACAAAGCAGCATCCCACTGCTGCTGACTTCTGAGGTGCCAAGAGGCAGGGGCAAGTGAGCCGGACCGTAGTAAAATATGTTCCCATAGTTGGCGATTTAGCAGCTACATAGGCGGCCGGCCGCCGGGTACGCTCCGGAGTGGAAGAGGGCAAGACGTGCAGGAGTAAAGAAGGTGTGGGCCTGAAGTTGGCTCCGCAGGTGTTGTTTCTGCTGAGAAAGGAATTGGTGTGAGGGGAGAGGTGAGGGAGAGGTGGTAGTGCATTGTGATGTCATCGTACGTGAGAAGCGCGTCTCGCGTATTCATCCCGGGCGGGGGCGGGCTTGCTCGGTCGGTCGAATAGCGAGCGATAGAATTGGCCGCCTCGTTGCCTGGATGATCCGCGTGATATAAATGATATAAATGGGGTGACTCATCGCGTCCCTCAGATGATATAAATGGGGTGAAAGGAGAGCAGAATGGCAAGCAGATTGAAACGTGCCCCGTGTTTCTCACACACAATTGACGCACGAAACATACTCCAAGGTACATATGAACGCGAGTAAGCGTCTGAGTTACATCGCTGTGTCTAAAAAGTGCGCTCTTTTCGCAAACGGCGACTTTGCAATGATCGCCGTGACCTTTGTGCGCCTAGTAGCTACAACAGAGTCGTTCCGGTGTAAGCTTAAAAACAGCAAAGACATAAATGCTCCCAACTGCGAGTTGAGGGGATGCGAGTGTGCGTTCAGGCCCTTACCACTACCTACTCCTCTTCGCGAGGCAAAGTACGCAAGGGAGATGAGAGCACGCACCGCCGCGCGCTCATTGCGCCATCTTGCTGGTAATGCTGAAAACGCGATAGCTCCCCTCCGAGAAGCCCATCACCAGCGGTAAGTGTTAAATATCCCAGTGGTAAGTGGTAACACAAGCGGGAAGTGGTAGATTGCCGTTTCCACGTTGACAGACATGCTCCTGGGTACCGCGCACCGGAGTCTTCTGTATTATTTTCTTGCGTTTCCAATTGATTGATAGATATGTGGGGTTCAACGTCCCGAAACCACCCTGTGATTATGAGAGACGCCGTAGTGGAGGGCTCCGGAAATTTCGACCACCTGGAGTTCTTTAATTTGCATCCAAATTTGAGCCCACGGGCCTACAACATTTCCACCTCCATGGGAAATGCAGTCGCTGCAGCCGGGGTTCGATCCCGTGACCTGCGGGTCAGCAGCCCAGTACCTTAGCCAGTAGACCGCCTCGGCGAGGTCTTTCTTGCGTTATATATATATATATATATATATATATATATATATATATATATATATATATATATATATATATAATTTTACGTTATTATCAGCCAATACAACTTATCGCGCCCAACTGATTCTCAGTCCCAATTATTTTTTAGTTTGGTTATACTACGAGCAGTGACAGAGTGACAGTAGCCAAGTATCTGTGTACAACGAGCACTATTTTGGCGAAAGTTTTAGGCAAAATGTTGATGAAAGCGCGGCAAATCGGTGCCGGCTAGCGGCAGGTGGAGAGAGTTGAGCGGGGTAGAATAGATGTCTGGGATAGGAGAAAAACCTTTTTTGTGGTTCGCCTACGTGATAGCCGGTGATAGCAGCAAAAATAGCGCAGCGAGCGGTTTGGTTGGCGACGGAATTGCTGGCAAACAGCTACAATACGCACAGGTGTGCGGATATAAGGGGGCTCCTCTCGCCCCCTACCTCAAGTGAAATAAAAAAAAGGGGGGGGGGAGGACTGTGACAAACTTTCACACCTTCCATGAAGAGGAACAATGTGCTCGCCTATGACAATAATGCATAACATGCGTACAGCTGCACTCACAGCCATCTACCTTCAAAAAAAAAAAAACATGCTGGTGGCGTACATTTGCGAGATCCGCCAGTCTCTGAGGGACACGATGAGTCACCATTGGCTTACAGTTGCATTTGTGGACATCCGTCGATCTAAGTTCCTAATGCGCATGAACTGTCACCTCGATTCTTGATGCGGCAGACTGCGTTGCGAGAAACTATTACGAAGCTCTTCGTTGACGGTGCGACGAAGCATTTAGGACGGCGCATTCTAAGACCAATCAGATCTATCAGCAAGAAAGGAATTGGACTTCGAAAACTGGTGGCAGTTGCTCACTAATTTTTCGCATGCCGCACGTAATATTCTTTCAAGAAGTTTCGCTTAAGTCAATGACGTCATCACAAAACGCACAATAAAGGTCTGCGAAAAGAAAAAAAACATGTGCTTCAGCACAGACAGAATTGTCATGCAAAGACCACATTGTAGCAGCGCTGCGCCTTGTCACGAAAACAAAATGTGGGAGGTGGGAAGATAACCCAGGCGACGCTAGTGGTCACAGCCTTAGTGCAAAAGAAATTTCACTTCCGATGCTCACGGATATGACGTAATTGCTGACGTGGTAGTTTGGCATATCTTTTCTGGATGTTGCACCAAGTTTTCCTCCCCCGCCATTTCCTCGCGGTTTTCCAGCATTCACGCGATAGTGAGCGAAGTATCTTACCAATATATTTACTTATTTGCTAGTACTCTGCACCATCATTTCCACCATGTCACCCGCCACAGTACCTTATGACCATAATGGCTTCCAGCATACCCAGCATTATTTGCACTTTATCCACCGTCTTTTCCAGTAACCACCATGGTACTTATTCAAATAGCAGATACTGGATGCCATATTATTTTTTGTTAAATTTCTATTGAGCTTACCTCAGATGCGTTCATTACTTGTATATTCACCAGCGCAGATAATTTAGGAAAAGCGTTTTCCACCTGGGAAATTGTAAAGATGATTACAAAGCAGGCAAATGCTATTTACAATAGGCGTTTTCTGGTTTCGCTGAAGGGATTCCTAAAAATTACTGAAACATTTACTAGAGTGACCATCCAACTTAAAATATTACTAAGATATTAGTATAGTTGCCCGTGCTTTCCAGTTCACTAGATGATCAGCAAATTCACGCAAGATTTTGTTGTTGAATTTAATTGATTGATATGTGGGATTCAACGTCCCTAAACCACCATATGACTATGAAAGACGCCGTAGTAGAGGACTCCGGAAATTTCGACCACCGGGGGTTCTTTAACGTGCACCCAAACCTGAGCACATGGGCCTACAACATTTCCACCTCCATTGGATTGCTGCTGAGTTTAGCACAGCCATTAACTTTGTTGTACTGTGCTTTTTTGTAGCAACCAAGTACAGCTGTTTTTCTCCCTTGTTGAGCAACGCTAATCAGAAATATGTTTCTGGGTACTTGAGATGTCCCATAAGTAGGCGTCATCTTTTTCACGGAAACGCTAAAATAAATATTACTTCACACCTGCAATCGTGATAACGCTGTACGGTGATTTGCAAATAGACATACGAAAAGTGCGTGGAGGCGGACAAAGGTAGCATTCTAAATCTACGATCTCAATGTTCAACAATAGTGTATATGCTAAGAATAAAAGCTGTGTGAAATGCTGTTGCTTAGCAGCTTGCTCTAAATATGCATATCACTAAATACATGAAATAGTGAAAAGCAAAGACCCCACAATATTAAACTTCAGCGCTGTGAGTTTGGAAAAAAAGACTACTATATTTAGTGGTGTTCACTACAAATAGAACTACCAAACGGGTTGAGTGGATAATTTAGGTTTTCTTTTTCTTTTTTTGACTAAATAATATTGAGATCTAACAGACAAGCATGCAAAGGAATGTATAGGATATGTATTAAAAGTAATTGCAAAGTAAGTGGGAAAAAAAGTAGATGGCGAGATAACTTGCCTCATGCTGGGACCGAATGTAATACCTTCGAATAATGCGTTGTTCGAAAGTCGCATGTTGGTCCCTGTCCAAAGCAAGTTTCCTTTTTGTTCACTCTTGTTTCTTCCCATTAACATCACAATTATTTGTAATACTATCTCCTATGCATACCTTGCAATGATTGTCTCTGACATCGCATCATTATCGTTCCAAGGGATAAGCCATTTGACAATATTATCAAAGCAGTAAGTCGCACAGTAAACCAAGTATATAAATATTTGCCTATATACTTCGCGTGTAATTTATTCCTTAATGTTTCTGTTGCACTGTTTCACATCTTATGCGATTTTTTGGGACAGGACAAGGATTGCTGCTAAATTAGTGCATCGAGCTATTTATGGCACTTGTATCTTGTCACAAAGTGGAGTAAAGTTGACCTGTTTAGCTGAATTTGCATTGTTTACACACCATTGTACAATATACAAAGCGAAGGCGCATGGTGGGGTTTTGCATCAAATTTGTGCTAAGGCAACAAAACTGAGATGTAATAACCGCTGATACAACAGGATGGTGGTAAGAAACTTTGTAACTGATTTACCTTTCTGAATAGAGATTGGAAGTAACCTGTTATGTTCGAAGTTTTATAGATCTTGTAATGCTGTTTACTAAAAGCGGTGTCATATAGGGCGTGGACACGGATCGATATTTCACTTCTCTTTGCTGTACTGCTTTCTGAAAAGAAACAACAAAAAGAAAAAGGTTTCACCACAAGAAAAAGCAATGAATGCCTTTATTAGTCATTGTAATATTATACGAAGTGAGGCTCGCAGCTGACTCTTGTGGATCCAATACAACGTAACTATACGAAACGCTGGTGTAAGAGAATGTGACCACTCGAGTAAAGGAAGCTCTTTTCACAGTGTCTTCGCGTTGAGAGCGCATCACGTAGAAGGGCATACGCGCTCACTGCTGACGCCTGCCTCGAGAGCGCGAACGCCAGCGATCGCGCCCACGCCGTTAAAATTAAAGTTCACAGTTGCAACTGGAGCAAGAACCCCCCTCCCCCCCTTCGTTCTCCTATTGAATTCACATTCATTAAGCTGTTTTTACACAACAGCCGTTATCGCGGCTGAATTAGTCACTGACATGTGACGTTATTCAGATCCCTCTGCAGCCTGAATTAACACGACAGGGCAGCTTTCACGTGACAAGCGAGAATTTCTCGCTTGATACCCGAAGATCCTAACTATGATTTTGGCTTCCGTTATTCCCCGAGTCACTCCGCGTGGACCGAAGCATAGATGCAGGATTGGGTGACGTATGGTGACGTAGTACACAATCTCCAGCATAAAATGATGCTTTTGTTTTTCATGTGAATACAGTTTTAAAGGTGCGCGGGGCGTTTCCATCTGGTATAAGCATTTTACGGCAGGGCGAACATTCGGGGGAATGGCACCACATGTGTCCTCCAAGTGATATAATTGGGCCGGTTCGTTTGATCTTTGCTTCAGCAACTTGCATCACTACCAAGCGCATGTGTTTTCCCGTAGTTAGCACACGATGAATGGGGTGATGCTAAGAAAGGGTAATGAACACACGATGAACGGGGTAATGCAAAACATGACGGCGATGGCGACGTCAATGACAATGCCGACCGAACGGTGAAAACCCGTCGAGAGTGTTCATAGTCTTCATCGTATTAAAATATCTTGTACCTACCATATAGCTTCACGTATCATAAAATTCAGTTTCTTGATTTATTTCTAAATAACTTCGTGGAGAATCAATCAGTTTCAGATATTGTACAACTCAGTTCGCTTACCTGCACCTGGCATTTTATATTTAATTTCTCCTGGAGACATTCAGGGCGTGGCATTACTTAAAATGCCACAGATGACTAACTAATTAGGGTGATACCCTAATTAGTCGTTCAGCAAAGTGTTGTAAATGAAATAATGGTGTCTTGATGTTGACAGGAAGTACCATATTTTATCGTCAACTTACAGGCATAGATAATATTCTGAGGCTCCTTATGCTTCGCAGGTAGGCTACGTTCTTATGAAGATCATATGCGGGATTAACGTTCCAAAATCACCGTATGACTAAGGGAGACGTCGTAGGCTACATTACAGGGTACAATTCAACTCGCATACTTTTCGTAATGTACATTTCAAAAGTAAAATTGCGCCAATTTTGACAGCTTTCACTCAAGAAAACAATCGATTTTGAATTCAAATAGGCGCCCTCGTCCCTGCGCA
Source organism: Rhipicephalus microplus (assembly GCF_013339725.1). Classification (NCBI taxonomy): domain Eukaryota; kingdom Metazoa; phylum Arthropoda; class Arachnida; order Ixodida; family Ixodidae; genus Rhipicephalus; species Rhipicephalus microplus. The sequence continues at coordinate 189,398,165 of NC_051167.1, forward strand.
ACCCTGCGTAATCTAAGGGCGCAAAATATTGGAATGAGCGGGTAACCACAACAGTAAATTCGAATGTGGTGCAACTGATTTTGATGATTCCTCACAGAAATCAGCCCAAAGTGATCTCAATGTGTCGTAAAACCAAACAAAACCAAGCTTCAATAGAACCGAACAGCAACATAACTCCCGCAAATGCGAATTCGGATGATAACTTTGAACTCCTACGCAAGTTTCAAACGATGCTTTTGAAGTAGCTACAAAGGAAATGCCAGTAAATTCAATGTAGAGGTTATGTGTTTTTTTTTTAATTAGTTTTTCTTACCTCTACCAAGTAGTTAAACAGTTTTAGGTTTTAAGAGCACCATAGGTTACGACACTAAGGTTGTGCTCAAATGTATTCATGAGGTTGATGATGAGTTCATGGCAATCAACTTTTTTTGTTGTTACAGCTCTGTAACAACAAAATAAAATCACTTGGAACAAACGTTTAGACCAGCCTAACTCTCGGTAACAAATTCAGACATGGCTTCTTTTTGCTCTGTTCATGCAGCATGATAGTTGTCTTTTCATACTAGTGCCCAACCGCTTATTAGAACTCCGCTTGATTAGAACAATTTTAGCGTGATAGAATTAACGGGATTGTTTTAAACAAATTCGGACGTAGGCTTTGTTGGTTGTGAGCGAAAAATTGAATCTTGTGCGTGACCAAAAAATTAAGAAGGATGCCAATAAAATAAGTATTATAAAATTCTGCGGCCGAGTGTGAATCAAACCTGATTCGTTTGTGTGGGAAGCGGGTGTTCCACCACACTTACATGCGTCTGCTGTGAATACAGTAAAAAAAAAAAAACTTCCTCTGCTTTCAAATGAAGTGAAAGTAACAATCATGCCTTAAGAACACACGTGTCCTTTGTACATTCTTCAAAATAAAACATAAAATTTGGCAGTAATAATGGGTGCTACATTAATACACTACCAATAGGTGTCCTAACAAGTGATTATCATAATGACTTCATGCTTAAAGTCGGTCACCCACTACAGGTACGCACATTACTGCGCCTATTCCCTGAAGGCCACAAAGTGTATGCATAGTAGGCTCGAAAACATTTCGCGGATAAAGTGTTTGAAGTGCGCAGTAGCAACAGGATGCCGCTATCACGTTCAACTCTTAATGTCGACAGTTAGGGATCCTCCGAATTTTTATGTATCCGTCGACTATCATTTAACAAGCTTTTACAGCCTTCGCATTCCGATATCGGTCTGAGCTTTCGTACCCTTTTTTCCTTGCGCAGCCCTAGTTTCTTTCTAACGCGATAGCGTGAAAGAGGTCACTTCACTGAAAAACGGTGTTGGCGTTGGTGTCGGCATCGTTGGTCGCGAGCGAAAAATTATCAGCTTATGCATCACCAAAAATAGAGAACCATGCAAATAAAATAAATAATTTATAAATGAACCCTAGAGAACAGTGAACACTGAACCAGGGTTGTTTGGGTCCGACTGGAGATCGAATCCGGGTTGTTTGCATGACAAGCGGATGTTTTACCACACAGACACGTCTCTTCTTGTGAAATCAGTAAATAGAGCATCCTCTGCTTGGAAATCCAGTGAAAGTAGCTTTCATGCTTCACAAATACACGCGTCTGGTATACATGCTTCACAAGGCAACATGAAATATTGCAGTAATAGTGCGTAGTACAAGTGTCCAACGCCGACAGGTGTCAGAATATGTGATTATCATGATGGCTCCGCGGTTGAAAGCTGGTATCCCACTACAAAAGGCACACAGGCTACTGACCCTATTCCCTTAAGGCCACGTATAGTGGGTGCATAGCAAATTCTAAAACGTTTCATAAACTAGGATTTTGATGAATTGGTGAACAAGAACAAGAACAATTTTTAAATACGCACTGGCAACACGATGTCGCTATCGCGTTCTGCTCCTAGAGGCGAAGCTTTAGGGCCCCTAATTTTTTTTCTGACTGTCTCTTCAGGCTTCCGTACGCGCAGCCATTTTTAAGGCTAAACATAGAGACCCGGTGGCTTAAAGTTTTTTTCTCAAGGAGTTGGACTCAAACTCTGTACTTCCGCCACACATGAAAGCAGCTCTCGACGGCACTGTACTACACCAAATGCAGTGGAGAACCAAAGCTGTTGCCCAGCTTAGGCATAGGGCGCAAGCAGCTGCTCCCATGAGAGGGAGGAAAAAGCAAACAGAACCCATACGGGAGGAACCTGACATGCAAGCCCACCCAAAGCCGGCGAAATCAGTGACTGTTGTCACCACCACAAGCCCCATCTCAAGTCAATCCAACGTGGTGAATCAATCACTACTATCGCCCGCGGGCGCGCAAGAGGACAGCTCTACCCCGGGCACCCCTTTTTGAGTGGACTTAACAAATTGGTGACCAATATATCGTCCATCTCGAGCTCCTCCAGGAAGCACGACATATCAGCCTCGTTCGCCATAACATCAGAAATGACGGGTGCGCAAGATTAAACCACCACTCGAAGCCTCTTCTACCTCTCTCTAGCCTTTTCTCTCAACCAGGCCACCGAAGTCAACACAACCTTTGTGCCTGAGCCTGTCTCCCCTGCATCCCCCATAACTGTGTGGAAGCGTCGTGCACAATAATTTACAGACCAGTGGGTAAGAAAGCACACTTCCTCGCCATGTCTGGCGATGCCAACGTAGAATTTTCATCCGTATTCGCCGTCTCTAGGCGCATCTGCGTCAAATTTCATCAACACCTTGTAGCAGTGGACGTGACACCTGAGCAAACCCAAGCTTCTTGATGACAGCGTCCTCGTGGACAACACCTATGTGGCGTAGTCTACAGGGTTGACGAGGACTTGGTCGCCTCTGACATCGCGGCAAACATCAAATCCGCCCTATCTCTCGTGCCTTGTATGTGCAGCGACAAGTGCATCACAGTTGCTTTTGAGGAAACTGCACTTTCTTCAGACGTGATGCTCTTCAAGCTTCTCAGGCCAGTTCCTCCGCACCTACCTCGGCCCTGCAGTGCACCTGTGGTGGCTAGTTTGGCCGCGCCATGAACACCTGCTCGCGCCACGACTATTGCCTCCATTGTGGTGACAACCACCCAAACGACCATGCCTTTTAGAGTGCCCTCGCTGCATTAACTGCAGCGGCAAACATCAAGCCAAAGAGCTGCGCTGCCCCTCTTGGCAGATTTAGCACAAGTTTGATATGATTCCTGCTTCTTCGGATGGACCCGTGACACGCCGCCAAGCGATGGAGCAAGGCAATAACGCTGTAAAAACATCGTCAAGCGTGGCAGTGCGGCAATAGTGATATGCCGTTCCTTCCGTGATGCTGTCGCCAGTGTTGACAGTTGGACGTCGGTAACAACCCCTCACTGTCCTACAATTCCGCCTGCCTCCTTATCACGCTCGACGACCACTGCACTCTCTTCTCTGGATACGCCTGCCTCATTCGACAATCAGAAAGAAGCAGTGATCACCGCACTTGCTGTGGCAGTCCGTGCTGTGCTCGTGCTTCAGCCGACGGACTCTCCGGTACGTGGTTTGAGTACCCCGACTATCGCTGCGCACGAGGCCATCCTGCCGGGGTGTTAGGTGGCTGTACTGTGGCCACATTCAGGCCAACAGGACTCCCACCCGTGGGCTTCGAGTTCTTCACGCGCTCCCGTCTTTCTAATGCCCATCTTTGGCCGATCATTCTTCTGCGAATAATTTCTCCGGCCTTCTCGGCGGCTTTTCCAGACAATTTCATGTTGTGGTAGTTAGAGCGCGTACTGAAAGAGGTGGAGCGAACGTTTTTTTTTACCCCATCCCTGTGCTTACCTTTTGAGGTGTCATGATTGACCGTTACAGGCAGCACTTTTCTCTTCTTTTCCTCTAGATAACCACCAAGACAAAATACTTCAATTTTCGTGAAATTCGTTTCGGTGAAATCATTTCGTTACAGAATTCACGAAAACATATAAGAATGTTTGGATACCTAACTATGCATCTTCCGCTATGCATCAAGAGAAATGACGCGAATTAAAAAAAAATCATGCAGCTGCATGACTGTGCGTGCCGTGCGGGTAAAGCATGAACCCAGAATCAAAGCCAGGCTAGCCATTGAGAAGACGATGTGTCCTGAACCCCATCACTCTGTAGAGTTCTCTTGAGGTGAAGCTTGCGCAACCTCCTAGTTTTCTTGGGGATCACTTTGCCTCAGCAGATGATAATTATTGAACTGAGTTGGACGAAGTATACGATAGGCCTCTTATAGGGGAAAGTGCATCGGCGCTCAATCTTGTATGACAAGCTTTAACAGAGTCATTTACGAATCAATCTTTTTCGGTGCTGGCTCACAGGCACCACCACGCACAATGAACAGAGAGCATCGAGTGAAAGAAAGTGAGTAGGAGATAAAAGGCGCGTTTGTAAAGTTCTCTCCATCTTCTTCGATAGCTGAATTGGTAGGGAATTGGGCGCATACCGCTGCACTACGAGGAGTCGGAGGTAGGATTCGGGGCGCGGGAAAATTTTTCTTTTTGTAAACGTCATTTCTGTCACAAAAATACTTCTCTAAATACTTGGTGGACCCAGGCATAAAGCAGCTTTAAAAAACTGAAGAAAAGGTATTTTAAAGTTAAAATAAACTGTTTATTTTGTTTTCAAATTGTTCATTTTAAAGGTTTTGTGTTAGAAATAAGTCTTGATGCGCAACCTAAAGCACCTGAAATAAACGTTTTTTTCATCATAAGGGAGGTGAAGTTCTGAACTACTAAAATAACCAGGGTATGAACAAAGTCTGAGAAAGAGGCGCCAGAAGCAACGAGGAATACGGGTATATCAAGCTTACGAATTCACTTTACTCATTCTGCATAGGGTTTAGGCTCCTAGTGAACAGAGTTTAACAACCGCTTAGCGCATGAGATTACACATGAGGCTTACCACTGAGACGATCTACAGCTCTACTGCAGTGTAAACTGCAAAAGCAAAGTACTATGAAAAACATATTCCTTCTGTATACCAGGAACTTGACAGTCGGAGTGAGTGAATGTAGAACGGTAATACTTTTTGTGATTTTCCAGCTCGTTGAATTTTCTCTTCTTAAATGCCGGGAAGTAGGAGAGGATAGAAATGTCAAAGAGAAGTTTGTACAGTAAGAAAGAAAAGGACACTAGGTACGTCATGTAGATTGTTATTTTGCTTGTAGTGGCAGACATTGTAGTGGCAGCTCAACTATCTTTCACATTTTGTCATATTTACACATTATTTTCCTTATGCATGAAAAGTGTCCTTGGATAGGTTAGGTTGTAGACACATACCTAAATTGCATCCATTCATTTAACGCGAGAAATAAATGTCCCCCGACGTAAGAGGACAAGTGTCGCACTAGTGAGCGTACCTTTGGCTTATCTTCATAGATTTCTACATGTTTGCTTGGACCAGATGTTGTGCGCCAAGTATATACCATTGTTTCTTCACTGTAAGCACACTTGACAGCTCACCCTGTGTTTGTGTGGCTGTTCGGCCGTGTCAGTGCAAGTTGTCAACTTTTTTTTTTGATAGACACTACTATATCGCCCAGCCAACTACTCTTGTGTGAAGTGACGAGTTGGGCTTCTTGGTACATAATTCTAATGCACTTGATTTAAAAAAACACAACAAACGGAACGTCCAAGACGATGTCTAACGTTTAAAACTCAACAACATTTTTTCTTGGAATATTGCACGTATATTTCTACAACTTACTCACAAAAAGAAGTTATACAAACTATTCCTACAGATTACTGATGAAGGAATGTATCACGTACTATTGCCCAATGATAAAGTCTTCGTATAACAATGTAAATATGAGTGTAACTTTCTGATAGATGTTGAAAGTTCTGCGCTCAACGTCCGTTTTTGCGCAACGTTTTTTTGTGTATATGTGTTTTTTTTGCTGTAGTGTGCCAGAACTAGCACCCTTCGTATGATTTTGTTGAAGTGCGCTAAAAATGCAAGCGCTGTCCTTGTCAGTCTCTTCTGTCCGTCTGTTTTTAGGGTGCTTAGAAAATGTTCAATTATCAACGTAATTCCTCTGGCCCAATTCACCATCTCCCTTCATGTCACTTTTTCCCGTAATATTTTATATTCTATGCGCAGCTATATTACCTGTACCCAGCATAACTATTAGCAAAGTATTTTTTCTGGCCATATGCGTGGCAATGCGCCAGTAGGCACTCTCATCTCAAAAGAACAATGTCAGAACCTGTTACTTGTACCTCCTAGATTCAGAAAAGGCAGCAAAATAAACGCAGGTTAGCCCCATCAACCTTTATAGGTACGCATTCCACCAGGCGAGAAAAGACCAGGCGCTCCGTTTTCGTTTGTCATGTATCTCGAGAAGCAGTATGTGTAAAAGACAATAGCACCTGCTTGAATATGTTTATGACGACTATAAAAAAAACCCCGCAGCAAATGATATTTATTCATTTTTATCTTACAGCCCAACTGCCTCGTACAATCTCAGGGCATGATATTTGTACCAGAAGTGCCGTATTAAACACATGTCTTTCCGTCTCTCGCATACATGAATATCATCCGCCAATAATCGAACTTAAATACCTTCCGTTGGCGCAGCGGTGACACACGTGTGTGGCACAAAACAACGCCAAACTTTCTACCATGGTATTTTGTTCTGCTCTAACTGTTTTGCTGTGAAAAGGTGGAGGTCCATATTGCCTCGGTTATGAATTAAAAAAATAAAAATGAAACCTTATCTCAGTCTTGCCGGGCGCGCTTAGAGCGTATAGGGGCGTCTCCCACATAGGGGCCAACAGGCAGTACCTGGCGGCGGCGGCTGCTCTGTAATATTAGCTCCTGAAGCGAAAATAATAAGAAGAATAATACTGAATAGTAGTCATAAATGAACAATCAGCAAATACGCAGAACAGCACCCTGAAACTAGTTGAAATAACATGTCAGTGTACAGTTTGCTTGCAGCAGTTCACACTGTCGTAAAAAGTTCAGACGCACATCTTTATTTTTACACTCAGTATGTGCACTAGCGCATCATTTCATATATGTCAACCCCTGCCTGTATATCACAAGCGCTTATCTAGCCCAGTCTTTAATAAGAAATCTGTCAGGAATATGTTTGCCCTTCTTTGAAAATGCATCTCATGCCATGGTCGGCGTAAATAATTTAATGTTCAATTTATTTAATGCTCAACCTAGATAGATTTCGCAGCATGGCAGGAAGAATAGCTTTTCTCTCTAGCTTGAGAGAACATTGTCATTTTTTGCTGGGACACACACAAAAAAAAACATTGAGTGTGTTCTCGATGCCCTCTGAGCACGACATAATGGCAGTGTCGGTACGTTTTCGATTTTCTTTGATAAGAACGTTACTTGTGGTTTACATGCTTCCTCAGGAGCTAGCATGCGCACCCGTTGTCAAAACGAAATGAAGCAACAGCACGAAAGACGCAAGTATTACAGTTGAGCGAGTCGGTGATACACTACGGGCGAAAACAGTGCGCAGACGGACAAGACGAGAATAGCAGAACACAAAACAAGCGCTTACTGTTAACTGGAGACTCATTACGTTATTCAGATTACTTAATTATTTACGGTAAGCATATTGAGACGCGCAGAGGGACTGGCGAGGGGCCATAACAGTGCAAAGAGAAAAAATCACGCACAAGACACTGCGAAGGCGTGGCAAAAGATCACGTCAGTCAAACATACTGCTGATTAGGCTTTCTTTTACAAGGACATGAACCAATGTTTGCCTGATGCACGACGCTTCTACTTTTATATTCTAGAGGGCCTGCAGGGGTTCTGTTGTTGTCTGATCACTTGGTATGAAGAAGACTCTAGAGCCTCTAAACAGTGGTGGTAACACACATGTGTGGCAGTTCGAAGGCAGATCGTCATACGTGTAGGTATTCAAGATTTTAGAGTGCTCTCTTAGCCACAGAGAGTGCATCCCATTTGCTGGATATATACTTTACTACAGGGTAATGATATTTTGTATACCACCCCTATAGTCAGTTTTAACCTAAGAATAATTATCTGCTTCGCCCTCAGTACTGCTGCGCGCCTGTCAATAATCTGTGAAACAGAGCAGTGATTGGCGATTTCCTTTCTAACCATAAGCACTTTTCTCTTGGAATGAAATACTACGCTTGTTTATAGAACAAAAGTTCGTCGTTCTTTGTTAAAACATTACGTTTGGCAGAACAGTGAAGTCGAAACTTTTGATAAAATTTGCAAACAAGAGAAAGTTTTTGACCGCAAACTAGTGAATAAAACACGTGTCTGTACGGGCAAGTCGTACGACTGAAGTACGTTGATTCTGCCTGACGTGACCAGTAACTCACTGCCGAGTGGTGGTAAAAATAATAGAAGTAACTGAAAGAAGACGAAAAGCTAACCACACTTCACCTCCTAGGGCTTTTAGCAGGACGGCTCAGTGCTCTCCCATAGTTGAGTACGAAGTACTCAAAATCGTTAAACCTTTTTTTTTTAAAAAACACGCATTACACGCAAAATCGTGAAGCGTTCCACATTTTTTAAAAACAAATTCAGCGTGGCTGGGATGGTGACCACTGTGGGCAGAGCTTGCACATTTATTCTTAGGCTGCAACTGAATAAAGTGCACATGGCATAGAAGCGTTCATTTACCACTTTTACTTAGGCACAACAATTCTTTTTTTTATATTTAAATAGACTGATATGTAGAATTTAACGTTCCAAAACCACCATATGAATGTGAGAGACTCTGTAGTGGAAGACTACTGAAATTTCGACTACCCGGGGTTCTTTACCGTGCACCCAATTCTGAGCACACGTACCTACACCACTTTCGCCTCCATAAAAAATGCAGCTGCCGCAACCGGGATTCGATCCCGGCACCTGCGCGTCAGCAGTTGAGTACCTTATCAACCAGACCACCGGGGAGGCGTCTTTTTTTTACATTTAGGCACTAAAATCAGATTCTCATTGACGTATCGAGTGGCACGAACAACCTACCTCTCGAGCTTCCTTACGAGGTTCCAGTCAACTTTCCCTAAGAAATGTCGCTAAATCCTGATGCCATCCTGGACGCAATGATTTTTAATAGTGCGATAAAAGAGCTCGTTTCACAGAAATTCCGGCGTTGGCGTCGGCATCGTTGGTTGTGAGCAAAAAATCAGAATCTTACGCCTGACCAAAAAGTCGAAAATGATGCAAATAAATAAAAAAATAAATAAAAAGTACTGGAGCAGAGTGAGGACCTAACCATGGTTTTTTGAGACCAAGTGCGAGTCTAATCCGGATCGTTTACATGGCAAGTGAATTTTCTAGCACACGGCCACACCTCTGCTTGTGAAAACAGCGAAAAAAATTTCTCTGCTTGGAAATGCAGTGAAAGTAGATTTCATGATCACAAACACATGCGTCCTGTATACATGCTCCCCAATGCAACATGAAATTTTACAGTATCAATGCGTGGTACAAGTGTTCGTTGCTAACGGGCATCAGAATATGCAAATGATATAATGGCTCCGCGGTTGAAAGCCACTATCCCACTACAAACGACCCACACGCTACTGCGCCAATCCCCTAAAGCCACATATAGTGGGTGCACGCATATCAAATTAGAAAAGGGTTCATGCACAGAGTGTATGAAATACGCCCTACGAACTGCACGGAAGGCACTATCGCGTTTAACTCCCGAAGGCGAAGCTTTAGGTCATCACATTTTTGTGGACCCGCTTTGTGTACCATCATTCTTTTTCCCCCACAATGAAGGTAGAGTGCAAATGAAACATCAGTAACTCTTGTGTACTTTACTTATGTACTTATGTACTTTACAACCACAATCAATTCATAGTTCTTGCTCATCATTTTTTTGTTATTTATTTCTTCGTAGAATTCATAAGTTTTGCTGTCGATGGGAGTAGGGGAAATCTACACTTCTTTAGAAAAAGTGGTTCCCTATTTAGAGTACCAGGTACTCTACTATGGGAAAGCATAATTCATCGCGTGGGCCTCACATTTGACGAGGCCCTGTTTGCAGGGAGTTTCAGTTCAACGCATCTATTGAGTCTACACTGAATGCCGTGCATCCGTCTAACTTTCCAAGAAATAAATCTTCAACGATTTCTTCGGAATCCTTAATTACAAAATGATCTTCCGCCTTTAGTTTTTCTGGAGGCTTCTGCAAGAAGGTTGAAACAACTAGCGGCGGCATGCCTCTCTCAGAAACAATAGCGCGCGAAGGTCACTTTTGCAGGTGGGTCTTTATCGAGAAGATTGGGTTCTAGTATAGCCCATGAGCCATCGCTACACATCTTTACGGGAGTTCCAGGTTAAATTCTAAACAAAGTTTTTTTTGCTCATTCCTCAACTTTCTTAAGCTCATCTCTCACTAACCGAAAATATCTCAAAAGAGCTACAGAAGTCGTGTGCCCAAACGCCGTTTCTTTTCTGCGGTCAATATTTCATACTTTTTTCCTTCAAAAATCTGCAACATCAAGCCATAGACGTAAACACAAAGGACGTAAGAAGCATCCTAGAGGCGCTGAGATAGAAAAAAATAGATTTAACAACACCTCTCACTCGCATATTTTAAACATTATTTTAGAGCTTGTGCTGGGCGAAACCTCTGAAAGATACGTCAGTTCTTTTTTTCGAATGTTGAAAAGCCACGCTTAATATCCGGGACCTCAAACCTTTGTCTTTAGCACTAGGCCTTAAATATGCCAAAAAGCGACAATATCCCCACTTCTCTTCTACATTAATATGTGCGAAATATGCACATTGCTATTTCACATGAAGGGCATCAGGATATGCTCTCCGCTGATGATATTATCATCTGGTTTTCCGGATCTAGCAAAAGGAAAGTCAAGACTGTAACTTAGGAAGCCATCAATCAGACGGTGCTATTCCTTGCTCGCCCAGAGCTGAAGTGCTGCTCGAGTAAATCGGATCTTCTTAGAAAGTGAGCCAAGTCAATGTGCTGGAAGCCATAAATGAAAGTGGACATTGTGCTTCGCACCTGATGTGTCAAACCCATTCTGAGGGTGGACGCGATTCGAAGGCTGGGTATGATAATAGAACCAAACGGGTACAATGACCAGACCATTGGTGAGATGTCAACTAAGACCGAGCACAAGATCATGTTGATTATTAGGGTTTGGATTACAAAAAAAGCACTCAGATTCAATTTACTGGGCTTCTTTATGTGTTCTTCATGAGTCGTACTAGTTGCATAGCTGCCATGCACTTTTGGCACAGATTCAAAAGTAGAAGCCAGAAACTTTGATCAGAAAATGTATAAAGAGGAAGTTGGTGATCCCCACACGGACAAGCACGTTACGCCTTATACAGCAAGAAGTCTATAACACCTCAGAGGAGATCATTGATACCCAAGAGACCGCGCAGCTGGTGCTCCTGTCATCTAGACCAGCTGCTAGGCAGATCCTGTCCGTCCTAGGTCTTAGCACTGCACTCATAGAGGATAGCTGTTCTCAACTGTCAGATGAACAGCATTATGCCATCCAGCTCTTTCCCTTCGTACAAAACGTCCATTCATTGTTGGCAGGCGCAGGGCTAGGGTCATCACGCTTCCTAAGAGCATCTAGAACGATACTAATTCAGTGTGTTGCATCGATGCCGATCAGTAGGTTGACTCCAATTGGTTTTCAGTTGTATCTGTCAATCACTTGGATTCTATTACCGATGCTCCGTCACTTAGGGACTGTAATCTCTTAAAAGCCGAACAGTTGGCTGTGGCCGTTACTCGTTTGGACGAGAGTAGGTTGGAAATCTTCACCGACACAAAGTTGAACATCAGGGCTTTTGCCCCTCGTTTCGTCTTTGATGAAGTAGCTAAAGTTCTTGAAAATAGGATAGTGTATTCACATATTACCTTATTTCTCGCACATCTCGAATTCCAACTGGACTCCCTCGTAAACCTGAACAAGACTGCTCACTCCTGGGCACATACACAAGCTGTCCGTACTGGAGAGGAGTAGGTCTGCAGGTTGGCAGTGGGCTGTTTAGGGACGCTTTACTTACATTCAATGAAGTGGCTAAACACTACCAGTTAAGTAAGTGGTCATTTCTTCTTCTACACATCAAGTTGTCTACATTTCAAGCCATTACGTTTAGAATGCTCTAGACCACGTCCTATCTAAGTCTATCTTTCCTCAGCATCGTCTTCTCAAAAGGTTCTGCGTCTATTTGTTTTGATTGCGGTGCAGTTAGTAAGTTCAAACATATGCGCTGGTGGTGTCCCACATTACGGGGCCAGAGTCGACTCACAGAAGAGAATCGAGACTTTCCCTTACGAAGTTTAGAGTTACCACCACAACTACGGGCTGTCCGGAGAGCCCACACTCTGGAAGTGACCGCGACCGCACATCGTTCGTCACATGTTTGGAAACAGTCCTCGCCGAGGCTACCTTTTTTAACAGTGCTATTCATAGGTCCCACGCAAAGTTTTGGGCTAAGGTTTAGAATATGCAGCCTGTTCCGGTATTATTGCGTCGGCGAGGCTCAGTTCTCTGCCCGCAGGTTTCGTTGTTCTGGTTCGTTTTGCTATACGTGGCATGGCTGTCCACAATAAAAACTTAGTAAAAGATCACTGGTTATACACCACTCGCCAAATCTTCTTCTACCGCCTCTTCTTCCACACTAAAGTTCGCAGTTAGACCTTCGGAAATTCTGAGAAATTCGGCGTGAAACCATCGCTCAGCATTGTTGAAATGGTACCCTTGGTGAGAACTGTTCATGTGACGGACGATGAGTGGTCGCTGGGTGTATTTGAATGTGGCATTGTCACTATGCGCAATCTTGAAGTTAAATATAGGATAAGTGTAGGGATACTTCTTGTTGCTGACTATTTCACAGAAAAGTAGTAGATCTTGTGCACTGCAGACAAAAAAATGGTTGTTTTTTTTTGTTGTTGTTCTGGCCAGTCCTGGAAGAATACTTCTGTTGTTTTCTTCAAAAACTTGCAATTAGTGACAGAAAGGTCAGAAGATGTTAAAGAAAGAGCAAGGGATCTTTGGCAAAAATTGAACCTGTCATGCCTGTCTAGATGTCTAACGAAGCCTCACGGATTACAGTTTTAACCGTTCTTCTCGATCAAGAACGGTTCCAAGTCTAAACCTAATGCTAATCTTAACGTATATGACATGAACACTATGATTTTAGGGCTGCCACAAGACATTATATTTTTTATACAGTGATGTCATGCAGTACCACTTTTGGAGCATATAAAGGTGGTAAACTAGCCACAAACGCACCTGAAGTACGTCATACATACATGACATCAACATCATTATTTTCGTGATTACACTTCTCATTTGGATGTGCGTCATACACCAGCGCCACGCAATACCAGATTTAGTGTGTATTATTCTATTATTACGTCAGCGAGCGCACCTGGGCATGGCCTGTAAATCATGGTGGAGATGACATGCATGCATGACTGTCACTATTGTTCGTTATAGTTGTAAAGAAATACTCATTAGAATTGTAAAGATTTATTTGTAACTGTAAATATTTGTTCGTTATACAAATACGTCACCCAATACAAGTTTAGTGCATGTCAAGCTAGCGCAACAGCCACGAGCGCACTAAGAACATGGTATTTTGTGGTGCTATACTTAACATGCATAACATGGTTTTCAAAATACCACCTGTCATTTATGTTACTCCTAGAAAAATGTCCCATCATATGAATTTCTCTATAGATGAAACTAACGAAATAGAACCAAGGCAATGCATGTACACCTTGCCACAAAACTTCGCTTCATTACGCGAATTTCAGCTGCCATCAAAGACTTCGCGACAGGATGCTGCATTGCTGCGTCATTTGTGTGTCGGCATTTTCTTTACCAATTCATTCAGTTATCGCATTGGTATGGCTGACTCCCCAACTCTAATAACTTCCATTGTGTAGAAACTCTCCGCCATGTCCTGTGCCATTGTCCAGAATTGGAATAAGATCGCCGGACTCTCCAGTGTGCCTTGAGGAGGCTGCATGACTGACCCTTAGCACTGGAGAAGATCTTGGGAGCATACGCTTCACGTACTTCAGCCAAGAAAGCCACACGAGCCCTTCTACAATTCTTGAGGGCAACGTCACTGTGCGACCGCTTGTGAAACCTGAACTGTGTGTGCGGTTTGTGTGTTATGTGCAATGTGTATCTCCTCCTTCTCTCTCTCTTTTCTTCCTAATTCCGCTCCCTCCCGTGTATGGCAGATGATTGATATGTGGGCTTTAACGTCCCAAAACCACCATATGATAATGAGAGACGCCATAGTGAAGGGCTCCGGAAATTTTGACCACCTGGGGTTCTTTAACGTGCACCCAAATCTGAGTACAGGGGCCTACAACATTTCCGCCTCCATCGGAAATGCAGCCGCCGCAGCCGGGATTTGAACCCGCGACCTGCGGGTCAGCAGCCGAGTACCTTAGCCACTAGACCACTGCGCGCGGGGCTCCCGTGTATGGTAGCAAACTGGACTTAGTCTAGTTATCCTTCCTACCTTTCTGATATTTTTTTCTTCTTCTTCTCTCGTGATTTTATTATTATGCCCTGTCATTTGTGTTTGTTATACATTGATGTCATGTCACACGAATATTGGTATACATCCACTAGGCGATGCAGGTCAGGAGATCACACATTTTACGTGGCTAGATAGATACTCCCGAAGTCACTGAAGTTCGCGAAGAAATGCTTCGAGTTTAGGAGGAGGTACCGTGCCTTTTCAGAAAAGAAAACAGTAAACTTAACGAAGAGATTGACGATGAACGCGCGTCTGCGGGGACGCTCAAGAGACCTTTTAGCTAACATAGGTCAAGCAATTCACTACAAACTTCAGCGGCGTAAATCAACCGCAAAAGAATAAAAACAACCACTGGTTTGTGAAAGGCTATACCACTCCTGACATTTTAATAGTTGTAGGAAAGAGTTGAAAAAACTCAGGGACCCAGAGCTTCGGCTTTAAGATTTGAACGTGATAGCAATATTGTGCTCCTAGTGCACATTTCAAACACTTGGTGCATGAAACCTTTTTGAGCTTGCTATGCACCCACTACATGGCCTTAAAAGAAGAGGCAAAGAAGCATGTGTACCTTTTTTAGGGGGTTACCACATTTAAACCACAGAGTCAATGGTATGAGCACATGTTCTTACACCCGGTGTCAATGAGCGCTTTGACCCCGCATTTTCACTGCAATATTTCATGTTGAATTGTGAAGCATGTATGCAGAATGCGGGTATTTGTAAAGCATGTTACTTTCATTGCTTTTGCAAGCAGAGAAAGTTATTTTTACTGTATTCACAAGCAGATGCATGACCGTGTGGTAGAATATCTGCTTGCCACGCAAACGACTCGGGTTCGATGTCCACTTCTAGCTGGACGTTTAGGGGCGAAGCTTCTTAAGGCGTGGGTCTGTCCATCCTTTGTATATATGTAGTAGTACGTAGCCACCGGTGGCACATATGTGCCACAGGTGATGCGAGATTGGAGATGGCGGCACTTGGAGTGTTCACTAGATGGATGCAAGTACGGTCGGACAGACTAGCAGACGGACGGACGAATGGATAGACGCGAGGACGTACGAACGGATGAACACAAGAACAGTCAGACAGACAGATGGATGGATGGACTCACGGACGAACGCATAGATGGACGCACGGATGGTCGCGTGCACAGACGGAAGCAAGAACGAACGAACGAATGGAAGTACGGGTGGGCTGATGGACGCTTCACCCCATTCATCATCATTTTCTCTGTGGATATGCTGAGATTTTTTTATGATTCATTGAATGCGAAGCATTTCTAAGCGAACTTCGGCGACTTTGAGCGTATCTATCTATCTATCTATCTATCTATCTATCTATCTATCTATCTATCTATCTATCTATCTATCTATCTATATATCTATCTATCTATCTATCTATCTATCTATCTATCTATCTATCTATCTATCTAACAGTCCACGACTTTTAGCTCTCCTTGCCGTCTCAATAATGGTATCGATACCAAAATTGGTGCGACATAACAAGATTGTATCACGAGCCTAATTGACTAATCATTACATGAAAACAATGATATGTATGTTATAATAGTCATAATTTACATTTAATGGTTTTGCTAACTCTTGCGGTGGTTTCCTTCACACAAAATAATCCAAACCTACTATGGTAAGACATGTGACAGACCCTAACATGGAAATCAGGTCATGCATGTCATGTAAGTCATGACTACACACCACGCTCATGGTGCGCACGCGGTTGTTTCGCTTGATTCACATACAAAATTTGGTATTACGGGGCGTGAATGAATGACGAAGGTATAAGACTGGTGCAAACATAATTTGGAGATGCGTGTCATATAAAAACATGACTACAAGCCACGCTCACGATGCGCTCATGAGAGTTTCATTAGCTTCGCATGTACAAAATTTGGTATTACGCGATGTAAATAGACATCGAAGGTGAATAACCCGTTTACAAGTAATAATGATAATGTGCGTCTCATGTAGAACATGACTACATGTTACGCTCATAGTGCGCTTGCGGCCGTTTCACTAGCTTCAAAGATAACAAATTTAGTTTTACGTGACGTGAAAGGACGACGAAGGTTAACGACGCGTCCAAACACGATATACATAATATGCGTGTCATGTAAAACAAGACTACATGCGATGCTCTTAGTGCGCTCGCGGCTGTTGCGCTAGCTTCACTTATACTAAATTCAGTGTTACGTGACGTTTTTTTTATTGTTATGATATATAAGCAGATGTTGGCGCACCAATATGGCGCCGGCTACTCCTTAGCCGTTGAGTGAAACTTGAACACGTATCTTGAAGTAAAACATACGAAGCGTGTGCATAGAAACTAGAACACATGGGTCAGGTCGCAAAATATTCATTCAGACAAGCGAAGGAAAAAGTGCAGAACACGACGTCAGACAGGGAGTACCACAAGCAAACGTACTCAGCCCCTTTCTTTTCAATTGGTTTATGGCTGATTTAGCTAAAAGACTGCCTTCCAGGTTGAAATACTTCTTATATGCAGATTATGTGTGCATTTGGGCATTTGGCACGTACATACTGTTAATTCAGATTGCATTGCAAGATGGCATAAATATTATCACCAACCTTTTAAAAGAAAGAGGAATGATTCCATCGCACGCAAAGACAGCCCTTCATCCATATATATTGCCCTTCATCCATAGGAAGTTAAAGAACTTCAATTTCAAGTTAAAAGGAGAACCACTAATGATTGTGACACAGCATCGGTTTCTCGGAGTAATACTTGATAGGCAGCTATCATGGCCACCTAAAATAAAGAAACTCGAAAACGAGGTGAATACGCTAGTGAATATACTCCGCAAAATCGCTAGGACATCAAGAGGTAGATATGTATCATTCATGCTCCCTGTTCACAATGCTTTATTACGACAAAAAGTTGCATATTCTGCGACAGTCTTACACGGCCTTTCCCGCACTTGAGAGGAGTGACTTCAAAGACTATTAGCTAGGGGACTGCGCGTCTGCATAGGTGTTCCACGAGCGACTTCCAGCAGCCTTGTCATAGCAGAGACTCGACAACCACCCTTCCCAGTTACGTGACGTCAATGCATGACAAAGCTATATGACTGGTGCAAACATGATAATTATGACGTTCATGTCATGTTAACAATGACTACATGCTACGCTAGTAGCGTGCGCGCAGCCTTTCCCTAGCTCCACATATACCAAATTTGGTATCACGTGACGAGAATTGACAGTGAAGGTAAATAACACAAAAACATGATAATAATTGACATGAAAGTCATATACGGCATAATTTACGTCGTCCTCGTAATATTGTGCTGATTTTAAAGTGACACATCAAGCTTCCTCATTCGTGCTTTGCAAATATGACTCATTCCCACTGTACGTAGAATATGCCATTATATTTTTTTGCATCTTTCTCGATTTTCCCTTCACACAGAGGATGAAAATTTTCTGGTCACAACTGACGACGCCGACATGGGTATTTCTGCGAAATAGTACATTTCTGAAGAGAATTTAAAACTTCTTTTCCTATGATTACACATCACTCTCATTCTTAATTATTACTTCAACTATTGAAGGAGAAATTGTTTGTTTTGTTGAAGGAGAAACTGTTCTCATCATATAAACTGAGGTACATGAGCATCAAGCACATTGTACGAATATCGTGTTCTCGTAAAGGTAACTTTGGATCACGGCTTATGGGTGTTTGTTTCGATGCCGCAGAAGAGGACTAAGGTGGAAACCACTTGGAATATTAGTGGTAATCCCCCGTTTGTTTGTTTTTTCATCCAGTATGTATACGGCATTGTAGACATAAAATAAAAACAGGACGCCAACCAAGAGGATGTCAAAATTGTAATAATTTATCGCCTGAGAGAAAAACTACACAAAACAGCACTATCTGGAATCTTTAACTATCCAGACAACGAGCAACAGGCTTAACCGCAAGGCGGGTACTCTACCTCTGACGTATGCAAGGTGCCTCAAGCGGTTATTTTAGTGGATTCAGACTGGAAGATTCGGCCTGTCAGCTTAGTGAACAAGACTTCTGTGTAAAAGCCAAAACGTCTCTTATTACATATTTGACACCCTCTTGGTCGGCGTCCTTTCTTTTTTATGTCCACAATGCCCTTACTTCCCGACCAGACGAAACTTCGTCCAATTCTCGAGTTCACTATGTATACGACTGTGTAATTTCTGTGAAGCGATGTTCTAAAACGATTTCCTACACTTAATAAAATAAGCAAATACCGAGCGATGTGAATTCTCGACACAAGTATTATCAATGCAAACATGAATAATTGTATCAAATGTGACACCCTGCTGGATGCAATCACCTATTACAACTTGAAGTCAATAGCCATCTTTATCGCTTGCTTTTTTTTTCATTTTATTCGATAGTAAACCTCGCGTCCTCCACCGCACCTCCCGTAAGCGTTCTCTGATTAGAATGGTTATGCATTGCCTCAAAGACCGAGGCAGCACAACTTTAACTTCACGTTGTTTCGCAGCACTTCCTCCGCGATTTGGCCACGTTTCACCGAGCGAATATGAATATTAATTTTGTGCTGTGCGATGTGAGCTCATATCATCGTGAATGCAATTATATCATCGCCAACGTAAAAATTCTTATGCTTCAGATATCATCATGCCACATCAGTTTTATGTGGTGTCTTATGACTTCACGATGACTTTGTAATGGCGTCTTTAATTTTGGGGGCTTGTGGCGCTATAATTATTGCTTCGTCATGACAACCCTTTCAGTTCCTTCATGCTGATGCCAACTCACCGGCGATAAATACTGCATTTGATGAGGCATCAAAAGTTTTCACCTTAACACGTTGAAGAAAGTCAACAGAGTTGTTTGTACTGATCGAAATGCTGAGACATATATGTACGCACAAATATTCTGTGGACATTAGAAGGAATGAGGATCTGTGAATATGTTTCGAATATCAAAGTACAGGGGACCTAAATTACGTCTCAACTCGAATTCTACTGCTACGAACTTTCTTTGTTGTCTACACTTGTAATAACGTTGCCATTCTACAATTTTTTCACAAATTATTCGACCATAGCCTTGTATTAAACTGCCATGACTGTTTCCCTGAAAAAATTGTGTCTGTGTTCATATTTTATCCCCCTCTTCTCACTATATAATGGCCGCATTGCGTTCCTGAAGTACTCGAATAAAAACAATATTTTAAATATCAGAAGCTTTCAATTAGCTTTCTATCGCTTCGAGAGCAGTCTGGCGATGTAGTCGATAGAGAGCAGCATTTCATGCGCTATAGCAGTTTCGCACAAAACAACTAGAAATCGCACAAACTTGCTCTAGGTGGATCAAAATGCACGAAGTTTCCAAGAGCATATAGAAGAGTCGCCATGCTACCCATGCATCTGACGGCGAGATGACTCATATTTATCTCTTCCGTTCACGCGCGACCATCGGCAATGTTATCACGTTGTTGCGCAGCCGTATGACTCACTTGTGTCCTCTCAGAAACTCGCCTTCGGTAGGTGGAGGCGATACCTGGAGCACTTATTTTTCGCCTCGCAAGGGGCGCTTCTACGTTTGTCTTTACACACTGTTGCGTACGTTACACTCTGCAAAAAAAAATGTGTCTTTAAAAACGAAACCATCTTAAAGAGAGTCTTACCTTTGGCAAGGCAGCTGTTCTTAAATACAATACCGCATATAATTTTTTGTTTTATTTACCTTAGATTGTAATTTTTCGTGCATCTAAAACAAAATAAAAAGAGATTTCGAATGACCAGCCATGGATGAAGGGGGGAGAGCGAGCTGGCAGGGAGATTTATTGTAGTAGCTTGAAAATCTTGAAATGTTCGTAAAACACAAGAAGAACCAAATTATTCATGTTTTTTAACAGCTTCACATCGAAGCACAACCTGCCGTACTTGCGAAAAACCAGCTAGGCCAATTGCATTCATCACGGATTGTCAGAACTTGTCTCCGCCAGCACTTGCTGTCCGACGGTTTCCCATCAAAGGCAGTTCCATCTTTGAGGATCTTGTTTTCTTAGAATGCTTGGCATGACCCCAACCTCTGAGAGTAACGTGTTACAGACTAAGTTTAGCTCATTTTTGCCCAGGAAAGAAAAATTACATTTAGGAGTGTATAGTAAAATACTAACACCATGTTTTTTTTTACTCTGAAGCAAATTTTCTTATGATTTCTTCGGAGAAGGAGTCAGTGAACCTTTTTATGGCAGCTTTCTTCGCTTCACAACAAACAAGCGGATATATTGTGCTGTTATACATTTCTCATGTGGTTATATCAACGCAAACCCATATTTTCTAGCCTTTACTGAGTTTTTTTATCTTATATCCGTAAACAAACAACCTCTGCCTACAAATGTTTTCTTCTGATCACCCCGTCGATGTTGGTGAAAGTTAAAAAAAACTCGACAAATTCAGGCTCATTGAAGTATGCGCATTTAACACACTCATATGTGGTGACCTCCATAAAATTACAGGTGCCAATAAGAATATCGAAAACCATCACCACTGTAAGGTAACTTTAAAAATTTACTGGCACAGTTCATTGCTGGCTTCTTTATTCATTCAGCCACCGTCATAATGTCTAGTTAAGGCCCATCTGTTAAGAAGGGTCTAGATGCATATGTTCGATGTAGAGTGTGGAGCGTTCAAACGTATCGCCAGCTTCGTTTGAAGTGTTCAAAGATAAAAGTGCTGATTCTAAACCTCGGTCAAGCGTGGTCAAGTGGCACAGACTGCAGCTGTTTCTGCACCGGTGAAGAAGTCACCTTCCGTGCTCCCGTGTTCTCTATACTTACGTCGAGCTCAGAAAAAAGTAAAAAAAAAAGAAACAGTGCATCTGCTAGGGGAAAAAATACTGCAATAGTAACGGCAAGTTTGAGGCTCTGCATGATACAGCGGTTGTTTGCAACAGCCCTGGTTTTGCTTGACAGCGAAACAATATTAGCAGTGGCTTCGTTGCGAATAACAACTGCCGCAAGTGCCACTTAAGAAAGTTCACGTAGGCCCTATTATTTATTTATTTATTCATTGGTTTACTACCTCAATCTCTTTTGTTCATTTGTTTTTTTTACGTTGATGTAGGCCATTATACTCCTAGCATGGTTACAAGAGTATAGCATAGAGATAAGCTACAATACTTTGATAAAGCTCTTCACTCTGTGTCGGCCAACACCCCCTCCAATCTTTCGTGCAAGCACTGCCTTATCTTACGAAGGACAAGCAAGGTTAACATTCAACACCCTTTCTCCGATGTGTTCAAATCTGAACGGTACATGCAAGAACATGCACACTAAAGATTGGAACAGTAAAGTGGCAATCTGTCAACCGCAGTGTAAGCAGGAGCTCCGTCCAGTGTTTCCTTTTGAATTTTTCTTGAGCAGGACAAGGCTTTCGAAGTCTACCACTAAGGAGATCGCACGCCACCCTGCGTCCATCTTCCTTACCACTTATCTCGCACTATCGACACAGGCGGCGCGTCCACCAGTCCACGGATACGCTTACGTTGTTTCTCATTCGTGCTGTCTTCGGCTGCAACGGCTGTCATCGCCGATGGCGGACGACGACAAACCACTTCTGCCTCGGCGAGATTCAACAATCGCTGCCGGCATGTTGGATGATTCGGAAAGGAATGAAGAACCGCTGTCTGAAGCATCACCACTTCATGCTAACTACTGTTTAGCAGTACGCATCACAGCGTCCGTGTTGTGTTGTGCAGTGCTTGTAGTCGCAGCAATTGTGGCTGGTATATTTCTCGATACGACATTCAATTGTGAAGGTGAGGTACATTTCTGCTCATTTTCTGCACGTATGTTATTAATGGTTGCCTGATATGCTGGCCCAGTTGCAATGTAAATCATATGCTAGCATTTCGAAACAAAAAGTTGGGTATGTGGTGACACTAGTAAAAGGCGGCAAGTGATAGGATAAGGCAGGTGTGTTTTTTTTTCAGGCGTCTGGCTTGTTCTTCCTGAATTTCTGCTTTGTTGAAGGTGACCCGGCAACAAACTTACGGAAATTACGATCATATGTGTTTTAATGTGTGAATGCGAAATAGTGTAAATTTTCAAAGTAGTTTAATGATACTTTTCTGTCAAAAATAATATCAAGGTGTCTTTTCACCCACTTTCCTTTTTTTCACAATTACATTAAAATTCGGCCTCAAAACTTCCCCTATACTTTCTTTGGCTTTATTGTCTCCTGGATCACAATATTGTTGTGTTAAACACAGACAATTGAGCCCTTAGGTATACACCTCTTTCCCTTATTCATTAACCAGGGTCTCGTACTGGCAGACTTGGTGCCTTTACGTTGTATACGAGGGATTGTTGGTCAGCTGCCAGCTCGTATTAGGTTCACGTGCTATGTGACGCAAAACAGGCTCATAAAGGGTATCCAACACTTGCCACCATGGCTCCTGGTAGCGCTAACTGGCACACCAATGTTTAATTCACATATATACCCAATAAAGTAGCTGTGGGACGGCCGCCATGATAGCTTAGTTGGTAGAGCATCGGAGTTATTCGAAGGTCGCAGGTCCAGTTCCTGCCCACGGCAATTTATTTTTTCACCCACTTTTCTTTCTTGACATTTATATTACAAGTCAGTCTAATAACTTCCTCTACACAT
Source organism: Rhipicephalus microplus (assembly GCF_013339725.1). Lineage (NCBI taxonomy): Eukaryota > Metazoa > Arthropoda > Arachnida > Ixodida > Ixodidae > Rhipicephalus > Rhipicephalus microplus. Next base: position 189,421,344 of record NC_051167.1, read on the forward strand.
TCCTTGTCATTATTGTCTGTTAGATCTCATTATTATTGTGTCAAACGCAGAAAAACGAGCCCTTAACTATACTCTACACTTCTTTCATATATATATATATATATATATATATATATATATATATATATATATATATATATATATATATATATATATATATATATATATATATATTGTCACGTTAAAGAGACAGGAGACGTTTTTAAGGCGTCCTCACAAAAGTCCGAAGAGCGGTCGGCTCAGCACAGCCAAAAACAGAACAATGGCACGAGGGGAACTGCCACTTCGTCTGCCTCTTTTGCGCTGGCAGATCAAGCGCGCGGCACTGCCCCTCCTCCCTGAAGAGCATCGCCTCGATGCTAAACGAAGCGTGTATCGTAAAAAAAAAAACATTGTCACAGTGTGTGGTACGGTTTTAACCGCACCACGTGCACAATCTCGGGTCGTAGCTGTCGGCGTCGGGGTGGTTGGCTTCCGTCCGGAAGGACTTCGTAATTGACGTCGCTCACTTGTCGTAGCACTTTGTACGGGCCAAAATACCGACTGAGAAGCTTCTCAGAGAGACCTTTGCAGCGCACAGGGGTCCAAACCAACACCTGGTCACCTGGTTTATAATCGACTTGTCTGTGGCAGCGGTTGTAGCGCTGTGCATCGACGCCTTGTTGTTTCTTGATGTTTACGCGGGCTAGTTGACGTGCTTCCTCGGCTCGTTGCACGAAACACTCAGCATCTTCGTCGAGATTCTCGATGTTGTCAATGTCGCATGGGAGCATTGCGTCCAACATCGTCTGAACGTCCCGACCGTATAGAAGACGAAACGGAGTGAATCGTGTGGTCTCTTGCGTAGCGGTATTATACGCGAATGTTACGTAAGGCAGTATTTCATCCCACGTCTTGTGCTGTACGTCTATGTACATAGACAGCATATCAGTCATCGTTTTGTTAAGCCGCTCGGTCAGTCCATTTGTCTGAGGGTGATACGCTGTTGTCTTGCGATGCGTGGAGTAACTTAACTGAAAAACTTGTTCAAGGAGCCTTGCTGTAAACGCTGTTCCTCGGTCTGTGATGACACAGGATGGAGCACCGTGGCGTAATACAATTCTCTCGATGAAAAACTGAGCAACTTCACAAGCCGTGCTTTTAGGAAGCGCCTTAGTTTCAGCATAGCGGGTTAGATAATCTGTAGCGACGATTATCCACTTGTTGCCGGAAGATGACAAGGGAAACGGACCCAGGAGGTCCATGCCGACTTGATCGAAGGGTGTTCTGGGTGGCTCGATAGGGTGAAGTAATCCCGCAGGCTTAACAGATGGGGATTTTCGGCGCTGGCATTCGCGGCAGGCTTGAACGTACTGTTTAACGCAAGCGGCAAGTTTCGGCCAGTAGTAAGACTTTCGTACCCTAGCGATGGTTCGGGTGATGCCCAGATGGCCCGATGGAGGCTCGTTGTGGCAGGCAAATAGAATTTCCTCACGCAGGTCTGCGGGGACGACCAACAGGTAAGTTTTGTTGCTGGCGGCTGCGTTCTTCTTGTACAACACGCCCTGTCGTAAGCAGAAGGATGACAATCCGCGAGTTATATGCTGGGGCAGTGATACGTTGCGGCCCTCTAGATGTTCAATGATAGGTCGCAATTGAGCATCTGCTCGCTGCCGTAAAGCCAAGTCTGTTACGCTTACGGAGCCAAGGAAAGGGCAGTCCTCTTCGAAGCTCTGAGCGGCAGGCTCAACTGGCGCGCGTGACAACGTGTCCGCATCTTCGTGTGCACGACCGGACTTGTACACGATAGTGACGTCGTACTCCTGCAGACGTAGGCTCCACCTTGCCAGTCGTCCGGAGGGGTCTCTGAGGTTCGCAAGCCAGCACAGCGAGTGATGATCCGTCACTACTCTGAATGGACGGCCGTAAAGGTAAGGTCGAAACTTAGCAATTGCCCACACGACAGCAAGGCACTCCTTCTCCGTGGTACTGTAGTTTGACTCCGGGCGTGTTAGGGTTCGGCTTGCGTAGGCGATAACCTTTTCAATTCCCTCCTGCCGTTGGACGAGTACCGCGCCCAGACCGACGTTACTGGCGTCGGTATGAATTTCTGTTTCGGCTTCCTCGTCGAAATGTCCAAGAACAGGTGGTGATGCCAGGCGAAGCCGAAGCTCTGTGAATGCTGATTCTTGTTCAGCACTCCAAACGAACGGCGTATCGTCTCTAGTGAGTCTAGTTAATGGTTCGGCAATTTTCGAAAAATTGCCTATAAAGCGCCGGTAGTACGCGCATAGACCAAGAAACCGCCGCACACTTTTCTTATCGGCAGGAGTCGGGAAGGCTGCGACAGCGGCGGTTTTCTCAGGGTCAGGACGGACGCCTTCTGCGCTTACGACATGTCCAAGGAACTTTAGTTCTTCGTAACCGAAATGGCATTTTTGCGGCTTTAACGTAAGGTTAGCCGTCCGAATCGCCTCAAGTACTTGTCGTAGTCGCTTCAGATGTTCGGAGAAGCTGGTTGAAAACACGACCACATCATCCAAGTACACAAGGCAGCTTTGCCATTTTAAGTCAGTCAACACAGTGTCCATCATGCGTTGGAAGGTAGCTGGCGCAGAGCAGAGTCCGAACGGTAGCACCCGAAATTCGTAGAGGCCATCCGGCGTGACAAAGGCGGTTTTTTCGCGGTCGCGCTCATCAACCTCAATTTGCCAGTAGCCACTCTTTAAATCCAGGGAAGAAAAATACTTCGCTCGTCGTAGTCGGTCAAGCGAGTCATCAATACGCGGCAGCGGATAAACATCTTTTTTTGTGACGTTGTTGAGCTTTCTGTAATCTACACAGAAGCGAAGCGTACCGTCCTTCTTCTTAACCAGAACGACCGGTGAGGACCAGGGACTGTTCGAAGGCTGGATAACGCCGTCGTCGATCATTTCTTTCACTTGCTGCTTGATAGCTGCGCGTTCTGTCGGCGAGACGCGGTATGGCTGTTGGTGAATAGGTCTTGCGTCGTCGTAAGTGATTATCCTGTGTTGTGTAATTGGCGTCTGACTCACTTTAGACGACTGAGCAAAGCACGCCCTGAATTCAAACAATAGCTCTCGCAAGGCCCTCTGGTTCTCTTCTGGCAGTGCACTGTTCATGTCAACATCTATTACGGTTTGTCCATTGCGGCTACTGTCTTCACAGGCAAAACACTCAATGACGTCCTCCAAGGCTTCAGCGTAGGCGACCGCAGTGCCCCGGAAAAGGTGACGATGCTCATTGGTGAAATTTGTAATCATGACCTCGGCTGTACCGTTCCGAATGTCAATGATGCCTCGTGCCACAGAAATTCCAAGCGCCAGCAGCAGGGAGACGTTGCACTCTGCCACTGTTTCACCGTCACTGGTTCCTTCGGAAGTCACCTGAATTAGGATACTTGCACGAGGTGGTATTGTGACACTGTCGTCGGAAACACGGAGGGCGGTTGTACGGCGGTTGGAGTCCCTTGACGTAGCGTTGACTGTCGAAAAGGAAATGCAGCGTCGCCGTAGGTCGATTACGGCGCCATATTCCCGAAGAAAATCGAGGCCGAGAATTAATTCGCGGGAGCAGTCACGTAGCACGATGGAGCTGACCAAAAACGTGCAGCCTCGTATTTGTAGCCTGGACGTGCACAAACCAACCGGCGTTACAACATGTCCGCCAGCTGTACGTACATGCGATCCTGTCCAAGGCATTATCACTTTCTTCAAGGTACGTGCCAATTGTCCGCTAATAATCGAGTAGTCAGCACCAGTGTCTATTAAGGCAGTTAAATTGCGACCGTCGAGCAGCACAGGTATGTCCATTGAAAAGTCGCTCAGCTGGGATACAGGCGCCGGCGTAGTCGAATTTCCGTTGGTCCGATGTCGCGTCGATTGGAGGGCGAGGTCTTCATCACGTCGAGAATCAGCGGCCTCGCCTCGAAAGGTCGCTGGCGTTAGTTTTCCAGGCGAGGGCTCGGAGACCGTCCTTGCGGCCTTCGATTTCCGTTGCCTGAATAAGATGACGACCGCGGTGACGGTGAGCGCGACTGACGCCTGAGTGGGACGTTCTGCCGAGCGATAAAATCTTCAATTTCTGGTGGTCTCTGTCCAAACCGGGGGCGGGGTGAATTGGCAGGAAAACCCTGCAGCCCAAGTCGGCGGTACTGGCAGTCTCGGTAGAGGTGACCCGCTTCACCGCAGTGGTAGCAAAGCGGTCGTCGGTCGGGCATGCGCCATATGTCGGATTTACGCATGACGGGTCGAGTGTCTGCAAAATAAGGGACCACCTGTGCGGACTGCAGTGTGGCGTACGGGGTTGCGGCTGGTAGTGGGACTGGTGCAGGTGCGTTGTGTTCGAACGTGTCGGTATAAGCGGTGCGCTGGAAACCACTCACTGGGGATGGTGTCGTGGACGACGGAACGGTGCGTCTCAATACGTCTGCGTAGGTCACCCCTAGAGGTTCACTTGAAGTTGCGAACGCCTGAAGTGGTGCAGCAACCTGCGTTGGTGTCTCGCGGCGAGGTGTGCCGAGCGCATGCTGAACTTCGTCACGTATGATGGTGGCAATGCAATTCGTGGAAGGCTGCTGCTGCGCCTGGTTCAGCTGTTGCAGCTGTTGTAGCTCGTCGCGAACAACCGAACGTATCAGCTCGCGAAGCGCTCCCACGTCGGTCGGGAACGAGCCTAGCCCGGTGGTATAGGTAGCATTCACTTGCCGATCGTACTGGTTCCGCTGCTGCAGCGCCTTTTCCATGGCGACGGCTTCAGTGAGGAACTCCGCGACCGTTCTAGGCGGACTACGAATGAGTCCAGCGAAGAGCTGCTCTTTCACACCTCGCATCAAGTGTCGCAGCTTCTTGTCTTCCGGCATGGTTGGATCGGCGCGAGTGAACAGATGAACCATATCCTCCACGTATGTAGCCACACCTTCATTAGGCATCTGCATGCGGGACTGGAGGGCCCTTTCAGCGCGCTCTCGACGATCGAGACTCGAGTACGTTTCGCGGAGCCTGTGACAGAACTCATGCCACGACGTTAGGAGGCCCTTGCGGTTCTGGAACCATGTGCGAGCACCATCCAGAAGACTAAAGTACACATTCTTGAGCTTCGCTACTTCGTCCCACCCGTTGAAATCCGCTACGTACTCGTACTCAGCCAGCCAATCTTCCACATCTTCATAGAGGCCACCACGAAAGGGACTCGGAACACGTGGTTTTTGTAGCGTGTAATGAGTGGGTGCAGCTGCGGGTGCAGCGGTTGGAGCAGCGGCGGCTCCAGCGGTAGGGGAAGCGGTGACAGCAACAGTATTCTCCATACCAGTCGACGTACTTGTACTGTGAGGCACAAACTCGGGGGACAGTCCTCGAATCCTCCGACTGAAACGGTGTACCGGCGTAAGCTCTGGGTTTTGGGTCACGTTCCGGCTGCTAGAAGGAGTCTGTTGCATAGGTGAGGTTACCCAGCACCTCCACCATTAAAATGTCACGTTAAAGAGACAGGAGACGTTTTTAAGGCGTCCTCACAAAAGTCCGAAGAGCGGTCGGCTCAGCACAGCCAAAAACAGAACAATGGCACGAGGGGAACTGCCACTTCGTCTGCCTCTTTTGCGCTGGCAGATCAAGCGCGCGGCAATATATATAAGGAGATTTTGGCTCGTCATGGGCCAAACTCAGAACGTGAACTTGTGCAAATGAGGCTACATATACACATACGTACTCTCAACTTGCCTCTAAATTAATACTATTACTAAGTCATTAGCAATATTAGAGCTTTACTACTGTTTTGGATAAAAGATCAGGGTATGTGTGGGCTAAAAAAGCAATATTTCAGCTGCATTTGGCTGATTTCGAAAACAAGCTCCATGTGTGTGTGCGTGTGTGTGTGATATAGACTTACAGACAGATACGTAAAAGTGATAAAGTGCTTTTACGAAAAACAAACCAATCTGTGACGACTTATTTTCTCAGCTTTTGAAATAGTACACATGAATGTTATGCGGCAAGAATGACCCGAATGATTTGAATGAGCCTTCCCTTCTTTGTCATGTATGACGGCACTGCATGAATGTCTGTAAACTTGCGCATCGTTATGGCTATTATCAGTGGGCACGTTTCTGCTGTGCAGGTCTTATGAATGAATGACTTGATGAAACGTTTCTGCCAACCGCGTTTATTCGATCCTCTAAATTAGGGTCACAATAAACGTATTTTCATCCCACTAGCTAGCAAGCAAGCATCACCCTCAGATTTTGTGTCCTTGAACAGTGGTGACGTGTCAGTCCATTATTGCCAAATGAAATTAAGCTGGCCATTAACGCCACTTGAAGCAGCGTCTCATAATCATTTAAAATATTGCTTCTTAAATCTTGCTTCCATGGAGAATGCCCGAGCCACATTTTGTGTTGATCTGATATGGAAAATTTGGAGCTTTTGCTTGAATTCTTCGTATTTTTTTCATGATCAAAGTTTTTACCTGCCATGCACCCTTAACGTGGTTCTTTGCCTCTGTGTCGACTTTAGAAAACGTTCTGCACCGTCCGAACAACATCACCATGGTCGAAACATCACCGTCAAAGACTCGCATATCGTGGACTGCATCAAACACCCCTTGTGGAGCTACGATTGCGTATGACGTCGAGGTGTGTGCGGCATACGAAACATGCGTCACAGGCTCGAGTGGCAAGCTCTGCACGACGCATCGAACCCGAAATTCTTGGCTCGTCTTCAACAGTACTGTTAGCACCTCGTACTGCATTCAAGTCACTGCGATGGCGCAGCGTGGGGAGGATGCACTCACCAGTACGCCAACATTCAAGGAAATCGTTACACCTCTATTTGGTGAGTTTTGCGATCCCTTCGCCATGTTCTCAGGGGTGAAAAAATCATGTTAGCTGCCCACCTATTGCATTCAAATAACCTATACACATAAAATGACGCCTAGCGTTTTGCCAGAACATTATGCACTAAAACCAAGCCTTGGAGAACTATTGAATATTCATTCATATCTTATTTGTGTCATTGTAGCAAACAATCAGTTTCGGTTAGTCTCAGTTTCAATCTATTTACTTTCACATAAAATATACATGCTTACATAAATATACAGAAGGTGGTCATGGCTGAAGGGGGATCTCCTGCCAGGAAATTCGTTAAATGTGTACAAGTAAAATGAACTCTGTCAACAACGTGAAATGAGCTACATAAGTGAATGTAATACACACTAATCATCGGCAAATTTGAAAATTTATAAGTATGCTCCGATTATCCTTCTATATTGCTCTTTCACTGGTACCCTCATTTTTAATTGTATGATAATCAAGTATGTGTACGTGCGTTCTCTTTTTTTTGTCCCGTTTTGATAAATCCGTGCTTGAGATATGCCGTGCCAATAGCGTTAGAAGTATGCCCTGTTCGTTTAGGTGTGCAAGGTAGGTATTAGTAAAGTAATGTACGTTTTACTCTAAAGAGAGATGTCGCAATAAATGTTTGGTTTGTAGCTTCAGTTTCGCGCAACCATGCAACACTTTTTGGAGTTTTGTTACCTATATACTGAGTGCATTTTGTAATTATGTAGCAGCCGCAACCCATCTCCATGGTTATTTAACACCTGGAAAAAGAACCAGTTGAAAACAAGGGCCTTCACGTTTTATTCTGCGTGTTAATGGAAAAGAATGTTCACAGGACAGTGAGGATTCTGTTTCGTTTCTGCTTAAATTCAGGGTAGGACCGTCTTGTGGTCCAGGGTGCACGTTAAAGAACCCCAGGTGGTCCAAATTTCCGGAGTCCTCCACTACGGCGTCTCTCATAATCATATGGTGGTTTTGGGACGTTAAACACCACAAATCAATCAATAAATCTTGTGGTCCGTACAAGAAAGACACTGCAAAAAACGACATCCCTGTTTTTCTGATGGTGGTCAAAAGGAACTGTTCACTTGATATCCTTCCATCCTAATCTAGCTTGCACATAACTTGCATAGTTTTAAATTTCACGCTCCAATAGAGTAATTTAGAAGGGCGTTCAACAAAATAAAACATAACAATCGGAATGCTTACTCTGAGTAGCCCCTCAAATCGCACTTCTTTGTTCGCTAATTCAAGTATTTCCTCTTCATGGCTACTGTCAATGTTGTTCCGGGCAGAACGAAGCACCTTTTCTGCAACGCCTTTTCTACCCCGCACTTCCACTAAAATGTTACTGGTGAAAACGGCGTTGCATAGTATTATTACAAGTCATGCAGACACCTAACGCCAAGCGTGGACCTTTTTTTACGGAGAGGAGAATATCCTGATTTCTGGGCTGTTGCACGAGAGTACGGAAGCCAACGTCACAGCCCCGGCAGAGCATTTCTTTGGGGGGAGGGGGGGGGGGGTCAGGCGCGCTAACAGCAGCCCAGAGAGGGCTATGGTGGTGCCCAGAACGCCTTCAGTGAAAAGGTCTGTACAAGGCCAAACCAATTCCACGTGGATATCAGAGAGCGTCGTCTTCCTCTTTGCTGTCTTCCTCTTCATCTGCGCCAGCTCTTCGTATCATCGTGCAAGTGTTCACATCGTTGAAGATCATTTGTGACAGTAATTGCAGCACAATGGTAAACTATGGTATTGATCAATTTCGACAGCTGAATAACATCGCGCCAGGAATTCAGCCCCAGCATGCTTTCGAAATCAGCTGAAATAAAAAAACTCCTCGAAGTGTTTCTTCTATGATCCCCCTTCAGCCTTGGCGTATAGCCAGTGAAAAATATATTTGCTCAGTGTAGAGGCCAGGTTTGGAATTTTCAAGAAACCTTTCTTTACATTCATGCGAGCCTATACATGCCCACTTGTATTTAAACCCACGCGAAACTGGAAAAAAAAGTTTTTAAGAGGGAATTCAAATGCCATCCACCAAATTTGCGTACTGTAGCTCAACAATAACGTTTGTCCCAGTAAAAAAATCAGTGCATGGCGCTACATTTGCGTAACGTTCATCTGCCCAATTTTCAATGGAAATTTATTGCAGAGGTGCCAGACTCTAAATAAGTCTTGCTTCGCCGCCTGTTTTACGAAACAAGGCTTTGGCAACTTACGGTGTGACCATCACCAGTGCATGTGTCCGTAGCAATGCAACTTTCTTCATGAACGATGTGGTTCACCAGCGTGTATTAAAAAATTACATACGCCAGCAATCAAATTATCACTGATTTTTTTATGTCTTCCATTTACAGCTCCTGGAGACTTCGAGGTCACAGTGAGCGCCATCAATTCTTCGTCAGTTGTGTTGGCCGTCTCGGTACCGCTAATAAAGAATGGTGCCCTGGACCTTTGCTACCTAACCTACAACCACACCGGCGGTGGACGTAGCTTCAGCTGCAATGATCACCGGGGCAACGCATCGACTGTGAAGGTCGAAGGACTGAAGCCAAAAACAGATTACGCTTTCACGGTCACTTTTGTTAACAAACATGGTGGCCGGGAGGTCGGTACTCAGAAGATCATCTCCGTTACGACTTTTGGTGAGTGCCCCTAAGAAAAGAAGAAAAAAGGTGCATACGGTAGAGTGTTCAAAGTAAGGGTGATATGTGGCGCCGTGTGTTTCGTTCTTCATTTTTAGAGGACCTGCTTGTAGAGGGTTAGCCTTCGCTCAATTTGTGTGGCACATACGCTTCTGTTTACCCCCCTCCCTCAAGAAACAGCATAAAAAGAAAGAATGAACCTTGTAGTGAAAAAATTGTAAACGGGGGTTGTACGCTCGGGCCAATGTTTGAACATGTATAGTTGTCTTCTTCAAGGCCACAACTAGCCTTGAAGAACACCAGAAGGTTGTGGGTTTCATTCTGGCTACGCTGGTCACATTTAGATGGAGACGAAATGGTGGAGACTCGTGTACTGTGTGATGTTAGCACACAATAAACAACGCAAGATCGTTAAAATTTCCGGAGCTAACGACGATGACGCCTCTCATAATCAAATCTTGCTGTTGAGAGGCAAGACCTCACAGTATCGATAGACACAGCCTTCAAGTCCACTTGTCGAAATGCCGCTTGTGTACGAGAGCCCTGTGTAGGAATTTTTTCGTACGCTTCTGTTCGCACACAAATGTAGAGAAAACGCTATAAACATATACGCTGTATACAAAGAGCTCACCAACGTTCCGCTAAAAAAAATGTACAAAAGAGAATCGAATTGAACATTTGAAGATTTCAACAGAATTATGAGAAAACAATTTCCAAAGTAACTTATAAACTATTTCTTTCCACTTGGTCATACGACAGTTCCTTCATTGGAGTACCCCATTGCAATTATTGGGGACTTACAAAGGCTATTTTCTTCTTCAAAGTGAAATCGAATGCAATGATGGAAAATCATGTTGTAATGAATCTAAATAACAGACGCTCTGCTGGTAATGAAGAAGACGATGATGATCGGTGGCTGTGGTAGTAGCTCGCGCACGCCGCTCGCCATCAGCCAGACCTGCCTGATAAAGCACATTCTACCAAGCTGCGTCTGAACCTTTCTCGACGTACAACGCCTCTATTTTAAGTGGTGGAGGAGCCGGGGTTTCTATCAATCTGGAACTTCGCAATCGGACGCTACCCTCACCGTTCACCATGTCTGCTCCTGGCCCTTCTCAAGCTGCCTTACCAACGACAGTCTACTGTACTGGCGTGCCTCGGTAACGCGACCCACCAATTTTTCGCGGCAACGACGAACAAGACGTCGAGGACTGGCTCGTCGAGTACGAAATCGTAAGCGCTTCCAACAAGTGGAACGCCTGCGTCCAGCTCACAAACGTGCGCTTTTACCTCGCTGATGTGGCCAGCTTCTGGTTCAACAACCACGAAGGCGAAATCACCAACTGGTCCGCCTTCAAGACCACCATCACCGCGGTATTCGGTCGTCCCGCCGTGCGCCGGCTTCGCGCGGAACAGCGTCTCCGTAGTCAAGTCCAGCGCAGGGACGAGACCTTTACAAGTTACATTGAAGATGTCTTGTCTCTTTGCAAGCGCGTTGATGAATCTCTAACCGAACGCGACAAAATCAAGCACATCATCAAAGGAGTTGACGACGATACCTGCCAGATGATCGTCGCTAGGAATCCACAGACCGTTACCGATGTTGTCCAGCTCTGTCAGGATTATGACGAGTTGCGTAAGCAGCGTGTCTCGACGCGCAGGGCCGCTGAAGATACGGCTGAAGTTTCCGCCCTCGTGCACGAAGTCGCTGCTGATCACACCGTCTTTCTGCCCCACATCAAACAATTCATTCGTGAAGAAGTTGCGCGTCAGCTTTCTCTTGTGGCCGAAGCATCCGCGCCAGTGACCTCGTTAGACCCACGTCTACGCCAGGTCATTGAGACACAGGTCACGCAGGCACTGCCTCCATCCCCATCTGTCCCTAAGCCGCTGACCTACGCTGCCGTCGTTGCTAGACCCCCAGCCCCACCTGTCTCTGGCACATACCGGGGCACAGGGTCCTCCTACCCTACGACGCTGCCTACATACACGGCACCCCATCCCGTTTCGCCTCTGCACCTTCTGTCGTTAACCCATGGCGCACCTTGGATAATCAACCCATCTGTTTCGCATGCGGTTTCGTGGGACATATAGCACGCTACTGTCGCCATCGCAACTTCCAGTCTTCAGACCATGGGAATTCTGCGAATTACCAGGCTGCCCAGAATCCCCAGCGACCATCTTCTCCTATCACCGACTCATTGTCCCCACGACGCCCTGTCGATTCTCGCCGGTCATTACCACCCCATCGCCGATCTGTCTCCCCGATGCTTCGGCGCATGAGCCCCGCTCGAGAGGAAAACTGACAGCCGCAGTTCCGGAGGCAAGAATTGCGTCGTCGTCGAACTTTCTAAGACCTCCTTTTTGTCCGACCAACGAAATTGATGCGCTAATTTAAGGTGTTGCTGTACGTGCACTTGTCGACACAGGCGCCGTCGTTTCTGTAATTCGTGAAAAACTGTGTCGCGATTTGACAAAAGTTACAACGCCGCTTACGAATCTTGCTCTGCATACAGCCACCTCCCATTTCATCGTGCCGGCAGCTCAAGTGCACAGCACGCGTTCTTATTCAAGATGTTTGGTACGCCGTCAACTTTGTTGTTCTCCCACGTTCATCTTACGACGTCATACTAGGATGGAATTTCCTTTCTACCCATCAGGCCCCCGTCGACTGCGCTCGTGCTGAACTCACGTTGACGAATCCGTGCCTTGATATCGACCACCAAAGTCCCTCGAAAGTGTTTGCCGCAGCTGACGTCCGCATCGCGCCGTTGTCCGCCGTCCTAGTGCCTGTGTTTTCCCCTGCTGCCACTAACTCGACGCTCCTGTTCCAACCAACTATAGCTAGTGTGCAACACCGAACCATCGTCCTCCCGTTTGCCGTCCTCAACTTTTCCAATGGTTCGGCGGTACTTTATGCGTGTAACGTTTCTGCTTGTCCGTACATCCTGCTACGAGGCGAGTATCTGGGAAGCCTCGAGACTTTAAGTTGTATTTTCGAAGACCCGATCTATCCAGACAAGCCATTTTTACCGACTTGTGCCATTACACCCGCAACTGACGCTAATGAACCTATGGATGTATTCCGCAAGTCGATTGATTGCAACCTCACGCCTGGGCAGCAAGAACAGCTGATCAAGCTCCTGCAGCATTTTCGAGCTTCGTTTGACTACAATCAGCCTTCCTTAGGTCGAGCGTCATCTGTTGTTCACTGTATAGATACCGGTCAAGAGACGCCATTACGGCAGCGTCCATATCGTGTGTCAACTACCGATGCCGTAACATCAATGAACAGGTTGACGACATGCTGACACGTGGCATAATCGAACCATCAAGCAGTCCCTGGGCCTATCCAGTTGTGTTGGTGAAGAAGAAGGACGGATCCATCAGGTTTTGCGTGGACTACCGACGTCTCAACCGAATCACGCACAAGGATGTCTATCCGCTGCGACGCATTGACGATGCCTTGAACTGCCTACAGAGAGCCGAATTTTTCTCTTCTTTAGATATGCGCTCTGAATACTGGCAGGTATCCAAGGCAGAGGCCTATCGCGAAAAAACAGCTTTCATCACGTCCGACGGGCTTTACAAATTCACAGTCATGCCCTTCGGCCTCTGCAACGCGCCAGCTACTTTCGAGCGTATGATGGACTCTATCCTTCGAGGCCTCAAATGGAACGTTTGCCTTTGTTATTTAGATGACATTGTCGTCTTTTCAACTGATCTCGTAACCCATTTAACTCGCCTTGAGAAAGTCCTCGCGTGTATTTCTGCCGCAGGGCTGCAACTGAATCTGAAGAAGTGACATTTCGCCGCTCGAAAGCTTACGATCCTTGGCCACGTGGTTTCAAAAGACGGCATTCTTCCTGACCTTGCCAAACTTACAGCCGTTTCAGCGTTTCCCAAACCGACCACCATGAAAAAGCTCCGAAGCTTCATAGGCCTTTGCTCTTACTTCCGGCGCTTCGTCCGCAATTTCGCGACGATCATCGCTCCTTTGACCAAACTCCTCGCCGGCTCTCGAGACCTTTCAGCCTGGTCTGCCACCTGTGACGATTCTTTCAATGAACTGCGCCGCCTCCTCACGTCACCGCCTATTCTGCGACACTACGACCCATCGGCACCGACAGAGATCCACACCGACGCTAGTGGTGTCGGGCTAGGCGCTATTCTTGCACAGAAGAAAGACGGCTTCCAAGAGTACGTGGTTGCCTACGCAAGCCGAACTCTTAACAAAGCCGAAATCAACTATTCCGTCACTGAAAAGGAATGCCTCGCCATTATTTGGGCGATAGAAAAATTTCGACCTTACGTGCACGGGCGCCCTTTTGACGTCGTGACTGACCACCACGCCCTCTGCTGGTTGTTGTCACTGAAGGATCCAAGCGGTCGCCTCGCCCGAAGGGCATTACGCCTCCAAGAATATATTATTCGCGAGTTCTATCGCTCCGGCCGGAAACATTCGGACGCAGACGCCCTATCCCATTCGCCCCTACCCCCTGACCCGGACTGCTGCGTGATGGCATGTCTAACCTGTGATGCCACTGCCGTTACCATCGCCGACATGCCATCTGAGCAACGCAAGGACCCTTGGGTTGCTACGATTGTAGACATCCTGGCTGGGCGGACGGCTTCCCCCCCTTCTCGCACGTTGCGTCGGCAAGTCGAGCACTTCGCCATTCGCGACGACGTGCTGTACCGACGCAACTACGCACCCGGTGGACGTCAGTGGCTACTAGTGATTCCACGTCATCTACGATCCGAAATTCGTTCCACGTTTCATGAGGACCCCCAAAGTGGCCACGCAGGTTTCCTGAAGACTTATTCTCGCATACGTCTCCGATATTACTGGCGTGGCATGTACTGTTTTATACGACAATACGTTCAGGCCTGCTCGACGTGCCAGAGATGAAAAACTCCCCTTTATCACGCCAGCGGTACCTTGTTACCCTTACCATGCCCATCGCGACCATTCGACCGCGTCGGCATCGATATCTATGGTCCCCTTCCCAACTCTGCTGACGGTAACCACTGGATCATAGTTGCCGTCGACCATCTCACGCGGTATGCCGAAACTTCATCCCTTCCCTCGTCGACAGCAAAAGACGTCGCGACTTTCGTTCTTCACAACATCGTTTTACGTCATGGAGCACCTCGGTAGTTACTGAGTGATTGTGGTCGCGTATTCTTGTCAGACGTCATCACAGAATTGCTGCGTGAGTGCCACGTCGTTCACCGCACTACAAGCGCCTATCATCCCCAGACCAATGGAATGACAGAGCGCTTCAACCGCACCCTTGGTGACATGCTCTCTTTGTATATATCGTCAGACCACTCCAATTGGGACCGAGTGCTCCTGTTTATCACGTTCGCCTATAATACCGCCATTCAAAGCACTACTGGGTTCTCTCCTTTTTTCCTCCTTTACGGACGCGAACCTTCTTGCACTATGGACACCATTCTTTCGTACAAACCTAACTCCTCAGAGTCCACGACTTTGTCTCAAGCCACTACATACGCTGAAGAATGCCGCCAACTGGCAAGATCATTCATAACCCAAGACCAAGGACGCCAAAAGCACCACCATGACGCATCAAATACCACTACTTCCTACGATCCAGGTTCACTCGTCTGGCTGCATGTCCCTTCTGCTACACCTGGTCTTTCTACCAAGTTGGTCCCCAAGTATCACGGCCCATATCGTGTGCTACAAAAAAATGTCACCAGTGAATTACCTCATTGAACCACTGGAACCATCTTCTGAACAACGTCGTCGTGGCCAGGAAATTGTCCAAGTCTCGAGACTTAAGCCCTGCTACGACCCTCAAGTGTTTATTTGTCCATAGGTCGCCAGGGTGGCTCCTTATTTCGCGAGGAGTAATTGTAATGAATCTAAATAACGGACGCTCTGCTGGTAATGAAGAAGATATTATGATCGGTGGCTGTGGTAGTGGCTCGCGCACGCCGCTCGCCATTAGCCAGACCTGCCTGATAAAGCGCATTTTACCAAGCTGCGTCTGAACCTTTCTCGACGTACAACACCTCTATTTTAATGTACAAAATTGCCTATTATTCACTTTCAGTAGCTATTTAAGGCTAATATTTCACGGAAGAGCCACATATATATAGTTAAAATTGTGTCTTAGTGCGGACCAAAAGGAATATTCATTCGTGATCGAGATTGGTTCTTGTGAAATTTATTTATTTATTTTATACTGTCAGCCCCGTGCTTGGAGTCATTACAGAAGGGGTCTCATTTAATAGGTAATATTCACGCAATTAGGCAGTACTCAATAGAACACAAAAATAACAGAAGAATATTCAGCATCAGGAAAAGAAATAACAAACAGCAATGACTATACCAATTAAAAATTGAGAAAGAACATCTGGCGCCTGGCGTTCACGATTATCAATGAATAGAAAGCTGTATAACGCTTTTTTAGTGTTGACTGACGTCATTTCTTGAACAAGCAGATCAGGTAAGCTATTCCACAATTTCTATTGCGTCTGGAAAAAACAAGCAGCTGAAAGCATTGCAGCGTGTGAAAGAGGGCTGAAAAGCTCTGCTATTATTAAGGCCATCACATCACCTTCCAAGTGGCTGAAAATATAAATACTTGTCTTGTTTTGTTTACGCGCTTATGTTTTGAGTGCAATGAAAACATTTTTATGGGTATTGGTTGCGGTCGTAGAGTACGCATTTGTAAAACCGTTTATTGGTTGCTCGCGTAAAAATCTACCGGTTACTAAACCAACGGCTCATTTCACGGACTCCGAGTTTGAATGGCGCCCATTAGTGATATTCGGTACAAACAGCCTTCTTAGAGAGCACTTGAGCACATATCCCATTATAACGTCACTCTTCCATGCAAGATACTACGGCCTAGTGCAAAATAACCAAAAATGTGGAAATATAACATTTTGCCGAAAACCCTACAAAACTCCTCTGACCGAAAACTGCAGTATATTTATTGAGCTTCTAACGCATTACATAAACATGTTTCCTTTACTTGTAAATTAAGTTAGGTAGGAAAATAATAAAGGATACTTCCAGAATAAACTTTGTGGTGGGCAACATTAAGACTACTTTGTACAAGATTTTAAAGTTTCATACATGATGAAGAATATGTTCTATGCGGAATTGTTTTTAACTACCGTTTTTCTTGAAATAAATTACCATGAATTCTTTCTAGTTTGTCTGAGATATTTGCCAAAGTGATAGGCACGCTAAAGGTGCAATACGCCACTGTAACCTGTATAAACATTATTCTCACAAGCATTTTCTTTTTTTTTGTCTTTTTCTTCATAGCTCCATTGAAAGGTCACAACAACCCGACGGATAACGTGGAAATTTGGCTTGTTTTGGCCTTGATCGCTTTCATCCCGCTGAAGCCAGACAATCGGCCACGCAGACGGCGTAGCAGGCGAAGACGTTAGCACAGCAAGGAGTTGAAATGTAAACCTTTGTTTCTTAATGAGTCCTGAAATAAAAAAATCAACGTTTCGCAGTAGAACTTTTCTTGGCATTGAGAAAGAAAGTTTTTTCTAATAACAACAACATATTGAACAAGATTTCATACCGTGAACTAGCTTCTAAAGAAAAGCAGGTCAGCATGATTTCGTTGGCAAAAACGTGATTGCAGTGACAATAATTTATCAGGGCTAAAAATGACATCCAGAGTCATTTTTAGCTTAATGGTGGTTGTAAATGCTTGTGTTTTTTTTTCTAGATTCGCTCGCTGGCGTTACTACTGAATTTAGTAATCTCATTTCAGATCACAAAGGCATACTCAAGTTGGAAAAGAGGTATTGCACTGTACAATTTGTGAAAGGCAGCAAAAGAACTGAATTCTCGTGATATTCAACAAGCACAGCCGAAAGAACAAATGCCTCGCATGGCAGCACGCTGTTGGGACTCCGGGTCCTGCCGGTCTCGTTTTCGGTAGCTGGCCCCGTAGCAGGATCCATCGTCCGACAATTCAGCGAAAAAAAGCGTCCGAACGAACGACAGAGATTTATTTACATGAGGAGAAGTGATCAACTGATCCAAAGAGAGAAGAGAGAGATAGATACAAGACGTCTTCGGCATTTTATAGCGCCGCGTTGCCAACACTGGGCGCATTGTCCGCATCGTCAGCCAATACGGTGGCCCCGGCACCTCGGACACGAGGGAGGGGGAAACACACCTCACAACACATGGAGTGGCACAACCTAACACAATGTCCATTGTTACAAGCTGCCACTCTAGCGTCGCCAGCGCGAAGTCGGCGACGGGAATGACAGCAGGTTGGTTCGTTCCGTACGCAAGCAGAGACAGTGAAGAGATCAGAGACGTGAGAAAACAAAACAACCTTTGCTCTAGTGATATTGCAGCACACGGGATCTAATACAACACTTTAATACAACTAACAACATACATTGACACTTGATACAACTAAAGAGATATATAACAGAAACAATAAATCAGCTTACGAGAGAGAACTATCACAAACTACACAAACTAACAATAATCGACTACGGAGGAGAAAGTTCGAAGATATAAACAGGTGAAGGCATACGTGTGATGACCGGCAGCGTTGTGTCCCCGACGATCGGATGCGAGAAGCCGAAGAGAGTTCTGGCACGACTGCGATGTCGGCGGTGTTGCAACGCTGGTGGCTCCGGGAGGCTAGTGCTTGCAGGTGACTTCGAGCAGGTTGAGCTAACTCGAGGCGAAGTCCCGATGTCTACGTTGCAGACGTTAATATCGCGTCACAGCTAGACGAACGGCTAAGTTTAGGTGGCCAGCCGATACAGAGCCACACTAAAAACTTCTAGAAGAGATGCTTGTTGATCTATTTCTACACCATCTTGGTCAGCGACTAGTCTGCCTAGCAGGGCAAAATCCTGCGCTTAAATCCCCCTCGTGTCTCCTCGCTCTCTTCCTTGGGGACAAGAGACCTCTACCTGGGTCCAATCATGCGCGTTTAATTGAGGGGAAACTCCGCCCCAAAAATATTTTGACCCCACCCCTTTTTAATTGGGAGAGGGCCCGCAACTAGCGAGAGTGACAACCTGTCGGGTTGTTGCCATACGGCTTGGCCACCAGAGCGTTTCCCACGCTTTTCTTCGTGGGAACGGTCAACCACTTAGCTCTCAGCCGGGCGTCTTGTAGTCTAATCCTTGTACGGGGTATACCGCGGCCTTCTACGACCTTGCAGACGTCGCCACGGTTACAAAAGGATTAACTGTCGGCGGCGACGTTCTAAGGAGAGCACCCCCATTTTGCACTTATCGGTTCCCTTTCATGTGCCGCCGTTTCTGACGGTCCGTCGGGAAGTACGGCGCCAGTTAATTGCCGTGACGCGGTGTCGCCGAAAATAGCCGTCCGTGACATTGCCCCCCACTTTCAGAATGTTATTCATAACATTTGTTCGCACGGAGGGGAATTTTTCCGACAACAAGGAACAAAACACCACCAACAAGGGAGACATGAGGACTGTCCCTCTCATACACAACGTAAGTAGGCAGAGTGCATCAAAGTAACAACAAAATGAAAAACAAACAATGGTTAGAGTACCAGCTTCATTTACACGCAACAATATCAATGCGCCATACAAACAAGAAGAGGAAATAGCCGTGTACGGCAGCCATCAATACAGAATACACTGCACGAATGTATACTACAAAATAAAACGGAACAGGTGCGCTCCTCAACTGTAGTGCAATCCTTAAATGTGCATTACAGCAAGTAAAAACAACCAATGCACCAAGCAAAAAGAAAATAACTCAAAATACACTTCTTATACAATGAAATACGTGCATACAGACAGAAAACAACCGACGGAAGGAAAAAAAAACAACATGTTCATAGACCTCAAGAACTATATCCGGCTCAAGTAATCGGCTCCCACGTTTTCGCTGCCCTTAATATGCGTAATGGTGAACTGGTACTCTTGGAGTAGTAAACTCCATCGAAGTACTCGAGCATTCAGCTGTTTTGCCCGTTGGATATAACTCAGAGGCTGGTGGTCTGTCTGGACACAAAAATGTACACCATATAAGTACATGGAGAATTTCTGAATTCCCCATACCAACGCGAGACATTCGCGTTCGATGGTACTATAGGAAGCCTCCCGTGGAAGCAGCTTTCGGCTGGCATAAGCTGTGGGGTGGAGCTTGCCTTCGTGGGCCTGCATGAGCACGGCTCCGAGACTTGTGTCCGATGCGTCCGTTCGAAGTACGAATGGTTGGTGCAAATCTGGTAGCCGAAGTATCGGCTCCGTCGAGACATGTTGTTTGAGACTTCGAAAAGCCTCCTCGTGGGCTGCTGTCCATTTCACCGAGTTATCTTCGCCCTTCCGAGTTAAATCTGTAAGGGGAGCGCTGACTTCTGCGTAATTCGGGATAAATTCCCGATAGTACCCGGTCAAACCGAGGAAGGCGCGCACTTGTCGCTTGGTTGAAGGACGTGGTGCAGCTTCGATCTTGTCGAGTGTTTTCCCCAGTGGTTGCAATCTGCCCCTGCCAACTCGGTGTCCCAAGAAGTCGATTTCTTCTACCCCAAGTTCGCATTTACTGGGGCGCACTGTAAGCCCAGCCCTCTGTATGCGCTCAAAAAGCAGTCCCAGGGACCTCAAGTGCTCTTCCCATGTCTCGGTGGCTACCAGTACATCATCGTAGTAGTGGTACACACCGGGTATACCTTCTGCAATCTTCCGCATCAACTTAGCAAATACAGCAGGCGCTGTCTTGATGCCGAATGGCATGAAGCGGAACTGATATAGTCCCGATGTCGTCGAGAAGGCCGTCTTCGCTTTGGACTCTTCGGTCAGCGGGATCTGCCAATAGCCCTTCACGAAGTCGAGCTTCGAGAAATACTTCTTCTTTCCCACTGTAGCAAACACCGCGTCAGTTCTTGTCATAGGTTCGGAGTCGGCCACCAGAACGTTGTTCAGGCGTCGAAAATCGATACACAGTCGATTTGTCCCGTCGGGTTTCTTTATTAAAATGACTGGCGAATTATAAGGGGACTCTGATTTCTCAATGATGCCGAGCTTCTCCATTTCCCGTACTTCTTTCTCTACACCTTCCCGCGTTGCAAAGGGAAGAGGGTATTGTTTCACGTGGACGGGGTTACTCGTGGTGAGTTCGAGGTTGCAGTGGACCCAGTCAGTTTTGCCCGGGACATCCGAGAAAATACGAGCGTGTTCCCTGACAATTCTTTGCAGCTGTCCGATCTGCTGAGCGTCCAGTTTGTCGGAGAGCTTCACGTCTTCTTCCCCTTCTACTTTCAGCCAGTCAGGGGTTGGAATATTCTCGTCCTCGCTTGATTCCACAACACCAAATGTCACGTTGCACACCTTGGTGGAGGGGCTGTCCCTCTCCTCGTATCTTTTTAGTAAGTTGGCGTGGAAGATTTTTCTGCCGCCAGCCGTGTCTATGACGTAGTCAGCTTCACCTTTCTTTTCCCGGACTTCAAACGGGCCCTTCCATTGCAGCAGCAGCTTGTTCGTGTCGGTTGGAAGTAAAATCAGTACCTTGTCTCCGGGGTTGAAACTCCGCTCCTTCGCCTTTCGATTGTACAGCTTCGTGTACCGTGCTCCGGCTTTTTCCAACTCCTCGTGTGCCAGGCGGCACGTTTCCTCCAAACGGTTCCGAAGGTCAAAGACATGCTGGTACGTCGTCTTAGCTTCTTCAGTCAAGTCGGCGTTCGTCCACAACTCCTTCAGTATCGCCAAGGGTCCCCTCACATGGCGGCCGTAGAGAAGCTCGAAGGGTGAAAACCCCATACTGGCCTGCGGAACCTCCCTATAGGCAAAGAGGAGAGGTGCCAGGTAGCGGTCCCAATCTCTCGGTTTTTCGGCGCACATGCGCTTCAACATTAATTTTAAGGTGCCGTTGAATTTTTCCACCAAGCCATTCGCCATGGGGTGATATGGGGTGGTGTGGAGCTGGCGCACGGAAAGGAGCCGCGCTACTTCCTTCATCAGGTCCGATGTGAAGTTCGTGCCACGGTCGCTCAGTACCTCGCGGGGGACGCCAAATCGGGAGAACATCTCGACCAGGGCTTCGGCCACTCGCTCAGTTTCGATACTCGGGAGCGCCACTGCGTCTGGATACCGGGTGGCATAATCCATCAAAGTCAAAATGTATCGGTTCCCATGCTTTGAGGGCGGGTGAATCGGTCCCACTATATCGATCGCCACTCGCTTGAACGGGGTGTCAATTATGGGTGCCCTCCCCAGTGGAACATGTGGTACACGACCCTTTGGTACGGTGCGCTGACAAATGTCACATGAGGCGACGAACCTTTTCACGTCAGCTGTGATGCCTGGCCAAAAGAACTCCTCCGAGATCCGGTCCTTGGTTTTCTGCGTGCCCAAGTGTCCTGCCATTATACCATCGTGTGCCGTTTTAAGCACAGCTTCTCGGTGGCAGCGCGGAACGACTAATTGACGTACAAGCCGTCCGTTGGCCTCTGTGTACTGTCGGTACAGCAGTCCCTGTTCTTGTTTGTACTCGATGATTCCCTTTTCATTTCGGCATGTTTGCTTCCTGCCGATCTTCTCAAAACACTGTTTGAGTGTCGCATCTCCCCTCTGCTCGCAGCCATAGTTATCTCCCGGCGATCCCGCCGTGGTCCCAGGCGTACGAAGCTTGGCAAATTTTCCCGGCTGTGCATGCGCTTGCGAACGGGTTATAGCTGCTGCCACAGGCTCTTCCCTTAACTCCTTTGTCGCGACTGGTTTTTCAGTCTGCTTTCTGGGATCATTAGGAGGTCTTACGCCCTCGATATTGCCCAGAATGAGGTCATACAGTGGATCTTGCAGACATAGTGCTGTCAGATTGCCAGTAAAGTAGGGGGTGTCAACCTCAATCCGTGCTTCGGGCAGCATCCTCGCTGTTCCGTCAACCAAGTAGACGAGTCTGCTTGTACCTGTCAGCTCGTCTTCCTTCACCAACTTCCTCCGCACGATTACTGTGTTGCACCCCGTATCCCGCAACACTGATATGTCTGTGCCTCGGAGGGTCCCTGTGGCCACTGGTAGGTTCTCGGCCAGATTTTTCGGCGGTGTCGCCTTTACGGCGTTGACGACGGGGACTTTTTCGCCATTCTTAAGCTCGACATACCCGTCGCATATGGGATCCTCACGCGTTTCCCTTGGTGCGTAGAGGCAGGATGCCTGGAGGGAGTTATTTGCTCCTGATCGGCAGTCGTTTGCCCTATGTCCTTTTTTCCCACACTTGAAGCAGACGATGGCTACATTAGCAGCAGCTCTGTTGCGACACAAGTGCGGTGGGTGATTCCCACGATTGCAAATATAGCAGCGTGGTAAAGCTGAGTGGCTGTTGCCTCCTCTTTCGTATTTCCCCTTTTCGTCCGTTATGGGACCATCTTTCTTTGTTTTCGCTAGGCTTGCTCCACCCTGAGCTTCCAAAAACTGGTCTGCCAGCTCAAGCATGTCTTCCAGAGATTCCGCCCTCCTTTCTTTCAAATATAATGCTAGGTTCGAACCACATCCATGCAAGAACCTCTCTCTAATCAACAATGCTCGGAGGGACTCGTATTCTGTCTCAGTTTTGGACAGCTCAACCCATCTATCGAAGTAGTGTCTTAAGCGAGCCGCGTACTGTGTTGCTGTTTCACCCCCTACTGGCCTCTCCTTATTAAACTTGTCTCGGAACCCATCCGCCGTGAAGCGAAAGCGCTTCAGGAGGGCGGTTTTAACCTTGGTGTAGTCCGCTGCATCTGCAGGCGGTAGCCTGCCATAAACACTTAGCGCCTCTCCTGTAAGACATGTCGAAAGCGCCGTCACCCATTGGCTTTCAGGCCACTTTTGCCCTCTGGCGATGCTCTCAAATCGGCGTATAAACGCATCTAAGTCGTCCCTTCCTTCGTCAAAGGTGACGAGCAGTCTACCTGCGTGTATTCTCAAACTCGGCTCCTCCCCGGCATCGCCGTGCTCACTGCTGGATCTGCTCACACTGCTACTCTCATTGAGGCGAATCTTTAATTGCAGTAACTGCACTTCCCGTTCTCCGGCTTCCCTAGCCGCTTCCCTTGCTGCTTCTCGTTCTCTCTCCCTTTCAACGCGTTCTCTTTCCTTTTCTTGGCGCTCTCTCTCCTTTTCTTCGCGTTCTCTCTCCCTTTCTTTTTCCTTTTCCTCCCGGGCCCGTGCCCGCTCTTCTCTGGCTAACGCCTGCGCCTGTTCCTGCTGCTCCTTAACCCATTGTCTCAGTTCGGCGCCCTCGAGGCCTAACTGTTTACCGTGCGCGATACACTTATCCAAATCTATACACTCCATACTGCAAACTGTCACTATATTACCACTATAAAACCAGCGTAATCTTATGCAGGATACAACCGCTTCAACTGTGCGGCTCTATCACCACGCTGCCCGCACGGTTCTCGTTCACCCCTCACTGTCTTACTCTTTGTACGGAACGTCCTGTCTCGCGGACGCCAGTTTTGTTACAAGCTGCCACTCTAGCGTCGCCAGCGCGAAGTCGGCGACGGGAATGACAGCAGGTTGGTTCGTTCCGTACGCAAGCAGAGACAGTGAAGAGATCAGAGACGTGAGAAAACAAAACAACCTTTACTCTAGTGATATTGCAGCACACGGGATCTAATACAACACTTCAATACAACTAACAACATACATTGACACTTGATACAACTAAAGAGATATATAACAGAAACAATAAATTAGCTTACGAGAGAGAACTATCACAAACTACACAAACTAACAATAATCGACTACGGAGGAGAAAGTTCGAAGATATAAACAGGTGAAGGCATACGTGTGATGACCGGCAGCGTTGTGTCCCCGACGATCGGATGCGAGAAGCCGAAGAGAGTTCTGGCACGACTGCGATGTCGGCGGTGTTGCAACGCTGGTGGCTCCGGGAGGCTAGTGCTTGCAGGTGACTTCGAGCAGGTTGAGCTAACTCGAGGCGAAGTCCCGATGTCTACGTTGCAGACGTTAATATCGCGTCACAGCTAGACGAACGGCTAAGTTTAGGTGGCCAGCCGATACAGAGCCACACTAAAAAATTCTAGAAGAGATGCTTGTTGATCTATTTCTACACCATCTTGGTCAGCGACTAGTCTGCCTAGCAGGGCAAAATCCTACGCTTAAATCCCCCTCGTGTCTCCTCGCTCTCTTCCTTGGGGACAAGAGACCTCTACCTGGGTCCAATCATGCGCGTTTAATTGAGGGGAAACTCCGCCCCAAAAATATTTTGACCCCATCCCTTTTTAATTGGGAGAGGGCCCGCAACTAGCGCGAGTGACAACCTGTCGGGTTGTTGCCATACGGCTTGGCCACCAGAGCGTTTCCCACGCTTTTCTTCGTGGGAACGGTCAACCACTTAGCTCTCAGCCGGGCGTCTTGTAGTCTAATCCTTGTACGGGGTATACCGCGGCCTTCTACGACCTTGCAGACGTCGCCACGGTTACAAAAGGATTAACTGTCGGCGGCGACGTTCTAAGGAGAGCACCCCCATTTTGCACTTATCGGTTCCCTTTCATGTGCCGCCGTTTCTGACGGTCCGTCGGGAAGTACGGCGCCAGTTAATTGCCGTGACGCGGTGTCGCCGAAAATAGCCGTCCGTGACATCCATATATGGTCACGGCGCCCAAAAAAATGCCCAAACATGGTCACGAACGCACAGCAGATTCCGGAATTCTCCCGGCGAGAGGGGGGAGCCTGAATGGGGAGGTGGGGGTCGACGACACAGTCGGTCAAGAACCGGTTCTCCCCGCAACTCCTCTTGCTTGGTTCCCTAGGGCCAGTCGTAACAACGCTTAGTGTGAGCAGAAAAAATTACCTTGCTATATAAACAAAGAAACTGATCTGATCTGATCTGAAAAAAAAAACTGATGAAAGTTCACTGATCTTATAAACCTTACTTAACCGCACGGTGTAAACAGAATATACCTGTTTTCGATAGCTGTTTTGTCATATACTCATTAATTTGTGCTTAAGATATTCAAGGACAGGTTATTTTTGCTGCATTACTCGGAGAAATAAGACAAATCTGACTGCAGCAAGTGACAATCGTTCACTGAATGAATTTCCCTAACTATCCTAATGTAATCCGCATACAAGAAAAAAGAATAATGTGTTCTGAACGAGTCAACGTTCGGGTCGATTAAACGTTAGGGTGGGCCTATTAGCAACTCTTCAAGGACGCCACTAGACTTTAACGTACAAAAAAGACGTTTGGCCAGTTACTCGGCATGAAATGACCTGCAAAGCTGATAGCTATGCAGGAGATTCACAGCAGACGAGTACACATCAAAATGTGCAGGTTTAAACAAAAACCGTGATTGTCTGACTACGTCAAAAGTATTGCTCGGTTCTCAGTAGACTTCAATATTCTATCTTCTGTGAGAAATCGGAGCGAAAAAGAATCTGGCGATAGTTAGAAATATCAATTTTGCATTTCGACTTATCTACTGGAAAAACATGCGCAGTCTTACGCATGCTACGAAGAGTGGAAGCGTTCAGACACCTATTAAATATTGTACTCAGTACAGGCCCTGCCGCGGTGGTCTACTGGCTAAGGTACTCGGCTGCTGACCCACTGGTCACGGGATCGAATCCCGGCTGCAACGGCTGCCTTTTCGATGGGGGCGAAAATGCTATAGGCCTATGTGCTCAGATTTGGGTGCATGTTGAAGGTCCCCAGGTCGTCGAAATTTCCGGAGACCCCCACTGCGGCGTCTCTCATAATTATCTGGTGATTTTGGGACACTAAATCCCACATATCAATCAATGTGATCAGTACTTGGGAAAAAATACTACCATCAGCCTTTGATATGGCGGAAGCGATGCCATCTGGATCACACGATAAGGACCGTTTTAAGCGTTTATTGCTCGACCAGATGAACTTTTCATCCAGCGATAGATGACTAGATGTGCCAACTGCATTGAGCTGTTGTACTATCTGAGTGCTAGAGTCTGAGGCTTTATAAATGGGTGAAAAATACTTGGCATAACCGTCAGTGACATAATATTAATATTGCTCATAAGAATAATAGTGATAATAAATTTAAGACTACTAAGCACTAAGTAAAGTATTATTATTATTATTATTATTATTATTATTATTATTATTATTATCATTATTATTAACATTATTATTATTACTGGTTTAACAATCCGAAACTAGTGGAGGGCGCCGGAAACTTCGACAGCCTGGCATTCTTTGACGTGCACCTGAACACACGTTTTATGCGTGCGTCTACATAATATCAGAAATGTAATATCCACTGATACGTAGGCATATACGGACGACCGGAAGGCAGCCGCTGTTTATCCCGGGCTGCCTTCCTAAATATTGTTTTCCCGCCAAACACACCGGCCGGCACGAAGTTTCGCAACCACCCGCCTTTGCCGCTGTTGGCGCAACCGTCGCAACACGCGTCGGTTCACTCAGCGGCGGCCGCCGGCGTTGCTGGCGTTGCGTCGGTCCCTCTCCACCGTCGCCACCACGATATCGCGAAACCTTGCCCCGCTCTCGTAACCGTACGACTTTTCTTCTCGCCCATCTACCGCGGAATTCGCTCGCGTTGCGAGGACGGTGAGGCTTGCCTGCCTTGCCTAACGCCAGGCGCCGCAACAGCCGCCGCCGATCGTGCGGTCTGGCGTCAGACGCAACACTCGGCGTTGTTTTGATCACTCTCGTCTGGGGCTCTCGTTTCCCGGGGCGAGCGCGCAACTAGGCCTACAGCTGCTGGCTTAGCGAGCACCACGAGCTTCGCATAGTCCCTTCTGACACCAACCAGTGCGACTGGTCTCACCGGCAGTGATCATCGCCTGTGCGACCACGTGTCATCTCCATCTGGTGTGCTTTTTTTTTGCTTCTGACGGCGCAGGCTCCCAGAAGCTTGTAAATTGTTCTGTGTATCATAGTTTCGTATTGCGCCTACTTCTTCAACATTATTATTCTTCTAGCAGGTGTGGTATAGTTCCTAAATAAGTGTGCATACAATTGTTCTGCAGGCCTGGTCACAAGTGTCAAGGCTCTAGGAAAGTGACCAGGACTCCATATATATATGTTTCTGAATTTGATCGACAGTCAAAAAGAGCATGGCAACATCTAAGGAACGTGCACTGGCACTGGTGACGGAGGTGCCACGGATTTACCCAGAAATGCCGCCACCGTATCCCGACGTAAAGGAAACACCGCCACCTTACGTTCAGTACGTACCTGCTGGATCGCCGCCTAACAGATTCGGTGTTGTGAACTCTGCAACTTCGACGACACTGCAGGAAGGACCAGAGCACAAAACGACACGGTTGAGTCGACAGACGATCGTGAAGTATTCGCTGTTCACTTCGCTTTTCGTAGCGATCGTGATCGTGGCCATCCTTCTTCTACTACGACTTGTGAAGGTGAGTGGTTCAACTGCGTTCCTATGCGGTGTTCCTGACGTTCCCGTTTGACAAATTCCAACATCGAAGTGGGGATGATGCGACCAGCTAGTGAGCACTGCAGGGAGAAATCTGTAATTGGATGGCTATAAAATATTATATATTGCAACGTGAAACAAAGAATTCAAGTACTATTAGCAAACACAGTTTACACAGCGAAAATTTATTAGAAATATGTTATGTGTACAGAAGATAATCTGTCAAAGTGAAGAGATGTGATCGACAAACATATTGATTCAATGGCAAACACTGCAAGCGAAACCTATGAAATGTGTATGTTGTAAACTACAAAAACTTTTGGCGCACTGGTCACATGCACGAAACACGGACTCCTTGCTTGAAGGCTGATTGGGCGATTCACTGATTCATACGTACGGTGTGCTCACCACTAGCTCTAAAGTTTTGCCGTCGTTGTTGTATAAATCACGCATTCCTCAAAAGCTTTCACTTGACACTCCTTGCTTTCCGAGGCTGATATTGTCCATTTGAAACTTCTGCTTTCCAAACACTGTGCTTTGTATTCTTCACCTATATTTCTTAAATAATATATCAGAATTTTGAAATTCAGCTATATATTTGTAGATGTCGTTACAAATATTACATATAATATTATACTACGCGAGCGTCCTACAATATGAAGTGCATAGAAAGAATAGTTAGTGCCACCTGGTCTGATTTTCAAAAGTGCAAAAATTATGTGAATGGCGGTTTCTTCGGAACACGGAAATTGAGTTCAACTGCAAATTGTGGCTTGACTGTGGCCATTCATCAGTTCATTTCTCCGTGCGCGGCCGTTGTATTCCCAAGGGCGCGAAATGCAGAAGCAGCCAAGTATTTACCTGTAGGCATTTTTTGTGTAGCCCCAGTTTGTAGTGAGTCTCGCTGCGGCATGCAGGCTACTTTTAGAGGGATTTTGGCACGTAAGATAACATTTCGTGCACCGAAAGTACGTTTTGAAGAAAGCACTTGTGGGCCATTTTCACTATTTAGCAGGGCTCTTATAGACGATCGTCAGAAACTAATTGTGCGCACGCAGCTTTCTAAATGGTGTAAAAGGATCTGAAGAGCACGCATGACGGTAGAAAATGGTGGCGGGCAGCTCTCAGGTGGTGTGGCGAAATGCACGAAAAGAGAACTAAATTCTGGTTTTCTCGCGTTTCACCCGTAGTAACTGTCGCAATCAAATGTTGTAATAGACATATCATATAACGCAAAGGAACAAAATGCTTTCTAATCAGGAGACTCTATAATGGTCGAAGATATATAAAGAAAGATGCTGCTTCCATGGCCCGATTGCGTCGGAGCACCTGGAAGCAAAAGCACTACGCAGCCTGGCAGTAGGGGCCGCTTAACAAAACCGCCGACAAAGATTCTTCCATAAGAGGCTTAGTCCAGAGCACGAATCTGCTGATGCAGAACGCGGCTTCTTGCGGATCATGAATATGTTTGGCTGCAGTACTCCTACTTATGTGAAACCTTAAGCGCTCCGGTTTCCTGATGCGCCAGGTCAAGCACGTTTTATCTCCCATATTCCACGAAAGATATTCGCTTTTCACAGATCGCCTGATAGGGATTCTTTTACTGAACATAAAATTATACTAAACCAATGTAAAGGAAGATCTATCTAAGTGAGTTTTCAGTGCGCTTCATAACTAGATTGCTTCGGAAACATGGGAAACGATATTGAAGACGTCATCTTCAAAACGCTTCTTTTTCAAAGTTTTTAACTTTGCGAATATTGAAAGTGATCTGTCCGAATATATTCATGCAGATTAGGCTTGCGCAGCCATTTTTTCACCCCATGGCTCAAAAAACTTCTACGATAACTGCTCAAAATAGAAAAGAAAGCTCAATTGTAAGAATGTATTATTCCATTTGTAATGTCGTCAGTCCCATAGACTAGGCCGTACACAACTCTCTGGAGTGGCCGAAGTACTAAGGCCTCCTAACGATTGTATATGCGGTGGTTTTGTCTGTGCATGAAATACCTTAGTCCGATAAAGTGCTAGAAAGTTACGATTACGCATACGCAAAGCTTTTTACAGGATACAGGTCGCTAATTATAAAAAGTGGTTGCACAATCTACATACCTGCCGTTGGTTTGCAAAGAGCACCTCAGAACACTTGGAAACCCTTATAAGTCGTTTTGTAAAAACAAACACACAAAAGAACAGCGGCGAATTTTGTGAAATAGGAAAA
The DNA here is from genome assembly GCF_013339725.1 of Rhipicephalus microplus. NCBI lineage: Eukaryota > Metazoa > Arthropoda > Arachnida > Ixodida > Ixodidae > Rhipicephalus > Rhipicephalus microplus. The sequence continues at coordinate 189,451,448 of NC_051167.1, forward strand.
GGCAATAACAGTACAATGCCCAATTTTTAATTTTACGCGCTGTAAAGCACGTGGTAAGTCATACCACCGGGAAACCTATAGTGAAATAAGTAAAGTCTTTCGTAACAAACTTGCAGCGAATATACAAGCTCGAACTATTCTTTAACACTCTGTTGTGTTTTATCAAGAGAGTAGCGACAACTCGTAAGAAATGTTTCACTATACTCCAAGGTCTTGGTTGTGTGGCCAGCGGTGTATGCAAGGGCTGTCCCCCAACACCCTCCCCCCGATTTTTCCAGCGCAATGGCATACAAAATGCAAAATAATTATTTGGTTTCCCCTTACTCGCTCCTCGCCCAACCTTCTAAAACATTTCTGCATTTGCTGTTGTTTGGGAAGAAAAGGCAAATGCTGACATATTTTTGCTTTCATATACTCCCATAACTTCTGAAATCAGTTGAGTCTCATGAGTTATGTGTTAACAGGTCGTACGTGAATGCTTACACTTGTATCTGTACACTCTCGGTTTTCCGCGATTCGGCGTCACTTTTAAGTGCTTCGAGCCGTTGACAACACTTCTTCAAGTGTTACAGCTGCTGATCACGTCGGTATCCAAAGGTCGCGTCACAGCGTGCGCGAGAAATCAATGCAAGTACCGTGAAGGCTGCGTCATGTTGCCTTGCTGTAAAGATTTCCTGAAGTGGAAGACTTTCTTTTAAGCGTCATTTTCTTTCGTTTCGGAAACAGGGTGTTCCGCTGAATTGTGAAGTTATGTTGTGACATGAGGGACATGAAGAGCTACACCAATTTCATCACAAATAAAAAAATTACAGTTCCACGATGCTGTACACACCGCTCTTGCTGCAAGAAGAGGCGAAAAATGAGCAATAATCAAGTATGGCGGCGAGGCCATTCTTGAGTTTAGAGCATAAAGAATTCGTGGTGTCGCAGACGTTGATGGCGTATTCAAGGAACGCACTGAATTCTACGTTGATAAAAAATAAAATATGTGGTGTTTGAAAAACGTCAAGAGTTATTACAACTAGCTTCAGGCCATACTATTGGGTGTGACAAATATACGAGACTGAGGTTTGTGACTTCATATTAACATATCAATCCCCAAACTCAGTGCGAAATTCGGAATTGAAACATTAGACTGCATTTCCTCTTGTAATATAGAGCCAACGTTATTGGAAATTCGGTGCAACACTGAATGAATAATTTCGCAGCCTAGACGCTGTATTTGTAGTAATGTGTGTTTTAAACTCTATGCTTTAGTCGGCAACTTGCACTTGCTATGTACATGGAGGGTGTACATAGCCAGTGCACACTGGCTATGTGCACCTTTTTCAAAGCAGCGTACACACAATTAATACACCTAATCGACAAAAAACAGTGTATGAGCTTTTATAATCGCGTTGTAGGCGCACGAGTTGGCCGAATTCTATTCAGAGTTTCATTAACGGCTTTAAACCTAATATCTCTCAATCGTAGGAATATTAAAAATAGTTCTCGATTTAGTTTTTTTTCGTGTTTACGATGCTTTTAAATATATACCGAGACTTGTTGATATCCAGTTGACAGGAGTGAAGAGATGTATAAATATTGAAGAGAATGATAAAAGGTAGCACTGTTCTACACCTCAGTGATAGTGACTTGACGAGAGCACATTAACAATCACTGCAAGATGCCAATGCGGTTAATGGCATTGTGCTCCACAGAGCTGATGTGTGGCATTTGAACTCACTCGTATCAATTTTCTATCCTTTTAGGCTTAATTTAGGGCCACTTCTATAGAGCTCGTGTCGGTTGAAGGCTTCTTGAGCTCACGTACACTCCAGCGACCCTTTGGCATCTACGCAGGTTTTATGCTTCATTGCCCACGTAGCGTCAGCTTTCCTTGTTTACTCCGATAAGCTGCCGCTATCGGTGCAAACGACCTCTTGTACTGTGAGCCGTTGAAAGCAGGAAAGGAGAGATAACGGCGACCGCTTCAAATGCGCGGAATCTTTTCATAGTGATGTCGCCAGCGGCTTCGATAGGCACTGTTATATCCACCCATTGATAAGCCCACCTGCAAGGCTTAGTTGAGCGTTCGACGTGTGCTGTTGTTCCCATGCATGTTGCGCACGTAACAAGGCAAGATGTTAAATACGTCGTGACGGCTAGATTTTTTTGCTACCCGTTTTGTCTATTAGCGTGCAAGGGCGGCTGGCTACCGTGGGAGAGCACGGGAGCGCAGGAGTATACCCCTAAGTTCCGCCTGCCCTCCCCCCCCCCCTCGTTGATTGATTTATATGTAGGGTTTAACGTTCCAAAACCACGTTATAATTATGAGAGACGCCATAGTGGAGGGCTCCGGAAATTTCGATCACCAGGGGTTCTTTAACGTGCACCCAAATCTGAGCACATGGGCCTACAACATTTCCACCTCCATCAGAAATGTAGCCGCCTCAGCCGAGATTCGATCCCGCGATCCGCGGGTTAGCAGCCGAGTACCTTAGCCACCAGACCACCGCGGCGGGGCTGCCCCGCCCCCCCTCGTCCTCCTCCCCTAAAGGCAAATGTAAAACGTAACGCATAACTTGTCCGCCTTTATGCCTCCATAAAGGAACTCAATTTTCGTGAGTGTACCTCCCCCCTTCCCCCCAACACTAAAATAAAATAAAAAAAACGTGTCGCCAATCCTGTTGCTCGTGTACTGGTACGTCTTTGTTTGTTAATTTCTGTTCCTTTTACCTCTTTTTTCGTGTGCTACAGAATTATAAAACTATCGTAGTAGAGGAGGTATCAACCAACAGCAAGACAGCTAGGACAGAACAAGAGTACTGGCTCAGAAAATTGTATCGATAAAGTTATTCGCCTTAATTTCACTACAGCTAAACTGTAGGGCAAAAGAGAAGCACTCTTCTTTTCCAAGGACTTCTGCTAGGTTTTTTATGGTCATAATTTGCCTATCAAAATGATGAAACACACTTGGCAAAAACTGCTTTGAAAACAGTCCAGGTGCGCTCTTTTCGAGAATTTCCAACTTTTTTCTTGACCTCAGGAAACTGCTTTCTTTTTCAAGGACTTCTGCGTCTATTATTGTACAGCCAAAAATACGCTTTCTGATATGGTCAAAACTACTCGGTAATAGCCGCATCAAACCCGGGCCGTTATTCTCTGTTTAAGAAAATTTTCAACGTTTTTTTTTCTGGCCACACGCGTTGCTATGCGAATGATAAACAAGCCGATACTGTCCGGCCACTGGCAAGTTCTTCACGGCCACCCAGATCTTTATCGCATACGCTCGCTTAAGAGCGGCCGCGCGTCCCTATTAGTGCCGGACTGAATAAATAACTAACCCGTGGCATTGAATAGAGGCCAAAGGGAATCAACTAGATCACAAACCTGCGGCAATGTGTGCAGCCACTGCGGTGCTCACGCTGTTTCATCCGTCATGAGGGCACGAGAATCGGTTTGCGTTTAGTTTCTAGAAAGCGCAGAGAAATGAAGGCATTCCGATTTACAGACGATGGATCAGTACTTCAATCATTCCGCGTACAAGAATACAACAGAGCACGACGACATGCAGTTCTGGCGTGTCGCATGCTTTGGGATGATTTGCGATGTTCTTACGCTGTAGTCCGTAGTGACGATCTGTTGGGGGTCTGTTGTGTCAGTTGGTTTCTGTACCACAAGAAACAATTTTGGCGCTCTTTCGGGAATATTTAGTTGTGACAAGTTGGCAATGGCAGTAGTACTTGAGCTCTCTGTTTGAACACTGAAGCGACGAAATTCTCTTTCTACTGTGAAGGCAAAAATGTATTCAGCACGGGACATTTTATTGTGGTGTCAAAAATTCACACAAACAGGTTGAAATCTTGTAACAGAATGTTTCGTAGCCCATTGCCATGCTATCTTTTCGTTTTTAAGCGATTTCCTTCATTGATTCACTTACTTATAATTTGTTCGTCCAATCATTTATTTTTTAAAATAAATTTTGTTTTTTTTTTGCTGTCTTAAGTACCGGTCCTTCGTTACCTGTGCCCCAGCTCAAGCATCGGGTTTCAAACACGCAGTGCCACTTTCCCACAAAGCATGACGTAGCGCGTCATAAAGTTCCACATAGCATGTCGTACCATGGCATGCGCATAACATGTCACGTTTTCACGTCATGGAGTGCCACATTAACATTCGCATTCGTTTACGAGGTGCTGAGCAGAAGAAAAATGTTGTATATGTTTTGCTAAGTACCCCCTGGACACTACTAAAGAGCAATTTTTACGGTAGAAAAATGCTTCGTGAGCTATAAAGTTGCACAAAAAAGGGACGTGTAAACACAGCAATTTTTAGATCAAACGTTAAGCCACCATCCACTATCGGACCCATAGCTACAATGTGAAGTGAAATGAACTCTTCTATCAACAAGCCAAGAATACAAGTAGGCAAGTTTTGGGAACTGTCATTCTATCAAGAAGTAACTAAACAGTCTTCTGTCGAACTGCCGACCACAAATTAGGAATCATATGAAGTCACATCTAAATACTTCCTTGTTGCGCAGCACCGCACAAGTGTGCGTAAAACAATCACTTCCTTGCTCTCGGACGTGGTAACCTAGTATATGTAATTTGTGACGTCACAAAGAGCCATTGGTAGCCTTAAGTTGGCAAAAAACTGGAGTTTACTAAAATTCACTGGAGTAACACTTCTTGCGCTTAGGACTCACTCGGACTCACCATATTGTCTCTAAATCGCACTCACTCGTCAGACTGAACGAAAGTTACGCTGAGTTAACTCGCGTTTATTGTGGACCTAATAAAGTTAAGTCACTCACTCACTCACCCAAACTCTCGCAGATTCACTGCTTGATCTGAGCCTGATCGTGGCTGCCTGATTTGACTCGTGAGTGTGCCTACCTAAGCTGGTAGTGTATTTAAGACTTCACATAAAAGCGAATTCAGCTTGGGCAATTATTTCGTTTTCTCACTTTCTGACCTTAAACGTTCGTGAGATTCATGAAATCTTTCATAGTATTACTATTTTGTCTCATACAGGTTTTCTCCTTAGCAGACCTCTATTCTCGCGCCGTGGCCGCTCATAAGAGATGTCCGCCAGACTTCTATACTCCGTAACCCCTTTGCCAACGTGCGTGGTCTTACGTTTACCGAGAGTGATGTCCTGCTCTGATTAGTTCATGGCGCCGAAGCCAAAACGTACCTAGCATAAAAAGTAGCCATGAACGAGCACCAGCTAAAATATATCTCTTTCACGGGCATAGGACTACATCTAATCTTCCATATCAGCACAAGTGATCTTTTCTGCAGTGTTGCCGGAGGGAAGTCATCGCCATCGTCCATGCTTGTACCTGCGCCGTAGGATTGCCAATTCCGGGGCTACCTTATTGTGGTCATTTAAAGCGATCACGCCTTCACGCCCTTGCATTTCGTGGGCTTGTCGGCGGCATGTGTTAATCTCGACCAAGAGTGAGCCAAGCGAGCACGGTTATAAACAAGCGAATATTTTGTTGGTCTCCTTGTGAGGTATACACGTGCTTATTGTTTTTGCAATGTTTGCCAATCGCTTCACTTCGATCTCTCATCATATATTTTCTTGTATATGTGAAACGTTTATGTTTATGGCCTTTTGGATTATGCATGTAAAAAGATTCAGTTGTCACTACTTTGACAAAGCTTGAGACTCGCGAAAAAGAATGGCCCCACGTCCTGAAATGGGATCGTAGAAAGAGGGTACCATTGCGGTCAGATATTCGCCTCCACCTACTTCGCCCCTCACCTTAAGAGGTGCCCAGCCAGCGAACAGTCGAGATTGAAGAGTGAGCGTATGGGAGAGTGGGGTGCCAGCGTTCTCTGCTAGGCGTTCGCGTTTCGCAGCGGTGTCTTGAGCACACATTTCCGGGTGTTCTTAAGAGGCACCCAGCCAGCGAGCGGTTTAGAGTGAAGCACGAGCGAACGATAGAGTGGGGCACAGGGAGAAGAGAGAGTAAGCGGCGAGACAAGGAGCGGCGATGCACTGCACCTACCTCCTTCTACACTCTCTCACACCACATGCTCCGGTTGCTAGGGGCGAGGATAAGCGCGTGTGCCCCCAGCTGTTGCGATGAGAGAGGGAGTGAGAAGAAATAACACCGGCCGGCACGCGGACACTGCCGCGCGCAACGCCGGATGCCTGACAGCCGACTAAGAAATGCATTCGCTGTTGAAACAAGCACAGCACCGCAAAATAAAACGGGTGGCCATGCTGATCCCAGAAACCTGAGTGAATTTATTATCTAAAAAGTGGGCACATCTCACAAATCGGATGGTGTTCACTTTGGGTGCCTAGTGAATAAAGTATGTGCAGGAAATCGCTGAACCCCTTTTCTAACCAATTTCTGTCTGTTCTTTTTTCAGGAAAAGGAATACCCAGGTGAGTTCGTCTTTCAATATACGTTCAGAAATGCCAATTTAGGTGGTAAACTTGATCTGTATTTGTGAAATCCAAAGCTTCAGCACTACGATCACGCAGAGTGGTAACTTTGTTTTCCGACTTCCCAGAGAGCCTACAATGTGTCGGTAAAGTTTAGCCTGCCCTTCTCAACGTAGGAGGAACACATTGAGCACTAGTCATATCTGTCAGGACTGGTAACGGAATTTGATCATCCTGCCAGGCAACCAATGAACCAACCAACTCATTCAATCTTACATTTCACTGTTCGATGTCCAAGAACACCCCAAAAAAATGCGCGCGACATAAGCTGATTTTATGTTGAGTACCTATTTATTGTGGTTCATGTGAGATTGTGTTGCATGTCAATTTTTTGTCTTCCTTTTTGAGAGTCTTCGGAAAAAATGTACAGATCTCTACGAAGTGAATTATGGCACGTCGGCAAAGCTATCAGTTCCAATATCCATAATGTCTACGATGAAGCCATCGACTAGAATGAAGGGTTTGTAGGTTGTAGTTGTTTTACAATGTTGTGCAAACATTTTTTATATTACTTTATTGCAAGACCTTTTTGGTCTCAGATATCTTAACCGAGTGTTGCCCCATATAATCCAAATTGAGTGATGTTGAACGCTGGACAAGCGTCACCCTGCAGATGCTTTTCCCCTAATATAGATCCCAGAAACGCCAGCACCACATTAAACCCTGGTATAAAATAGCTTTCCGTTATCCCATCAAAACAAAAATTGCTTTTTAGTTAACAACTGGGTTGTGAAAAATCGCTAGTGAATTTGCTAGAATAGGCTCCCATACTGAAGCTTGAGCTCACACACACAAGGATACAGACTAAAGGAACACAAGGACCAGCGCAGACTAACAACTAAATTACAATAAATAAGAAAACAATGTATACTCTGTTCAGCACCTCCTGATTACTGCGCATGAGCATAAACTGCAGGAGACATTCTTTCAAATAAACTACTAAATCTTTGAACAAGTTCAGTGAAATATCACGTGTTACTCGGCAATTCAATATATTTTTCATTCAGTGACACTAAAGGATGACTTGGGCACATATCTCCAAGTCTACAGATATGCCACGCTTCTACAATTTCTCTAGCAAGATTAGTATTAACTTACAAAACATCTGTTTGCTTAGACAAAGGTTAACAAAAACTAAAAGAACAACGCGCACAAGGCAATGGTAGATGTTGAATGGAATGATTGATATGGGGGGTTACACATTCCAAAACTACCATACGATTATGAGACACGCCATAGTGTGGGGCTTTGGTAATTTCGACCACCTGGGGCTCTTTAACGTGCACCCGAATGTGAGCAGACGGGTCTACAGCATTTTCGTCTCCATCGAAACTGCAGCCGTGGCAGCCAGGATTCAACCCCGCGACTTGCGGGTCAGCAGCCGAGTATATTAGCTCTTAGACCTTTGCGGCGGAGCGGCAATGCCAGATGTGTCTCCGAGTTTCCCTTCAAATTTGTTAAGTTCTCTTTCAATCGGCCAGTTTGACCGACGTTAGAAGAAATAAATTGAATTGCTGAATAGCATGTGATATTAAACTGCATCTGTTAGAGATTTATTGGTTTATTTGAAAGAATTTACGATGCCGTTTTTGCCCATTCGCGGTGGTCATGAGGGGGGGGGGCAAGATAAACAACAAGAGAGAAGGCAGGGAGGCTAACCAGGCACATGCCCGGTTTGCTACCCTACGCTGGGGAAATGGGAAGGGGCTATAAAGATGAGAGAGAAGTGCTAAAAATAGTCTATGTTCTGTTTTCTTAATTACCCTGTGAGAGAGACCGCATTCCTGCTGCGGCTGCATTTTTGACGGAGGCAAAAATCCTGTACGTTCGTGTGCTCAGATTTCAGTGCACGTTAAGTAACTCCAGGTGGTGGAAACACGACGCTTGGCAAGCAAGAAAACGCAGGTGGAAGCGCCACCTTGAGATTTACGCACCAAACGCCGTAATGCCATACATTTTGAAGGTGTCTACTGGATTCTACATAGCTACTATTCGATAAAAAATGAAAAAAACAATATCATTAGCCATTGGTAAAGCTAGAATACAAAGTTTCAAAAACTTTCATCAAGCCAAGTCGCAAAAATACGAAAAATTATTTCTGAAATTTCTAACGTCAAGTGCGCAGATCTGGGTGCAAAATTTTAAAAAATTAAAGTCAGAAGTTTAGTTTTTTCGCTCATTACCATCCCATGATAGTGGAACATGTGGCGTTAGAGTTTTTAAGACTGTTGGTTTTCAATTTGAACCAAGCTATTGTTTGTATTTGGGGTCCGTTCAGCGCCAAGTGGGCAGACCACGTGCTTGAGAGGTGCGCATAAGCACCCAAGCACTGGCTTGTGCACAGATAAGAAGGGTGGCATAGGGGAGCAAAGTAAACCCCATGGTTTCGATCAGTGGAACCTCTGTCATCCCCCTGTAACGTATAGGCTTATCATGATGCTAATAATCAATGATGACGGTGACCGATAGCTTAGTTTCGCATTCCAAGAAGTGCCAAACTCGCATTTTTACCCGATAAAAGCGGAGGGCCATAATCAGTAGGTGATATGCACGTCTCTCTTTTTTTGTTATTGAAATTCTGAATACAACAGGTTGGTGCGATTATGGCGGCACCAGCTACTCTTTTTTAAGAGGCAAAATCTGATAATAATGAGTGCAAAAATTGGTAAACAGTCGATCAAAAGATGTGCACAATCGGTGCACTTGACTGCTACATGAAAATATGAACAGGTAAAAAACGTTACTATGTGCCGAAGTAATAGGGCACGATTTGAATTATTTAACATGAACTCGCTTGTAGATGTTCAAACTCATATTTTTATTTGTCTCTACATAAACAAGAAGACTCTTAATAATTACACGCCACATGAAACATACAATCAAGCACATTTCGCATTCGCTCTTAGTATTAGGAGGGATGCAACCTTATGTACGTTATTTACATCAAATAGTGAATTATTCAATAGACGTCCCGATGATGAGAAGGGCTCATTTCTGAACGCCCGTGTTTGGCCATGGCCTTCATTCTCGTTTTCATTGAGGAGCTCAATATTATTATTTTTTGAACTCATGGAATTGAGCAATGGGGTGGGGGTGCTGCGGGAAACCTTACACTCTGCTCTCCCCTTTTTTATGGACAACCCTGTGGACGCCTATGCATACATGCAGGTGCATAAACCCGCAAACGCACTGTCGTAGACAGACAACTACTCAGACAAACGCGAATAACACAGCACCTTAGTTTTCAGGTGGTGTTTTCTTTTAACTCCAAGGTTATATTTTTTTGCCCTGAAACTCGCAATACGGGTAAAACAAAGAATCTTTATTTCGAGCCGTTCGTGCAAGGTTCAGTGCCAGCACACAGCAACGTAATTAACTGCTTGTGTCAGAACTCGAGTTCACGTCCTTCGTGTGTCATTGCAGTACCTCCTGAAGTGGCCAACCTGACCCTGGTAGCAGTCGATGGTGACTCGTTCACCGCAACTTGGGAGCGACCAGAGGGCCGCTTCGACTACTACTGGATCGAGGTGATTGACGACCACGCGAGTAGCGCAAGCAGCCGCTCAGAACCACATCGTGTCGGCACCTGCACCAACGGCACCATTATACACCCGGACCAGACTCAGGTTACCTGTGGGCACATCGATGCGTGCTCCAACGTGAGCCTCAATGTGCGAACGCATGTGAATGGACCGCCTGGACGCACTTCCGCGGCCGTTACCCTGCCGGGAATATTCATACCGGGAACAGGCAAGTGTGCACACCAATGTATTCGTTGCTTTTGAAGGGACTATAATAGAGTCAAATAACCATTTCATTACAGAATGGTAGCTCAATGTATGACAACGTCTTAAATGGCAACATTACCAACAGCACTGCCCTACTTACCGATAAATAAATGTTAAACGTATAACATGACGTGCGCCAAGAATGGGACGTTTTGGAATGGATCGTGACGATGTAAGAGCCCTCAACTGCAATAAGTCACTGGTAATCAAACTACTTCCAATAACAAATAACCTTTCGTCCATCAATATGCGTAATAAAATGATGCGTGTCCTTTTTTTATTTGTAGAAAACGAACCACGTGGCATTACTATGGGGAATGTCGTGAGAGGTTAAAGATTTCCGTTTTCATCTGGTTAGACTGGATAGCTGGTGCCATCTAACGGGGAACAGTAAAACGAACAAGCAGAAAATTGTTTAATATCTGTTGTTGCTGCTGTGGCTCCTTCTACTTTTCCTCTGCTGCTACAATGGTCAGCGACCGCGCAGTAATTGCGGACAAGTTCAACACAGAAACACTGACATCAAAAAGGCCGCTTTCAGGCGGGTTGATTTGAAGTGCGCTAACGAGATGGGGACCATTGAAACAGGTTTTTATTTCAAAATAAGCACTTCTTTCGCAAAAGAATGGCACTGTGGGATTTCTGGTTCACTATTTCAGTAATCAATGTCGACACAATATTTGCCTTTTGTGTCTCTTTAAGGGCAAGCAGTGTCAGCGTTGAATGTGCAACAACCTAAGCAAATGCCCATGCCAGCGTACGGCCTATGATTACTGCATGCATATCGAACATGTTTGCACGCCGTCTGCTCTAACGTCCCGCTACTCATAGCATGTCTTCTGGCTATGCAGAGCAATGTATAGTGTATGTTTACCGCCCGATTTGTTTTGTATCCTGTGGTATTTGTTTGACGGCACTGCTTTGTCGACATGCTCGCGTTTCGAATCTTGTAGAATTGTCACAGTTGCCTGCCTTTCCCTCAGGAGTGTCATTATTTTGAATATAAACGATGCCCAATATCCTAAAACGGCAGATGTTTAGGTGTTGATGGGTCTTGAAGAAAGAAAAAAAATGTGAGCGCGGAGTGTAGAGTTAGCCGATGGTTCTGCAATCGGACTTGACGTCTTCAAGGTTACAACTCCAAAATCCTAACTCGGAACTCATAATTTCTCAGTGGCACCTTAAAAAAAGACAAGTGCGCTGGTTGAAAAGTTCGTTTCATGCTATACGCCTTGTTCGCGAATTTTTTCTGTTTTCAGTGGGAATATATGTAACATTCTAGAAGGGTAACTTCAGGGCAATACCTAACTTGCCAACTTCATAATGACGCTTAAGAATGGCGTATGCAAACAAACTGTCATAGTCGCTTGCTTAGAATTGAACTCTCCTAAATTCACATTGAAAAGGATACAAAAAAATTTCAGACACATTATTTCGCACGTAAATACGTGGCATGTTTTGAGAAGGCTTGCTGTAGTGCAGACAGATTTTGGAAAGCAGTAGCAATCCTTGACACTATGAAAGACATACTGTGCTCAATGTACTTGAAGTATCTTGATGTATTTGAGCTTGGTGTCAATTCACTTTTCATTGCAACAATCCGAGCTCAAGCAAAATTTGTTGGGGTTGAACATTTACGCAGGCTTTTTCTCCATGAGCTCATTACTACACTCAAGGGTGTGTTGTTTCTGTATTCAACCAGCCTCACGTCGGAATATGAAGCAGAAAGTTGAATAAAGCCTTTATGTTCACTACATTTCTATCTGAAAGCATTGCCAAAAGTGCGGATATGTAGAGAGTTGATGAATCAGGCTCTCCAAACTAGCAAAAGTATGAAGGCATTTCAGCAAGGCATAAAAGTTTGTCAAGAGAACGTACTGTGAGTACAAGTGAATGTGCAGAGTGTAATAATGTTATGAATTATTTGACCGCATGTCAGGCAACTTTGAGTGCAAGAACATTTGCACGAGTGCATCTACGAGATAACAGGAAACAATATTGACGCGTGGTACATTAAAGACTTCCTTGTAATTTTGTCGGCATCTTAATAGAACAAAAAACTAAATAATGGCAAATAATAAATTGTTTTCGTTTTAATCAATCTTTGTGTATGTTAAAAAGTATAGGGCGTACACAGTGAGCCACCCTAAGACATCAGTATTTGTCGGCAAAATATTTCTGACCAGATGTTTGGCATGGTGAACATAAGCGTTCACGAACATAAGGTGAACGTTCACATTATAGTACATGCATTGTTTTCTGCGATTGGCTCTCCGCTTTAACATCGTCCTATTCTCCTCTTTTTCGTTTCTGTCAGTGTAGTGTAAAGTGCCCCATCGGACACATTTCTTCTCAATTAACCTGCATTTTGTCTTTCTGCTGCCTTGGTTCATTCCTTTAAGCTTGCTATCGGCTGGGCTTTTTAGGAAGATGCTTAGGTAAAAGTACCAAGGCTCTCAGTCCTCATTACCAACATGTTTTACATCACTTTTTCGCCCACAATATAGGTTTAAGTCAACACTATGTCCAATAGAACGTCTATGAAATCGACGTATCTTAAATTTTTGCAGATCCCGATCCACCGAAGAACATCACCGTGGCTCCTGAATCGCCTTCGCAGAGCAGACTTTCGTGGGAAGCGCCCAAGACGTACACCGGCGTGCTAGACCGATACGAAGTCAAAGTCTGCTATACATACGAGTCCTGTGACGCCGCTGCAGACGTCTCCACTTGCAGGGACTTCGATACTTCTGACACGTCACTTCACTTTGAGAGCACCGTGGACACTCCGTACTGTGTGCTTATAACGGCTAGCGCCCGGTGCGGTAGCCAGGTCTTGAGAAGTCCTACGGAGGCTTCTGAGATTAGGACCCCTTCTTTCGGTGAGTTTGTGATCTTTTTCTCGCAAACATTTGTTGCGTCTCTCCTAAGAAATGTGTTTTCTTTGCGTATCAGTTGTTTATTCTTTATGCACAGCGCTACGGACAGTAGAGGCCGTCAGTTTAAATGTACCTTGCTGCAGTGAGTGACAGATGGCACTTAGTGAGGCAAAATATTGCACACTTGCAGAAAGTCAAACCTAAACCACCATAACATATACACCTTTGGGCAACAAATACAAAAAAGTATTCATAGGCAAAATATATTGGACCCCTATTAAGCAGAATAGGTGTGTATACCATGTGGTGTCAGGGTGAGCAAACCAAAGAAAGTATATCACTGGTAATAATGACTAGTTTTGCCCATAGTTATATTTTATGCTACCGACGAGTAATTCCGAGATGTTATATGAGAAAATACATATCTTTGTGATGAGTGTTCACAGCTCATTCATTGTTTTCAATTTCTATTAAAAGCTCCCGGTCGTTTGTGAATTTCTCAAAAAGAGAAACCGTACACCGGTTTCACACTTTTCAAACATCTGTAATTGAAATTCAATTACTTCAGGGGAGATTACTGCATGAAAGATAAGTTGAAAAGTTTATCAGTAGAATTTTTCTTCATTGAAGGTGAACTAATGGCAGCATTGTACACACAAGGAGATACCTCATCTCACAAGTGTAGATAGGGTTACCTACTTGTCGTATGCTCCAGGAATTTCTCTAAATGCCACCGTGCTAAGCTGATTGTCACAGGCAGTTTCAGATTTCTAGTGCCTCTGTTAGAAGGCATGATTGTGTTGCCTAAGCTTTGCAATAAAACCGGCTCTGAGAAAGTTGCATAATATAGGCTTGTGTTTAACTGAGCACAATCTTTCATCTCATTATTAACACTTTTCCCCACAGCTCCAGGAGACTTCACGATCTCTGCGACTGCACCCAGTCCCAGATCTGTGCAAGTCGAGGTGTTCGTTCCTGAAGTGAAAAATGGTGCTTTGGACAAGTGTTCCGGCACGATACGAAGCCGCCGAACTGAACACGAGTTTAGCTGCAACAATCACGATGACAAATCGGCCACAGTTACTCTGTATGAATTGGAACCTGGAACTGAATACAATGTCACTGTCACTTTCGCTAACATCTACGACGGCAGAGAGATGGCAACGCGGAAATGGACCTCCGTCACAACGCCATACGGTGAGTTGGCTTGAATTAAATGAGGCTCAATCTTTATTCGGAGGGGTAATATACAGAGAGATACCAAAACTGGTTGGGCCCATGGACTAAGGTTAGCTGCAAGAAGCATTAAAATTAAGTAAACCGTACTTCAGAGTAGAAAAAACCAGACACAGTACAAGCATACATATTGTCATCGTACGTTATTATATTTTACGAGTCTACAGAGAAAATGCGGAATATTTAAAATCGTAAATTGGCTCAAACAGCTGTGGGTAAGCACATAAAACAACGGATATCAAAAACAGGTGTTACCTTTAAAAACACACCGAAAAACATCCATTGCATCGCATAGGCGTTACATCCATATTTTCTTGAGCGTACCAAAAAAAGGTACCAGGCCTGCGTTGAAATCGCAGCACAGTCACAGCAAAAGCGGGAAGAATGGCCTTTCAGAACATTTTCTAAACACTCAGTGCTGCAAGTACACTTGCTTGATACCCGCTTCGTTATTATTAATACAAAAATTGGGGTAGTAGGCCGGCATTCACTATGCTATTGTTCGTCATTCTTTTGAGAAGCCTGGTATCCGCTAAACTCATGCAAGACATTTTGTGCCACTTGTTCATGCAGTGGCTGAAAACGATGAGGACTGATGCTTAAAGTGGGTATGCGCCACAGTTAACAGTAGAATAAGAACGAGCTTTTGTAATGGGTTGGAGCATTCCAAGACCCACTCGTTACGCTATTCGTATTGTGCGACGAGTGGTTGTTCTTTCACTGTTGTAAAACGCTTTATAAGTCGTATTAACGCAATTGCTTTCCCGACATCATGGCTGCCTAAGGCATGTTGGCCAACAAGTTCCAAGCACCGGTGTCATGATGCATTCTACCATGTGCATAAAATGTGTATATCGCCTGCAGTGAAAACGTTTCTTTTTAGGCTACACACTTCCACATTACCAGTAAAGACGTGGCTTCATAAAAAATATATATATACTTGCCCTGGTGTCGAAATTGCAGACTGTGCAACGAGTCTGAAGTAATCGAGCATTGTTTTATTCACTGCTACAATCCGTTTGATTTCTGGGACACGCTTAAGACAACCATTAAAAAAGAATTTCCTACTACAGCCCATGGTGTTGGGTTCCTACCGTTGAAAAAGACCCTTTTAATTAAGGCGCCATACATTTCATCCTTGGTGTTGTGCCTCTATTCATTATGGAGGAGCCGCATGATTGACAGACATGCTGAGCCACGCCGCTCAACAAGGTCTGTTTTCCGAGAAGAAGCAGCCAATGTTCGTAGTGTTGTAGAGATTTTAGATGCGGAGCATCTTATACTCGCGCCTTGTAGTGTGCCGTCCGCGCCGTCCGCACCGCTTCTCGAACATTCGACAGCTGGCGCGCGCGCATGCGCCGTCGCGCCGTCGCCCACTCTTCCACCATCTGTGCATCCCTTCCTCCTCTACACACCGCGCGTGCTTCACTCCTCCACCATCTGTGCACCCTTCCTCCTCTACACACCGCGTTCGACATCTACAATTCTCCTGATTCTCCAGTGGACGCGCATGTGGCGTCGCGCTTCGAGAACATTCAACAGCTGACAGTGCATGCGCCGTCGAGCTGTATATATACTCAAGGTCGGCGCTCGCTCGCTCAGTTGCTGCTCGTCGGTTGGTTTGTACGGCGCGTCGACGTCCAAGGTCGTGGTGAAATGAATTCCAACGAATCCACAAACACAATGATCGACGTCCCTTCGACCAGCGCCGCCCTTTCGCATACGTGTGTACGTGTTCACTCATTTAACACCCCCTCCTACAACCACGTTAACCAATTTAGCCATCGACCCAAGTAAGTCGCAATTTAACACCCCATTTCACAACCACGTTAACCAATTTAGCCATCGACCCAAGTAAGTCGCACTTTAACACCCCGTTAACCAATTATATGCTCCGCATCCTCCTCAGTGTTCCCCCGAGGGAAGCTGCGGGCAATTTTTTTTTTGACCCTGTTCCCGAGTGGCTTGGACTTCTGGACATGTCTGTTTCTTTACCAGACTTTTGAAGGTTCGTTGGATTACAAGAAATTGTATCTTGTGCATGTGTGCACGGGAGAATAATCTTGAAACGATTGATTGTATAGCTATATATCACATCATTTGATTGCGTTATTTCTATTCATTAAAGAAAAAAAAGCGCTGGTGTGGCTAAGTGTTATAATACTGGGATGGCACTCAGCGGACCCGGTTTTAAGCCCCACCGTGTCATTGGTGCTAGGTTTTGTTTTTCTGATTACGCGCAATGTGGTTACGCACACCGGTGGCGGCGGTGGCGGACAACTACGGCGCAGCGCGAGAGCCGAATTGTGATCTCATAACAGCTTTCGCTGTAAAAGTTATTGAAATGTGGTACCATGTACTCATTGCGCTCAACTTTACGGGATAATCGTGGTTAAAGATGCTTTATTGAAGAAGACGTTGACAGGTGTTTTTTTTTTTTACAGCCGTGTCATGTGTTGTGTATACACCGTAAAAGTTCCAAAGGCTATTGCGAAGAAAATTCGTCAACTTCGTGCAACGTTCTCATGCCCTCCGCGCAAAAAGAATACTGAACGAATTCGGAAAGAAAAAAAAACCCCAAGCATTTCCCCGAGGGCGAACATGGTTAAGTGCGAATGCACGTTGTGGTGCTATGAGGGGGAGTAAAGTTAAAATCCGTTGGCGACGCTGATATCGGTGTCAGTAACGCGCCTTATATCCAGATGATAGCGTTGCCTCCGGGACATCCATCGCACGACCCGCTCTCGACGGGAGACTGAGAGAGAAGGCGGGCGCGCGAGAGAGAGGGGTGAGCGCGCAGCTGCAGCGAGCGAGGAGAGCGGAGGAGCGACACCGATATCATCGTCGCGTCCGTGGCTTATTCGGTAGAGCGTCGCGCTGCGGCCCGCCAAGTCCTCTTTCTTTTAAAGATAGAGAGAAGACTGCGGACGCCGCCGACGGCGGTGGATGGTTTGGGGTCGCTTATAAAGTGTATTCACACTTAAAACATATGAAATTATCAATATTGTACTCGGAAGACCTTGCTGCTTCAGCGAATAGCGTTTATTTAAGCTATATTGTGAAACAGTTGACTGTATTTTTCGCACATTGTCAGCGCACGGTGGCTCCGCACGGGCGCGCGCCAGCCGTCACTATATTTGAGGCGCTTGCAGGATGGACGTGTTTCTACCCTACTCTTTATTTTCTCTTCCTCCTTTTTAATTATCCTTTCCCGATTTCACCAAAGCACTGATGTTATATCCTAGCCGAAACTATTGCTCGTCGCAAATGTGGTTCTGGAAACCATAATGAAAGCTGAAGAAGTTGAGAGGCGTGGGTGACGGCTAGCATTGTTGCGATGCCTCTTTTCTGTGAATATAAGCTCACCGAACGTCACAACCTATTGTTCAGGCTGCGGCACCAAGAGGCGGTCGTTTGTGAAAATAAGTTCTGACCAGGACGCCATCCTGGTTCATGTGAGTAACATGGACCAGGATGGTGAAGTCACTCATGAGCCGGCTCACTCGAACTCCCTAAGACTCGGAATGATCCGTGAGTCTGAATCTGAGTCTGAATCTGAGTGACTTCGGCGTAGGACAATTTTCGTGAGTGCAAGCTCGATTGAGTTCGGCTCAAAAAAGTTCTGATGAGTCTGTGTCTCTTAAGTTCAAACCGCAATAAATATTTCTTTAGAGAATCGGAGTGAGTTGCACTTTTCTTCACGACCTAAACATGTGACGAGATACAACAAATAAGTCCTAATTAAATAAACTAACATATGCTGTATTTAAAAATGTTCTGTTTTGTTTGCAGAACCAATCGAACGAGACTGGAACCAGGACACATGGAATCCGCCGTCGCGTGATCGACCGTACGTGGCTGCTGGCGTGGCTGGACCCTGTACGCCGGAAGCACTCCTGTTGTGCTCAGCAGTTATTCTAGCGCTGCGGCAGCTAGTGTTTCAGCAGCACTGAATACCCTACCAAACAGAGCCCGCTTAAGTCAGCAAAAAGGAGCTCATTGTTAGCGTAATTGCTCTTGGATGTGTCCCTAGAAAGCAACGTTGAATGGCGGCGGTGTTTTGCACACGTCAGGTGATGAAGGTGTCGAGTGACGGAATTCGGTGTCACTGCTCCAGCTTGCAGTTCCGTTATGTATAGGAGAAGCCGTCACTTGTGGTCATATATTTCCGTGATCTGAATCGTTGCCAAAGACAAGAAAATCACGCAGCCGAAATTGTTGATGAAACTTTTGTGCATGTCGAAGAATGAAGCAACCCGAGAAATTTCCGTGGGGACAGTACATGCAACACAACTGGCGCGATCACCTTGCGCCTCATCACGTTCCATTTGAAGCCCTGACTGTGTCGTCTTAATCCTGTCGGTATCTTTGTTGAAATATTTGTCGGTATATTGTAGAAGTTTTTTCCGCTCATTTTTTTTATTTAACTGTACAGTTTCTCGCTGTTTGGTGTTTCTAAAGGAGCCTAGGGTCCATCGGCACCTTCTTTATTTCGCAAGAACATATCTCGCTAACGAGAAATACAGTCGTCTCAAAGCTTCTTTATGTGTGTATGTATTGTTTTCCCGCCACTTTTAATCAATTTTGGTTAGAGGTACGATTCTACCAATCCTGCCAATACACTTCGAAGGTGATTTTAATCTGAGAAAAATTCAAGACCAATATCGAATCTATTTACTGTCTCTTGCCAATTCACTCAGTTCTTGACATTTTTTAGGCTTTAGAGAGTTACCACTAAGAATTATTATCCCTCTACTATGCATTTGTGGGAGCTTATCAGTGGGGGGCATCACATGAGTAATTGATCTCCAAGCTATGTTTGCATAGTCTGCGTGAATTTTTTTTCTGGATATTTTCAGCCTTTACATTTTTCCTAATATCTGTATATGTTCATTTTTGATTCATTTTTAGAGTATACCTGTGTACTGGCATCGCCAGCGAGTGTATCATTTGTCGCCGCTTCACACTGCCTTGTGTATTTTCAAATTTTTTCACTGCTAGTTACAGGCCGTTTCACAGGACGTAAAACGTAGGGTTGCTAATGCGCGCAGCTAAAAAGTGGCCGACTTTTTTCACCGCAACGGTCAAGGGCGAGCTGCAATGTTAGGAAGTGTTCACTCTCTTTCAGGAGTGGATTGATTTTCTGGCCACGAACCGTAGGAATCATGCTGCTACGGCCCAGCAGTACGAATTACATCAACGGCTTTGTTTTGGTGAAGACTGCTCTTTTTTTGAGTTGTTTGAAATAGATTTAGACGAGGAAAATCTTTCTAAACGACAAAAGGCGCCTAATCATGGCTATCGTTCATGAAAACGTATTAATATCACGCCGTATAGATGTGGACACTACACTTGCAAAAAAAAAATTGCAGTGGCTGCCACAAATAACGGCAACAAAGAAAACTCCTCACCGTCCAGTCGCAGACATAAAATTCACACCATTCGCAGCCCTCGTGAAATAGAAGCGCCATTACCGGTGGTTTGCTTGCTTGCTTGTCCATCATGACCCGGCTATTGGGCGCAGGCACGGGTAGCATGGGGGCAACAGGGGGAGGGCGCGAATTCAGCCCCATACATTGGCAAAATAGGGAGGAAGAACCTGTAACGAAGCTTGGCCCCCTCCCCCTGATGGGGAACCAAGCACGCGCTTAGGCTTACCTACCTGTGAGGAATGGGGGGGGTGGGCCATTCGCCATGAGCTGATGGTTAGCATAGCAAAAAAGCAAACAAAGTGATTTTTTTTTTCTCTTCAATGACATCATGTGAAAGAGCCTGAAGAAAGCCTTGTTGCAAGAGAATTTTGTTTGCTTGCTAGCTGTTCGAGTTTATCTGTAGTTTCAAGGAGATGGAGTTCCTAGATCACGTGCCTTGTAGCGTCTTGCCATTAGCGCAATTCAATGTGTCGTTGGAGTGAAGGCAAGTGATGTGCTATTTTTGAACAAACCAGTCTCTTTCATAGTGTATTTCAGCAGTTACTTCTGCACGCCGCTGTGTATATTTTGAATAAAACTAATGTTTCTTATCTCACCCTGTTTGCGTAGTTGAATGACATGTGCTTTTGTCTTGGATCAACCTAAAATCTTCCTTAACCTGTATCTTCGAATGGTAAGATAAAATTGCCTTCATTTTAACTGAACTTGGGCTGATGGTGTTGGAAATTGTTTCATTTACCAAGAAAATATGAATCTGAATTGTACTTCGGCGCAGAACAACAAACACTGAGGTCAACAAAGCATTTTGCCTGGTGTTTCTACTGATCCATGCAATCTTGTCTTGTTTCGCTCAATCATTGGAATAAAGTCTCAAGTTCTGAGGGCATTAGGCAGCACCATCCACTGTCGTAGAGAAGAAAGAACTGTTTTTTTTTTTTTGCTCTATGAAGGTGACAGCACGTTTTTTGGGATCTCGCTTTCACTCAAAGCAAATCTGATTGTGGGTCTTTTCTTCTTGCGCCACACATACTGCGTCAGTATGTGTGGCGCAGTACGTGTGACTGCGTATCGCGCAGAACGAAAAGAAAAGTGTAAATATTGTGTGCCATTACTCCTGGTAAACTATCCTTATAAATTGGAAGAGACGAAGACTCCGAGTACAGCTCGCCTAACTGAGCTGAATCCCAAGCAAGTCATGCTAGGCGCAGAGACGTCAACGTCGTAAACAGCAATAGCTACGTTCATCCATCCACAGTAGCATAAGTTTACGGGGATATTGGCTATCCAGGTATTTCTTACGAATGAGTAGACTGGCACAAGTGGTATGAACATATTGGCTGCAGCATTTGTCAAAATAACTTCGAACAGTAGATTGACACCTTCGCACGTGCTGTCGGAATCCTTGGAAAGCACGTGACAGCACCCTATTTACGTAATATAGTGCGAATGAGCCTTTGTAGCTCCTTATTTGTCTGTGAAGCAGTCGACTGTTGGTTGTACACTCTTTTTTGTTTCTAGATCAGGAGGAAAGCACTAGCTGTGCAGGAGTCAGCGTGTATATCAGGCAAATTGCCGTTAATAGCAACTGCTTTCAAACTGTTAATGAGTTATCGCATCGGTATGGCTGACTGATCCAAGTTTCCCAAGTGCGACTGTGTAACACTCTTGACGGTGTCTTGTGCTATCTGTCCTGACTTCCAACTAGAACACCCGAATCTCCAGTGTGCTTTGAGGATGCTGGATAATTGTTCCTTTACTGAGAAGCAGACTTTAAGTGCATGATCTTCAGTACATCAACCCCGAAAGCCATTCGAGGCCATCTAGAATTCTGAAAGACAACATCACTGAGCGACTTTCTACGAAACCCTGCACTGCGTTTGTGATGTCCAATGTACATCAGCTCTTTCTTTATCTATTTTATTTTCTTGTACCCATCTCCCCACGTGTAAAGTTTCAAAGTGCACGTGGTGTAGTTACCCTTCCTTCATTTTTTATTCTTTCTCACTCTCTTCAAGCATTCAGCCAAGTGAGCCGTAAAGGCATACAAGCTTATATTGCAATAGGTCCATGCGGCACGTGATGGAATGTTATATCGTGTAATAAAACATCCGTACAAGCGAAAAAAAAAGCTTCGAGTTATGCGACTGATTGAAGTTCAGTGTGTAATTTAGCTTGCACCTAGCAAAAAGCAGCACATTGGCTCCCAAGTTGAGATAATCACCTTCTCGACTTCAGAACGTTTTCTGGCACGGCACCTAATGAACCGGTGCTTTAGGTCTATACAATTAAAAAAGCCGTCATTGAAAGCGCTACTCATCAGACGTCGCAAACAGTGCTATAAGCATTAGGCGTTCACATTCATAATGTTCGAGAAGGCATAGGTCTGATGCAGTATCATAAAGAAAGTACCACGTATTGTGATGTATCATTTTGTTTTTATGTTTCCTGCCCAGCTTTCAAAGTTGCCGATTCCTCTTACACATGCGTATTTGGACTCATTGTTTCGCTAAGTTGCTTGTTGAAATTTCCATCTGCCTGTCGCCTCTCTAGAGCACCATTTAGAGGGACACTGAGGAGAGATATGAAGTAGGCATCATCTCTCTGCTCACTCGGAGCTGTCCAAACATTTTTAAATGTTTAGTGTGTTGGTTGTGCAGACTTCTTTATCATAACAACTGCCAAAGAATGTGGTGTTGCATTCAAGAAAATTGTTAACTCCTCCCCTTGCCCTCAGAAAAGGCGGAGCCTTCATGAGAAAGATACCGTCGTTGCAACTTCACGCTTGTATTCATTGCGAAGCTTGTCTTTCGTAGACTTGATGGGTTGTTGGAAGTATCGGGTGGGAGGTAGCAAAGTGGGGCGCGGCCTGTTTGGGCGGGAGGGTCTTCTGTGCAACTTGGCTCTTCTGAAGACGAAACGTGAGCACGCCTATGATTGCGACGCCGTGAATTTATTAACAGACCAGAGCATTGTTATTTGGCTAAAAATATATTTTAGAAATTAGTGAAATTTGAAGCTTCATCTTTCAGAGTTCAACGTGATAGCGATTTCCACACACACACACACACACGTACACACAATTCTTCGCTCACAAGCTTTACTCTTGTGCTCAGGGAAGTACCGCATACGCTTGCTCGGCAACGCGGAATAGAAACCAATACGCATTTGAGGTGTGGCTACACGGTCGTGGCGCAAACGACCGTTAGGGCGTGTGTGGCGTTAGCCATGCCACAAGTTCGCACGTTCAGCTTAGCACCCACTCAGTCCATTGGTGAATGCTGCCTCGGACCTATAATCTTCATTCGAAAGTTATTTACCTCCTCGGAGAATGTCCCCGTTTGCGGTATACGCTCGAGAAGTAGTTCTTTTTTTCCATGGACACTGACGACAGAATTTTCAGGAACATCGCCATTCTCCGATATCTTACAGTGTTCAAATATGAAATGTTCGACACGTATTTTAATGCATATGAAACGACCAGGGGTTTACCCTGCCACTCAGAACCGCGATGCTGAATATAACAAGTAACTAACCGCATGATGCATCTCACGAAATTCTTTAAGCTGCCGATGTATATTCAATAGCAAAGGTTTGCGCGACGCAAACTGTTCAGTTTATTGCTTGGTCTGCGGATGTCAATTCTATTTAAACGTTCCATACTGCACCTTGCATTGTAGCCTCTACATTAACCAGCTTGAATGCGATCATTACGCAATATTATAGCATAAATTTGAAATTGTTCTAGATCCTACATCCCACCATTTTATTGCTTTTGTGTATACGTCTCTGCAATATGTTTACTTACAATTGAAATTGATGACGTGCACTTTCAGTTCTCTGCAAAATCAGCCAAATGAATTCTTTCAAAACCAATGAGCTGGTCACAAGCTGTCAACGTATTAATCAATGTAATAATCTGTGACAACTGTGCCGTCAACGAAGCTTTCCGAACATACCAGCAATAAAACACGGCCATAAGATTTTACGAGTAGCTATTAGGTGCTTAAGTAACTGTGACTCACCAACAATGAAATCTACACACGCCAGGTACAATCGCATACCGTATACACAGAGCGGCATACCCTACAGATAGCGGTATGCCCTACACCTATGCGTTCAATATTATTTACTGCAGCTCAACGCTTCATTATTTCACATCCTCACCGCACCTGTAGGCTGTTCCTGTGCTCGTTCAAAACCTTTTGTTTTGAAAAACTGCCCTATATCACGTGACCTACTCCTGCCTACGCGCTCTTTTGTGGGATGAGTATGGCGCATAATGCATTCGTCCTGTTCGCCTACGCTGCTCCACTATAGCTTCTGAGCTGGCTCCCTTTTTCAAAACAAATGGCATTCCAACTCTCTCTCTGTACCTTGCTTTCAGGTTATTGCTCTTTGTATTTTGAGCCTGCAATACTCAAACCAACCAGCAACGGTGACAGGATGAGGCTGTGCCGGTTGCTCGACTAAGAATGAACGCAGCAGTGCGGTGGTGACGCGACGCTAGTGAAATGGTGAGCGGTGTATTGTGTTGCATGAAACGGACAATGACGCTTGGTCTCTGCAAAAGAGAGAAAAGGGAAAAAAAACGAAAGCGAAAGCGGACAAACGAGGACTCTCTCTTGCCTGGCAGGGCAAGGTCTCTGTCGTTTTGTGCGTTTTGCTTCGCTCTCTCCACTTGTCTGAGTGGTTTGCATGTTACCGGGGCTTCACGGCCGACCGCTTCACTACGAGCCGCTTCCGACTGACCAGAGTCACGCGCTAACTGTTGGGCGAATAGACCGGAGCGTTGCGTTTTTCCTTTACCTTTTCACGAGTAGTTCTCCTTTTGGCTGCACGCAATCTGCGGCGCGTGTTTTTTTTTTTTTTTCTGTGATCTTCACGGAGCGTTTGAAGTAACACAGATTACTAGGGAGTGTGTAGAGTTACACCTTAGTGTATTAGGAAAATCTATAAACCCTGCATCTAAGTTAGATTGTTTTCTGGTGCAAAATGCTGAATGTAGCGCTGTTAACAATCAGCGGGGCGTTGAAAGTGTGAGATAAGGCGAAGTTCACGATCGTTAGGTTAATAATCATCATAATCATCATCACGTTAATGCAGTGACAGCCTATAACCGGACGAAAGCCTCAGACTATCATCGCCAGGTTATCCTATTCTACGCAAGCTGATCCTTGCAAACTTCCTAATTTTGTAACTCCGACAAGTTATCAGCCATCCTGGGCCTTGTCAGCTGTCAGCACGCATTCACGTACCCGAAAAGTCGAGAAAAATGACGTAATACGGTTTCGCCTAGCTCTTTCGAATACACCTGTAAACTGCGCAACTTGTCTGCAGCGTCGAGTAGGGATGACGCCGAAGAGGCGTGGCGTAGCGGAGTCATATCGGCGTCGGGTTTCCCGGTGAGCGGGTGCAGTTAGGAAGTTCCGTGCAATGCAGAGGGGCTTTTTCGTTGGCACGTGTTGTTGACGTCAGCGGTTTCAGATAGCGCAGCCGTTCAAAACGACCTCCTCGCGACGTGGTAGAGATTCAGAGCCCGTGTAATTTCGAGAATCGCCTCGCTTTTAAAAATAAGTCCGAAGAGTGGCCATGTTGTCATCGCAGCAGCCCTACATAAGGCGTGGATGCACGCCGTCCTCAATTGCCCTGAAGATTGGTTTACCTGTCTTGGTTGTACTCGTTATTATCATCGTGGTGCTGTTTGCTGGAGTCTCGTGGGTAAGTTACCTTGTTTATTTATTCTACCTAGTATTTTTATTTCAAATTGATGTGTGCCAAGCTTCCAGAAATGAAAATCTGCAATCGATGTTTTCTAAATAGATTTATAAACTTAATTTTTGCTTTCTTTCAAAACTGTAATGCGCAAAGTGTAAAATTACAAGCCACTTTAGTCCCTCATGTACACGTGCCTCGAATTTTGCGGGGTATGTCAACATTTATTTTAACTTGATATTCACTTTCACTTGACTCGATAATAAGCGTCTCTTGTCTTAGCGTTTGTATGAAAGGAATTGGGGAGAAAATATCACGTAATGACAGGTGGGAGGAAACGGCAAAGGCTACGGCATGATCTGCTTTTCGTCTTTGCTAGAAATATAAAACAACCAGCCGTCATACGGCTACACCGTTCAATAATGCTTCCAAGTATTGAGTTGCCGAAATTTTGTGGAATGTCATGCATTTTTTTAGTTCATTCTACAATAGTTGTTTGGCATCTTTGAATGCCCTTATTATTGATGTTTGCAGCTACGGCTGCTTGCTATGTTTCTTTTCATAACAGTTTCACTTTTTTTTTTTCACTTTTCAGGGTGATCGAGATCACAGTGAGTTCCATTTTTATGCTTTACACCTCAGGCAAACCAAGCTACTTTTGTGTTTTTACATGAATTTTAAAACTAGGTTTGACTTAATGTTATCATTGTGCGTGAGAACATTTGAAACACATGGCATTTCAAAACAGAACCTCTGCTTATGAAATGCTTGTTCTACCTAATCTGATAAACTCGGGTATGAAAAGCGGTGTCAATATGTTAAGCGTTTCATTAAAAGCCTAATATAAGAAAACGCCAACACTAAAAAAAATATTGTAGATTGTGGGTTGGTGTACCGTTTACCAGGTAATTCAGCTATCGCAGTGGTATGTCTGACTTATCCAAGTGTGATAACTCTGTCCAGAAACTGTGTGACCAAGTCTCATGCGACAGTCCTGACTTTAAGCGACATCTCCGGATTCCATAGTGTGCCTTGAGGGGACTGGATAATTAGGGTTTCAGTTAGGAAAAGATCTTAGATGCATGGTTTTTAAGCACATCAGCCCAGAAATCCACACAAGCCCTTCTACAATCCACTAAGAAAACATCAGTTAGTGGCTGATTCCCAGTGAAACCCTGTACTATTTGTGGATTGCGTTGAGCATCTTCTTGACTTTCTTTCACTGTCCCTTTTTTACTACCTTATTCCCCTCTTCCCCCATGTAGGGTAGCAAACTGGGTGTACTCTTGTTAAGCTGATAATATAATTTTCCTACGTCTCCTATTTTTTCAATACTGCTTCTCCACAGTTGCAATTTTGTAAAGTGTTTTACGAATCATTCACCTCCTTCGTAGAAGTGGTGCATCAATAAAATTAAGTTGTACCACTCGCAACTGTAGTACTGTGAATATCATTAAGCATGTTTGCTACGCATCTCCAACAGTGAGTGTCTGGACTTCAAAACATATGCTCGGGGTTGTTTATTTTGCTCACTGTATCAATTATTTTCTTGTAGATTTTTTTCCTTCCGAAAGAGTGCACTGCTTTCTCCGTTGTATTCATATTTGTTTGCCTATTTGTGAATTCATTAATATACATCAACTCCTCTGAAACCTTATGGAAGGCTTGCGGTATTCAAAAATAAAATCTGTAGTAACAAATATTCAAAACTAAGAAACAAACTAAGAAACAAACAAATTTTGTCATTCAATAGACGTGTTCGCGAGTTATAGTTCAGGTTTGCTTATTAAAAAAGTGTTTTCGCTGCCACGTGCACTTTCAGAAAACATTGATTTAGTGCGAAAAGAAAAAAAAAACTCTTGCGTTTTTCCCAAACGCAGAGCCTCCTGAAGTAGTGAACCTCACACTGGTGTCAGCGGAAAACGGAACGTTTACCGTGTCTTGGGAGAAGCCTGAAGGTATCGTCGACCAGTATTGGGTCCGAGTTAGCGCTGTTGCCGCCAGTGGCATCGACGATGGTAACGGAGAGCGCAGGGCTGGACTCTGCTCCAATGGCACAATCCTCATGCCCGATGTTACGCAGCTGACGTGTGGTGGCGTTGCACCGTGTACGAACCTTACTGTCACAGTGCACGTTCTCAACTTTCCCCGCCGGAGCAGTTCTACTAGCAGTTCCGATGGCGTACGACTGCCCATCTTCTTTCCGGGATACGGTAAGTTGAAGTCTTTTGATTGCCTTACATACACCGCTCACAGCCTGCTTCGAATGCTTAAGGATCAAATCCGTGGTAACAGGATCAGGAAGCCGAATTCACTTTGACGTGTCTTTAACTAAATGGTGCTAAATACGTCTAGATATATTCAACAGCAATTTCCCAGCAATGTGCTTTATAAGTTAACGCATGACAATTATATAATTCAGCATGTCCGAATTAACTATCGCAGATGAACGATTTTTATACTTCCTACTAAGTCTTTTTAAAGCAGACAGGTTACAGAATTTAATCAAACTGTTTGTCTCTGAACTCTTTGTATAATAAAAAAAAGCAAAGCTTAGTTTTTTCTTCTCCTCAAGATTATTAGTTTTTTTGTGGAATAGCAATGTGTTTCTGCGGAATCGTTATATGCAGCTTTATTATACTCTTTCTTTACTATTATAAAACTAAGCTGTGTGTTCACAGTGTGTAAAACTGGTTCAGTTTTATTGCTACTGTATAATGTTTTGTTCTGATGCATGCTGTGAGTGGGTGCGCTTGGTTACCAGGGTGTTGTCGGGCAGGGTACATCTTTACTTTGGCTTTGTGATCGAGACTTTGCTCACTTAGATAAAGAGCTAAATGACGAAGAAAAATATTAATATCTTAGCTGCTTTGGTCAATAGCCTTGGATATAGATTTTCAGCAGACTATATAAGGCACTAACTTGTGCTGTGCAGTTCAACCTAATGATCTCGTTTGTTGACAATTATAAGGTTTTATTAGACCTTGTAGCTTCTAAACGTTTGCGTACTTTGTACATAATGAAATTTAAAAAACCATCACAAAGCACTACGCATTTCATGAAATATGTAGGTGTGAGACTAGGTAATAACGTACGCGACTACGTCGCCATTTTCCACTCGTCATGTGAATATTTTCTATTACCGGTTACATAGAGGCTACAAGGTCTAATAAAACCCTCTAATTGTCGATAGACGAGCGTTTTCAATACAGGCAGTGGAGAAATATTTTCAGTGCAACATTGCTTGGTTGAAAAAACAGAGTGAAGATACTGACAAACCCGGAAGAAAAGTCGAGAAGACGACAATGCTTTCCTTTTATCTCTCTCTGTACTTTTGCGCTGCTTTTATATGCAAGCATTAACAGCCAACTAACCCAACTTTCTTTTCTAATGCAATATTGTTTTCATAGTACCTATATGGACAGCATAGCTTCTTGTGTAGATAGGTGTGTGCAAACTAACAAAAGCGGTTGCGTAATCAAAATGAGGAATGCCTTAGAGCCTCTAATCTGTATTATACTTGTGCCAGAAGCTAAATGAACATTATTGTACAGTATAAAGTAGGATTGCGTTTGCATGGAATTCAAAATGACATGTCGAAATCCCTAATTGGAGTTTGAAGAGAAAGTGCTAGAAAAAACAGAATGTCTTACCCTAACTTAAAAAACTGCTGACTTTTTTGTAAATATATTTGATTGATTTTTCAAACATTTCGTACGAAGCTAGCACAACAGCTGAATGAATATATTGCACGATGCAAAAACACGACAGGTGTGCACCAAGAACTGGCATATTATCTATGGTACGTAATGCTACACTATACTTAAAACAACTAAAATGTATCTCATTCGCCCAATCAATGAAAAAATGTGTAGCAGTTTATTACAACTTCCTCTATCAGATGCAGACCCGGATGTTGTGTATTTCACCGCTGCCCCTGAGGACGTAACTTCTGGTGCGGTTCGATGCAAGCACCCCCTATACTGTTCGATGTCAGTGCAATTATCCCCCAATTTTCGAAAATTTTCTGAACCCTAAACAGGATGTGGCTCGTATCCACATATCGCAATTTGGCACGTAAAATCCAAGGTATTATTCATGCATTTTCTCTTGTACCTAATCTTACATCGCGAAGACCCGTTGTAATTTGTTATTAGCGTGAATGCTAACGTAGGGGCTTGTAATACAGAGGTTCCTCTGTGTTCCTTGTTTTTTAACATCATGGCAGGAGGTTCTCAAGACTTTTTGTGTTGTTAATAATGTCGGCCTGTAGCGCTCAGCTGGTGCGTACTTTACGAAAAATAATGAAACTTACTCGTCGAATGAGCATATGACGACTTAGGCGCGCCATGCAACGCGCACGTGCTAACTGCGTATCGCGCCGAACAAAATAAAAAAAAAAAACCCTGAGGCTGCAGCACATGTGTCGCGTCGCTATCGTGAGTTGCAGCGGGCATACTTCGGAAACAGGAAGTGGCTCACACTACTGCGTTGTCGCTACGACACCATTCGCATCCTCTGTGGCTTTACCAGTTTACTCTCGTTACGGACACATCTGAGAAGTTTTTTTTATTCTCTCAACCACGAAGCACTGGTGTTGAGGAACCCAATGCCGCTCTTTCTGCGCATGAATAAATGCGAGTCATTTAGTGTTTCATGTTCTGCAAACAGAACAAAAAACAAAATGGCTGTGAAATGAAGAAGTCTCTGGGAAATTTTGCTTTCATCATTTCTATTGACAAGAACCGCGGAGAGAGAGAGAGAATAAAATGAGGGAAAGGCAGGAAGGTTAACCAGAAAATGGAGCATCCGGTTTGCTACCCTGCACTAGGGGAAGGGGTAATGGGGAAGAAAGATTGGAAAGAAAGCGAAGAGGGAAATAGACGCGCGCGAAAAAAAAAGGGGGGGGGGGGGGCTGGGGTGCTACAGTCTATACAATAGGCCGCTGCCACGCAAAAAGTTCAGTAAGGCCTTCACTGATTTTCTGTGAGCACACAAATCATGTCGTCTTTCCAGCACTGATTGTTCAGACAAAGGTCTGTTGTCAATGCGAGCTAACGCAGCGGAAGTAGAAAGAAATCTTATAGCCCCGCCGTGGTGGTCTAAGTGGCTAAGGTGCTTGAGTTCTGACCCGAAGGTCGCGGGTTCGATTCCCGGCTGCGGCGGCTGCATTTCCGATGGAGCCTGAAATGTTGTAGGTTCCTGTGCTCAGAATTGGGCGCACGTTGAAGAACCGCACGTGGTCGAAATTTCTGCAGCCCTCCACTACAGCGTCTCTCACGATCATATGTTGGTTTTGGGACGTTAAACCACACATATCAATCAAATACAGAAATCTTATATATACAAGAATAAATAGTTGTGGCATGCCATATGGACTTTACGGATGAACATCACATCAACCTTTTCTACGCTAATGTTTCATGCGAAATCTAAAGAAAAAATACTCTTCGTCATGTCGTCGCCTACTGTAGTTCTTGGGTGGTGACGTCATAGTGACTTAGAGCTTGCTGCGCGGCGCGCTTATAATCTCAAAGACGTGGATTCGTTTCCTCACCATGTCTGACACATTTTGTTTGGGCAAACTCTGAAAAAGAAAAAAAAAAGCCTAGTGATTTTACTGCTTGTTAGGGAATCCCGGTATCATATAAAATAGTCAGGAGTTTTCGTCCCGAGCAAAGAATA
Organism: Rhipicephalus microplus; assembly: GCF_013339725.1. Classification (NCBI taxonomy): domain Eukaryota; kingdom Metazoa; phylum Arthropoda; class Arachnida; order Ixodida; family Ixodidae; genus Rhipicephalus; species Rhipicephalus microplus. Next base: position 189,482,630 of record NC_051167.1, read on the forward strand.
TGATTACGAGATACATACGGTCAAGTGCTGCGGAAGTTTTGACCAGTTCGTGTTCCTTAAGAGCACCTTTTGTGTAAATGCAGGGGCTGTAAGTATACGCTTGATTCATGGTGCAATCTGTTCGCGTCTAAAAGCACCATGTTGTTTGGCGTTCGCATGAGGCTAACCTAATGGTGGAAACATCGAGTATTTCTTCGATCTGGCTCCATTTCATTGCAGTTCATCCTTGCCTTCTACCCGTCACTCGCGGGATCCGGTTCCGGCTTCGGTAGCCGCATTCCTGATACAGGCGAACTGAAAGCGACTCGTGTTATTAGAATAAAGAGCGCGTTCAGGAGTACCAGATGGCTATGTTTTCAGAGCCCTCCTCTGCTGTGTTCCTCACAGCGATACAGTGATTTCGGCCCACTTGAGTGCGAAGCTTTTTTTGTTCTTTATATTTTGACACTTTATATTTTTCTTTTTTTTCTTTTTAGTCTTACCACTTCTACTGTGCAGGGCAGCAAACCAAAAACATTTGTTCTCGTTAGCCCCTTACCTTTCTTTTAACCTCTCTTTTTTTCTCTCATGTTTTAGAATGTTAAACCCCAACAATTATGAACATAATTCATAGAAAATTAGACATATTTTTTAAATTTTGCTTTCTATTGCATTGTTACTTTTTGCTGCTCACACACACACTTGATTGATTGATATGTGGGGTTTAACGTCCCAAAACCACTATATGATTATGAGAGACGCCGTAGTGGAGGGCTCCGGAAATTTAGACCACCTGGGGTTCTTTAACGTGCACCCAAATCTGAGCACACGGGCCTACAACATTTCCGCCTCCATCGGAAATGCAGCCGCCGCAGCCGGGATTCGAACCCGCGCCCTGCGGGTCAGCAGCCGAGTACCTTAGCCACTATACCACCGCGGCGGGGCAACACACACACTTCATTGTTGCCTAATTTTGTAGAGTATTGCGGCCAATAACTAGACGCGGTTTTTCTCCCTAACAGGTTACCAAAAGTAAAAGCAGCCATGTACATAGAACTCAATGCATGTATAGAAAACTCGAGTCTTCGGATCTGATCCGACGTCACACACAAAGGCGTCCAACAGATTCACAGTATGGTTGCGGCGCTTATGAAAAAAATTCATAAATAAATTTACGCTTAAAAGTGTCATAAGTACAAGGTAATTGAAAAACTCACACGCTTCCTTATATGCTCATTTAAGGTTACTGAACGTATTTGTTTTGTTTGTTTTGCTGGTGCCTGAAATAATATGACACGTACTTGAACTGGGGGATTGGTCAGGTGTCATAATTTCAAATTTAATAGATAATTTCAACAACGTTCAATGCTTAAGTAATAAATAAATAAAGAAGGAAGACTGGGTAATAAAAAAATTGGAGTCATCATGCAATTATGCTGGTAGACCAGTTCGAAAAATTAACCTGATCATGGCAGTGTATTGTATTCTAACGCTTTTCTGTTTTAAATATTTGTATATTTCTTATTAAATACTTGTTGTAGTAAACAAGATCCTTCAGTCGATTTGAAAGCTTTAATCTTACTGCTAACCACATCAAAAACATCCCTTTGGCAACGCCTCAGAACTGAGGCACCAAAGCTTAGTACAATTTATGCACTTAAATTTAGTACAATTTTAGAGAGTGGAGGAACAAGTAGTCCTCTAATAAATGCGTATCTCCGACATACCAAAAAGACAAGTTCAATCGTTTTTATATCCCCACAGAATTGGCAGAGGGGCGATATCGACCGACCAGCCCAGTGTAAATAAAAGATCAATTAGGACATACGGCATCAAAGTCTGGTGATTGTAACTTCTGCTTGGCGAGACCGACAAAGTCAAGATTCTTTCTTTTCAGGTGATGTACTGAACCTTTAAAAAAAGAGTTTCAGCGCCAATGCACGACACATTACCGCTCAGACGGAGATGTGTCGTGTGTAGTTTGTAGAGCATCGAGCAAGCACAGTCGGAAGTAAGCGCGGTGCGTGTTTGATGCCTGGGTGCGTGTGGATGCGTGGTGTGTTTGTGCTCAAATTAGCTTTTGAAATGTTCTATCAAAATCTAGCGCAACAAGTTTTTTTTTACAGTGCTAAACCTGCCCCACCACCCGAAGATAGTTTTCTACACCTAACTTGCTTTCTTGTCGCCTCTTTGACCGTCCCATCATTGGCCAAGCAACAATGTAACGTGATAACTTCATCACGTGACGTTACGTTTTGCGATATCACGTTTACGCCATAATGAAATCAAGAAATTTCGGTTTTAAGGAACGGCATCACAAGATGATGGCTTGTGCATCACCATTGCTGACGCTGGTGACGTGGGACGCCGTTCAATTCTTCCGTTTGATGAGGTGTCTGATGTCCTAAAACGACTGCGTTTTTCGCAGACTCTGTAGAGATGAAAAAATGCCGCCCACATCTTTCAACGGGGAGAACTTGATTGAATGCGTCGCAGAGTGGTGAAGGTATCCCGTAAATGTTGCGTAACTGGGTATGGTTTGCAAATGATTGACTGGTATATCGTCTTCATTGTTCTTATTTATTTAACGAAGGAGAAGCGTTGCTCTCAACGTCAAGCGAAAGCCAAATCAGGACACCCTTGACTGAATTCCTAACGCGTGATCCGGTATTTACATTTACGGGGTGGTCAGTGAATGGTTGTGCTGTGCAAGCAATCGTTTTTTTGCTGGCAGACGTTGTCTGTGTGGCCTTGCTTGGCCAGAGCGGGAGAGAGGAGTGACAGTATAGTGCCTAGAGTATACTATAATATTGTGGCATATATTATAGCGACAGTTTTGCGTGTGTCTTCCTGAGACGGTGTGGGGTCGGCACGACACACGAGCCTGCACGTCTCTGCACAAGACGCGTGCATGCGGCATGAAACGCGAAAATGATCATGCACAGTGGGGGTGTGAACGGTGCCTTCATGGACGCCAAAGCATGACATCGTGCGACGTACTACCCTCGTATTGAGACACGCTCCTTGATTTGAACTTGTCTTGCCACTGCCTTCAACGCAGCGCGTTTTAAACGTGTTTGTGCGTTTGTGCTGCCTTGGCACCGCCTAAAGACCGCGTGTTTGCAACGCCTTTGTACTGCATCGAAGTCGGTGGCAATTCAAGTTCAAGACAAGCAGCGTTTCTGAATGTAGGGTAAGAAAAGCTCCGCATTTGAAACGCGGTAATAATTGCGCATCGTCTGATGCTAACCATTGAACTGATAAACTTGAAAGCTTATTGACTTGCATTATAACGGCTAGGTTGGCGAGTTGGCTTGCTTCATACTGATGTATTACTGCAGCGTGGTGAAGAATACAAAATACAAGATAAAGACAAGAGTATGGGTTGTGTCCTGTATTTAACGTATTCCTTGTATTTGTTACCGCGTGGCCGCAATACATCAGTATCAGCTTCTCGTCTGTTGTGAGGCCACCGCGGGAGCTTGTGTATATATATGTATTTTTTTGCATTTTAATCTGCCGTGTTGTTCTCTCTTCCCAGCTCCGGACCCTCCGAGCAACATCTCCTTCTACAAATACAAATCGGAACCAATGGAAACCCAAATATTCTGGGACTCGGTGCCTTCCCGTTCAGGAGACGTGGTCCTGTACGACGTCAGACTGTGTGACGCGTCGGGACCCTGCGACAGCGTCAACCCCGGTGAATGTGCGCAATTTAGGACGCCAGACACTTCGCTGCTGTTGAACTCTAACGTAGCCAACCGGCGCTGCTTGTTCATCCAAGCGACGACTCAGTGCGCAGGGCAGGTCTTAAAAAGTAACATAAAAGTTGTGGAGAATTCTGTTTCATAAGACACCGACTGTAAAACATCCGCTTTTTTTTTTTACCGTCTAACTTATTGTTCATCAATTTGTCACCGCACATCGCGATCATTTCATTCTATTGTCGGCCCACTGGTATTTTTCGGCGGGTTGTAATTTTATGCTCAGTTTACATGTCAAATTGGCACTAGGACTTCATTCTCATTCATTAACTGTATCTGAATTTTCTGTCCATGTTGCAGATATTTAAATTATACGCATTGCATACGCCCACACCGAAAAGATGTAGATGCAGATATAGACCCTAAAGTTGTGGCTCACACCCACCCTGGGGAATCGGCAAAGAATTGGGTAGCCAAAAAAAAGCGAATGTATATATTTAAATACTGGCTAAAAGAAAATTAACAGAAATATTCATTGGATACGGCACCACCGAGTCTTATAGCAGCCAGTCAATTGCAAGCGTGTAACATCTGTGATTGACGTTATTTTGAAAGCAATCGTATTACATGTCTTCATTGTAGACATGAAACATTCAAATAAATTTTTGTTTTGGTTTTTGATTAGCTTATTGAGTGTTTACTATTTTCTATATATATCGGTTATTTTTTTATATGTGCTGGAAGTTCCTGTACAACACAGATCTAGGCTGAAATACGTGGCGCAAGGTTGACAAAGAGAAAAAAAAGAGGCGAAACAGAAAGAGCGCCGTTTCTGGCACTCTTTTTGTCTCGTCTCTTTTTTTCTCTTTGTCAACCTTGCGCCACGTATTTCAGCCTAATATTTACCAACTAGCCCAACATAACGTACTGTTAAACACAGTTCTACTTGAGGTACATGTAAACGCACCCTTGTCTTCATGTTTGTTCAGATATCGCTGTCGACTTCGATACACATACATACTTGCTCAATAAAATTTCCTTCGGAAACCGCTGCTAAGCAAACATTTAGTGATACTTAGCTCATATACAACAAAATGTACGCACATAAATCGTAAGGGCTCATGTGTGTACAGATGGTGTTTTTTGCATGCACTTTTTATTTGTAATACGTTGTTATTCGAGGATACACCAGCAGATGTTTACGAAATTTCTATATTGACGTCAACCCCCATATTGTTTGAATATGCCTCCTTACTTAAAGATACATCTAGCGTTGAAGAATAAATAAGGACTTAAATTAGTGCAGGCATTCACACAGCGTCACTGACATACTTTAAGCAAAGCTCCTTGACGCTATTTCAAATTTCATGTTCACAACATCCTCACAGCTGTACGTTGCAAACGCATAAAAGAAACAAATCAGTACGAGTGTGTTACTGAGTATGACTCATTGAGTATACCGAGTAAGCTCATAACTGGTCTCAGTAACGTAGCTCGACTCTTTCGAGCGTTCTTCAAATTCAGCACTGCATACGCGGTCAAACGTTCTTTCGGTGCTCATGTTGACACATTCTACACGACAAAACATTAATTTACTGAATGCAATGCTGAGAATTTTTATTCAAACAGGCCACTTCATCAAGCTCTACAGTCTAACTGAATTCACAATGTTGAGAAGGCCAATGTGGCATGATACTTGTGATATGTATAATCTTGAACTTAAGATAGGAAGACAGCAATGCTATATTTGCACAATACAGTGCCGACAGTGTTCTTCGGTGGGTGCATTAAAATAAACTGTGAAGCCATCCAAGTTCAGACACATCTGTACATTTTATATCAAACATACACAGCATATTCTTTGCACATTGTTATATTCTGATCACTCAAAATTTAATGAAAAATATGAACAGTTCTTTGTTGAAGGTTTTTAGTTCATATTGTACGAGTGTAATTGATTTGAACTATGAATATGACTCATTAGCTTAGTCACTGTTTTACTGAAAATTTAATGAAGACATGAACAGTTCTCTGTTGAAGGTTTTTAGTTCATATTGGGCGAATGTAATTGATTTGATTTAGGAGCACTAACAGGTAGATGTTTTTGACACTCTATCGCAATTTTCTTGGCAATCTCTAATGTACTGTGACGTCCCTGCAAACACGGACTGAACCCCACTCTTTTCAAGATGTGTAGGCTCGTTTCTCAAACCCACGCATAAAAAAGAGGAAAAGAAAACGTTCGGCGTAACGAATGGGCATTCCGGAGTGGAGTACTGGAAGGATTATTTCTACTATTCTCGCGGGCTCCCCCGCGCAAACGCGAGGACCGGGCGGCGCCTTGTCGTCTACAGACCGTGCGACAGTGTACGGTGGCGATAATCTGCTCGCGCCCTTCAGATTTGTGGCGTGGCGGAACAGCAGAGCACCTTTTTGTTGGTTCGGGGATTGCGACGCTGCCGCGGCGCTTGTGCCGGGTCCAGTATGACTTTCTGTCAGCCTCCGTGGCTCCAGGGCTCATTACTGCGTTCTGCGCGGATGGCCGCCCGCGGCGGTGAATGACGGAAAAGCGGCGGCTAGGGAGAATTTCGCGGGAGACACCGAGCTACATGGAAACGTTGAGACTTGGTCTGGACATCGGCTCACCAAGTACCGGGAGCATCGGGACCATGGTTCGCCCGTAATTAAAGTGTCTTTGGACGGCTCGCCCATCACTCTCCCTGAGGCTTGAGTTTGTAGATTGTTACTTGCTCGGCTTTGTTAGGGAGGGGGTTTTCTACTGGTGTAGGACGCGGGGGCGGCCGCCGAAGATGATACACTCGGACTGAGAAGAAAAGATATGCCGCGTGAAGTGGCGACTGGTTTGGTGCCCCGGTAGAGCGGAGTCGGGTCCTACAAAAAGGGACTACGAGACGATACGAGGGGGTCAGAGAGAGACGATGCGAAGAGGGTCGGAGATACGATGCGATGAGGTCGAGGTGGTAGAGAGACGGAATGGAAAAGGAAGATAACGGTGTGAAGAGATAGTGATGAGAGGCGATGAGATGATGACTGAGGCAGAGATGATATGACGAGGAATGAAAGTTAAAGATGGGAAACGAGCAAACAAGTGATTGCGGGACGTTATGAAAGAAGATTAAGATGGAAATCGCCGAGAGAGACAACGAAGACGACGAAGACGGTGAAGACTGACCACAAGGACTATTCGTGAGACGAACTTCACCTCCTTTACTTAAACGAGCTTTGCGGGAAGGGATGCGGGATATTGAGACATTGCGCGGTTTTATTAAATAATAATTTTATCATTTGTGTTGGCCTGTGTTTACTTTGTATCGTCACACCATTGTATTGTCAAAGTTATTTCCCTTATGAATCCTGCGTCTCACGTCGCGAGTGTGTAAATCTTGAGTTATAATTTTGTGTAATGGTTGATGTACGCGGGTATACGATGTTTGCAGTTAGTATTAAATTTAATGAATCAGTGAACAGAAACAGGTCGTAGCGTCTCTTACTTCCCGGCCCTAGCACGAATCCCTGTATGTGGAAAGTGATTGAGACACGTAGCCAAGAGGGAACCGGATAGACAAGGGGTTGAGTGGTCTTCCCTCTCTTTGGTAATCGGTGGCGTAGCGGGGGACGTCTCAGTACACATGACAAAAATAGTGCTCTATAGACTCCATTTCTAAGCAAATGTTGCACTGGGGTGTTTCCATCAGAACAGCCTCTGAAAATATAGATTGAACCATGATACACTACACTCTTGTTATCCCATTCACTATCCCATAACTATCCCATTCATTCATTCCATTCACTATCTCATTCAACTATCCCATAAATTTTCATGAAGCATGGCCTGAGAACGTTTGACCAGGACTGTACATATGTTTTGTGCTTAGGCCCTGGGCTTCAGCCATTGGATTGCTTATGATGTTGCTTCATGAAACGTGAAAGAAACGAACGAACTGTAAAGGAAAACAAATGCAGCTTTAAATTCATACTTGTGTACGTATTAATATAGCAGTGAAGAGCTAAGGCAAAGGAGAACATTTTAGCTATGTCGATGAGGCTGTAATTTCTATCAAGATATACACTATACGGCGTCATATAAATGGCGAAAAACATTACTGCGCCCTTTAAGTTCTTACGTGTGTTGTAGTGTCTTTGTTTTGAATATTAAAAAGTTGAAATGTGTAAAACATTCATATATATTCAATTTTTCATCAATCGACCAGAGTGGGTATGAACAATGGTAGAGTCCTCATCATCCCTATTATCACCTAGATCAGTAAGCGTGGTTTCGGTTCTGGTCAACATACAAAGAAATCATTTTTACGAGGTTACGCTGTAGAGTTCCAAAAGTAAATTACTACATGGGGACGGCTCACTGCTCTCCCATAGTTCAGTACGAAGTACTCGAAATCGTCAAACTATTTTTCTAAACACACTAGAATTGAGCTGGCCTGGCTTCTTCCCCTCTTTGCTCATTCTCTAACAAGGATGGAACAATCGAGCATCATTTTTTATCGTGTAGTCGCTTCAAGTCACCGAGAAAAAAAAACATTTTAGGGGCGAAGCTCCTTAGGGCGTGGGCTGTGCGTCCCCTGTAGCCTGTATGTAGCCACCTCTAGTTTAGTTCTTGCAGTGTTCACTAAATGGCGGTACCGTCCCCTGTATGTAGCCACCTCTAGTTTAGTTCTTGCAGTGTTCACTAGATGGCGGTACCGTCTCTTGTATGTAGCCACCTCTCGTTTAGTTCTTGTAGTGTTTACTAGATGGTGGTACTTGTAGCTGATGATGAAAAGATGCAAGATGTTATAAACTAGAAAGCGGTACTTGTAGTTGATGAAATACGCGAGAACTTATAAAATAGGAATGATGTCACATATGGCGCGTGTCATTGGTTGAAGACAATCGTTCGATTTAGTGCGGCGACGTACGCTAGGGGGAGCGTTGTAATAAAATCCGTTCTCTGTTGGCGCGTGCTCGGAGTCGCCGGATGGATAAGGCTGCACAGCGGAGAGAGCGCAAGGCGGCAGCAGCGCACGCTCGCAGACAGAATCCCGATGTGCGAGCGCGCGAGGCAAGGGACATCGCAAGCCATCCATCGTCTAAGAACAAATAAAAGTTGATTTGTGTATATACACACACAGCGTTTCTCACGTCTTTACATGATGATCGACTGGGCGAATTACACGGAAAGATTCACAGTTTACCGATGAATCCCTCCGGAGCTTCGCCCATTCATCCTCATTCACCACGTGAATATGCCGTAACTTTTTTTAAGGTAGCTTTTAATTCAATTAGATAGGATTTCATTTATTTCTAATAGTCTCTCTGTAGGAGCCTTCTCATTTGGTAATTGTCACCGGGATATTTCTCCTGCTGTAGAAATATTCTCAATCTAGTCAAGGCGGCTTTAATTTAAAATCTCTTAATTAGTAAAGCTTGATTTTTTCTAACCATTTTAAAATTCATTAAATTTGAAAGTAATATAGAATCCACTATCTAACTAATCGTTTCTTGGCCAATCCCCAGAGTGGGTGGGAGCAATGATTTTAGGCCATCTTCATCATCATCATTAGTTCTGAGCCGCTCTCGGAAAGACACAAAAGCAAGCTTGAAAGTACGTGAGTATTTTAATCCTGCCTGTCGTTTCTTTTGGTCATTCATTTTTACAGACGTATATTTTATATTCGGTAAGCAATAGCAATCACAGACGTATGATTTGTCTTCACTAACCAAAAACGTAACGCATGTAAGACTCAGTTCTGTCATTACCGATACGTACAAACAAATAAATTAAAATAAATGTGTAAGACAAACCATGTTTCAGTTTCTGGGAGCAACCAAGCTTTGATACACTGGCATCGAAACAAGCTTTTTTAATTCGCGATAACAACCCGAAAATCTCCTGAGGAGCATAATACCGCTGCTTTCACTGACCACCATGAACGTACTTTGGTGTAACAGTATAAAAACTGTACTATGACTCACCTAAACCGGCGGGTGCATAGTTTTTCATTTTACTTTGTCATGGCCACAGCGTCTACCATTCTCCAATCAAGACGATAGCAAAAAGAAAAAAGCGAGTATATGGAAGACACGGGACAGTTAACAACAAAATGTAGTTGACCGAGTTTTTAATGCACGGCTTCGTGCGTACAACAGGAAGAGACATACTTGCTCCGTCACAGTCTCACCGTCTGTACGTGAGCCAGATCACGTACGCCAATGACGCTCAAAGCTTTATTGGTTGATGCCAAAACACAGGAGGAGTGTTCAGCCCCGTATTCACAACCGCTCCTTGGAATTTTGCCCTTCGCTTGACAAAGTTGAGCACTGCACGCTGCTCGACTGAAAATGATGCAGCGCTTCTGAAGTGTTGGTGTAGATTATCGCTCGTACTCGGAGACTTGCTTTGCTTAGAGACGGCGCCGCGTCGACTTTCTGAATTCAAGGTGAAAGGTCAATTGAAGGCATGTTCTAGAATGTCTGAGTAGACAAGGATAGTACCGTTGCTGCATAGATAAGAATATATTGTTGTCCGTCTTTTTCCCACCCAGTTTCACTCTGTAAGCGAAGCTAAGGACTGAAGATTATAGCAGGACCTTAATTATTTATATTAGACACACGTACCCTGCAAAGTGAGTGAGACACCTTGTCAGTAGGCTAGAAAACGTCGGGTGTTTTTGTTTCGTACTTAGCGGAAACTATTATCTTGCATACCTAGCTACTTTTTTACAGACTGAAAAGTGGTAAGTTTGCATTCATGAGATTCTTAGAGGTGCAGTAGTTCACGTTTTTCGCTTAATTTGAAGAGGTTAGATGGTCGCTGATATTTCTGCTGAAGTATTTTCATGTGTTAAGGCTATCTTTTCATGAAGCACGTATTTTGACTCCTTTTACTGCGTTACAACAGGCTGCATTCTATTGCGGCGTCATTTAGATCAATTACTCACCAACGCAGCAGGACAAATTAGTAAAAACGACGTGAACGAAGGGTTAAAAAGAATACAGCGTTGTGCTTCCAATTCCTGTGTGCCAGATATCTCAAAACATCCAGCACAAAAGTTAGGAGATGGTTCGCGGTATAAAGATAAAAAAAGAAAAACCCATACGTTTTTCACTCATAGACGATGGTACCGCATATGCAGAGTGCAAAACGTCATATATGAAGCGAAGGAGAGATATGAAGCAACGCAAAATAAACAATGGCTTTAGTAGCCAGCGGAGTATAAGGGCACTAAACTGTGCTTTCTTAATTTCTGTAAGAAGTGCAACGATCATAGAGAATATAATGAGTTCTCTAGCGCTGTGTAAAACATGAAGGCAGTAAGCAAGTAAAGAGAAAAAGTCATTGCTTTGCTGGAAAGGACGAAGCAATGAACGCGATAGCAACCAATTGGAAGGTCACGCGCAGAAGTGCAAGCAGATGGAAACGTGCCCCGCGTTTCTCACGCACAAATGATGCATGAAACGTACTCACAGGAAGAGATGAATGCGAATAAGCGTCTGAGTTGTTACTTCATTGTGTCTGAAAAAGGCGCGATTGTAGCAAGCAGAGAATGAAATAATTTCAGTGGCCTTTGTGCGCCCGGTAAATACAACAAAATCGTTCCACGTAAAGCCCAAGTCAGCCAAGACGTACAATCTTCCCCTCCTCCTCACCGCGAGATAAGGGCACATGAGAGATCATCCGCTCCTCTTCTTTTCGCTGGCCAAAGTACGCGCGAGAGATGATAGCGACTGCGCGCTCATTGCGCCATCTTGCTGATAATCAGAAAACACAATGCTTCCCCCTCAAGATGCCCGCCAACAGCGGAAATTGGTAGGTATAAATATCTTGCCATTTGAACGTTTCGAGAGGTACTCTTCGGTGGCTCTGTGGATGACGCCTCGAATTCAAGACGCGGTGGTCCTGCGTTTGATTCCACGCGCCGGAGTCTTTTTTTTAAATCTTTTTCTTCCTTGCGTTTTCATACATATAGATACGTATACATATACGGTGCATGACATCGACGCCGACACCGGCGGTGAAATTCAGCTGAGTGCGCCCATATAATTGCTATCGCAATGAAATACGATTGCTGCAACCTACGAGTAAGCATCGTAGTCATATATATTCTGGACATCACAATAATTTTCTCGGCCTAAGCAATAAGAGGTGGATTTTTACGTGACAAGCACGCTAGTAAGGATCCATACTGAAGCACTGATCAAGCTTTTTAGTCAACCAGTTTCCAAGTTTAATAGCTTGCCCATAAACATCAGCAGATAGGGGTTTTGTCTAATTTCACACTGTAGTACTTCTTAACCTACTGCATGGAATATCACTACCATTTGATTTCTTTTCACCAAAAGTTCTTTGGAGGAACATATGCACCGGTTTAATTGAAAAGCTCACCGGTTTGCTGGTGTTTCCAGCGATTATTGCCATGGCGAACTATATCGCCGTGATGTTTACGAACAATCTCAATTTGTTTGTGCAGCGCACTACGAGCTTGCTTTCTTGAATCCTTATGTTTGTGAGCCGGGGACGTTGCCGAATTTCAAACATGCAAACAATCAATATTTTTTTTTAGATAAGGCGATGGCGGGGCGGTTTATGAATCTTTGTAAGTGCGACATGAAGAAGCAGTTTGAGCAGATTAGTTATTACTACAGAGAACTTGTTAAAAAAAGCAACACGCGCACTAAAACATTATTTTCGTCATGCAATGCCATCTACAAGGTAGGCACATCGAGATACACTTCGAGACAAATAGAGGCCAGCCATGCACTACATGGCTACGTAGTATATTCAAGGTAAACACAAGCATCTACCTGTGGCCTCATAAAAATGACTTTACATGCAGATCTTTCTGCATAACATGAAGCAGATCAACATTTATTATCAATATCAGCATAGGTTGATGCGAATGCAAAGTACCGACAACCTGCGTATACAAAGAATGGAAATTGAGAGAATTACAGTATTCATCAACGTAGCTTGAGGGAATTATTGAGCATAAACCTTCCGTAAGCTTCCTTCAAGCAGCACACCATGTTGATGACATAGGATTGTGTAACGGAAAGCGTGAAGCAGTTGTGAACTAATAAATAGCTTAATACGTGTGCGCTTCAAGGCTTTATGTTTAAGTACTCAAATAGGTGCAGGAATATTTATCGGCTCACTATAATTTGGCCCAGAAGGACAGACTGCCTGATATATCGTTAGCGCTGTGTATGTGTGCTTCTGTTCAATTTTGTCCTGTCTGTACGCGTTGTGTCAGGCTCAATATGTACCAATTAACCCATCAACAATCAGTGTACCGGTCGGGAAATGCAGTCTGCAATCGTTAAACCGTATTTAGCACGACAAATAACTCGCGCGTCTATTATTTAAAACAGCATATGGTATATTGTAAAAATTTCGCGTTACGTTGACTCTCGCAAATACTCACACAGAAGCTGCGATGCGTGTCATGTGTGCTACTCGGGTGGATGTTTGAGTACTTGTGTGAATGTTTGCGAGAGTCAAGGTTGCGCTAAATTTTCGCAATATGACGAATAATCAACTAGCCCAAAAACAAGTTTTATTGAGCATATGACAGATGGCGAATGGTGAGAGGTTGCGAGAAAGCTTGCAAAAGCCAGTTTGCGATGCGAGTTGTGAATGTTTTAAACATGCTGCAACATGTAACAAATCAGCTCGCCATAATGATTTTGTAGTTTTGGAGCTCAAATGTTGACCCGCACGTATCGGGATATAATCCTGGCCACTGCGGCTATACATTTTTAATGGAAGCGAAAATGCTTGAAGCCCGTGTGCTCAGATTTAGGTGGACGTTAACGACCACCAAATGGTCTAAAATGCCAGAGCCCTTCACTACAGCACTCCAAATAACGATATGGTTTCGGAGCGTAAAACCGCAACAATATTATTATTATTATGTCAATAATTGCAGTTCCTTTCGGTAGTTTGTCACACACAGCGCTGGGGTCAGCGCCTCGGGGAACATCTTCACCAAAGTTGCACCGATGACCTTGCCTATGCATACGACGCTCCACATACACCGGCCATTGCTGAGCTTCCTTGTTGTATTCAAGCGCAAAATAGAGCAACGGCCGAGCGGTGCCGGAAGGCCGTCGACGCGGCCATGCATCAATGCCCTCAGCTAAGCGGCCGCCTCACAGCGACCCCCTATTTGCCTCACGGAAATCCGGAGGCGGCACGCTTTTGCAGGACCACGCTCAGGCTTTTGTAGGGCAACCTTTTTACGCCATCCAATCCGCTCGGAGTGCACAGCACGTACACCTGCTGTGGCAGATGGCATAGGCATTCGAGGCCTGCGCTTGCGTGACATCGATAACTTACCGCTTTACATCGACGCATGAGTGCTCAATGTTATTGGTATCACCGTTTTTGCCTTGTTTGTGCATCGCATTTGTACAAATCAATGCAGACTTCCAGATGTTCTGAAGAAAACGATTCACGCTGTTTGATTAGATAACGAATTGGTAAAGAAGTAATAAATTGTTCACCTTTTACATTATGTTATCTTGCATTCAGACGTTTAGTTCTTTATGAAACATATAGTGCAGTACAAAATATAACAGTAAACAACGTATGCGTAAGCAATTCTGTTGGGGCACTAAGCCCTGCATTTCTAAATAAATGCGTTATTAATAAATGGTGCACTTATTTTCGGCAACGCCTATCAGTGTAGATGGTATATGGCAGAACTTGGGCTTACAGTGACATCTACTTCCCAATTGTGTGACTCCAGCGCCAACTCCTACCTTCACACATTTAGCCTCCAGTTCGTAACAGTTACTACCCGTGCAATAAAGAAACAGTGCTCCTAGAGTCGTCCGGCGTGGTGGTAAAGCGGTTACGGTTCTCCGGTGCAGATCCGAAAGTAGCTGTTTTGTTCCGGCCACTGCAGTCTTGTTTCAATGAAGACCATGTGATGGAAGCATGTGTACTATGTAATGTCATTGCGGTATGAGGACACTTCAGCATGTGTACTGTGCGATGAGGACACTTCTGCAGTTCACAAAGAACTGAATAAAGTTTCAAAAAATACATAGAGTCAAAAGCAGAGATAGAAGACGGTTACAGAAAACCACGGACGGGGCCTTTATTGGCGAGCGGTCTTCGCAAAGGGGACACCGCCGACAGAGTGACTCTCAAGCGTGAAATCCACCGATCCTCTGTCGTTGGAACCGATCCGCATTCATACACGTCGTACCGGTAGTTGTGGCAGCTGCCGCCGGATTCCCTTACCATAAAGTAATCTGAGCGCGAGTCGAAACATCGAAAAACAGTGGCGCGCTCACCATATCGCCGTAGTCAGAGCCCGCAGCAGCAGCAAAGTCGTCTGTAATCCCCCTGTTTTTTTTTTTTTTGTCAGCAAGTGTCAGCTGAAGTTGAATGACTGTTGTGAACAGTAGTAGCCAGATTTTTTTTTAACAAGGGGGAGGGAGGTTACCTATACTTGTTTATGTGCATGCGTGGGTGTGCATCGTCCGCTGTGTGTTTACACACGTAAAAGTTATTTCACGAGGAGAGATCACCTTTTCCCTTCACCACTTCAGGGCGGAACGGGTGACATTATCTCAGCTCGACCAAGTTTCTCGCGTTTAAAAAAAAAAACAGGACTAACCAACGAGCCCCGCTTGCCTCGTTTCTTTTTTGGCAAATACATGTTTCTAGTTTTGAGATATCACCACAAAATTTTTCGCCAGGAGGTCCACCATTTCGACGATATTGCTCCTCTATTCGTGGTTCGCAATACCGACATGTGAACACAATGCGACCGCATGGCCGCAGGAACATTCGGGATATCCGGCGCCTGCTTTTAGGTGAGCACTTTTTGAGGAAGATGGCGTTGAATCGCGTTTCAGTGGCGTGTTTGATAAGCGCTGTGATGGATGCGGAGTTTCCCCCTTGCGAAAATTCTGTTAGCTATATGAACGGAAGATTCCACAGTGTGTTAATCTTTCTTTTTTGCCCCTATCGATTCAGTGCTCTACCTCTTCCAACTGATATATACATCTTCCAATTCATTATTACAAAATGTCAGGGCTCAACGTACAAACTCCATTATAGTGTCACGAGGTCGTGACGTAGACAAAGGGAGCATACTCAATGTTGAGATGAAACTGTTTATTCGGCCGAACATGTGGCCAGGAAACTGAACGTCAGATTACGGCAACACACGGGCACTGATATCGGCGAACGGAGCGTCGGCCGTTGGTCAGTTCCCAAGCGGTGAAGGGCGTTGGAATATATACAGATGCCGTCGAATATTCCACTCTTATCACTAGCCATCGCGCGAACTCTGGAATATTCTCGAATGTTCGCGTCTTGCGCACTATTTCAACACAACGATCTACAACGGCTGCGAACCTTCTTGAACCGCGAGGTGCTGTTTGCGCTGAGCATTCCTGACAGGCTTTGTGGGCGAAAACTGAATGAAACAAAAGTGAAGATAACAAACGACCATGGCGATTGGATCAGGAAGCACGTTACAATCGAGCGCTTCAGAAATTCCTAACACGGTAATATCAACGTGCACCTAAATCTGAGTACATGGGCCACGAGCCTTTTCGCCTCCTTTGAAAATGCAGCCGGCATGGCCGGGATTCAATACCGAGACCTGCGGGTCAACAGTCCATTGTCATAACCATTAACCGTCATGACGGGTCTATTGATTCTAATTTGCCCATCAATAATTTCTTATGAAATCTTGCAGCCATGCTGCTCATACACTCGCCTATCTTCCGAAACAGTCAGACTTCGTCGAGCGCTGTCTTCAGGCCTCAACTACAGTCGCCACATTGTCTTGAAGCAATGTTAACATTACAGGGATATACTTTTCTACTTATCATCATTTTGCTCACCCTGCGTAGCCTTGTCCAATGCACCATGGTGTGGAAGGAGACGTGTTGGACTATGTCCATGCTCCTGCAGCGTCGAGAAAAGACTAAGGAAGAACGCGTCGCCTGGAGACTTCAGAAGCGGAAGATCGTCAAGTCTGGTACGACGCTCCTCCGATGGTTGTTCATCATCGACATTGCGCTGTTTGCCCTGTACGCAATAGCACCGCGTATACCTTTCAACTTCAATGCCTATGTGAGTATGGGTCACAAACGGAGTGGTTTTTGTACGAAAAACTCATTGATCGCTCGTGTGTTTTTTTTTTCCTCCTTCTTGTCTACAACCCTAGAAGATAGTTAACCATGCAGCCCTGTCTAAAATCCTACTTTTTTGCAAGTGGTATACCATCTTCTAGCAATTATTATATTACGAGCGATGTTCTCGCAAAAAAAGTACAGCGAACTTTTAAAAATTAAAAATTGTGGGTGTTAAAGAGGGGCATGCTCACTTTAAAGAACACCAGGTGGTCAAAATTTCCGGAACCCTCCACTATGGCGTCTCTCATAATCAAAATAGTGGTTTTGGGACGTTAAACCCCACAAATCAATCAATCAATCAAAGAGTGGCATGCTGCTTCGGGGGCCAATATAAAACTGATAATTCAGTGTATTGCAGCGGCTTCACTAACACCTTATGGCGTTCACGCAGTAGTATGCTAGGAAGTAAGTGGTGTCGGATAGCCTGTAGACTTTTTTGGTCACCAACACTTTTGCTCGCGTGAGGCCCCTTTTAACAGGTGTCCAGTATTTTTACAGTTTATCAACAAACATGTCTCAACCGTAGAAGAATACAGTTAAAGAAAATATCGAAAAGTATGCCCTTCTAGCTTCTTTCGTGAAAAGTACCGGCAGATGCGTGACGTAACAGTTTTCTACATTCTGTTTCATGCATTTGATATTCCTCGCGTCGCGGAACACTTATATGTCACGACTACAAAAGCGTGTGCGCCTCTGGTGTTCGAGGTATCGCAGCGCACAAACATGACTGAAAGCTTTCAGAAAGCTTGGGAAAAATGGCCGGCTTTCACCGTAATCAAAATTAAATGTAAGCAAGGAAGTGTTATCTAAAGATTAGGTTGGGTAGGGATGATACTAGACGTAAGCTTAGGCACAGCAACGCATTTTGCACCACACGCAGTGTGGCGCCATCTCTTGAAGGGAGTGGCATATAACGCTGCGACATTGTTGCCACCACAACCAGCTCCGGCTGCAGGCCACCGCTGGTATTTATAAGAGCCTAGACGAGGCGCTGGGGTTTCACAGAGTAAGTGTATGTGTGTTTAGAATGTCACTATTGAAAATTGCATAAAAAAGTCGGCGTACTAAACGGTACAGCTTCTGTGACAATATGAAAGAACATTCGGAAGAACTCGGTGTTTTTCGTCTTGATTTTGTTGTTCGTGTTGTTCTCATTACGTCTTGTTCTCACAATGATGCCAGCGCGTATCGCTTGAGGGCCCGGGTAACATTGCACTATCTTTTCGCAGGTGGTCGGATCAAAACCACCTACAACAGAATCCTAAAGCACATATGGCTAATATAACACTTCTCTCCTATTTAAAACGTCATTTCTGCTTACTGCCTTGCTTTGCAGCTGGCGCGACAAGTGGCGCGGGAGCGTAGCAGTTGGTCGGCAATACGCAGACAACATCGATGAATTGGGTGGATACAGTGAAGCCGATGATGCATCCTATGTTCGACTTCTACAATGATGATTACCGAAGCAGATATGGTGACGACTCGGATATAGGGGAAGAGAAGGATGCTCAGCAAGGTGCCGATTATTCAGGTACCGTTCACTAAGTGCCTTAAACACGCGCTCGTATTCATTCCTATGATATCAGCATGTTGCCCTACAATGTAGGGCACTGTTAGCAGCAAATTTGTGTTCCTGCACTGTCAGTGTCTCTGTGCTTGTGGCATGTTTGATTCAGTGGTGTTCAGTGCAGATGAAATGTTTACCCCTCCACAGGACATTGCACATACGTGAGCGGCATGTCTAATAACCAGTGCTCTCTACGTCGCCATACTACCTTGTTATTAAATTAAATTTTAAAACAGTGAGTAGCAAAGTTTTATACAGGTAAATAGCAAGTTGAAGGCGCACAGCTTGCTAGGCCTTATGTATGGATGTTTAATTGGTCATTAGTTCATACACTACATAGTGAACGTCCTACATGATTTGAAGAGATATAGGAAATGTAAAACAGAAAGGAAGAAAATAAACTTAATTAATGGAAAGCCTTGCTCGCATGCAACAATGTTCGATATCGGCGAGTTAAACTAGATGAGTGGTCCGACGACAATGTTAACACCGGTTTTCGGAACACTTAGTGTATAGCAGATGCAGCTGACAGGCACCTGTATTGCAGTAAACATCACAGATGACAACTCGGTTACATGAGTATGCTTTGTGCGGTAGCGCATCGGGTAGCAGGGCTACCTGCTGCTCACTTGTTTTTGGCGGAGCCTAATCACCATCCGAGCGTTAATTTGATGTTACAAATCATTTCAACGGCGCGCAACCTCACGACCATGCAAGTAACTTAGAAGTGTGGCAGCTTGGGCTAGTTGGTATGGCATGACGATAGTTATAGCGCGAGAACAAAACGACGACACAGAGACAAAGTCTTTCGTGTCCTTTTTGTCTCTGTGTCGTCGTTTTGTTCTCGCGCTATACCTATCGTCATGCAAGTAAGGCGAGAAAGTTTTATATTGGCGCTTCTTTACATCAGTATATAAATCACAGTTTTTAACTTCTCATTACGGCATCAAGTGGTGATTGGAATGTTCATTTGCATTCCGTGTTAATATTTTCATGGTTTTAGAAAGTACGGTCATGAAGAAACGTATACAATACACCACACCACCGTTCTAGAACGGCCTCCAGAACAGTGGGCGTCAAAATGCGCATGCCGAGGCTACGCTCAACAATTATTAAGCATAGGTTCGTTCGAAGCTTCTCGTTTGGCTGCCTCAAGCAGCGCATGTACATGCAAGCGAATCTTTACGAGACACGCATGCGCGCGGTATTTGTCCAGCGCACCGTCAACACACGCAATGTGCAGCCTAGTGTCAGCCTGCCTCACGCAGCTTTCAAGTGTCCCCGTGCAATACTGAGATGTTCTGTGCGAGAGGGTTCCTGTTGGAGTCTACTTGGTCGTTACCAGCATTCCCCGTTAGTAATGCGCGATATAGTGGATTGGCCACGATCCACTGTTATGAAAAGGCAGCTCACTATTCGATTGCAAGCTCTCACCCACGGCATTGTAACACACGCAAGAAGTGGGATGCCAGGTTGTATTTGTTCACCACTGAACCTTAACCTTAACCTGAACAACTGTAAATTAAACCTGAACAATGTAAACTTTGTATAATTTTTGTCTGAATGTGTTTTTTACTGTTCGTTTTTTGTTTATATAGGTTGTGCAATGAGCATTGTACTTATTTTCTCTGATTTTGCTCCTGGCTGTCCGACGTGTAAGTGCGGGGTGAAGGCCTCTTCAGGAGACATACGAGTCTTCTTTTGCCTTGCCTCGTGGACATATTTCATGTCATGTAACTATGTCCGAAATAAACTGAAACTGAAACTGAAACTATTCAATTGCAGACACAAATAAATTCAGAAATGAACTGTCGTTTTATCGGTTAGAATAACTGCCACTTGGGTGTGCTGGTATAACTTCGTGATTACAGATGCAAGACTAGAGCACTGACCTAGACAGAACGCAGGCTTTTCAGTGTTATTCCTTACTCTGTAGGTTGTAGTTGTGCTTTTGTAATCAAGAATCACGAGCTTTAATTTGTGAGCATGAATTTGAATCAACAGTATGGTACAGAGGCGTTCAACCAGATTCTTAAATGAAACGTTTATTGAAGAATACAGCTGCAGCGCACTGATGCGTGTTGTGTTGGTAAGCTCATCAATGTCGTTGCACAGATGACAATGGAAGCAGCGAGAGGGACGAACACCGCAGAAGAAGCCAAGCGAGCTCGTCAAAAAAAATGATTGCCCGGCCACGGAGGCATGCACTGAGGGCTGCTCGTGCAAATGCCCGGGCTGTAGAAGCGCAGCCCAATCGGACACAGAAACGGCAACTTCCCATAAAACATCCATTGAGCACTCCCACAAGAAATCTGAGCAACGTCGCCGCAGCAAGCGGCTCACAGGCACATGCAAGGAAAGAAACGTTCTTCGCCGGCACATTCCAAGGGATGCCCGGGCAAGGTACTTTATCGTAAGTAGCTCAGTGTCACTATATTCTAAGCAATGTACTAGACCGCTTATTTGGGCGTAACTTTGAAGTGTTGCTAAACACATCTCTTGGACACCGTGCATATGCGCACATGCAAAATTGAAAATTTTCGAAGGTGTTCAGGCATCCTCCTTCCTTCCCTTGTTGGCTACACCAGTTGCGCCTGCCTTCAACGTCACGAAGCTCTGTACATGCTCAGTTTGTAGCCTGTTTGTCTTTAGTGGAACGTGCACATTGTCATCGGCGAGCGCTTATTGCGGATGTGCTGTTAGACAACGTTCAATCTATCACTGCTTGTTTTTCAGCAATACTTATACAATGCGCGGGATGGCGAAATTCTCCCACTCCACGACAGAGAAAGACTTGATTAATAAGACAGATATTTTTGACGACGTCTATATATCACTGGCATGCTCCTCTGTCATAATTGTTGAGTGAATTGGGAGCGTAGGAGGAACACATCAGTTCCCTGAACAATTAATGATTTACTAATTAGGCACCTTTGCTATCCTGTTGCAATATTCCTCTGTATAGGGATGGGGAAGGGGACTGAAAGATTTTAGTAGAGAGGAAAGAAAGATGTGAAAAAATTGTGACTAAGTTCGCACATTGAACATGCGCAGAGTCTCGCGTTGGTATTGGTGAGCGCCGGTAATAGCACCAAGTGGAATCGGCTCGCTACGTTAGCCTTGTGGTAATGGTGATCGACTGCTGACTCGAAGATCGTGAGAGTGAATTGAGGCAGTAGTAGTCATGAAAGCGAACATGCTTGACGTCAGTGCACATAAATTCGGGTTCAGCGCAAACAACTCCAGGTGCATTTTAAAAGTTAAACACCTTTATTTGTGTTCAAAACGTTTCAGGAGAAACAATATTTAAGACACGGGTGCCTATCAACGTCAAGTGCTCTGTAATATGTCTTTTTTTTTAACTTTTTACGCACAGAGAAAAAAATTCTATTAAGAATGCAGTACTCAGCCCAAGCATCTACCATTTCCCAAACTCCAATGGAGCCCATATTTTCTCAAATCCTACTCTATGCACCGTGCCTCAGAATGATGTAGTGGCTTTGAGGCGTGATAGCGGAACAATTATCATTACTGTTTCTATGCTACAGGCACTCCGGCGTTCACGCTAGACACGTGCATGACTCAACGCACTTAATGTAGCGCCGAAACGAGAGGGAGGACAAAGAATAACGGTCAACGAATGTCTGCACGTTGTCTTTCTGCCTGGATGCATAGACAGACCTGTACCATTCAGATCGGATGACCATTTATACCACGGAGCCATAGCACTCATATAAGGAAGTAGTAACTATACACAGCAAAAGATAAAACCTAACTACTGCCTCGAATGCAGCCACCATTGAGATTATCTCTTCTTGGTTATTTCTACCTGCTCAAAGCGAATTTTGGCCTAAAGGTTCCCAGACTTGAATGCTTTGAAAACCTCAGCCTCGTCACCTTGTACTGTACCGTAAAGTTTGTTACTAAAAAATTCAAGGTGTTCAACTTGTCGTTAGCTTTCACACTTTTCGCGGAACTTGCACATTAATTGTCTTCATTGTATTGTAACCGTATGCCCAATTACTCACAGCTTTACCCTCCAGAATACCCGCTGTACGTATTAGCCGTGTCAGTGGCCTGCAATATAAAGCCGAACATAACCATTCCAGGAACACATCTACAAGCCGATGGACGCCGACAGCATGTTCCGGCAAACGCCGTGTGCAACGCCGAGTTGCCGCTGGCTGCAGTCCCTCCTGAACAGTGGGGGCTCGCAAAGAAGGGAAGCCGCAAACAGGAACCGACCCTGCACCGACTTCTACCGTCATGTTTGCGAAGCGAAGACACCATCCCCATACAAGATCGGCTCGGACAAGCTCATGGACAGCATGCGTCGCATCATAAGCCGTCACGAGACCCAGGATGGTGCCCTGCCTGCGAACTCCGACTCCCTTTTCAAGCGTTGCATGGAAGGCGTGGATCTCATGATAAAGGACCACATCAGATAGTGAGTTTTCTTCTTCTGCATTGACCTTTCTCCGTAGACATGCGCAGAATTCCCAGATCCCACAGGTGATGTCTTTTTAGCAGCATAAATGCATTGTACTATCTTCTTCAGTAGCGCATTGTGTGTCACAAGTACACAGATTCCCGAGTTAAGGTTGCGCAAGGCATAAAAAATATTCACAGCATATTCATAGAGGGAACGATGTTCAATGAGGCGAATCATTTATTCGTTCGTCCATCCGTGCTTTCGTGCGTTCATCTGACCGTCTAGGCTTTCGTGCGGCCATCTGTTCATTCATGCTTCCGCCGGTTCGTCCGTGCTTCCGTGTGTGCGTCCGTGCTTCTGTCCAGCCGTCCATCCGTCTGACTGTTGGGCCGTCCGTCCGTCCATGCGTCAACTATATGAAAACCACCAACACCATCTAGTGATAATATTTCCAAGGATATATACACACAACGCCATCTATTAAGCAATTCATAAACTAGAGGTGTCTACATACTACATCTACTACAACCACTACTATTACTTCTACAGAGGAGGGAACGAACCACACCCTAGCACCTACGCCCCTAAAAAAACGTTATACACTGTTGAAAGCCGAGGATAACTTATTCCGTTAGCTGTCATATTGACTGTTATATTTTGAACGAGTAGAATGTAACATACTCTAGTTACCTTCAATCAATGCTTCGATTCAATGCTTCGATCATACCACAACATATGCATTCAGTCAATCATAATTACTACACTTGTGGTTTCTTATTTAGCTTGCAATGATGCTCTAATTTTTCACTTGTTGTTCGGAGAAGTAGGTGTATTCGGGGGGTACCTGCGAGAAACGCGTGCTGGGGTGTATGGTCAATTTGCTAAATCGCTCAGAGACAAGCTTCAGAGGAAAACATCAGTCGAAAGATTAACGTACAGATGCTTTAAAACAAGAGAAAAAACATGGCGAACGCATTTACAAACCACGTCAGGGGCGTCACTTCGACGACCATGCACTTGGACGTAAGCCGAAGCAGTTCACTATTTTAAAAAAAATCAACCATCTCCACAGAGTGGTTGATGGTGAGGTTGAAGCTCCGGAGGTTTTTCAGTGACACTGTGAATCCTCCGAGAACATCGCCGCTTCCCGCTCTCGCATTCCGGGATCCGCTTCTGGTTAAGTACGCGCTTCGCGGCGGCATCCCTGGCGTGAGCCCTCTCGATATACAACCGGCGCCGTGCTTGCGATCCAACACGTACGGTGACAATCCATGAGATGGAGAGATAATGGGCACACCAGTGGTCCCCAGCGCAGCAGCCAAAGAGCAGCTGCTCCTCCAATGTCATCTGGTGTCCATTCACCAAACTGCCATATTTCAAACATCTATATATTTGGGGGGGTGTCTCCCCCTCCCCCCCCCTCCCGATAATAAGAAGCTTCATCCCTAAAATCACACGCACCTTCTGATAAATTTGCAACATCTTCTTGACACATTTTTTACGAATGATTTGTACCTTTTACACCGCATAATTATTTTTTTACGTATAAAAGCATTCGTACTAGACACGCTCTGAGAGAATCTATGCTAAAGCAACGATAGAAATATTTCTTTGAAACTTATCTCGTGCTTTCCATTGTCATTTTTCAGCGATTGGGATGAGAAAAAGCTAGATGGTTGTACCTCCAACTTGCCCAAGACACCATTGACCTTATCGGAGCGATTCTTCAAGTCCGGTCGCCGACGCACCATGCCGGAGTTCTTCGATTACATCAAAAGGTACAGAACCAATGCATTCCGCGCGACGGTAGCATGTGCTGCATGAAAAGTTTCGAAGACTTGCATTTACCACCAAAAGAAATGTGTAAAGCCTTCCCCATTGAGTGTCCTGGTTCACAACCATTAACCATTATTTGTGATCGCAAACACTACGTAGCCCTCACCCCAATAGTGCAACTGAAATCGGGTGGAATGCTGAAAAATTCTTTCTTCTCTAAGTAACGCCAATCCAGTTGAGCTCCGTATGCGAAATATGGGAAACAAAGTTACTGAAGTTTTGCTTCTATCACCTTGCCTACGTAAGTATCGAAGCGGAAAGGAAGTGAGAAGCATCGTAACATGCCACAACGCTTTACTACTGAATAATTATGATGATTCACAATACAAATTTTTTAGAACTTACATGCGTTGGAAGGAAGCACGTTATAAACAAATACGTGAAACGCTAATGCGCGACAAATAGGACAATCATATATCGTGGAGGTATTGTTTCGGTCTTGCTTCGCGCCAAATGGTGGCTGTAAAGGTATTTTCGATTTCATATTTACTGACTTGTTTTCTAAGACTCACTGAATGCCTGGTGGTGTAGGGCGTGGTGCTTGTCACTTTTATCCCCACGACGTCTGTGACTATAAAGATGCCTACGCAATTCAAATACGTACACGTGAGGTCTTTGTTACAACTGAAGTAGGTGCCGCGTTTGCTCCTTAATGCTTTGTGCAGCCTTACGAACAACCTTAGCCTCGACGACTCCACTGAACCCGCTTCGGGCTTCTTCACACGTGAGTGGATTCCAGCCGCCTGCCAATGGGTCGCCCGCGCTGCCCGGTGTCACTACGCCATAGACCTGGCAATGGAGTCCGGAGAGCACCTGGACCGATATCAGCTGTACTGGAAGGTCATCTACTTCTCGCCCCTCCTGGGACCTATGGTGCGGATATTCGCACGCCTTTTTACTTTCCTTATTCACGATCGCGTAGTAGAATTGCAAGCCCTACTTTGGCCAGGGAAGACAAACGTTTTTACTGAAGAACCTACTTTTGGATCCCCGATACATAAGCCTGCTTGGAATTTTAGCACCTATTAGGTCTAACCACCTTTGAAAAAAAACACTGTTCTTCACGCGCACAAATACCCGCGGGGCATGACTCTGGTGTCACCGATTGCAAAAACGAGCCGAGAGTGTTCGCATAATCGCTATCACAATAACAAAGGGGCCTTTTGAGATACCACATTGTATCACGCAAGGCATATTGGTGTGAGTGGATACTGCGTATATAAGATGGCTAGAAGTGCATTGCGCTGTACTCCTTATAAAAATAATAAAATAAAAATATAAATGTAAGCTGAGTAAGTATCTTCAACTTACATGATTGATTGATTGATATGTGAGGTTTAACGTCCAAAAATCACCATATGATTACGAGAGACGCCGTAGAGGAGGGCTCTGGAAATTTCGACCACCTGGGGTTCTTAACGTGCACCCAAATCTGAGCACGCGGGGCTGCAGCATTTCCGCCTCCATCAAAAATGCAGCCGCTGCAGCTGGGATTCGATGCCGCGACCTGCGGGTCAGCAACCGAGTACCTTAGCCACTAGAATACCGCGGCGGGGATATTTCACTTACAATATAGCTAAAATTTTTAGCATAAATAAATCAGCTGCATTTGACTTAATTGTATTGGTGGCCAAAATATATAAAGACTTAGAAATACAAATTGCGTAGCCAATATTTTAACTTCACTGATGTGGCTCCGGGTCCTTCTGACACAGGCAAACCGAATCTTTGAAGCAGTGTTTGACGAACCACCAAAAGCACGCGTTCAGGCTTGCTTCAACCTGATGGAAGATCACTACATCACCAACACTACAAAAACTGCCCGTCTCGCTCTGAAGCATGCCGTACGGCGGCCCCACGACATCCTCTCCAAGGTTTCCTGGCTGCTCCGCTGGGCACTGAGGGATCGCGTGCCGAGGTGGCTTTCACGCCGCAACAGGCAAGGTCCTTCATAGATCGATGGTTTTTACTTGAACTAGTTGCTTTATGTCATGAATGGCGAAACGGCAGAAACGACGGACAAGTGAAATAACAAATGCCATAAAACGCTCACTATCAATCTATGATTTTCGTGCTGTAAATTATACTGTATATACAAGGCACGTAACGTTAAATAACATAGAAGATTCGAGCGTTGGGCGAGTTGACATTGCCTTATCAACGGCGAGTTGGCATTGCATTTTTATTCACAATGAAATGACTAATAGACGCAATGGTGAGGAGGGAACACAACGCTATCAGCTGGTACCATGAGCGGGCATGGAATTTAGTTAATTATATAAGCTATCTTCGTGTGCGTCAGCGCAGCCATGAGACAGCGTCATGAAGTCTTCCTGTGGTACCTGGTTGTGTGCCTAATATTTGTTGTGCTATTTCCCGTAAACACAGAGAGGCAGTGGTTAGACGTTCGATTTGTCCCAAATTTCACTTGTCCCGTCGTTCGTGCGCCATCACTATTGTGTTTTGATCGGCGGTGCATTTATCGTATACTTTGGAACATGTCAAAACAGTATATTTGAAAGCACGGCATCTATCCACGACCACACTTCTTATCGAAGGGGTATTTCTATACTTCCCACGTATGAGGATGCCTTAGCATCTTCACGTGATGGAAACGAGCGAAGAAACAGCTATGGTGTCCTTGTCTGTCTTATTTGCGGGCGTCCCACAAACTACGCTTTGCGCTGGTTAAATGCTGAATAGTATACTTCTTCAATGGTGCTTAATGACGTCTCGTGTCTACGGAATATTCTTTGCTGTGTATGGTCGTATACAGACCCTCAGTTTACATGCCGTTACTGAATTTGGACATATTTTGATAGATTACGTAAATAACTTCATAACAAAAGACGCAACATTTAATTTCATGTCTGACTGCGCTGCTTCTGAAGACATCAAATTGATAGACATACTAACGAGTGTGACCGTACATTTTTTGTCTTAACGTGCACTCCTGGCACATAAATATTAGATTTGAAATGAAATGTCAGCATCAAATCTTTGCTACCGTTGCATGTGCGTTATAAGGGCAGAATTGATTTCAACAAAAAATTGTTCAAGTTGATGTTCATTTGAACAGGGTTCTCAGGATATGGTGTTCACCGCAAAAATATCAGTTGTTACCACACGCTGAACTGCGTGCACGTGTTGTGTTCTTTCAGTAATCATGTATACAAGAACGATATATACTTATGTACGCCAATACCGTATGCTATCACTGCTTGCTGAGATGCAATCGGCAGGGAAGCTTAGTAAAGCTAACGGGAGATTTTTTCCACGCCCTCTTTCCATGCAAGGCAAATGACTGATTGATTGATTGAATGATAGCACTTTGATTAAAGTGTGCCTATACGGCCCCATACGGGCACATCGCATCATGTAACGTGGCCACGCGCTATGTCACTGGAACATGGTAACACTTGGCCGTAAAGGACAAGATGAAGGCTAGTAACTTTCACGGCAATGGAAACTGCTCGTGCTGGTACGGAAACCATTGTATTTATATGTTGAAATTGCTGAGGCACTTCTTCAATGCCGCGTGCGTTGTGATGAGCATTTGTGAACAATCGCCTCATATGCCATGCAGAAACAACACCATCGTGCAAGACACAGATGTCTCCAGGACAGTCGCAGGTGCCGGGGCAGCAGCCAAGCTGGAGATGGAGCACTTCAACGAATCCATTGCTGTGGAGGTTCGGAGGCACCTCGAAGTGGTTGACGCCGAGTTCATGAACAGCGTGCGTCACCGCGACGTTCCGCTGATGTCCCTCTTCACTGCCGATGTACGTACCTTCATAAACCAATTGGATCTGACATCCAACCGATTTCAACTAGGTGTTTAAAGCGAACTATGCTTTATATTGTTTAAGTTTACACACCGTACTGTAACAAATTTAGGGTAGATTGAATCAGACGATGATCACTGCCTCGCTATGAACGCTGATTTGAACTCAGTAATGCCTATTTGTAGCATTGTAAACCATGAAAAAAGAGGGCATGACCATCTAGACGTAGCTTGGGACCTCGCGAGGTTTAAAGAGCCCCTACCAAACGCGCTTGCTATAAATAAATGTTTTCTGTCTGCCTATGGCACATTCATTTCAGTACCACACGCCTTTTACACTCAGGGCTCAAAGTGGTGGCCCATAATACGGTAAGGACGCAGTTAGCGGAGCGAGGCAATAGTTAAGAACATTCAGGCTTGAAGAGATTAGAAGTATCGAGCAGGGGGTGTTACTTTCGCTGACCTTCTGACTTGCGATCTTGCCTTCTCGAAGGCAGTTGCTGCATTGACGACCGGAAAATTCTATTGGAGCGGTGTTATAAAAAGCGGCGAGTTTGGGTTTCGACGTTTCACATTGTCACGGTGCTACTTGTTTCCCAAAAAAGGTACAACTAAAATTTGAAGTCAATTGGTCATTATACGTGGCCTTCAAGAATAATTGTGACTCGTACTAGGGTTGCTAGCAGCTGCCGAAGACACCAGAACTTGTGCAATTAGGCTGGGGATATTTAAATTTTTAATGAATAAGCATAAAGAGTTCTCACTTTTGCTTTCACTTAGAGTGCGTTTTTGTGATGTCGTAACATTCCTTCAGATTTTTAGCAATGGCAGTGCACGTCGGCTAGAAGAGCAACACTAAGAACGGAAAAGACGCACTCGAGTATTTGTCCCTGCGTGTTTCTTGTTTCACGTCGTCTTTTCAGTCGAATGCACTGCCACGTGCTTTGCTGATTAACCGAACAGCCCAATTTATTCTTAGTTGAGCGGTCGTGTATGTATATTGCTTGTTTCAAAATACCTGATGGGCAGTTTTAAAAATTGTACACCTCTTGCTAATCGCCAAATGTTAACTCATAACTGGAATCTGGACATCGGCGAAAGCGTTAAGCAAAGACCTATAAAAGTGAAAGTATATTTGCTTTTATTTTTCATTCCTGGCTTGTCGTCAGCCAAATTTTTCAATATTAATTTGCACCAACCTGACTAGATTTATTGAGACTTTCAACTTCACAAAAGCTGGGTGCCTATGTTTACTGTTCTTATAGACTCAGTATGTGAAGAAGCGCAAGGCCGTCGTGGCATCGCCTGGTCTCGTAAGCGTCATAATGAACGTCACACACAGCGCGGATCCCATCGCCACACTTCTCATCGGAGCACCCGTCATGCGAGCCATGGTGCCACGCCGCCAGGGTGCGTACAGGTGGAGATGGGCTAACCAGCATCACCTAAACCAGGCTACCCGCTGTGTCGAGAGTAAGATGGCATCGAGCAAGGCGATAGCCGAAAGGGTGAGTTCTGGTGAAATCGCGTTTGAGCCTTGTTCTGTTCCTCTATTTTATCCGTTCTATGACTGTATAGCATTGCTTCACGACCGTGGCCGCTGCATTTTCGATGGACTCAAAAACACTTTTCGCCGGTGTATTAACGTTTAACTGTGTGTTAAGGAACCCCGGGTGGTCGAAATTTCTGGTTCCTTCCACCAGGGCGTTTCCCATCACTAAAACGTGTTTTTAAGATGTTACACAACAGTAGGCTTCACCCGTTCAGTAACGGTCAATGTAAGCTGCGACACGCAACACTGATGTGGTCTAAGACGAACAACAGAGGTAGCTAACTGAGTTAGTTACAAGTTTATCCTTTCCTAGTTATCTTTATTGCTAGGGTAAGTGTTTATTTCAACACAATTTGGTAGAAAAGATGTGGTTACTCTGGCACAATGATACAGGAACACGTGAAGGAACACTTCACATTCTTATCTGGTTACGCTACGAATTGTGCTTGTATTAGACGTGCGCAAAAGGTGGGTGGGAAGCGGGCGAAGTGCACAGAAGGGGTTGCCAATAAGACTTGCTTCTTTTTTTTTTGTCAAAACTGCCCAGTCAATTATTCCGCAGGTTTCTTTCTAGAAACTTTTACAGCAGCGGGGGCCAAGAACTCTCAATGTTTAATAGCAAAAACTGTTCAGGTGCTTACCAGCTTCAGCCCTGCCAAACTAGAAAGCAAAGGCAGTTCGTTTCGAGTAGCTTGTCATTCCTTCATTAGCACATTTGGATTTATTGCAAGTTTTTCTTCGCTTTAAAATGCGTGTACAAAGGGGGAAGGTGTTACTTATCGGTGAAGCTTTGTTCGCACCCCACTCTGCTTGAGCACCATTTGTCAACCATTAAGACAATTGTAGGGCATCAGCATGACTAGGGCACATTCGGTGGAAACTCCTGTGGCGATTGTTTTAGACGATACCACCCGAAAGTTACACCCTAACAGGGCTTCTTCCAGGACTTTCTCAATTAACACACCTGACTTGTTCATACACCCAACCTCATCCCAGGTTAAAACCGAGACAGCCGTCCTTGAGCCATTGTTCGACGCCTACCGACGAAGCCTCGCCGATGAAATAGGCCTTGGAACGGCGCCTCACGCAGCAGTACAGCAACAACGAGTTGTTCTACGTGTTGTGGGCCCAGGGCCACTGCGATGACCCGCTTGCCGAAGTGGTCGTCAATGGTGTCGCCAACAACTCCGCTCACTTCGCCAAAACTTTCGGGTGCTCTCGCGGCGACAAGCTGTGGTCCGAGGACAAGTGCAGCTTTTGGACATAGATCACTCCTGTCATCTTTGTTATGTATCCGTGTTTTTTTTTCTTCCAAACGCTTGTTGCTTGTTTCATTTTGGGACCATTTTTATTGCTTGTATGAAGTGCTGTAAAAATACACTTTGGTTTACCGTCTACTTATAATGACTTGTTCATCCTGAAAGCACAGCCAGAAGTTTTTTTTTTCTGGGTGGGGGAGGAGGAGAGGAGAAAAACAAGGCCGCTTTGATACATGTTGCTCCCTTCTCTCTAATATCCCCACATACCTCTGGTGTCCCCGCAGAATTCTTCGCTTCACTTTTCCTACACCGCTGGTTGACAGGAAAGTACTTCATGATACGATGACTTCAGCGTCTCAGCTCTTCTGCGCCGCTGAGCAGCCATTTCGGTCTTCTTCTTCATGGCTATACCATACATTTCAAACGTCCCACTACATATATGCAGCGCCGTTGCCGACGTGACCAGAGAGAGCAGCGCGGCTCGAGGTGCAACAGCCATGCGGTGCGATCAAATTGCGTCTGCCGCAGCCATGGCATCACTCCTCTGGAATGCGCAGAGATCGAGGCGCGCGTAGTGACGGCTCCTGGTGCCTGCGCAGCACTGCTCTTGTACGTGCACGCAAAGCCGCTTTGGCTCAGTCAGTGAAGTCATGCGGATTCACTCTTCTACGCCATCTTCTTGCCTCCGAGAGAGCTTAGTCATGAGTGTAGCTAACGCTACGCTAACGTTACGGATGGCTCCGCGGAAATTTCTTTCCCAGATGACCATTCCTCCACCCGTACAGCTGCGAAGCACGTTCGGAACGCGGACGACACGCCCCAGAGAACGAAAAAAAAAAAAAACATAGCGGTACTACCTGAAAAGAGAGCCGCCCACTTCGAATGTTTAAGATGTTCCTCACGCATTGCGTGGGCTGTTAGTCTTAAACTGACGCTTTTATTTGCTTCGAGTCTGTATCCGAAAGCTTCGCCGACAACGTATTCATGACGATCTGGCACCGTTACCGAGAGCCGTACTTGTTTTCTCTGAACTCTAGGCTTAGCCAGTGTTTATACAAGCAAGACATGAGCTCGGTGATCTGCGGTAGCCCGAGTGCTACCGAATCTCGGAAGTCCTACTAAGTACGAATGCTCGCTTTTTCTATTCCTTTCTAGATGGCGCGAGCAGCCTGAGAGTCGAAAACATATTCATCACTAGGAAATTTATGGAAGGTTTTTATGTTTCTGTCTCTGTCGCAGAGTTTGTTTAAAGATGAAGATGGAGCTCGAAAGGAAGCGACGATTAGCTGCAAGGGTTGTTGCGTTATATAACACGCTGTTGTTTCTTCCGAAAAGATCTTTTGCCAAATAAACTTTATACCCAGAAGCATATGGGTGTGCCGCACCAGCAGTATTGTGAGCTTTTGGTTAGTGGCATCTAACATTACAGGAGGCGGCTTCAAGCGTCAAGACAAGGTCTGTTCAAATGGGTCGTGAAATTTTGGGTGAAAAGCGGTTCAGAAGCTATTGCCACTGACATCAGCGTGAGAAGTTATGGGAGCTGCGATAGAACTGCGACGATGTGTGAAGGGAACAAACACTAATAATACCAAACCAAGTTTTATTCAAAGTTAAAACAATCACTAAGTTCCACGAATGACATTTGTTCCCCAAACAATATTAGGTATACGCGCAATGAGCAAAGAATTTATGACTTATTTTTATGATTACAAAAAATCCTTTTCATGGCGCCCTCTGCGCATGCTATAATTACTTGGTGCCCCCCTTGCACTGCATGGAAAGGCTTGCTTGTAAAATTCGTCTGCAATAGCACACCTGCTCACGTGTCTTAGTGCTTCGAACTGGCTTGCGCTCTCTCCTGTGCGTGAAATTTTGTTGTGCGTTTTATCGTAGGTGAATATCTTGGGTGCAGTGTCCAAGGGGCAGCGGAACAATGTAGGTTATCTTTAGCGTGGTGCTTTCGTCCGCATCTGCGGAAACGATGTGCTGGGCACGAATGCAGTAGCAACAAAGGTATGTATGGTGAGCCATGTTTTCTAAATAAGAATCTAGGGCGATTGTTCGGAATACAGTACTCGGAGGACTTTCATTTTTCAGCATTCCTGTAGCGTGTTTTCGATGTTAAGCATGCAGTGCCTATGGTTGTTTGCGTTATCGGTGAGCAGATCGCCAAGTTATCTATCACTCTAAAATTCACATTTCTGAATTCACATACGTACGGTAATTTCTCGGAGTAAATTGCAAAAAAAAAATAACGCCAGTAGTGTCACCAATATTTTCGTGCTGATTACCATTGCGCGCAGTGTAATAGGTTAAAGATATAATGACCATTGAATGAATCCTAAATGTCATGATTTCGGCCTGACTAGGCACCAATTTTTCCAGTTAAAGCTGAAGAACACAACTATTGTGCATGCTAAAGAACCTACGTGTGCCTGAAGCAGATAAGCAATGCGGCAGATAAGACAGGTATGTGCTATTGGTTGCTTAAAGACATCTGCGGAAGTTGCCACAAACGCCGCATGTAAAGTCCAATGAATTTCGTTGTAAGCCGAAGACAAAGTGCACGATAGCACACTTAAGCATAACTCTCCAGTGATGAGTCGGTATTAGATTAGCTGTGTTGACTTGAGCGCACTCGTGGAAGACTTGCCGGTGATTGCCATAGCGCGAGCCCTTAACGATCACGGGCCTATGAAAAGTAATTTGATATCAAATTTCAAGCTCGTGCTCACAAAATGACGTCACTTGATCACCAGCTATTGCGTCACATGTGCTTTATTTTTGGTTCCATCGAAAGTGTTCCGTTTTCATAGAGACGGCGCAAAGCCCCATGAGCAGCTGATAAACCGCCATTTTCAGAACGTATGGGTTTCTATGGAGCCTTCGCTGCCAGTTGTATCTACATTGGTCAAGAAAGCAGTTCGTTCAGTTGCTGTCGCTCGTGGCATCTCGCACATAACGGCGGGACGCCGTGCTGCTACGGCGCGCCATATCATCGTTAACAAGGCTGCTGGTCACGCCACGGTACCTTGCTTTGGGCAAAGTGGTACATGTCTGTGCATACTCGAAACATTGCTTCTATATGTAGCATCCGAGACTGTTCAGTTTAACCTACGTGTGAGCTTAGAGTGTCTCGCTGCTAGAGCTGGCATTATGTTGTGTAATGGAAAACACCTGCGAAGTCTTCAGACTTTGTCGGCAATGTCTACGAAACCAAACGAGAGCAAAAAAACAGCGTTTGTTGCCAGACCTATAATGGTGCCCACGGCGCCTCTAGCGGCATCATGCTCCGACTTAGAAGGACGTGCACAGTCGCTCACAAAAGGAACAATTGTGGAACAATGGCGCTTCCGATGTCAAGGCTTTTTGTGTTTTGCGCGCGTGACCAGAAGTCAGAGCGACGGTTCTTTCACGTTATCAACACGACCAGCAGCTGCGAGTGCTCGACGATAGGAACAGCTTTGCACATCACTTAAGGCATCACTCCGCGATAGCACCCCTGCAGCGACCGTGACAGTGAAATCACTACTGCCGTCTGTTACACGCTGTCATGGAGTTCGCTGCCGCGTTAGCCTGAGAATGATAAGCAGTGATCGCTTAGTGAGTGAAGCGGCATGCAGTTTCAGCCAACGTGCTTGTCGCCTCTGTCGTCAATCTTGCCGAGAATTTGATGTGGCCGCGTTCGCCTGAGGGTGCATGAAGTCTGGCGAAAAAAAAAACACGCACGGAAACAGCATGGTTAGCTCACGGCTGCTAAGAATTCACGGTCTTTTGATATCAAGTGGAAGCGAAAACACTTCAAGCGTAGCGCCAAAGCACGGTGCAGTGGCAATTGTCACCACTTTCGTCGTGTGGTCCCGTATCCTGTCAGAGCAGCTGCCGTAGTCGCTTTGGCGCTGGCGGCAGTGCACGCCTTTTGTGGTTTCTATCGTATTCATGGTGCCTATGGCCGTTTTTTCCATCGGCGAATCCCCCTTTTTTGGCAGATGTAAGTATTTGTAGCAGATATCAAGGCCCGCTTCTTTAACTATTTTTCCTCAGCGTTGCAAGCGCTTACTATAAGTATATGGATGACTCGGTCGTTACCTCACGAAGTTGCAGCTTCCCAACGGTGGGCATCATTAATCCAGTAGCACTTACTTTGGTGCCCGGAGTTGTTTACGTACATGGTTAAGCTATCTGTGTAAAATTTAAAAAGCATCACAAGCTAAACTCAATAAAAAATTCATGTAAATATAGAAGAAGCTTGTGCCCAGCCAGGGAAGTAACTCTCAAACTAACACTATAGCGAAAAGCAGAGTCTTCGGTCGTGGATTATCTGCCATTTGCGTGAAGCGATCCATGGAAAGTAGTTGGCTCTTGCAAAAGGGTCGTCGTATGTATACACCTATTCTTTATCACTTGAAGTTCTAGGCTTACATGGTTTTCGCAGTGCCCTACCGAGCTCGTTCAGTCCGACAAAAAAAGGTGGGATGTTTTGATAACAATAAATAACACTTCTGTGGATCGATCGTCTCAAACAGTTTAAAACGGTACAATCTAGTAAAGACACAAAGCACACTTCAGCGTCTTAGCACTTTTTTCGTCGAACACATTCGATGATTTGTGTTACGATTCTGCGGATATGTTTAGGCTTGATTTAAGCTTTCACAAGTATGATGCATTAGGAGAATATTTTATTCAATGAGGTTCCACACAATACTCTTGTGAGCGACCTTGTGTCAGACATACAGACCTTCCTCTTCGTGAACAGAGCTCTGGAGACATATGTAAGTAATGCATCGTGCAACGAGAGCGCATCATGTTTCGCTCAGAGAGCGTTAATAATTATTGCACAAGTTAGTTCGAGTGAATCACTGTTAGAAAACACAAGTAGTTGTTAAGATCAAAGGTCTGGCATAGTATTAGCTTAGCTATGCATTAAAATTATGTTGACTAACTGCATGTTCACTCACCATAACTTCTTCGGACACCACTGCTGGTGACACCGAATCAAGGTTTATCTCCGATGATCTCCGCATCGCAACCGGAAGCCACACGAGAACATTACGGGCAGCAACGTGTAACGCTTGCTCTAGCTCCTGGTTGCTTGCACAAGCTTAACACTCTGTTTGACGTTCATAATGTCTGCAATTATTAATGGCCCCAAATGCGCGAGACATCTTCCCGTCAGAGTAACGCATAATTGCGTCGTTTTTGCACGGTCCACCAGCAGCAGTTCTTGGTAAAACTCCATTGACAGTACCTCGGCGTCTAAGTGTGACGCCGCTTGCAGCGCAGTCGTCCCGACAGCGTTCGCGTCGGCCAAACTGCGCAACGCATTCCCGAAGAACTGAGCATCCGTCGCGAAGGTGGCGCCAGCAGACCTAACAAGTCAGTACTCTGATTCCAGAATGTCGTTGAGAGCCTGCACCCAGTCTCCTACGGCCACGTTGGGAAAGGTGCCATTCTGGAAATCTTTCAGAGTATAGCGGCTGAATCCTGATTGCCGTTGTCTTCTGCAAAGCATCTACTCCCCTGGTCGGTAGAAAAGGCGACGTTGGCGTTTACTATCGTAGGCAGGTCGTCTTTGAGAATTTGTTCTAAGGCCCCCTCCAAGTCTGTCGCCAGCCGCGGTCAGCTTACGCAAAAGAGAACGACCAGGGGAGAAGCGTACCGCCAAGTGATTATTGTTTATGAACACA
Source organism: Rhipicephalus microplus (assembly GCF_013339725.1). NCBI lineage: Eukaryota > Metazoa > Arthropoda > Arachnida > Ixodida > Ixodidae > Rhipicephalus > Rhipicephalus microplus. The sequence continues at coordinate 189,519,612 of NC_051167.1, forward strand.
CACACACGGCCATTATTGTTTTATATCCAGGCAAAATTGACGATTGTAGTAGATGCTCCACGATCTCTTTGTGACTCTGGGCACCGCGTACTTGCATTCGGTTTAGCTGCTCGCGAGCTGAATTCAGCATTGTTTCAAATGACAGCTCCGTCGACAAGTTTGACATGTAATGGAGACAACTTCCGTAGACGTGGCGCATGACACAGATGCCGGCTTTGTCTTCGGCATTGCGTCCTGTGATTCAATGAGACACAATCAGCGAAGACACATCTAAGATGAACATGATATCAACAAAGATACGTTGTTTGCGACATAAACGTTCATTTCTATGCAAAATAATCATCATCAACAGCCTGACTACGTGCACTGATGAACAAAGGCCTTTTTCCATGTTTAGCTACTCAGCTTGGTCCTGTGCTAGCTGATGCCTATTTATACCCGCAAACTTCTTAATCCCACCTGCCCATCTAACATTCTGTCTCCCCTAACCCACTTGCTTTCTTTGTGGATCCAGTTAGTTACCCTTAATGACCAGCGGTTATCCTGTCTACGCGCTACATGCCCGGCCCATATTAGTTTCCTCTAATAAATAATATCACAGCGTAAGCTAAGAACAGAGGCGCCAAAGAGAACCACCTCTGATGCCCATTGGGTCTCCACCATGTTTATGAGGCGATCACGAGAGCATCCCAGACGGCAAAATAAAAAAAAACGTAGCTCGAAACGCCCAAAATGCATTTGGTTCACTATGAAATGCTTCCCATTCGAAATGGAAAGCTTTGATGTGCTAAGAGTGGTACATAGCTAGACTGTTTACTGTATAAAAAAGATTTTCTCTGACACGTTATGAATTATTATAAGTTGAATGAAACTGGGTTAGCAAGTAATTTTTTACAGCTCCATGCAAATTTCGCGCTTTGCTCACACTCTTCTGATCCCACTCTGTGTAATACAAATACGTGTTTATTTCCTGTAATTTCTTAGAAAAGGTAAACGTTACGAATCTATCTTCACTACGCACTCATGAAGTAGTAGTAGTTTTGGCGGTAAATTAAATGAACACAAGAAGGTCAACAAGAAACGGAATTCGGAAAGGCTTCCTACACATAACGTTGCTAACTGAAGCTGTTGCACGTGCATGAGAACATTTCGGCTGTTACACGTTTAGCCAATTGGAAATAACGGTATTGATTAAACGTTGTACCAGTCTTCCCATTACAACAAACATTTGTACCATACAAAACAACACATGCAAATAGCGTGATGCGCCTTCTAAGACAGGCACGCAAAAGCGGCTGCTTCATGAACGCAATGCTTTGTGCTTCCATTCACGTTGCGTTTTATCCGGTGCGTTTGCGTGTAAAAAGGAATTATGTAGCAGACATATCCTTCCCGCAAGAATAATTTGCAATGCCAAAAAACAATAACACAAACAAAGCAAGGTTTTGGCTCCCGAGACCTGCACCGCTTCTGTAAGCGCCATTGTACAAAGCTTTACTGTTTCCCCGATAGATGGTGCAGCAAGCGCGCTCGCCTGCCCACGAATAGATTTTTGAAACACTCATGATCACCAACGAGTGCTCTGTGCGGAGCCTGCTACGCATCTCAAAGGGCAAGCTTTGAACTCCCTGCTTCTTACTTTGTCCACTAGATGGCAAGACTTGCCTATTGGCTCAGCTTTACAATAATATATCGAACTTTTTTACCCTCAAAATTGTCCGAAAGAGTTCTAATAAAATAGTGCGAATTCGAAGAAAAATTTTATACGACCCAGAATACGAAAAATATTACTACTATAATAGTAGTGGTGCAATTGTCTCAATAATTTTGGGCTGTCAGCAGAATCATAGTTATCTCCAGTCATGTGGAGAGCTTTTTTTAAAACCATAATAATTAACATCGAATAATGAATAGCAATTTATTATTGCTGCTTGAGATGAAGGTTGAGAGTATACATGTTCCAACAGAGCCTTATTTGAGCAAGTTTCTATTATAAAAGCTTATATAAGGTGTACCATGTTTGAGAGGTTTATAGAATGTTACAACATGTACCTCAGCACCTCTTATCTTCGGACTGGGTACGATGAATTCAGTTGTGTGCAGTGGGGAAAACGGTGTTTCACGGGAAAATATTAGGGATTAAAAATACAACATGCGAAAGTGGATAAAGTTCAAATCTGCCTGCCGCTTGCTGTGGCATGACTTTAACATTTCTAAATGCTATCTTGTTAAGTACTTCGAATGAATGAAGCTCAATACATTAGGTGAGAAGAAAAATTGCATGGCTCGTGAGCTGTTTTAGGCCAATGCTTTAGAAATCTCATCAGTTTTTACCTTTGCAGGTAGTTTTCATACTTGGGAATAATAACGTACTTACACGGAAATAATAATAAGCGCGGGGTATAAAAGTCGAACGCGCGTATGTCCATACTGAAAAAAAGATAAAAAGATAGTTGCACATACATGTAGGTTGGTTCATATGTAAAATATTTTCCGTTCCGCGCATATATTCGAGTAGATATTGCCCCTTGTAGGAGCACTCGTAGAAGAGGATGACGACCACGGGCGCATTCCGGGCACGCGGTTAACGGCTGCAAACAGAGGTGTTTGTAACGTTTTCAATTTGTAAGTTCCTTTACTCTAAAATAAAATATTACTTTATAAGACCACTCAATTATTGGCCGATCCCCCACAGTGGGTATGAGCCACAAGTAAAGGGCAACAAGAACAAGAACTAGTCGCGGCTTAGCTTTCGCTGAGTAAAGACGCTGAGTAAAGCGTCCGTTTGCATTTCTCTTGAAGTCTTGGCCTTTTCACTGAGAGGTTCCGGGCGAGTCGCAGGCCGAAACCACCACAAACGTGAGGCAATTTTCTGCTAGGATAGTTTGTTTACGATGCCAAGCAAGAGACCGCAGATTACGCGTGGGATAAAGAAAGAACGAACAACTTCGTGCTTGTCATATGCTGTGTGTGTTGTTCAATGTCCCGTAGCAAATTTGCGCTCTGCAGCGCTGCATCTCTGCCGCTACAACAAATATTCGTTACATGTATACATACGGTAACATACATACGTTTCATGCGAAGCAAATGGTGGGCTGCTTCTTTTCCTTCATAACCTTAGCCAATGAATTGCTTGCTTGCTTGTTTACTCGTTAAAACAGGCTCCTACCCACTACTAGGCATTTTCCAAGGAGCCAGTGGTAAATAAAACAATGTGACAAAGGCAGTTTGCTGGTTTGTTTCTTGACACTTTACATGTGGCTTCTACCCTCAAAGGGAATCAGCCATTTTGATCAGCGCCGGTAATAAAAAGAAACATTTTAAATTTAGATGCAGGAAAAATACTTAAACGGTCATCTAACGGTTATATGTATAGAATTATGATATATAATACAATGAGTTAATGAGAAGAAGTTCAAATATTGCACTGTGCTGTTCTTTTTTTTTTCAACAGCTCATCATTTAAGCTCAACAGTAGCTCATCTGTTTTGCTTCACCAGCTCAAATACAGTGCACGTCCGGTGCTCTAAAGGACCGAATAATTATCAATAGAATGATTTTATGTAAGTAACTCAAGCATGCATCTGCCTCATTGAAGTCCAAAATAGGGATACGAATAAAAGTCGGCTCTATCGTCTGTATTCAAGTGCGTCCAGGGGATCATTGTGAACTCTATAACCGTGTTTTATACCCTCGTATAAACCACTTCGTCGCCCGAAGAAAACTGTCGGGGTTTAAATAAAGCTTATTCTCGCATTTAGTACGTCTATCGGGTGTTTGAGAATATATATCTACCTTCAATATTTCGACACGTGGTATTCTATGTTTGGTGAAGAGATACTGCCACCGAAAAGGTCATGTGTAAAGTCAGGAATCAATGTCGGGAGAACTTGTGAGCACCATAATTTCAGAGTAAAGTTTCAGCCTCGTCTCCTTGTCTCTTAGTGCTTTGCTAGAAAAATACCAATGTCTTTTTTATATGCTGAAATGTTTAGTTGTTCAACGCTTAGGAATTCTATTACTGTTAAAGATAGACAAGGTAACTCTGTATACGATATTTCCGCTATGCAATAACTGTTCTCTGAACGTTGAAGCCAAAAGTAACGTTGGTGTGCTTACTTTCTCGTAGCATGGGTAAACGAAATACAACAGATTGTTAACAGCAACTGATAATTTGTTAAATTTGCACGTCAATATTAGTTATTTACCGTCATTAACGCGAATGCTGCCAACGTTACCGCAAGATTACTAACATGGTTTGATGATATGCAAATTACCATCGGCGTTTGGCGTTTATGTATATCTCGGCCCTGAAAATCAGGGACACATGCTCGAACAGCTCCGATCACAATGTATGTTTTCGGCGTTCAGAAAAAAAAAACAGTGAAATTTTATTGTAGTCGCGAAATATCTTTGTTGAGAATAACAGAGATGATTAAATTCGTACGTCAAGGTTTTATGAAAATTCATAATAGATGGTACATGGTGGTTTAATTATGCATTTTGCTTGTGGCAGAACATCTGCATGCTCTTGAATTCAAATGGGAGGGGGGGGGAACGATGTGGTACTGTGGTTTTGGTTCCGGTTTGCGAACTGGTTCACTGGCCTTCAAGGAGTACACTGCTTCTGTATATAACGCCTGTACCAAGGCCTCCTGGAAAAAAACTATGCCTGGAACGTCGCTCTCTCTTCAATTGGGAGCCTCCTTCTAACACGCAGTCTTGGAGACCATTCATCCTGCCTTGTGTTGCGACCGGCCGCCACGTGAGGCCGCTCGCCTCCGCACCGCTAAGTCACGTGACATAACTGTACCGTTTTGCCACGTGACATCACAGTTGCTCGGGGGAATGCTGTAAGAATGCTCGGGGGCAACTGTGAGAGCATTGCTGTGTTCGCAGGGGCCTTCGCTTCCGAAGGGTGTGGGTAAATTATGGGGGTAGGGCACCGTGTTCGCGGCTCACGTTCCAGGCATAATTTTATTTAGGAGGCCTTGCCTGTACATGGTGATAAACAAAATTGCGTGAGTGTCTTTGTTGGTCTCAACTATGGCTGTCTTTTTCTCGGCCGGCGCTCTGGGTCCGAGACCCTTCGTTCTTCATCGGCGTCCTGTCAAACCGCGTCCAACACCGACACAAAAGGCCTTACGAGTCTAAGGCGTTCTGTTTATACTTACACTAGAAACCATACCTCATATCCTGATAGTTGTGACTCAGAAGTAGCTCTCAATTGCATGCGCGAAGTTTTCTGTATTTGCCTATTTTTATACTGGAAGTTTTATCGATATTATTTGTGGTTACTATCATTCCTAGTACGTAATGCGCGCGGGACAGTAGTGGGTATGCAATAAACCTCGAATCACTGCACTCAATACGGCAGGCCCTCAACCTTGATTCGCTGCGAAGCCATTGCATCTGCATCTTCCTTTGGACATCTCTGTTACGAAGTTCAAGCACGTACCACCAGCTAGTCCACGAAGGCAGCAGGACGCGATCTGAGCAACCTCCTCTTCCTGACACCGCTGATACCCGAGATGCAACCGCAACACAAGAACCTTATCGTTATGATCTGCTACGCTATAATCATTGTCATCGCCATCTTCGACGTTTATCTCATTTACAACTACGTGACTCACTAAGACGGAACACTTTCACGGATGCGTAGACCTCACTCTGCGATGCAACGTCGTGTGCGTCGTGCCTAGAGAAGACCACCGTAATCGCAAGTGGTGGAATGTATCAGTGGTGCAGCATCCGTTTACAAACATATATTTTGCCTGTTGTTTTGAGACTGCGCACTGACGCTGTTGTACGTTGAGAGATCAACCGTAATTTTCATTATCACAAACCCATCGTGTGGCTATACAATTGCGCAAAATAGTAGTCGGTTTTGGGTGTGCACTTATTGTGACGTCAAGCATGGTAGACAAAAAACTATCTAGGGTGTACGATAAAGAGGGGTGTGCACCAAGAAGCATTATTATATAACGTGATCTTCCGTATTTGTTACATCATGCGCGCCTCTTCTTGATAGGCACTCGCAATATTAATCACTAGATCTGGAGAAGGCGAAGTCTAACCGCAGCGCTTCTTCTCTCCTGGTATGTGGGGTTTAACGTCCCAAAACCACCATATGATTATGAGAGACGCCGTAGTGGAGGGCTCCGGAAATTTCGACCACCTGGGGTTCTTTAATGTGCACCCAAATCTGAGCACACGGGCCTACAACATTTCTGCCTCCATCGGAAATGCAGCCGCCGCAGCCGGGATTCGAACCCGCGACCTGGGGGTCAGCAGCCGAGTACCTTAGCCACTAGACCACCACGGCGGGGCTTTTCTTCTCTCCTGGTTGGTGACGTTTGAAGAAAAGGGGGCTTGATGGAAGATTAAAAAAATATGAAGCGACGATGTGATTTTCAGGAAGGCCTGCTTTCGGTCACCGGCTTTTTTATGCTGCAGTTGTAAGTAAATGGCAACTGTTTTGCAAAAATAGTGGTCATGCCAACAACTATCCACAATCCTGCGTAACCTTGTACTTTAAACCATGAGAACAAAGGTCCGAGTGCGCTAAGATACTGACCAGACCTGCCGCTTTCCCTAAGGGGCTAAATGTCCTCAGAGGGGCTGGCCAGCCTTTTTGAGGCAATCGCTACTGTTCGCATAATCAATAAATTGTACATCCAACACCACTTGCCACGTGTGCTTTATATGCCACTGGTGCTTCAAACTGCTAGAAGAAATACCCAAATCAATCTTCGTGTTGGGCAAGTAGTCTGGTCCAACTATAGAATATTGCGTAACAGAACCGTATATACGTGCCACGTGTCACATCATTAACAAAAGAGAGGGAGAAAAAACATCTTTATTAGTAAATCTGTCTATCACATCAGGATTGCTCGTGGCTCTTAGCAGTCGGCCGCAATCTCTTGAAACATGGTAGCAGCAAGGGCTTGACCGATGATGTCTTGCTAGACGTTGGGGTCTGAGCGGTGGAGCAGGGCTTCCCAGGAATATATAGTATGTGAACAATCGTTCTGACTTGGACGTGCCCACATTATGTGAACTAAATTTGCTGCCTCATTCAAAACTTTGCTTGGGGATGGTAAGACTTCCGGGTGCCACTCTTTCTTGCTAAGCAATCTGTCCGCTCCCGGGTGTACTTGCTGACTCAGTCTGTAGTGTGCTGCAAATTTATAATATGCAAGCATATTTTCACTTCTTTTAGTACGATGAGAATTGTTAGAAGCGGCCAAATCATAAGAAACGGCACTGCAGTATTTGTTCTTTATGATAAGCCGAGTGACCGATAGGAAAACTGGGCTTGAAACCTCAGGGTTGATCACGAAACTCGCAATAACCTCTCATGGCTTGACGATGATGAAAATAGCTTTCAACTTCGAGTCCTACATACAGAACCTTCACATTTGTTTTCGAAGTGGGACTATTATTCCTACACTGCAGTGCACGACATGTGCGAATATTATTTACGTTATTCTACACGTCAAACCACAATTTCAGTATGGAAAACACCGTAAAGATGGGGTGTATAAGTTATGAACACCTATATTTCTTGAAGCGTATTGATTTTTTTCACTAAGACAAAATAAAACTAGGCATATCCCACACCTTAAGAATAGACGTTTTGCGAAGCATTCGGAAGGAAGGTGACGGTGTTATAGTTTTTTTATTGTGTGATAAGTTATGAAATGATAATGAATGTATACATGTTGCACACACAAATATAGGCTGAAAAGTTGCGGATATTTATATAAGCAGTTGCTCGCACTTGCGCAACGATGCCAACAGGAACTATAGAGTATAATAGCAACACCAGGAGCGATGAGGGGATATGAAGCGCTGAAGCTCGCAAGGATGGTAGCCCTGGACACTGCTACAAAAATAAGCTTCAGCACAAGGCGCCCAACTGCCGTTGACGTGAACCCGACATCATTCGATCATGGAGTACAGATCTAACGTTTATAGAATTCGATAACCATGCAGCCCTGCACCACATTTGTCGTTTTACGAACATTTGGATGTATTAGAAATGTATATAATTCAGAGACCTCGGGTGGCTCTGTGGTAAATTCCTGATTGGAGGCAGAATGCTTGGGTTCGATTCCTGCTGGGGCCCTAACATTTATTCTTTCCATTCGTCGGGCCAACGCTGCCCATGTTGGGTTTTCCTTAACGCTCACGCAATAAATTTGTTATTGCGTGTTCTCGTCGTTCCTGCGTAGATGTGAAGTTTCCATTTCCTGCGGCACATACCTCTATACCAATGCCACATACCCACCCACAGGTTTGTGCCAGTGCCTGGCGGGAAGTGTTTGACACCATACGCGACGAGATCGCGACATTATTCATGCGTTATCCAGCGCATCGAATTCGACATACCATCTAACCGTCGCATACTAATTTTGGTTCATGCCAAGTTAAAAGGGTGAGTACGACATCACCCAGATAGATAGATAGATAGATAGATAGATAGATAGATAGATAGATAGATAGATAGATAGATAGATAGATAGATAGATAGATAGATAGATAGATAGATAGATAGATAGAGTGACAGATTGACAGATTGACAGATTGACAGATAGATAGATAGACAGATAGATAGATAGATAGATAGAAAGATAGATAGATAGATAGATAGATAGATAGATAGATAGATAGATAGATAGATAGATAGATAGATAGATAGATAGATAGATAGATAGATAGATAGATAGATACGCAAATACCGGCCAAAATTACCTACAGTACGGAAAGAAATGCTTCGCATTTAAAAATAGCGCTGCCTTGGAATACTTTGGAGAGTGTATCTGTCGCGAGGACTTGGCCGTTCGCGGCGTGGTAAACATCGGGAAAACGGCTAGTTGTGCGAGTTGGTGGTGGCAGCTCCCGTAGACATGCGCTTTTGTTGTCATTTCTTACCTTCTTGTCACGTTGTTTGCGCAAACTGCATGCACCAAGATGAAGATATTTGTGATGCTGCTCGTACTGCCCACCTTATTGCTTCATTGGCTGTACATGGCCCTGGAGCATTTCGGCTTCACTGTGATGAGACCTTTGTGGTCAAGATATAACCCGCATTTTTTCAAGCAGCAACCTAGTGCAGTAAAACGCCGAGGCTGTAGAATATAAGAAGAGAAGCTTCAAAAATATTGCAGTGGAAAGATGTTCTGATAATCAATTCTACATGATTGAACGTGCATTTATTAAACGTTTCTGGATTATGAGCTTAGTTGCGTAATGGCACACTGGGAGTATTGTAAAAGGGAAAAATACGCTTTCACTGGGTTTATCGCTTATACCACTTGCCTACGAGTGAAACATCTCCAATTTGAGAAAGCGTTGTATCGAAGCTTAACCTTATAACTGTGCTTGTTAGAGCTCTTAAGCAAAAGCGCTGAGGGTCATTCATGCACTGAACCAAGTTGACTCGAAGGCAAAGCCCATTATCGCTTTTATGTTAGTGTGTACATCCAGGCTTGTCACTCTCGGAAACCTTTCTGAACTTAACGTGGTTTCTCACTGCTTCCGAAATCGGCCCACTTTTGGTACGTTATGTGATGATGCTCCTATCGCAAGTTGTGTTGAACTGTGGCGTCATGATAACGTGACAGGGTAGACCGAAAGGGTACGCTGACTTGGTACGTTTAATTTTCGTGCTTGATGAGACATCTTCCGCTTTCGCCTTAAAATTAAAAAAAAGAACATCGCACGCGAAAGCGCAAGACGCGGATACGGAGAAAGCATATCACACAGATAATACTACAGTTCTGCAAAACACTACAGGCCTTGGTGTAATTGGTGCAATAGTTGATGCATTAAAAATATTTGCAAGGTCTGAGAACATTACAGGTCAACTTATATGCTCTAAATAGGTTAAGGCTGTGGTAATAATGTAAGGGTTAGGCATACTTATCCAGTGAAGTGGACCTATATGAGTTACCGAATACTTTATCACACAATTCGTCAGTCCACACGTATTACAACGTATGCCGTGTTCACAGCCTAAACAAAATGACGTAGACATCGCTAAACGAATGTTTGCTGTATTTAGGTTACTTTTTTCAAGCCTCCATTAAGTCCAAATTGTTGTAATAAACTTCAGCAGGACATCGGCAGCCACAGCAGTTCATGCGAAGAAAATCCTCCAAGCAAACACGAAAATTAGGGATTGTAAGACTACAAGTTGAAATTGGACGTCATACTATATGTAGAGTTCGTACAGCGATACATGTGACATGCTCGCGGAAGACGATTCAGCCCCTGTTAGCCGTGCGACATCGTTTACACAGCCGTATCGGCGTTTCAAAGCGGACAACCATTGAAGACGAAATCGTCTCGCGAAGCGCACTCGAACACCTCGGCGAATTCGGGCGCCGTGTGGAGCGGCAAGAGACAATCGGCTCGAGGCGACAGTGGCTTCGGTTTCTGGTCGGCGTCGCAGGAGAGGAGGCAGAAGCGAACGAAGAACGTCTTCTGCGCCTCGGGCCACAAGGCGCGAAAATCCGGGTCCAGTGCCACCTCGCCGAAGCTCGCCAGCAGGCTTTCGTAGGCGAGCCGCAGGCTGGCGGCTTGGACGTACATGGCGCGACGCTGCTCTTCGATGCTGCCGCCAACTTCATGCTCCAGACCGAGCAGAGCATGCAAACGTTCCAGGCAGAGGGCGCTCACGTTGAACATTCTCACCGCTGCCCCGTGCTGCGCTTCCATAACTTGGAGTGCGACAGCCTGTCGTAGAGAGATGACCGCGAAGAGCGTCAGAAGAAAACATATCAATTGTAGACCATTCATCTATGCAAAGTGAACATCCACTTACTTTCATTGCGCTATTGGCCAATTCTTAGCGGACATAGTGGCACCTGATTGACCACTTACCTAGGAGAAGTTATATATTTGTTTCCTACTTGTCCATTGTGTGACTTCTCCTCAACGCGACCCTTATTTATGAAGTTGTATTCAACGTGAACACAAACAGAGTTCAGATCTAAGAGAAACATCATCATTTCCTCAGGTGTTATAGCCTGAAAGAAGAACACACACATAGTGGCACCTAATTGACCACTTATCTCGGACAAGTTATATATTTGTTTCCTAATTGTCCATTGTGTGACTTTTCCTCAATGCGACCCTTATTGAAGAAGTTGTATTCAACGTGTACACAAGCAGAGTTCAGATCTAAGAGAAACATCATCATTCCCTCAGGTGTTACAGCCTAAAAGAACAACACACAGCTTGAATATACTGTTAAATGCTAGAGCAGAATGCGTGTGCGATGTGCCCGGAGTCAAGAAAGGTAGCCTGCTTGTGCCTGATACGTGTTCTATAGTTTTTTTTTCCTACATGAATACAGTATTTGTTATTACACCGATATTTCGGTAGCATGCTGTGCTGGCAATCTTATCGCTTTGCCTCACGGGCTATGCCAAGGCTGTTGAAGGTATCCTATCTCATTAATTGGGAGACATTATTTAGAAATCGAGACATTTTGGGCTTGAGCAAGTGAGGTAAATATTTAAGGTGTTCAACACGAAAAAATAATCTGTACGATAAGATTTATACCCATGACCAAGGTCTGCCATTATTGTCACCACTTGCAGTCACAGGCGGAGAGTACAAGGGGGCTGGAGCTTCTCCGGGCTGCATCAAAGAGCAGCGCTTCCCTCCCTCTCCTCGTGTTGTCCCGAGATACATTTTAATGAACTTGGCTTTGAGTGTCTTCCATCGCTAACGGACTGTTGTCCATTCTGTGTTGCACCTATTTCACAGGTGTCTGCTAATAGGCCTTCAAAATACGGGTTATGGAGCAGTGACTAGTAAGGAGTCTGGCGCCTCGGTTGCATTGAGAACGAAGTGGGAGGGTGGCAGTAATTGCGTCATTTTCCCGGCTCTTGGGCCAAATAAGCGCGCGTAGTACGTACGTACGCGCATCAAGAAAATGAAAGTTTCTTTAAGTAATGCGCATGTGTATAGTATAATTTATTATTTCTGTGAGTCTTCTACTGTCCATCTGGCTGATATATATATATATATATATATATATATATATATATGCTCAAGGCAAGTTATCTTTTCACCCAAGTTTCTTCACATTTATATTACAATTGGCATAATACCTTCCCCTACACATTCCTTGGCATTATTGTCGGTTAGATCTCATTATTATTGTGTGGAAACACGAATAAACGGGCGCTTAAGTGTACACTTCTTATATATATATATATACATACTTCACAAAAAAAACGAGTGATAAAACTGTCGATGAGCGTTTCAGGCACACTACACGAGTATGAATACATCCGCCTATGCCTGCAGTGCGTGCGCGCTACAGGAAAGCATGCAGTGCATATATATATATATATATATATATATATATATATATATATATATATATATATATATATATATATATATATATATATATAAAATTTACAAAAATCGAGTGATAAAACTGTCGATGAGCGTTTCGGGCACACTACACCATCTGGGAATATGAATACATCCGCCTATGCCTGCAGTGAGTGCGTGCTACAGGAAAGCATGCAGTGCTATCAGCAAGACCTCATTACATAAAGTGTATATGCACATGTGGTGCAAAACGACGAGAAGAACATGATTTCATGATGTAGAGCAGATACCTGTATGATTTTCCATTACCGGGATGCCAATTTAGGTGGTAACACGATAAAACAAATAGGCTGACTTCAGTGAGGTATTTGACGTTTCACTTGATGGTGCCTACTAAAAGGCAGCGTAGCGGTGTAAGAAGTTTTCAGCACCCTGCTATTGTAATTAAAGATTATATGCACCAGCGGGACGTTAGTCATATGAAGTGACTTTGAGGAGTGAACTGTCGGTTAAGTTGGTATTCCATTGTAAAGAAAACTGCATGAAAAAGGAAATAAAAAAGAGCACCAGCGCACACTAAACTTAAGGTATGGTACGTAGAACATTATTTGAAGTTCCAAAGAAGTACCCCCCCCCCCCTTAATGTAACACCACGGTCTGCTTCCAAATGAGGACAGTTAGACCTTGCCTAACTGCCAGATTGGACAGCCCAAGATTGATGCTAATCATGCGAGGACTTAAGAGCCGACCTCCGTTTCGGGCCTGTGATGTCCTTATCCCCATCTAACGAGAGGCACCGCCAAAGTATACGTGCTCTAAAACGTATGTTGCCCAGCAGCGAGGGCTCTGCGAGCTGAAATTTCGTGGGAAGAGACAGTGACATAATACTGCAGGTCGCGGGATTGTATCCCGGCTCGGGCGGCTGCATTTCTGATGGAGGCGAAAATGCTGTAGTCCCATGTGCTTAGATTTAGGGGCACGTTAAAGAAATACATGGTGGTCGAAATTTTCGGAAGCCCTCCACTATGGTGTCTCTCATAATCATGTGGTGGATTTGGGACGTTAAACCCCACATATCTATCACTCAAGAGACAGTAACAAGTGAGAATATAAAAGAAAGCATGAAACTCACAAGTTCATACTGAAACAGCAAAAAGCCAGCGCTTCTGCGGTTACTTTCTGTCTTCAGTCCACGTGTTTTGCGCCTGCTTCCTTGATAATTAATGGTCGAACAACCGGTGAAGAATTTCACTCACCGCAGCTGCTCGAAGGTATCACTGCCGGTGTCGCCATCTCAGCGAATCTAGCTGACATCAGCGCCCCCACGGTTCCATAATTGAACTGGGACTGGCACGTCCATCACGTACAGGTACGGCGACATCTGGTACACCGTCGGGCACCACCAGAGAGTGCAGCGTCGGCGAGTACGCTAACTCGTGGTGGCCTTCGAAGCGCGATATGTACATCTGCCGCAGCGTGGGAGGTGAACGGGCCTGCTCTCGTGAGTGTACGCCATGGCCCTTAGGTACAAATCGACGAACTCGACACTCTGCGTTTCTATGTAGGCCAGCAGTGGAGCGTAGTCTTCGTCTTCGTAATCGACGTTGGGATCGAGATGGTCAGGCTGCAATTCCGACCACATTCAGGATGCACGAGTCGTTAGAAAGAAAGGACGTCATTCAATTCTTGGGTTAATTGACACGTCATTTTTTCTAGAAACTGAAAAAAAAACTTCGTTAAGAGTGACAACGCTTAAGCAGCTATCCATTCTCGTTGCTGAAATGTTCTTCATAGATGTTATACTGAGTGCAAAACACTAGACAAGCGTGCAGTACAATAACATTTGAGCACATTTATGGCTGAATTTTCTTATGTATCCCAGCTCCAACACTCTGTTTGGTGCTCCTGTAACTCTAGAATACCTCCAAATTATTGTACATGTGATTACAACGTACCGAATTGGCCATGCTATAGTTCCTTCTGAACGTGAATGTTCTATCACAATTTTTGAACCCGGCGTGACGCCACCTAGTCATTTATCTATAACATTAACACGCTTAAACGTTGCTGAAAGCACGTACTCACCCTGTCATTTTCGGATACCACCACAAGGGTCATCAGATCAATCTTCTTACCCATGACACTTCGCACTGTCTTTGGAAGCCACGTGAACAGGACGTCTAAGTCATGCGACATCTTCCTGATGTTTTCGTCCATAGCTTTCAAGACGCTCACACTCTCCCTCACGTCCATCACATTCGCAATAAGCTTAGGCCAAGAGTGGGCGAGAGACTTCTGGGCAAGCACGAGGCAAAAGCTAGCGGCCATTGTTTCGTCGCTTGATACTCTTTCTCTCGACATCTCTAACTGCAGGACCTCAGCGTCCAGGTGCGAGGCAACATACAACGCCGTCACCGCGATACTGTTATTATCCGCCAAGTTGCGGAACGCTTTCCTGAGTGATTGCGCGCCAGTTACGTAAGCGGCGCGAGTCGAATAGACACGCTTGCCGCTGGAATGCAGGACGTCGTCGAAAATTTGGATCCAGTCGGCCACCGGTACGTCGGGAAGCAAGCCCTCCAGAATTTCTCTCAGAGACTTGGTCATTTCCGGCTCTTCTCGCCATTCTGCGGAATGGTTACCGCCGAGGTCAGCGTCAACGGCGAGGTCGACGTCAACAATTTTCTCGAGGTCCTTCCCGAGCACGCGATCCAGCGCCTTCTCCAAGTCGTGTCGTCGGCCCGTCGTCGTGAGCTTACGGAGTAGGGAGTAACCGCGCGATAGCCTCAACACCAGCTGGTCGTGCTCGCTGAAAACCTCCACAGTCATTATCGTCTGACACCCCGATAGTATAGCGGCTTTTGTGAGGTGCGAAACAAGCTCCTTGTAGCTATGGGAGCCGCGCACTTGATTCCATTTGAGCTGCTTTCGAGCCGACTCTAAGGTTTTTTCGAAAGGCAACGGCGCCGATTTGGATGACACGTAGTAGTGGCAGTTCCCGTAGACGTGTCGCATCACCTGGACACCGGCACTGCCCGTACTGCTCTCTCCTGCGAATCAGGTTCACGAGTTGCATCGGTACTCCCATCATTCTCAGTCTGCGAACAGCAGCTTTGGTCGAATAAGGTTAGCACTATCAGCGCACAGGGGCAATTATCTTGTAAATCCCTGCTGCACCAATAAACCGCGCCTTGCTGAAAGATGTAATTTGTTTTTAAACATAATTGTGCTTCGGGAACAGCTTGTGACAGCTCAGCTTTGTTTGTCGAACGTTGCTAACGGTATCAACTGACGCACACCTCAAGCATAGGAAATCCAAAGCGTCTTAACTTACCTTAGTCTATTTAACGGGCCGTGTCGACCGTTAGTGGTTAACTTACTGGGACAAACAAATTCTATTTTATACTCCCGCGACGATAGCCCACGCATGTGACAATTTTCGAAACACATTTTGCTTGACAAAGTATGATGTGACGACGTTATTATTGAGTGGTAAGTGCGGTACAGATAAACACGCGGGAATTAAGATATTGGTGGAAACACAGCGTGATACTGTTTCTACAGCCGCAGTCATTACGTGAGGTATGTACGAACACTACGCAGACATGGCTGCTTTCATAATAATAATGATAGTATTAATGAAATAAAATTATAAAATAACTATTTTGGGGGGAGATATACTTCCCGAAACCACCATATGGTTATGAGAGACGCCGTAGTAGAGGTGTTTGGAAACTTTGACCACTTTGGGTTCTTTAACGTGTACCCAAATCCGAGCACACGGGTCTACATCATTCTAGTCTCCATTGAAAATGCAGCTGCTGCAGCCGGGATTCAATGCCGTGACCTGCGGGTGAGCAGCCGAGTACCTTATCCACTAGATCACCGTGGCGGGGCTACGGCTTGCATGAAGTAAAAAAATGAGCTAATGACAATACTACACTGCTAAATTGGCCGTAGCCGTTTTTAAAAGGAATAGTGTCTTTTCTGTATTTGTCGCTATAGCATTAAACTTTAAAGGCAGCGTTCCGTGCACGCTACAGCTATTCTTGTTCTCAGCGTCGATAGGCGTAACTTGCGAAGCTGTCAGGTATAGACTTCCGTGGCACATATGGCAAGCCATGGTCATATACAGTCGACACAATGTCGTTTCCTTCACTTTCCTTTCTGCTAAATCTGCACTGCAGTTATTACAGTGCATTCGAAACAGTACATTAGTGCCCCTACTCTACCACGTGGTCCCTTGAGAGATTTGTGTCCCTTGTTGAGTACGTTCCTTGGAAGGACCGCACCATTGGAAGAACTTTGACATAGAAGCGTGTTAGTAGAGCAGGCTGTTCAGCTAGTAGTTGTTTCACAGGGTAAGCACTGCCTCTTCTGTGCCATGTCTTTGCACCCGTTTTTTTTTTTTGCGCTAGTTACAACTTGTTGAAAGTAACTTATGTACTTGTCGTGTAGTGTGCTAACGCGTTCACAAAAGAGCAGAAAAACAAACATAAAAGAAGTGAATGCGAGCCTGCTGATACGTTAAAAAAGACTGCCAGAAGTCTTTTATCGTCACACTTTCGGAGTAGTGTAAAAACAGTAGGGTGTTTAAAATTACGTATCCCAGTCGAAAATTTTGTAGGCGCAAGTGCTCAGATTTGGGCGCATGTTAAAGAACTCCAGCTGGTCAAAATTTCCGAAGTCCTCCACTACGGCATCACTCATAATCATATGGTGGTCTTGGGACGTTAAGTCCCACATATCAACTTCATAAAAAGTACGCACCTTTGTATTTTCTAGAAAAGAAGCACGCTATACTTACTAGTTACGTATTCATGTTGCGTCTCAGGTATACGCTATATTTGCTCTTTAATCGACAATGTTTAAATATTTGTACTTATCCACCAGGACAAGATGGGCGTTGAGCAAATATTTAAACTTTGACTGTTTGGCTAAATCGTGTGAAATACAGGCAGACAGACATACATACTAAAATTTCTGTGTTCAGGTAATCCAAGAAAGGCTATTGTTTTTAAAACAACGCAAAGTCGACACGTGTACGAGAAAAGCTATAGTCTTCCGTGTATTTTGGCATGGAAGGTTCAGATGGTTTGACGAATATGGCGCGCTGGTCAAGAAATTGATAATGTTCCAATCCCATCGTGTACGGCGTCAAGCACTTCCCGTCCGACAGTGGAACATAGCCACGGGTGGGTGTGAGCCGCTGGTATGTGGGTATGTGCCACATGTGTTTGACACTTACCCCCGTATTCACAAACGCTCCTCGACTCGACTTTTGCCCTTCGCTTGACAGAGCTGGGCACTGCGCCACTGCTCGGCTGAAAATGGCGCTGCGCTACTCAAGAACAGCAGCAAATTATCACTGATATGCAGTGACTTGCCCTACTTAGAGATGGCGCTCCCATCGGCTTTCTCGACAAGGGTGACAGAAAAATTTCAACGAAGAAGTGCTTTATGCACCACAATAGACATGGACGAACCAAGTGGTGCAATGGCTTCATTTTCACAACGTGAGTGGGAAAGGGCTGAGAAAAGGGTTCCGAGTAGTACATCAACAGGTCCTGATGGCATTCCAATTATGGTGATAAAGACTTTAGGTCCGAAGTCTAAGCAGGCTTTGAGAGAGGCAGTGAGCAAACTAATAATCGATGGTGAAGTTCCCGATGGATGGAAACTTAGCCGGATGAGCATGATATATGAAGGAAAGGGGGACAGAAATGACAAACAACTACCGTCCCATAACAGTTACATCAGTGGTCTACAGGCTGGCGATGCAGATTATAAAGGAAAGACTGAAGGCATGGATAGAGGATGAGGGGGTGCTGGGGGAACTGCAGAATGGGTTTCGGAAACACGGGAGGCTGGAAGACAATCTGTTCTCACTGACGTAGTGCATAGAAATAACAGAAAAGGAACACAGGCCCCTGTGGCTAACATTTTTGGATATCAAGGGAGCGTACGATAGCGTGGTTCAAGAGGAATTGTGGGGAATACTGGACGCACTAGGCGTGGAACATGTAGTCACTAATCTTTTAAAGGATATCTATAAAGGTAACAAGGTAGTTATAAAGAGGGAAAAACAGGTATCGAAGCCTGCAGAGGTAAAACGGGGGCTTAGGAAGGGGTGTGCCCTGTCACTCTTATTATTCATGATGTACATACAAGGATTAGAGGCCAAATTAGAGGGAAGTGGACTAGGCTTCAACCTTTTTTTAGTCAAACAAGGAAAACGCGTTGATCAGGCACTACCAGCATTAATGTACGCAGATGATATAGTGCTTATGGCCAACAACAAGGAATATTTGCAGAGATTGATGGACATCTGCGGTAATGAGGAGATATGTTAGATTTCAGATTCAGTAAGGAAAGATCAGCAGTCATGATTTTCAACGATAACGAAGGTAGTGAGCTTAGAATACAGGAGGTCACGCTAAAGATAACAGATAAATAAAAATATCTGGGCGTATGGATAAGCAATGGGATCGAGTACCTGAGGGAACACGAAATAAACGTGACGACTAAAGGTAACAGGAATGTAGCAGTGAGCCCCGCCGCGGTGGTCTAGTGGCTAAGGTACTCGGCTGCTGACCCGCAGGGCGCGGGTTCAAATCCCGGCTGCGGCGGCTGCATTTCCGATGGAGGCGGAAATGTTGTAGGCCCGTGTGCTCAGATTTGGGTGCACGTTAAAGAACCCCAGGTGGTCGAAATTTCCGGAGCCCTCCACTACGGCGTCTCTCATAATCATATAGTGGTTTTGGGACGTTAAACCCCACATATCAATCAATCAATCAGGAATGTAGCAGTGATGAAAAATAGGGCACTGTGGAATCACAATAGGTATGATTTTGTGAGAAGAATATGGAAAGAGGCCATGGTTCCTGGGCTGACGTTCGGCAATGCGGTCTTGTGCATGAGATCAGAAGTTCAAGCAAGATTATAAATTAAGCAACGTGGAATAGGAGGCTTGCTTTAGGAGCTCACGGGAATACACCAAATCAGGGAGTACAAGGTGATATGGGATGGACATCATTTGAGGGCAGGGAAGCTACAGCAAGATAAAATTTGAGAAGCGATTGAGAGAAATGGGGGAGGAGCGTTGGGCTAGGAAGGTTTTCAGATACTTGTACATGAAGAATGTCGATACAAAATGGAGGAAGCGAACCAGGAAATTGACTGGTAAATACTTAAAAAACAGCAGGTGACCAAACCAAAAAGAACTATCGGTTAAAAAGAAAGTGAAGGAAACGGAGGCTGACATGTGGCGAATGGGCATGATCAGGAAGTCCGCACTAGAGATCTATCGAACCTTTAAGCAGGAAATTGCCAAGGAACGGTTCCATGATAATACTAGGGGTAGTTCTCTACTGTTTGAAGCCAGGACGGGAGTACTGCGAACCAAGACATATCGGGCCAAATACGAAGGGGTAGACACAGTATGCAGTGCGTGTGGAGAGGAAGAAGAAAGTGCCGAGCACTTGATAATGTTCTGTACAGGGCTTCACCCTATAGTTCAGGATGATGGCGCTGAGTTTTTCAAAGCACTGGGGTTTAGGGACCGGGAGGGCAAAATAGACGTTAAGCGGGTAGGCTTAACTAGAAGGAGGTTATCTGATTAATGGCTAAAGTGAAGGCACGAGTGAAAATTAAACCCTTCACTGCGAAGTACAAATCCTCAAACTAACTTTTTAAAGATAAAAAATAAATATAGTTTTTGGTTCATTAAGTAATACGGCTTGGTGGCGCTAGCCACCGGTCGATCTAAAGGACGGACACACACACACACACACACACACACACACACACACACACACACACACACACACACACACACCACACACACACACACACACACACACACACACACACACACACACACACACACACACCACACACACACACACACACACACACACACACACACACCACACACACACACACACACACACACACACACACACACACACACACACACACACACACACACACATCCATCCATCCATCCATCCATCCATCCATCCATCCATCCATCCATCCATCCATCCATCCATCCATCCATCCATCCATCCATCCATCCATCCATCCATCCATCCATCCATCCATCCATCCATCCATCCATCCATCCATCCATCCATCCATCCATCCATCCATCCATCCATCCATCCATCCATCCATCCATCCATCCATCCATCCATCCATCCATCCATCCATCCATCCATCCATCCATCCATCCATCCATCCATCCATCCATCCATCCATTCATTCATTCATTCATTCATTCATTCATTCATTCATTCATTCATTCATCCATCCATCCATCCATTCATCCATCCATCCATCCATCCATCCATTCATCCATTCATCCATTCATCCATCCATCCATCCATCCATCCATCCATCCAAAGTGAAGGTGGATCGTTGAATGAAGGGGCGTTCTAGAATACAGGGGTTAGTATCTACGCAGGAACCACGAGGACACACATTGGCAATTTTAACACGTGAGCGTTAAGACATACCCGACATCGGTAGGGTCGACCTGGCGAATGCAAAGAATAAATGTCAGGGTCTCAGCTGCAATCGAACCCAAGCATTCTCTGTGGCAATAAAGCATTTTATCCCAAAGCTGCGCCTGGTCTCGGAACTACTTTTCAAATAGACGCTAATCTTCGCGAAACGTCAATAGTGGTTGCAGTGCTGCCTACCCAATTTCTTATACATCTGTACTCCTTTGATACAGCCATCACGTCGAGCTAACGTCAATTGTGGTTAGTTGCCGTACCCAGTAGTTGATTTATGTAGCATTGTAGAGGGCCAGCATCCTCACGAGCATCAGCGCTTCATATCTGATTCTGGTGCTGCTAATACGCATGTTCTAGTTGGCATCGTTGCGCAAGTGCAAACAAATGGTTATATAAACAACTGCAACTCTTTATATGTCTCTGCGTGCAACATTCTCGAATACATTTAGCATCATTTCAGGGCGTGTCACTCAATGAAAAATTCGCAACCTTTCCTCCGCATGCTTCTCACAACATCGATTCCCAGGAACGTGGAATCTCTGCTTATTTTTTACTAAATATATACTCAAACGCCCTACTGTTTTTCATAAAGAACCCCTATCAACTAGCTCGACTTCCTCATACGTATATCCTTGGAGTGAAAAATGCCGTACAATTAGGTGAGAGCTGGTGTTACATAATGTATCTCCCCAGCATCTCGTACGAACCTTCCCAGCCAACGTCGCGCAGCAGAGACTCGTTGACGCGTGCCAGCCACGCGGCGATGCTGTCCCGACGAAAGCTGCCGCCGCCGTCCTTCCGTCGCTCCAGCCACGAGTCGCAGACGTAGCCGTAGAAGTCGTTGCACGCGTCCTTGCTCGTGTTGAGCAAGCGGGTGAGGTAATCGCGCGCCGCCAGGCATTCGGCCGTCACGCACGCCAGCGGGGACCGGGCGCGCTTGGCGTAGAAGAGCAGCATTACGGCTGTGATGAGCAGGAGGAACATGACCGCGCTCACCAGGAACACAACCGCGGACAGGATGCGCTCGTCCCTGCTGTTCCCGTTTGTCGTGAAGGAGACGTTGAGGGCTGTACGCGTGTCAAGGCGTTTCTTTGTTAATGGTGCTGAGCCAATGTAACAATAAAAACAATTCTTTTATCGCGTTTTACTTCCAAAGGTAACAATATGCCTATGAAGGACGCCGTTGTACACTCTAAGCCAAAACGGAGCAACAGGGGTATAGGGGTTGCTCCTTTCAGGAAGCAATTGCATTGCCACTCCCATTACTCTCCTAAAAGGAGTAACTGCAGAGGGAGGAACCGTTGCTCTCCTTTCAGTTCCTCCTTCGGGGGATGAACAATTACTCCCTCCAGTTCCTCCCTGCAGACCAACAGTTACTCCCACCAGTTGCTCCCTGCCGACCAACCATTACTCCCACCAGTTGCTCTTCTAAGAGCAACAGTTACTCTTTACCGTTCCTCCCACGTGTTCGCAGTTACTCTCTGAAAACCAACTGCTCATGCTTCCAGTTACTCCTTGGGGAAATGAGTATTTATCTCGAGTATGCTTGTCACACGCTTAACACATGGCAAGAGCTCCTTGGAAGAGCACTGCTTGGGTGCTTCTAACACAAAAAGTGGACAATATTGAAAGGAAAATAAATGCTTTATTGTTCTTTTTATGAGGCGACGTGTGACCACACGTAAAAGTAGACTTCGCCACACCACAGCCAGCATTAAACAAACACCATAATACATCAAAGGTTTTCTGCATCATCCGTGGAAAAACAATCTTGAATTTCTAGCATAGGGCAGTCTGTGTCATCATTGGTGAAAGAAGGGCAACTTCTCCAATTCTGAAGAACTCAAGTTTCGCAGCTGGTGTTTCCATCAGGCTAGCGCAGCAGAACGTCACCGCAGGCATATGTGAAGCATCTCATTGCTGCAAGAAAAAAAATAGAAGTGTGAGGTTAAACATGCCAGAATCAATTCGTAACAATGAGTAACACTGCAGCAGCGCTTACATTCTAGGATGTCTACTGCAAAACGAAACGTGAAAAAAAGGAAGGTTCGGCCAAACGTTACTTGGCAAGCCATATAAATGCTGATGTGGTAGACGCTCTTCACATGATGTCTCAGACAGCAATATTCTGGAAGAAAATGTGCAGCACCTCAACAAGGCATATTTGTAGCAGTTAAAGATACCCTTAGGTTCAGTTAACTTGTTTCCTATACACAGCTGAGTGACATTTCTATGAGCCCATTCACCAATGGGCATTCTAATTGAGGTCATGTGTGTGGGAAATAACACGTACTGTCCGCTCATGTTAAAATACTTATTTAGCTCGTGCACATAGGTGCTCTCGATTCTACTGTTCTATCATACGCTGCTGCGTCTTAAATTGTGCAATACCTGTAGGCACAAGCCAAGCATGCAAAGCCTGCTTGAAAGCAACCATTTGCAGAGGCTACATGATAATCTTCAGTATATTTCTTTGTACCTGACGCAAACAGCTGGACAAAACTATAGACAAATAAATGTAGACCGTGCTACCTTCAAAAAATGCTTTAAATTCAGAAAACTAGGGTGCATTTGTTCACTCGGTTGACGAGTCACAGCCACGAGATATGTAAACGAAGCAATATATCTTAAGGCATGCACAGATATTCTGATTCTTTGTTTGACAGTGTCACAGATAGCTTGCCAATACATATATATTTGAGAGCAACAAGATGTGAAGCTTTCATTTGTTCAACGTCTTGTTGGTTCACAGCCAAACAGGTTACTGCTTGTTAGACAAATTGGAATAAGCACACCATGGTTTCCAAAAAAAAAAAAGCATTATTAGAAGTTAGCTCCCGGTGTGAATGTCTGCCTATTTATTTTGTACTGCCTTCTACATGTGCCACAAAGACATTTGTTGAAGATGTGCTACCAGTCAAGCCAAGATCGCATACTTGGTCAATGTGATGGAAATACAGACATTAGAAACACTGCCACCTTTAGTAAGAGCATAACACTTCAGTATCTTGGACTAGCAAAGAGGTGCACAAGAAACTTAAGCCCACTCTTGCGGAACTTTGAACGCGAATATTTCAGAGTGGGGGAGGTCAACATGCTGTGGCACTTTTAAACCCACGAAACATCTGCAGAAAACAGGGTAAAGGCAAATCAAGAAACGCTGTTATGAAGGCCTGCACATGAACAGCTTTGTGAATCTAGGCCCAAGTGTTATGCTTTGTGCAAGCCAAAATCCATGTAAATAGGAAAAGCATACTTTTAGGAGTACCAGCGTAAACAAATCTTGGCAGTTGGCTTTTTAGTACAAACAGCAATCCCTGCAATGAAAACATAAACATTTTATCTTAACGGTAACAGTGTAAGCACACACACGGGCCAGCGGAGCCATGTCGAATTGTCAGTGCCAGTGTAACGATGTGGCATAATGAACTATTCTCTGGCCAACACATGCACAGTTTGCCCCTAAAAAGCGATGCTTTCATATACGTAGTACCAAAAGTCTGCACTTACCAAAATTCACTTGCTTTCTGTACCTTAGCATCGTTGGGAGCATCTTTATCTGCAGTATAACCAAATTTGTGTCATATCCCTGAAAAAAAAGTAAAAGACATGCATCAAATATTGTTTCATTTGGTAGCAGTGAAGTCAGGTTAAGAACAGCCAAGTGGGAATCAGCCTAATTAGGTGCATGCGGCAAATCCCAAATGGCGTTATTGGGGTTGTCGAAATTTTCGTCAATTGGTATTAACGTCGATATGTGACTTCAACGGCATGCCAAGTTTTCACAGCGCATAAAGATTTCATGATGCAGAATAATGACAGCGCTAACGAGAACATACAGCATTTATGATTGTCTTTTACAATATTCAGTTTTGCTAAGGTTTTGCATCACTAAAGAAATCTGAAAGATTTGGGTCATTCCTCTTCCAATTGTTCTGTCAATATGTAAACTGCTCGCTTGATGGTGCGCTTATAAAATAGTACGTTCAGCGCAGGGGTGAAGCAAGTGACGCAGTGATGTGGGCAGATTTTTTTTTTAGGCGTGCGGGGAGGGGGGGGGGGGGGGGGGTCCGCTTATCTGAATAGGCCGGGCAAGCGAATATGGTCGTCAATTTGGGCTCCCTACGCCCGGCCTAAAAATTCTGTGCGCAACCGCCTGGCTATGCCAGTGAAGTGATGCGACAATGATTTGTTCACTTACTGATTTACATACACTTTACATCTCTAAAAAATGCGGCCCAAGGCCCCAACACTCAGCCGTTAACATTACATAAAGCCAATGGTAGAAAAGTGCCAGTATGAATGCAGCTACAACCCCGCCCCAATGTTTTGGGCGGGGTTGTAGCTGCAAAGAGCAAATCATTTCTCTGTCAATAGCGCAACCACTCAACAATGTATTGTACGAGCATTAAATGTTGCTGGAAATGCCACTCACCTGCACGCTGATGCATGCACAGTCCTTTGTCCGACGAGCGAACAGGCTTGCAGATAGCTGAAGACGTGTTTACGATGTGTTTGTTCCACCCAGCAGCAAAATCCACAACTACTTCGCGCTCCATAAAGATCAATATACACTAACCTTCATCACGAATAAGTAGAAACGCAAATCTGCGACACACACACACGATCAAAACATAGCTCACAAGCACGCACGTCCATGTGCTCGCCAACCACAGACCATATGAAAATGAGTAAGTAGTGCGAACGCGAACCTAGTTGCGCCGAAAAAAAAAACGTCCAGCAGTGGCAGCACAGGCGTCAGCGCAATAATTTCAGTGTGTTCTCCTAATACAATTATAAAAAAAACTGAGGTACACTGAAACTCATAAATAAATATAAAAAGTTGAGTGTAATTTTTATTTAGTGCTAGTCAGCATAAACACTGAATAAAAATTACTTTGTAACTTACATCGTTTGCTACACTAGCGCCACACTTGTCGTGCGGGCGCAGATGGCGCAGATTTGTCATTCTGCCCTCAAACTACACGGTGAAGCGTGCTACTAAGTGTATGGCTGATGAGAAGCGCGTCTGGGTCCGCTTTTTTTTTTTCTTCTCCGATATATCTGGGCGGGGGGGGGGGGGGTGCTCCTTATGCACGTGTTTCGGTGCTTGATCGACTTTGACGCCCTTACTTCACGGACAAACGGCGTGTCTAGGCTTTTTTTATCGTTGTTTTGCACGTGTTTCGGCGTTCGGTCCGCTTTGACGTGCCAACTCTTCATTCTGCTGCTGCGTGTGTTAGGTATTTGCCGTACTGTATTCTCAGGCCTTCTGTGTTCAGCCAGCGCTGCTATCTTATTATCTACGGATGCTAAAATAATTCACTGTTTTGGTTTGGTAAAGTTTGGCACACAGAACAAACAATAATCTGGCCCATGAATATGAATGTGGGCGGCATGCATATTTGTGTGCGGTGTCCTGCCGGGGAGTAACCGTTGCGTGACGAGAGCATTTACAGCGGTTCCTCCTTCCGTTGCTCCCTTACAAACTTAAGATGAATACAGTTGCTCCCCCATTCTCGAACAAGTCGGCCATCTTGTTCCGCTTGGTCTTTTCGGAGAGTAACAGTCGGTCTGAAGGAGTAAAAACAGCCGTTGCTCCCATTTTGGCCATTTTTGGCTTAGAGTGTATCCGGAATTCCGGATACACTCTAATTTCCGGAGAACCTTATATAATTTCCGGAGAATTTCCGGAGAACCTTATAAGGTTCTCCGGAAATTTCTGGCCAGCTGAACTTCTTCAACGTGCACTCAAATCTAAGTACACATGCCTTAAAAATTGCATTTAATCCCGCTAGCAATCGGGTCAGCATTCCAGTGCCATAATCAGTAGACCACCGGAGCGGTTGCTGTTGTCACAAATACCAAGGCCTAGAATAAAAGATACATTGGCTAAGTTGTGAAGATCGACGACACACATACACCAAGGCTTAGAATAAATGATACATTGGCTAAGTTGTGAAGATCGACGATGGCGTTTGGACGCACAAAATACACAAGATACATCTCATGTTTAAGAAGGAACCACACAGTGCAAGAACTTCCGTCTAGTAAATTAGGGAACAGGGACAAATCGAACTTTTCTACTGTTCTGTTCATACTTTGCAGTTCAACGATTTAGCTGTGAACCCCGTGAAGACTTACCCTGTCTGGTTCTTTCTTTTTTTCATCGTCCCTTTTCTCTAGATGCATTTAAGTGTTTCCAACACTAAGGAGCCCCGCCGCGGTGATCTAGTGGCTTAGGTACTCGGCTGCTGACCCGCAGGTTGCGGGATCCAATTCCGGCTGCGGCGGCTGCATTTCCATGGAGGCGGAAATGTTGTAGGCCCATGTGCTCAGATTTGGGTGCACGTTAAAGAACCCCAGGTGGTCGAGATTTCCGGAGCCCTCCACTACGGCGTCTCTCATAATCATATGGTGGTTTTGGGACGTTAAACCCCACAAATCAATCAATCAATCAAACACTAAGGACGATGAAACTTCAAAAGGTGATTCAGAGAACTGCATCAGTTCTTGTACGCATACCGTACCATTACTGATTTCACCGATTTCAGCATTGCGCACACCACTTCCTTCGAGCACACCTTTTACGAATGTAACGATAATAATACCAAGGGCCTTGGGCGCAAAGAACACGATAAAATTTGGAGCATGCAGTGAACGGATGGCTCGGAAAAGTTCGGCCGTATGACTTCCTTTCTGGTGCATGGGCATCGCATAGTACATGGGCCTCCTCTCGCGTTTCGCCCTGATTAAAATGCAACCACCACGACTCGTGTCCAACTTGGTGCCTTCGGGTGAGTAGCGGAGCCCTGTAACCGCTACGACAGCATGTCGGATTTCAATAAAGAAACTCGCCGAGGATGCGACGCGCTTGATAGTGAATAACGACGCCACAAATGAAATGCGCATGTGGGAAAGTTTTTAGTATGTACAGCGGGGTGTCACAGACAGTAACGTGCGACACACGTTCATGTGATCACGCTCAGCGCGCTTACGTTCATGCAGGGAAATTCCATTTATGAGAGTTTCGCTCCCGCACGAAAAGAAAATGTTTTCCTGAACGTATTGCTACTAAAGAAAATTGCAAGCTCACAGATAAGCGCATGTGACCTAGCCTTAGAAGCCTCGCCGTCGTAGCCTATTGGTTATAAGGTACTCGGCTGCTGACCCACAGGTCACAGGATCAATTCCAGGCTGCGGGGGCTGCATCTTCAATGGTGGCGAAAATGCTGCAGGCCTGTGTGCTCAAGTCAAGGTGCACTGTCGAAAAACCCCCGGTAGTCAAAATTTTTGAAGCCCTCCACTACAGTCTCTAATGATCAAACTGTAATTTTGTGACGTTTAACACTACATCTCAATCAATCAATAAATCAATCAATCAAACAATCAATCACATACACAGTGTTAGAATAGGCGTACTCTGTGAAACAACCCGCCAATGAGGTACTGCAGGAGGAAAAAGGCTTCAGCTGGTGCATAAAACGAGCTTGCATCTAAATAAAGTCAACCACTCTTATGACACATAAAATCATAAGAAAGTGTTATTCTGGTGAGTCTCTCTTTCCTACTGAAGGTTTAGCATCAGTCACACTTCCTTTCGCAATAATTACGGGCTGTTGGATATTTTCCAAGCCCTTCAAAATGGCATCCAACATATATACTGTAGTTCTGCTACACAAAATTCAAGATATTCACACTAAATATTCATATTAGATTGCGGGTTTCAGAGAGCTTCATGGTTCAGAGCTTCGTGGAACGCTCAGTAATCTTTCAGTTTGGCACTGCACTATCGTGACTGTGTTCGCGCTCAACTTCTAACCTCGCGGGCCCTGGCATGGTTTGAAAACACTCAACGTGAAATCACACCAACCTCTTATCTGTAAGTTAGCTTATAATTTATTACCATGGTATTCAGCAGCATTGTAATAAAAAGAACTATTTCATTCAAGTGAAACTGTGCCGGTGTGGATTGTGTTGCTTTTAAAACATGCAGTCTTATGAAACAAGCGGCCTCTTTTCAGAAAAAGGGGTCTTTATCACCCAAGCAGTTTCGTGCAACGCCAAGAGGCATGTATTGCGCTCTCTGCACACGTAGTACTACTTAACAAGTACTCTAGGTGAAAATCTTGGCTGGCTTGTTTCCCGTCCCGGCGACAGCTTTGGAGAAAGTTGGGTGACGCGGAAAACTGTACAAATGCGAGATCCCTTTCGAATCGCTAATGAGTTCCTATGGGGGTAAACATGACGTTTCACACGCAGTGCCTCTCCAAGGGGCTTCTTTTTGCGCGTTGCAAGTACTACAAAAAATCCGCTGGAATTTCTCACACGAACGTGAAGTAGTAGGTGTAGTTCTTTTTTTGCTTGCCCAAGTAACCCCCCTCTCAGAGCTAATTTAGTGTTTTTTTCTTGCTGACCATGTGCGTTCTTCTACAAGAGGCATAAAAGAAAATAAACAAGAAAACTGCACGACCCATAGCTGTTTCCGATACTAAGCGGCTTCTACAGTTTTAGAAGGCTTCTCCCACGCTGTCAATTCTAATTCCATCAAGAGACGGGATACTGTCCACTCACGGCAGTAAGACCACATAATCATTGTAGATGGAGCACCGCTCCTTGGGCCTGCATCTTCCCGATGCGTAACGGAGCTTTCCCCGCAGGATGTGCTGTCACCGGTCTTCTTCCTCGATGCCACCTGCTGCTTCGCCTCCACGAAAACATCCTTCTTCTCATCCGGTGCCTCGGTGACCTACGAGAGGCATTTACTTGTAAAATACATCGGTCCAGTAGGCTGACCAACAGTAAACGTACCTTCACGAAAATTTTGAGCTAAATATCTTAACACTTCGTGAAAGTTGTAGAGCGCGTGAATACAGGATGCCTGGAAAGCGTACGTTTTTTCTAGGCCGTCTCGTTTTTTCTAGTCTCGTTTTCAACGAAGCGGACAGCAGGTACCGTGAGAGGGCTCTCGAACGCTCGTAAGGGCCCGGTCGGAATACATGCATTAACTGCTTAAACGCGCTGAGACGAATAAGAGCTAGCAAGTCAGTAAAAAACGACAAAGTGACGAACACATGCAGTCACCATTCTTTCTGTAAGCAAGAAGGAGCGCAAGCATCTTTCATAGTTAACTCTTCATTTAGAACCTTTGCCATACTATTGTGTGCTATATATAAAAATGTTACAAAGTAACATATATCAAGACGCTTTACGATATGTAAGGATGTAATCCAAAATGAGTTAAAACTGTAAAACAGCCATGAACTTTTCTTTCTCATTCGGAACGACAACGAGTATCTACAATGAAGAAGGTGTGACGCGTGTTTGCTTGCTGAGCGTAATGATCTAACTACCATTTTGGAGCCCATGTATAATATAGCTAAAGTGTAAGCGCGCTACGAGGTTCAGTCTTACTTACATGTACTTCACGTGTTTCAGGTGACACCTCACGCATGACATTATGGGACTGGCCTGCGTCATCAGGAGTAGCGGCTGCCAAAAAGAAAATAATAAAGGGCGACAACTTAGCTGTGGCGTCATCTCTTTGCTGCGTCCACAGTGAGTAGTTAGACGAGGCATGAATGCATATAAAAGATAAGAACACGTTTTGTGCGCAAATCAACACAAAGTGATCGTAAGTGCAAGCTTTCGTGTTGGAGAATTCGACAGAGAAAACAAGGTTAAATCTAAGTGGCCCGGAGGGCCAGTGGACCCAGCGGAGGAGCGGGAAGGGGGGGCAGGGGATAGAGCAGGGAAGAGCAAGACAGAAGAAAGTGCAATAGTTGAGGGAAACCCCATTTTCTATACCTGTTGAACAGGGTACTAGTTAGTTTAAATGGAGCAGAGACTCCGCTTCGAAAAGGCTTGCATGCTCGTCGGCTGCGTGCGCTTCACTGAGGCGATGAAGTGAGTGGGAGAGGGGCTTGCTCCGTGTAGCATTGGTTCTGCCAGCATTTTGCGCATGCGCAATTTGTATCTCCACTCGCTTGCTAGGCCCGCTGAGTCACTGAGCTATCATTGCCAGTTAATATGTGAAAACGTACTATATCTTCTGCCAAATAATTTGATGAAAGGGCTACTATGATTGCTCCGCTTCTATTTCTTGAGGGCTCGAATTTGCCACAGATAATCTTAAAGCAAAATGAATCGCAACGTTTATCCACAGGCAGCTTTACCTGCTACTTTTGGGCCTTGATTGCCAGATGTTACCGAATTCAGAGGTGGATTCTCAAGGCTAGCCCGAGTCCCTGCAGGAATCTGGGAATCTCTCGGCGTCGTCGCTGTCACCCTTGAGGGTCCATCGTTGGTCAACCTGCCTGGTGATTCCGCGGATGTCTTCGTAGCGACTGCCACACCTGTCTGTGAGTTCTCGAGTGGAGATGGATCCTGGATAGGCGCCAGCTTTACAGGGCCTGTAAGCGCCGGCGATGGGCTGTCTTTTATATGTGGAACGGCCAAGTTAGGCTCCTCTGCTGGGTTGAGAGTATTTGCCACCTGACTTGTTCGTGCATGGGAACCGGTGCGCTTTTTCATTTTTGATTTGTGTCTGAAAGGAATGTTTAAAAAATAGGTAAAAGTTTCACCACAAGGTCAAGCTAACGCACGCTAAGCAAAAAAAATGAAACGGTATAGACTATTTCAAGGGTGGGTTCAGTGCGGCCATGTTAGTGCATTAAGCTTTGTATTTTGTGTTTTATACCTTAAAAAACTAAGCAAACAATGTTACACTAAACATTAAAGCATGAAAATTGTCGGTTCGGTGCCTGTGAAGTTTCATGGCCTCATTAGTTTAGGTCACTAATACGAAAACAAGAAAACATCGGCTTAACAGCCCAACATGATGGCGCCCACATGCCTTAAGTATAATAATCCAAAGGTAGTGAAGCTATAGCAGCACAGTGAGTTATCGTGAAAATAGGCATGCGCGAGGTATTCTTTCATGGTGAGAGGATGGGGGGGCAGCGTTTGTCACAGCACCCCCCCCCCTCCTAACTGTGTTTAAATTAAATGGCAGCTATAAGTTTAGGGCAAAATAACGTCTCCGAAATTGTTGTCGGTGAAGGTTTTTTGGCACCGCCTTTGTAAATTAAACTCACGACTATAAATATAAATGAGACCTATTTTGTTCCATTGCGAATTCGGGACTCTTAAAACTCACCCGGAGTGAACCCGTTTCGTCTTGTATTCGGTAGGCGCTTCCGCGGCTTTGGTAGGCGGAAGATTGCCGTCTTCAGGTCTTCGTTCGTTCACCGGCGCCGTGGAAGATGAAGACTGCGACTGCAGAGAAGGCTTTTTGACGGCGTCCGCTTTCGGATGCTCTGCACTTGTCGAAGACGTTGCCGAAATCTTCGACATCGAGCGCGCGCGTCTTCTCTTCTTAGATATAGGTCGCTTCGTGCCCACTGATACAAGCGCGTTCCCACCGACGGCTGTCACATCACCTTTAGGGTTGGCGACATGGGCGGTGCCTTCTGTGTGTCCTACAGCGTCACTCTTGACGCGGAGGTCTGTCGGTGTCGGACTCGCATGCATGTCTCGTGTGTTCCTCGAGGTTGCCGCCTTTTCAGAGGTTGTCCCGACCACAGGCGTTTCCTGGGCCTCGCTGTTGGAATCCGAGAAAGCCCCTGCCCAAGCTTCCCCTTGGACTTCAGTGTGGCTGACCTTGGGACTTGCTACGGGGTCCATGGTGGCGTGATCTTCTCTGGATAATGAGCCAGATGAAACTATATCTCGCAAATATGACGAGGCTGCGTTAGAAAGATGCAGACCTTGAAGCAACTGCGCGAGACTAGAGGAAGATGACTCAGAAGCGCGTGTAAAGACACGTTGATGATAATTGAAATGGCGGGGCCATTGAGGCTTGTAACTGTATTGTCCTGTAGCAGCGATGAAAGAGAGACGTGAGATGACGTCGAAGGCGGCCGATGGGGCCGTGCCGATCTCGCCACTTTATTCTAGGCCTGAAGCGGAGCCACGTAGACTACCAGCGTCCAAACCGCCAGGCCAGAAGCTCGTTCTCCTTCTCGCGCAGCTCGAGCTCGCGCCAGCTGCGCGAGAGACGCGGCGCGGTGATGGAAAAAATGACGATGGTGATGATGGCACTACAGGGCTCCCCCCCTAGCGCTTTGCGCGATTTGAACGCATATGAAAAAAAAATGTAGCAGCGATGAAAGAGAGACGTGAGATGACGTCGAAGGCGGCCGATGGGGCCGTGCCGATCTCGCCACTTTATTCTAGGCCTGAAGCGGAGCCACGTAGACTACCAGCGTCCAAACCGCCAGGCCAGAAGCTCGTTCTCCTTCTCGCGCAGCTCGAGCTCGCGCCAGCTGCGCGAGAGACGCGGCGCGGTGATGGAAAAAATGACGATGGTGATGATGGCACTACAGGGCTCCCCCCCTAGCGCTTTGCGCGATTTGAACGCATATGAAAAAAAAAATGTAGCAGCGATGAAAGAGAGACGTGAGATGACGTCGAAGGCGGCCGATGGGGCCGTGCCGATCTCGCCACTTTATTCTAGGCCTGAAGCGGAGCCACGTAGACTACCAGCGTCCAAACCGCCAGGCCAGAAGCTCGTTCTCCTTCTCGCGCAGCTCGAGCACGCGCCAGCTGCGCGAGAGACGCGGCGCGGTGATGGAAAAAATGACGATGGTGATGATGGCACTACAGTCCACTATGCCTGCTGCAAAATTTGTTGCTAAAATAGACCCAGTCCTAGTTGAACGTACTGAGGCTGGTGTATTATGAGTGTTATATTTAGAGAGGCAACCCAACATTTTCATTGTCATTTCTTACGCAAACCGGGCTTGAACTGGGTATTTGCACTAAATGACAAGCCACCATTTGTTGTTCAAACTTCATGGCAAGAAAGTTGATTTTACAGTTCTGAAAAGGTTCAATTGTATTACGTAAGTGATTCTTACTTTGAGAATGCATGAGAACTAAATTATCATTTTAAGAGTTGGCAATCACCTAAATTCTTGAGATAATAGATGATGTACCACTCGAAAATTTTAAAGGCTGTCAAATTATGTGTTTCTCTGCAGTTCTTGAAGCAAACACTGTGCACAAGCGACGTTCAATAAAATTAGGCTAAATAAATCTGCAGTGTATAGTATTATAATTGAGGTTTCACATACCATAACCACCTTATGATTATGGGGCATGCGCTTTTGGAGGGCCCCGGATATTTCGACCACCTGGGGTTCTCTGTACACGCTGTGACAGTTCACGGTATACAAGCCCCAAGCTTTTTGTTTCAACTAAAATATGACCACCTTTGTATATGCAGTTCGTTAACAATCTGCCTTAAAAATTTTCACATCTGACGCAAGATATAGAAAGGAC
Source organism: Rhipicephalus microplus (assembly GCF_013339725.1). Classification (NCBI taxonomy): domain Eukaryota; kingdom Metazoa; phylum Arthropoda; class Arachnida; order Ixodida; family Ixodidae; genus Rhipicephalus; species Rhipicephalus microplus. The sequence continues at coordinate 189,553,838 of NC_051167.1, forward strand.
AGAGGAATTCATAAAATGGTGCTATAACGAGTCTAGGGCGACAATTATTGACATCAAGAAAGATCGCAAGTGTCAGTCGTAGTTTTATACAAAATTTACTGGTTGTAGGATAGTGTGCTTCAATAAAAAGTAGTTATGGCATGTAGCGACCTCACCCCCAACCTTCGCATGCGAAGGTCGAGGCTGTTTTCTCAAAATCACTCAATCGACCAAGAATCTTTTTGTATCTTTCAAATATTATATGAAGCATTTAAGTCTTTGAGAATGTTTTTCTTTTGCGTAGTTGACCTAGAAACTTGAACACTTACTCACTAAATGAGGGCTTGATCCCAAAAATTTTGTCAAAGAGATGTTCTTTCCTGGCATTCCAACCTAATAAAAAAACAGAGAGTATTAAAATTTCGTAATTCATACAGAAAATGTTCACTGCAATAATAATTATTTCTGTTTCTTCTGAAATATTTGCGGGTGTTTGACCTCGAATACATATTTTATGTCTACCCCGTGAGTTCTGCATAAAAGTTTCAATGAATTTCCGTTTACTAAAAAAAAAGGGTCATGTTATTAGACCCCCAAAATCATTCTGCTTCATGACCAGTCCTTTGTAGTGGGTGTGAACCATTGGTGAGAAACAAGGACAAGGAGGCCATTCCTGCTGTGCAGCATTTTCCGTACTGCTTAGCTGATCACCATGGCGTTTTTGAAGATCGAGTTGCCGGCGCATCGAAAAAAAGTCATCATTATGGCCGGTCAAGTTGCTATCGTAGCCCTTGCAACGCTGGACTTCTTGCTGCTGCTATGTTTTTTGATGCCCGTCAAAAACTAATAAGAAGTCGTACATGCTGCCCCGAGAAGTGACTCATGTACGCCGATTGCAGAGTGACCACGCGTAACAGGTGAAACAAAGTGCGCTGGTTGTGATGTCGCTGATAGCTCCAGCAAGCAACGAGTTCTTGTGATAGTGTTTGGGTGCAAAGTGTTTCTGGTGCCTCCTGATGCGTCTCTGCATCAGAACACAGACTTTCTGAATGCATTGTGAAAACTTATGTCACGAATCCAGTGTGTGTATGTCCGGTGTTTGTCCCAGTTAACAAGTGACCCCAGTTTTGAATTCGCACGTGCTGCACCGAGTTTTGGCTCATAATGTACGGTGTTTGAGGACTGACCATGCGGAATCCCCAACACAAAATGTGTTGGTTTTCATGCCCCTGAGCCCTCCAGCAAGCAGCGAGTTCTTGTGAAATCGTTTGGGTGCAATTGGGATCTGGTGTACCCTGATGCATCTCTACATGACAACACAGACCTTCTGAATGCATCGTGGAAACGTAGTCGCGAATTTCCTGTGTTTATGTGGAGTACACTTGCAACTGCCCTAAACTTGAAAGACAGCTCTCAGCATAAAGCACCAGCTTTTGAATGCCGAAGACCGAGTGTTAGCATGAACAAGCACACCGACAGCTCACACCACGCTCACCCTTAATTTCTTCGTGAGAGGGCACTGGGATGCATTACTACACACCAGTGCAGGTAGAACGAAAGCCTTGCATAGCATGTTTGCGCTGCTGCTGTTGTAGATGTATCAGTGCACTAAACCATTGCGTGAGACCTTATAAAGACTGCACAAAAGGCAGGCTGAAGCAAACACAATAAAATGTTACCTCTGTTGCATCGTTATATTTCATTATCGTTGTACATAGCCTTAGGTGTTTAGCTTAACTGACACCAAGTTCAGAGCATCAGTGTCACAGACATACTTTATTTAATGTTAAGCAACTGCTAGGAAAGCCAGCTAGCATTTGTGGTGGTGAGCGCACTAAAAATGCCTCACTTTTGTGAAATGTTGAGTTAGGAGGTATTGCGATACGTCTTATTTGAAAACACTTCTATGCAATTGGTAAATGGGGATTGAAGGCAATGTTTTCAGTTATCTGACCGAAAGTGATCATTTGCTGATCCGTCTGTAAATGTTAGTTGGAAGAATGTGAAACATTTGCTGGCACATTACTGCGTAGTATATGTCCATCTATTTGGACATTGTTGTTTGAGACAATCGTCTCGCAATGTCCATGAAACTCAATGATCGTAGTGCCGTAACACTACAATTTTTTTTTTGTTTTATAATTATAGACTACACCTACCCACATTCTGTATTTGCATTATTGGTGTTTTATTTTTACTTACGGCGGCCTTGATATAATCATTATACTTATTACAAATTTATTTGGGGTCCAGAGAATACGCGTAAGAGACCCGACGCCACTCGTATAATCTGACGTACGGCCCGCCAATCTCTGCTTGATGATCTGTTGGCGGGCATCCGGAATGGCGTTGCGCCATAGCGCTTGCCGCCTGTCTACGCACCTGTCCGACTTACCTGATGTAGTTAGTAATGTGGCTTCACCGCGGTGATCTAGCGGCTGAGGTGCTCAGCTGCTGACCCGTAAGTCGCCGGGGTTGAATCCAGGCTGCGGCGGCTGCATTTTCGATGGAGGCGGAAATGTTAGAGGCCCGTGTGCTCAGATTTGGGTGCACGTTAAAGAACCCCAGGTGGTCGCGATTCCTGGAGCTCTGCGCTACGGCGTCTCTCATAGTTTGGCGTCTCTCATGGTTGTTTTGGGAGATTAAACCTCACATATCGATCTTCATCAATCGTTCTTGGAATGTGGTATCATATCGAAATAGTTAATTTCTTCGAGTTTGAAGAAAATGAAAACTGAATGAAACAATGCGATTCTTAGGGCATGCTATGTTTCAGACGTTAGCCAAATATTGCACCCAATTAGGGTGCCAGTCATGAAACAGTAGAAAATAACTCTCAAGTAGCCATCTCTAGATGGCTAATTGGAAGGCTAGTAAGATTTACTCATGAAGAATATGATAAGGGTAATAGTTTGAATACCATATATCGCACCCACACTCATGCATTATATAAGCATTGGGTAGCAAAGGTTTCAGTCTGTCTTGTAAAATACTGGTTACTATTCTGAGCTACAGCCCACATTAGCCTAATGTTCACATCTTCCAACATTCAGAAGGGGTGCCTTTTTTTCTATTCTCTTAATGCGCAGTACGAAATGACTGAGTGGTCTTGCATGGCAATGCATTTTAATGTGTGAGTCAAGAAAATGGAAAAAATAACTGAATATCTTCCCTCACAAATTTACGTTTTCTTACCGTAGAATCAAACTGCATGAAATTCCGTAATGCAGAGCGCACTGAGTGCAAATCACTGAACATATAATTTAAAAAATGCAGAGTAAGCTTGAAAAAAAGTCTTTATGTCTTTTTAATGTTTTGCTGGAAGTCAGCGAGAGAAAGTATTCAACATTTTCCCTGGCTTGTCCCAAAGTACGAAAACATATCAATACATGCCCTAAATAAACAAGCGTTCTAAAGCTCACGATTTGAATTTCTCCCGATCCTAATTGCGGCTTTCACTCTCCAAAGGGCGTACTAATAATGAGTGCATGTTTTTGTAAAATGTAGATTCTGGGCTTTATTTCTGAGTAGTTCCTATTACTGCGGCCAGAAATGATCTATTCAACCATTGGGACTGATTAAATAATCGCATGTAAGCGGAAGCGTGTTAAACGACATCGCATTGCAATCATCGTTGTTATCAACAACCATCTGAATTGAGCGCCACCGTCTTCACTTCCACAATAACGAAGTCTTAGTTTAAAATGTAAAAATGGTTCCTGATTTTTTTCCTTTTACAGCCAAATAGTGATACTTTTATTGTACTTTATAAATAGTATTTCTGTTGCAGAGTGGAACACAACTCCACGTCTTCAGAAAGGGCAAACTTCGACGTGTTTCTTCTTTTTCAGCCTGCAGGGGGCTATTCACACGTGCCAGTTCCTGCAAAATCGAACACCGCATAGAGCTTTCTTTGGAGTGTACAAAGACAGTGTTAGACCCAACCATCTTACTGAAGTTCGCGTTGTGCTGTTCTTCTGGAAGTGAGAATTAACGCACTGCACTGTAGATATCGGCACTCTAAGCAAGGACAACATCATGGTGTACTGGCTACAACAGGTGAGGGTCACACTTTCCTTGTTAAGGTGTGGCGTGGCAGTTTGCGTATGAGGGGATAATGCTAGGCCACGCCGTCGAAAACTTCTAAGCAAGTTCAAATGACAATCGGTTGAGTTGCTACGGGTTAGTAGTCACAAGCGGTAGCCATGAAAGCAGACCAAATCCCCGAGGAACAGCAAGAAAACGAGTGCTGAACTCGGAACTTAAGTTCTTCAGGAGTGTGATTGCGACTCTTAATACACCTAAACCAGCATCTCTAAAACGCATTATGACCAGAAAATTTGAGAAATAGTCGAGGCTTGGCATGCACATAATAAACAAAAATGGCCCCGTATCTGCATGGTAATGTGCAAATGTCGCCGAAAGATGATAGTCTTGCGTCTGGAGATAGTGAACAAAATGTTTATTTGATGTTCTGCGCAAAAACAAAATCGGAGAATGGTATTCAGGAGGCGCTGAGTTACAGTAACTCGAGCGTGCAGCGGAGGCGAACGAGCGTATCAAGCCACGTCACACGTGAGACGTGAGCGCTATCTGGCATTTATCTTGGCAAATGAAACAAGCGGCTCTGAGACGGGCGTGCGCGCCCGCCTCAGAGTTGATGAGGTGTAGAATGCAAGGCGACGAGTAGGTGCCACGACTGTGTCGTCTAAGCAAAGTGTTGCAAACACTTGCCTTTTCGTGCAAGCGTTGCATGGGCAGCGCAGCGTGATAAACGGTATGGTCCTTAGAATTACTTTGGTATGCCTTTTCTAGTGAAAAACGCACATACAGAATGTATACGTGATGCTATGGTGCCTGAGATGTGTGCAATGATCGCTTTTTAATTGACAATTGCACAAGTATGAACGCTGAATCTTGAGCAACATTGGTAGGCGCTGCGGATGGGATCGGCTGTTTGGGGTATCGCCTGGTGCCGTTTAGAGTACCCGGTATCCATAGAGGTGTACAAACAGACATATAAACAGACAGACCAAAATATTTGCGTCGAAGGTCCCCCAAAAAGGCTATCTTCTTTAAAAAGTGATGCATCTGCTCCCCATCTATTGCCTTGAAGCACAAATAAATATTGCACTACAAGGATGGGTGTTTCATTATGTTGGCATTATTTTCATAATCTAGCATATATATATATATATATATATATATATATATATATATATATATATATATATATATATATATATATATATATATATATATATTGTGAAGAAGAAAGAGCGTCGTTGGCAAGCAACATCGCCACCGCTTGGGTACTGGGTGCTGGGCTTCGCTCGCTCGGCTCGTGCTGATCATCGCCGGCATCTACTTGACCGTTGCTCTTGCACGATCGTGTTTCTTCGTAGGACCACCGTCGCAACAGTCGTCAATAAACCCTTTTCAATTGGTGGAAGGTGCTGACATTCCCCGTCGCCTGAACCTGGGTGCTGCCATTCGCCCGTCGCCTGAACCTGGAGCTGCGCAACCGAACGCTACCTCCCATCATGGCTACCAACAACGCGCAACCTGGCTCTTCCACTCCATCCCCCAGCAACCCCGGCGTTCTTCGTTTGCGAGAGCCCAAGGGCTTTAGCGGAGCTGATGAGACCGACGTGGAAGACTGGTTCGCTAACTATGAACTGGTGAGCGCAAACAACAAGTGGGATGACGCGGACAAATTGACTTACGTCATCTTTTACCTCACTGACGTGGCCGAAATGTGGTATAACAACCACAAAAACGACATCACGACGTGGTCCATCTTTAAAACCTTGTTTGCTGACGTTTTTGGCCGTCCCGCAGTCCGCAAGTCCAGAGCCGAACAACGCTTGCGGACTCGCGCACAAAAGCCAACGGAATCTTTCACCAGCTACGTCGAAGACATTATTGGTCTTTGCAACCGTGTGAACACCACCAGGCCCGAGTCGGAGAAGATTCAACACATCCTCAAAGGGATAAATGACGGTGCATATCAGCTGCTCCTGGCCCGTAATCCTGCCACCGTTGCGGAACTTGTCACTTTGTGTCAAAGTTTCGACGAGTTGAACAAGCAGCGCGCCCTGACTCGGCCATTTTCCTCACACGCCGACTCACTCTCCAGTCTCACTTCTGTTCCCGACCACTCACCAACCCTGCAAGAGATTAAAGACTTTGTGCGTGAAGAAGTAGCTCGGCAACTGTCGTTGATTCCCTTCACGCAGCAGCCGCCGTCCTCTCGTCTGCCCTCACCACTCCGCGACGTTATTGCCGAAGAGGTAGCTCAGGCTGTTCCCGTCGCTGCCCACCAGCAGCCTGTGGCCATGCCTGTTGCCCATTCGCCGGCTATGCAGCCCGTGGCCGCGCCTCTCACGTATGCCCAGGTGGTACGTAGCAGACCCCGCCAGCAGCATTTGCCACCCATGTCTTCAGTCGCTCCCCACTCCGCCCCATTTTCGACACCTTGGGCCGCACCACGAGTCAGCAATTCCTGGCGCACTCCTGACAATCGACCGATCTGCTACGCCTGCGGTACTCCAGGACACGTGGCACGATATTGTCGCCGTCGCTTCCAACCACTCCACGACGCTACTCGGCCGTTACCGTATGACCCACAGCCCATGCACATACCTGCTCCCTATCCCTCACCGCAGTATGGATACACTAACTTTCCTGAGTCTCGGTCACACCAGCCTCAAACTCACTCTCCCCGCTCCCCATCTCCTCGCAGGCGATCACTGTCCCCAATGCGTCCTAGACCCGCTTCCTCCAACCGGGAAAACTGAACGCCGCAGTTCCAGAGGCAAGAACTGCGCCGTCGTCGAAATGCTCAAGTCCTCGCACTTCACCAGCTAACGTCGTCGCTATATCTGTCGATGGTGTTTCTACCTTTGCCCTCGTCGACACAGGTGCTGCCGTTTCTGTTATAGCAGCCCAGCTCTGCCGCTCCCTACGCAAAGTGACCACGCCGCTCTCTGGACTATCGCTTCGTACAGCTAGCGCACAACAAGTTCGACCTCTTGGCACCTGTACGGCCCGCATATTCATCCAAGGCTCTATGTACGTTGTCGAGTTCATCGTCCTTTCGGTGTGCTCGCATGACGTTATCCTCGGGTGGGACTTTCTGTCAAATCATCATGCCATCATCGACTGCGCACGCGCTGAAGTTCAATTTTCGCACCTGTGTGACGAACCTTTGCACGAAACCCTTGAGCGGTCGCCAAAACTTGTCGTGCGTGAGGACACTGAAATTCCGCCAGCCTCTCTTGCCGTTGTCCCGGTTTGCTGCGATGACTATAACGATGCTACAGTAATGTTTACACCTTCCGACATTTTCATGAGCCGCAGAGCCGTTTCCTTGCCTTTCGCTACACTCGACGTCACTGCGGGACGAAGCAATATTTTCGTTCACAACCCCCTTTCTGCACCGCTTACGCTACTTGCCGGCGAATGTCTCGGTCGAGTGGAGTACCTCGATTCCTCTTTATTCCTTAGCATGCCAGACGAATTGTGCAGTAGCGCCTCGACCGAACTTCATGCCCTTTCCCCACTGGAGTGCTCATCGAGTGACACCTTCTCGAGTTCTATCGCCGACACCTTAAGTGCCCATGAACGCGCCGAGCTTCTTAATCTCCTCCAGCACTTCGCGAATTCATTCGACGTTTCTCAGCCGCAATTGGGTCGGACTTCCGCAGTGCACCACTACATTGACACCGGTTCGCACCAGCCATTGCGTCAAAGACCGTACCGTGTCTCTGCTGCAGAACGTCACGTCATCAACGACAAGGTCGAAGAGATGCTACGCCGTCACGTTATTCGACCATCGCACAGTCCTTGGGCATCTCCTGTCGTTCTAGTTCGAAAAAAAGATGGATCGATTCGATTTTGCGTCGACTACCGGCGATTAAACAAGGTGACGCGGAAAGACGTCTATCCATTACCGCGCATAGACGACGCCCTTGACAGCCTACAAGGAGCCGAATTCTTCTCCTCCTTAGACTTACGATCTGGATACTGGCAGGTTCCTATGGCAGAAGCTGATCGCCAGAAAACTGCGTTCATTACACCAGATGGCCTGTACGAATTTAACGTAATGCCATTTGGTCTTTGTAATGCTCCTGCCACGTTTGAACGGCTCATGGACAACACACTGCGTGGACTGAAGTGGTCTGTGTGTCTATGCTACCTCGACGACATTGTCGTTTTCTCTCCCGATTTTCCTACGCATCTGCTTCGGCTCCAACTGGTTCTGACGTGTTTAACCAACGCTGGGCTCCAACTGAACCTCAAAAAGTGCCGCTTCGCCGCGCGAGAGCTGTCCATCTTAGGGCACATCGTCTCCAAGCATGGTGTTCGACCCGACCCTGCAAAACTGCGAGCAGTCGCTGAGTTCCCGAAACCTACTACACTGAAAGAATTACGCAGTTTTGTCGGACTATGTTCGTACTTCCGGCGCTTCGTGCGAAATTTTGCGTCGATCATGTCACCACTGACCAACCTCCTACGCGGTGATGCAGACCTTTCATCCTGGTCTTCTGACTGCGACGTCGCGTTTGTCACGCTCCGTAGTCTGCTAAGATCTCCTCCAATTCTTCGGCATTTCGACCCAACAGCTGCAACGGAAGTTCACACAGACGCTAGTGGGGTTGGTCTAGGCGCCGTCCTCGCCCAACGCAAGCCGGGCTACTCTGAATACGTCGTCGCTTATGCGAGTCGCACACTTACTAAAGCTGAGGCCAATTACAGCGTCACTGAAAAAGAGTGCTTGGCGCTAGTGTGGGCGCTTCGCAAGTTTCGCCCTTATTTGTACGGTCGCCCATTCGACCTGGTAACGGACCACCATGCACTTTGTTGGCTCGCCACATTGAAAGACCCTTCTGGCCGCCTAGCTCGGTGGGCACTGCAAATCCAGGAGTACGACATTCGTGTCATCTATCGCAGCGGACGCAAGCATTCTGACGCCGACGCCCTGTCGCGTTCGCCTTTACCTCCCGACTGGGCCTGCGGAACCACTGGTATCTCCATCGCATCTCTCGACCTCGACTCCTTTACCAGTGAACAACACAAGGACCCGTGGATCGCTTCTCTTTTTAACTGTCTTTCTGGATCGTCAACCACTGCGGTACCACGATCTCTCCGACGTCAAGCTGCTCATTTCGCCATTCGTGATCGGCTACTACACCGACGCAACTACGCCCCCGAAGGTCGTAAGTGGCTCTTGGTTGTCCCGCGCAGCTTGCGATCACAAATCTGCGCCTCCTTTCACGACGATCCCCAATGCGGTCATGCCGGAGTTTTCAAAACTTACGAACGCATTCGCCATCGCTTCTACTGGCGCGGAATGTATAATTTCGTTCGAAAATTCGTTATGGGCTGTCCTGACTGTCAACGTCGCAAATCACCGCCTTTCCACTCGTCCGGTGCGCTTCAACCGCTTCCGTGCCCTGCCAAACCTTTCGATCGGATCGGAATTGATCTCTATGGCCCTCTACCGACAACATCAGATGAAAATCGGTGGATTATAGTCGCTGTGGACCATTTAACACGCTACGCTGAGACCGCCGCCCTTCCAAGTGCCACTGCGTGGGACGTAGCATCCTTCATCCTTCATCGCTTCATATTACGACATGGTGCACCTCGAGAACTACTAAGCGATCGAGGTCGAGCCTTCCTATCAGAAGTCGTCACGTCTCTGCTTTCTGAATGCCATGTTGTTCATCGCAAGACCACGGCATACCACCCGCAGACTAACGGGCTCACGGAAAGATTTAACCGCACCCTTGGCGATATGCTCGCCATGTATGTGACATCCGATCATACTAACTGGGATCGCATTCTTCCATTCATTACGTTCGCATATAACACCGCGGCACAGTCTACCACTGGATTTTCACCTTTCTTTCTTCTTTATGGACGCGAACCATCCCACACCATCGATACTCTCCTTCCATACCGCCCTGACGCATCCGAATGCCCATCTGTGTCCGAAGCTGCCCGAAATGCGGAAGAGTGCCGTGAACTCGCACGCACCTTTACGTCTCGAGAACAACAGCGCCAGAAAGAAAACAACGTCGACTCTTCACAAAGCCCCAGCTATTCCCCGGGATCGCTTGTATGGCTGGCTGTTCCTTACCAAACCCCCGGCATTTCCTCAAAACTCGTTCCAAAGTACGAGGGCCCATACCGCGTTTTGGAGCAAACCTCGCCGGTGAATTTTCTCATCGAGCCACTTTCCCCATCTGACGACATGCGCCGGCGTGGACGTGACATCGTCCACGTCGCCCGCCTTAAGCCATATTATAGCCCTCTGCCTCCAGACTCTTAGGTCGCCAGGATGGCTCTTTTTCGGTGGGCGCAAATTGTGAAGAAGAAAGAGCGTCGTTGGCAAGCAACATCGCCACCGCTTGGGTACTGGGTGCTGGGCTTCGCTCGCTCGGCTCGTGCTGATCATCGCCGGCATCTGCTTGACCGTTGCTCTTGCACGATCGTGTTTCTTCGTAGGACCACCGTCGCAACAGTCGTCAATAAACCCTTTTTCAATATATATATATATATATATATATATTTGTGCATGTGAATAAAATTGAACGTGAGCATTCGCCACTTCTGCTTGTGTGCTCCTCGATAATTTTGTTTTCTTTGTGTCGATTCATAATTATATTTTGCATAGCATGGATACAAGGCCCTTATTTATTTATCGCGATTAGAAGCGTTTGTGTTTTCAGGCGTTAAGCTCAGCATAACTCACACAGCTTACTATTTCGGATATCAAAAGAACAGATGACGACTATCTTTAGCTCAATAGTACCATGGGTAACTACCTCTAATCTTATTGAAAGGTAATCGGGATTTACACTGTTGTCCTTTATGAAAGGCTCTGTGGCGGCTGTTTACAGGACGATCATCAATTGACAGTGAAATAGAAAACGTTGGCTTTTGGCGGCATCTATTTGCAAAAACAAAAAAACAACGAGTTATGGACAAGCGCTGCAAGTTTTCGTACGCAGCCGTTGTAGAAAGCAGGTCACACGATCACGTGTTCTCTTGCATAAAGAACGACCATTTATACCAGCTCGTTAAAAAAAATCACTTGCCATAAAAGCAAAATGTCATAGTAACAGAGTACTTAGCTGATATATAAGTTTTGTGCGTCAATATATACATCACAAATGTTAGCACATAGACGTATGTAGTTCGCCTGTCTTCCGTTTCAAATCCGTGTTTCTGTTTGCCCAGTACCGCAAAATATGAACAACTTATGTATGTCCGCATGCTTTGAAATTCTACACATGCACCCGAAGTATTTCTCGTAGTAAAACATGAACTGATATGTACTTTGGTGTTACCTGAATAATTGGACAAGGGATTGTTTTCTATATTGTGGGCACCTTCCTGATTGAGCATTCACAAACAATCTGCCGGTAGAGCACCTGTTTCTACTATGGTGAAGACTTTTTTTACGTGACGTAATGAAATGCTAGTCCTTTAGTGAGAGTGGACTGCTCCTAGCTAGAAAACTAGCGCGACATATTGGTCAAATTTTTCATTCATTCATGTACTCCGAGAACGCACGCTGGCACGTTTTCCTAGAATGCTATGATCATTTGATTGATACATCCTTCCATCAACTTCTTTTAGTGTGTTTTATTACGATGTTGTGAACTGACCGTGGCACTCCGGTAACGCTTGGTCAGTGTGAGTGCATTGGTTCTAACGGGTAGGTACTCCGGGCGATAACCATTGATTTAGACGTGTTTCGAATTTGAGGGCATCACTATGCGTAATACTGAACATTATGATCAGGGTGTAAGGATCGACGTGGATGCAGCTTTTTCTTTTTTTTCATATTTATGCTTTCTGCCATGGTAGAAACTCCTTTACGGCACCAAATGCCTCTCTTCTAAGCACAATATTATAGCAGTTGCAATTAACGCTATGTTAACACAATAGAATTGAGGAGCTCGGGTGGCGGGAGTTCCGGTGTCGGCGTGATTAGTTACGAGGTAGAAATCAACGTTTTAGGTAATGAAAATATAAAGAAAAATGCAAATAATTGGCGACAAGGACCCTGGCTCTAGCGCTAAATAAATGCAGGCCTTCTGCTGTTCAAGCAAGTATTCTACAACAGAGATACTACCATGCTCTAATATACATCGAAAAAAAAAAACGCTGTATAAATACGGAGTATTGTGAGTGATTTCCTTAAGATTTGCAATTTTGCGTTGCAGCAGAGGCCCACAATTCCTCGAGGCGTCAAAACATGGTAGTTGTGCAATGAGTAATTTTTTATAGAGGCGTACCTCTTACGTTGTCGTGGGGCATAATTAATTATCACCCGCAACAGCATAAACGAAATGCGCAGATGCGCAGGTGTGCGTTCTGAATCACGGACACGTAGTGGGTATATTGCATTTCGATATAACGAAGATTTACTTGCCTAGTGGGTAATCTGCAACTGTACAAGCAGGAGGCGTTACAGAATAGTTTGAAAGGGCCTATGCTAGGCACATTGATACTTTTTTCGATGCGGCTATGTTGGGCAGTCCAGCAACATGCCAAGGCAGGCCAACGATTGAGAAGGCGAAGCGAGCCGGGCTTGATTACGCTATTAGATTCTACCGATGAAGACAAAGCGAAAAGGTCCCCCAGATGTTACTTGTATTTCTACTCTTTATTGCAATTCTCATGCTCATTCTTACATTGCTGTATACGTACGTTACAATAGCTATCGTAGTATTATATTACCTATTGGCTTCTAGATAGATAGATAGATAGATAGATAGATAGATAGATAGATAGATAGATAGATAGATAGATAGATAGATAGATAGATAGATAGATAGATAGATAGATAGATAGATAGATAGATAGATAGATAGATAGATAGATAGATAGATAGATAGATAGATAGATAGATAGATAGATAGATAGATAGATAGATAGATAGATAGATAGATAGAATGTTTTTCGTGTGCTATGAGTACAAGCGACGCAATGTTGGTGCGCTATTTTGTCTTTGATTTAGATGGAATAACCTGTGCTTATGATGGAGGCTATTCGTTTATGTCGCTGAATTTATTTTGTTTTCCCAGAATACTAAAGCAACGCCTGGTATGACACCTGAAAGTGAACATGCAGGGCAGGCTTCACTGCCTAAGAGGCTCGGTCGTGCCGTAGTATTCCTGTTAAGTATGATGCTCCGGAGCAAAGAGTTCGGCCGATTTGCCTTGCTTTGCCTGCTGGTAGTGGCAGCTGCGTCTGTCTACGGGATTTCTGAGTGGTTGGAACGGACCTATCCCAAGCCTCCGCGGCGCATCCTCACTGGCGAGCTGCTCAAAGGGTTCGAGAGGTACTCGCGGAACGACAAGTTCGTCGAGAAAGTGCTGGTGAGTAGGACAGCATTCTGCTTGTTCAGTTTCGATATTTACCTAAGAACATACGGATTATACCTACGGCGCAGCTAGTCGGTACAACCCCCCAAAAATGGAGTTCACGTGATACAAGAAGAAAAAAAAAAGAGCAAGAAAAAACGCTCATTTTTTCTTGCGTCAATTTGCTTTTATTGCTTTCCCAATACGCCTGTCTTTCAAATTATTTCGTTTGGAAAGCACAAAATTACTTTGGTTGAGAAGGGGAAGGCAATGAAACCATTATGGGTTAAAGTTGATGCCTGTGCAGAGATATCATTTCTGCAGAATAAGGTGTACGTTTCTGGGGGTCAAGTTATTCGTAGACTACAAAGTCTGTGTTTTCCCGACTCATTTTGATTGAGATAGCTTTTTTTCTTGGACGACCAGTAATATTTTTAGTGCGTTGAATATCTAAGGAAAAGAATAGAACCTGATAGGTAGTAGCGGACGCTCACAGCCAACTTCTCTCTAAGCGTGCTATCTGTGCTATCTCCTTTTCTGCAAGAATTCTGTACAGTAAAAGTGGTTTACATTGTCAAATATGGAATACCAAGAGCAAAAGCAACCACATTTTAGATTTTTTATATACAAAACCGATGATGCAGTGGCGATATTGTTAATTAGCCAAGAATAGGTATTTGGCGAACGATTGTTTGAAAAAGTACAGATCAAAGCTTAACTACAATACGATCCTTTGTGGCACCGATAACCCGAATGAAATGGGTTACGTACTCTTTCATAGCCTTCTTCATTTCTGTATTCTTCCGTCTTGTGATACCTGAAAACTGCACATGAAAGTGTTACCGCTGCTGCGATGTGTTCGGGGAGGGGGAAGGGGGGCCTGCGGCCTCGTCAAGCTGGCATCACGCCAGCTTTTTCTGCAGGTCTCCTGCATCATGTATCCTTGATGCGAAATAAAGTCATTATTATTATTAACAGACCAGTAAACGTGAAATTTGTTCGGTCATTGCGTCGTACACACCGTTGTGTAGGTCCACACGAGTTCATGATAACTTGGGCATCACTTTTTTTAAGTGTAAGATTGAAAGAGAATAATACTTGTATGGCGTCGCTTTATAATTCTGCACATATTTAACACTGGTTTTACACGTAATCCTATCTAGCGCATTTGGGTAACGTTAGCCTCATTTTGAGTAAAGACGTTGTGGCTTCAGCCACACTTTGGTAAATGACTAGAAAATGCTCTTTTCAAGTAGGAACATAAAATCAGCCAAATCCATCGCAGCCACAAGCGTGTACAATCCTCTTCACAGCGTTCAATAGAAAACCTCACAATGGTCGCACATCAAGCGGTATGTCACTGTTGGAAAAACATCCAAGCGTTAAAGGCACTCCTTGAACTCACATAACGATCAATCTTTGCAGGATGCAATCATGAGGGCAGAAGTCCCGAAGACAATACCTTGTAACACAACGGCATGCCAGTGGTTGGAGACACAAGTTAGCCTGGGCGACCTGTCGGCAGAGCGTCCACTGGCTTGCCAGGACTTCTACGAGCACGTCTGCTGGAACTTTGAGGGTCCATCCCTCTACGAGCAGGCCTCACGTGAACTTATGGTCCAGGTTGCGAACCTCTTGACATCCACGACAGATTCCAAGCACGAAAATTCCGACGTCAGCGAAGACGTCTCTATGCTTCATAAGTGCATAGACGGTGTTTCGGGTGCTGCAGCCTTTTCACTAGACTGGTGGGCATCTTGTTCTGTTTTTGTCATAATGGCCAGACCTATTATGTGCATCTTTTTTTGAAGCTGGCTAAGGTAACACTACCTTATTGTTACGGCTGAAGCGTAAAAATGTAAACAGCGAATAAAGGCTACATCAAGGACAAATGCTGACTTCCAACTATAATTTTATTCTTGTAACGCATAAAAATATATACCTGTACCATGACATCCTAATCATACTTGTCGTTGTACTATAGGGGAAAAGGGAAATCTTTAGTTCACGCACAAGATGACAGTTTTTCGTCCACATGCGACGATGCCGATGCTGGTGCCGGAGTTTTTGCGAAACGACCTATTCAATGCTGTCGTGTTAAAAGCTGTCTCAAGATCCTGAAATAATCTACCCCCTTTATGTAAGGGGAGGATCAAGGTACCTTCCCGCGTAGGGACGGGCAGTCCTATCCTCACCACCACGTCCTCGACCGTCATGTCTTTGACCTTCTGGACAGCCTTGTGTACTTGTAAGGGAGAGGGGCTGTTGAGCATAGTATGAAGGTCATTTTTAGTGTATAACACCTCCTGTACTTGTTGCTAAAATCACTGCTATTGTGGCTGTCAGGACCAAGCTCTGAAATTTCAGAGTAATGAATATAAGTCAAGAGACTGTTGTATTCTTCATTCAAACTTGGTACCACTAGCGCAAAGGTGCTATTTTTTAAATTAGGGTTTATCTGTTCACGGCCATAATCCACTCTCTGCTCGTCGAAATATGCGTCAGTCGTAAAAAAGCTCTTTAGCAACTGTATCAACCTTTGTACTCCCGATCACTGAATTGCCATGTCTTTTTTTTATTGAAGATTTAAAATGTTGTTTATTCTTTCGATCGATTATATATTGTGATGTGGTCGTGACGTGGGTGAAAGCTACAGTCGGCGTGTCGTATTTAAACCTTTTATTTAGCCTGAACTTGTAACCTGGAAACAGAATGTAAAAGTACAGCATGCAAATGCACCCTGTACATAGACATAAGCGGGCAGGACCGTCCTCGAAAACTGGGATGCGTCATCTTTTATACACCACTCGTTGAACTCTCCAGTATTATCGAGCTATCGAATAATTTTGAGTGTTCGCACCCTGTGTGATATTTAACAAAATGATCTACTGCAAACGTGAAGCTCCTCGATCATTGAGGTGCGATATGCGCGTAGTATTGGTGACAGTCTTTGTGGGTTTCAGTAGTGCGAATTGAAATAACGTGCGTGGGAGTGTAAAAGAGCAAGTCCGTGATGATGCTACAATGCCGCCTTGGTATTTTTCCTGAGTAACGCCTATTTTAAACGGCGTGCGCATTTACGCAAAGGCTTTTCCCAGAGGAACAAACAAGTTTTTTCCACAGAACTTATGCCCTTTTCTTTGGGTTATGATCAATACAGTGTCAAGTTACAAATCAACTTTCTATTTTTGTTATTCTGCAGCAACTTCACTGTAAGAAAATCTAGCAACAGCACAGAATGCCCACACCGCTACCCCAGCTTACCTGTCAAGGCTGTTCATCAGCTTCTCTCCATGGTCATGACGTGACGAATGTGGGGGAGTTTCTTTCTCGAGTAAAAAGGCAAGTATCCTTCCTCATTCTTTTCTTTAGACTAATAAAAACAAGAGAGACGCCCATTTCATGTAACAAGATGACACCGCACACCCTTAAATACACATGGAGGGATAAAGCATCAAATAATTCGCATTATGACGATTGTGGCTAACAGTTTTCGTTCGACAATAGCAACAGATATTGCTCAAAATGTCGGGAATTATTCAAGCTGTACACTACCAATGACACAGCTTCAATAAATAACAAATTCATTTATCCACCAACAAATTGGCAGTTCATTCGGCAGGTGCAGTGAATACATTATAATCGATAAAATAGTCACATCACAGTCGCTGTCCTTGGGACCACGGGTTCTCATGCTTAAGAAAATTCATATGTTTTAATATCTCTGTAAACCAGGCTGGCATCATCGTTAAGGCTGGCATCATAGATGTAGTGCAGATTTATAAAAATTATTCTTCAGATAAACCTTCACCTCTAGTTGAAAATTCACTTATTTCTTGAGGTAGCGGCAAGAGACAAGATGGTGATCCACTTCGGTGGTAGCTCACTTTATCCGCTACAATGCTGTGCCACCACGCTCGAGGATAGGTGTTCGATTCCGATTCGCGGCGACTACGTTTCTGTGCTGGTGAAATCAAACGCACCAGTGTACCTGGCCTAAGTGACACGTTAGGGCACCGACCATTGTCAAAAGTGATTTCACTACAGTTTTCCTTTCCTCCATAAATCATGCATAGTGCTGCTTGCACGCAATGCCCTATGAGCAAATTTTTTTATTTGAGTTACGTTAGGAATGCCATTTCTAGCGAAAATCTATCTCAACACGCTTCCATAGTTTGTGTGTTTTGACCAGCACCACTTTCTTGAAATAAGAAAAGAAACCAGTAACGTGGTGATCATATAACTGCGCTTGTCTGCTCATTTAAACAGTATATAACAGCATTGTACGGTTAGTCGTTGCACTTCGATTATATGTCATATTTAAAATGAGTTTCGCAAAGCATCAATCACGACACTGCTGGGGACTTGCACAGGCTCTAAAATATCAAAATTCAAAAGGATAAATACGAATTCATTCTACATGTTAATAAACAAATGTGGTAATTTTTATAGCCCTGCAATGGTTGCCCAAGAATGAGGAACTTAATTTACTTGCTTTCGAGAATTAGTCGAATTTGTGGAATAGAACTCATTATTTCGGGTATCCCGCAGGGCTCTGTTCTTGGTCCTTTATTTTTTCTTGTATACATCAATGACATCGTTCGGAACATACTCGTTAAAATAAGGATCTTTGCTGATGATTATAATATATACCGTGAATTTACCACACACCACGACCCGATAACAATAAATAAATCTTTGGACCGAATTCAAACATGGTGCACAGACTGGCAAATGACCATCAACAAAAAGAAAACTGTTGCAATGACAATTAGTCGCAAAAGCACCCTTTAATGTTTTCTTACTGTTTTGATAATGAACCTCTGGAAGTAGTAACTAACTATAAGTATTTGGGAGATATCATTTCTCACGATCTTAAATGGAATGACTACATTTACAACATACGCAGAAAGGCAGTGAAAAAACTCGGATACATAAGGAGGTGCTTGAGTAAGTCCTCTCCAGAAGTTAAAATATTAGCCTATAAGACTTTTATTCGGCCACTCCTGGAATATTGTGCGGCTTCTTGGGTTTCAGTAGTGAAAATTGAAATAACGTGCGTGGGAGTGTAAAATAGCAAGTCCGTGAGGATTCTACAATGCTGCCTTAGTATTTGTCCCGAGGAACGCCTATTCTAAACGGCGTGCGCATTTCCGCAAAGGCTTTTCCCAGAGGAACAACCAAAATTTTTGCGCAGAACTTACGCCCTTTTCTTTGGGTTATAATTTACACAGTGTCAAGTTATGAATTAACTTTCCATTTTTGTTATTCTGCAGCAACTTCAGCGTTAGAAAATCTAGCAACAGCGCAGAATGCCCACACCGCTACCCCAGCTTACCTGTCAAGGCTGTTCATCAGCTTCTCCATGGTCATGACGTGACGAATGTGAGGGAGTTTCTTTCTCGAGTAAAAAGGCAAGTATCCTTCCTCTTTCTTTTATTTGGACTAATAAAAACAAGAGAGATGTCCATTTCATGTAACAAGATGACACTGCACACCCTTAAATACACATGGAGGGATAAAGCATCAAATAATTCGCATTATGACGATTGTGGCTAACAGTTTTCGTTCGACGATAGCAACAGGTATTGCTGAAAATGCCGGGAATTATTCGAGCTGTACACTACCAATGACACAGCTTCAATAAATAACAGATTCATTTATCCACCAACAAATTGGCAGTTCACTCGGCAGGTGCAGCGAATACATTATAATCGATAAAATAGTCACATCACACTCGCGGTCCTTGGGACCACGGGTTCTCGTGCTTAAGAAAATTCCTATGTTTTAATATCTCTGTAAACCAGTCATGTGTTAAGGCTGGCATCATATATGTAGTGTAGATTTATAAAAAGTATTCTTCAGATGAACCTTCACCTCTAGTCGAAAATTCACTTATTTCTTGAGGTAGCGGCAAAAGACAAGATGGTGATCCACTTCAGTAGTAGCTCACTTTATACGCTACAATGCTGTGCCACCACGCTCGAGGATACGTGTTCGATTCCGATTCGCGGCGACTACGTTTCTGTGCTGGTGAAATCAAACGCACCAGTGTACCTGGCCTAAGTGACACGTTAGGGCACCGACCATTGTCAAAAGTGATTTCACTACAGCTTTCCTTTCCTCCATAAATCATGCATAGTGCTGGTTGCACGCAAAGCCCCATGAGCCAATTTTTTTTATTTGAGTTACGTTAGGAATGCCATTTCTAGCGAAAATCTATCTCAACACGCTTCCATAGTTTGTGTGTTTTGACCAGAACCACTTTCTTGAAATAAGAAAAGAAACCAGTTACGTGGTGATCATATAACTGCGCTTGTCTGCTCATTTAAACAGTATATAACAGCATTGTACGGTTAGTCGTTGCACTTCGATTATCTGTCATATTTAAAATGAGTTTTGCAAAGCATCAATCACGACACTGCTGGGGATTGCACAGGCTCTAAAATATCAAAATTCAAAAGGATAAATACGAATTCATTGCACATGGTAATAAACAAATGTGGTAATTTTTATAGCCCTGCAATGGGTGCCCAAGAATGAGGAACTCACTTTACTTGCTTTTGAGAATTAGTCGAGTTTGAGGAAAAGAACTCATTATTTCGGGTATCCCGCAGGGCTCTGTTCTTGGTCCTTTATTTTTTCTTGTATACATCAATGACATCGTTCGGAACATACTCGTTAAAATAAGGATCTTTGCTGATGATTATAATATATACCGTGAATTTACCACACACCACGACCCGATAACAATAAATAAATCTTTGGACCGAATTCAAACATGGTGCACAGACTGGCAAATGACCATCAACAAAAAGAAAACTGTTGCAATGACAATTAGTCGCAAAAGCACCCTTTAATGTTTTCTTACTGTTTTGATAATGAACCTCTGGAAGTAGTAACTAACTATAAGTATTTGGGAGATATCATTTCTCACGATCTTAAATGGAATGACTACATTTACAACATACGCAGAAAGGCAGTGAAAAAACTCGGATACATAAGGAGGTGCTTGAGTAAGTCCTCTCCAGAAGTTAAAATATTAGCCTATAAGACTTTTATTCGGCCACTCCTGGAATATTGTGCGGCTTCTTGGGATCCATACACAAAAAGAAAAATTTCAATATTGGAAAAAATACAGCGGAAATCAGTTAGGTTCATCTTCAATCAATACAGCTGGGAGGCATCAGTAACATCTCTTCTAGAAACGGCTGAGCTGGAAAAATTAGTCAATCGCCGATACCGCGAACGAATGAAACTATTTTACCTTCTTTATCATTGGACACATAGGTATAAAAAAGGATACATACCCAAAAGACTCCCACCGGCGGCCTACTCGGTCCCTTCATAATAAAATAGTAAGCGAGTTCTCTAGTCACACCAGCATTTTCCAGTATTCTTTTTTTCCCGAGAACTGCAACCAATTTGAATTCCCTCCCTTCAGCTGTCTTGGAATGCCCGTCGCTATCATCCTATCTACAGGCCGTTCAGTCCATGGGACATAGCTCTGACATAGTTTTACATGAACCCTGACGCTTTTTTTTTCTTCCTTATTTTTACGTATTCATGTTTTCACTAGTTATTTATATATCTTGCTGCTGTGCTTGTATGAACTCGTTGTACTCTTCTTCTTTTGCTGTTAATATTGCCGCAATGCTTCATATGTGTTTATTGTAACCCTTTTTTTTGTACTCAATGTACCCACTCCTGCCTAAGGTTTGAAGATCAGACCGGCAGTACTGTAATAAATAAATAAATAAATAAATAAATAAATAAATATGAAACATCTTTTAAAACTGTGCTCACTTTATACTTGAATGTGTCACGTATTCGCGCATTTTGTTAAAAGAATAATTTATTCAATTTTTATTAATCGAGCTTACAACGGGGCAGAAAAACAACACTTATAACAGCGCAAGGCTCTGGCACCAGCGGAAGATTGTGACAGGACACACAAGATGGGAGGCACAACAACATTGTTGCCGTGCTTTTTTTATAATGTGTGGAGTCACAATCTTGCGCTGTTAATTTTTTCCGGCTTATAAGTGTGAACCAACTGGACGAAGTCTCAATGCTAGCAATGTGTGCCATAAGTCGGTAGAAATCGCTCACTCAGACTCACTTATGAAATATTTTTTCTTTAGGGCTCGACCAGTCGGAATCAGACTCCCTCAAATTTTTCTAAGTATAAGCCAACTTGGACTCACACTCACGAAATTTTCTTTTTTCATCCGGACTCACTCTGACTTGAGCTGGCAAACTTATTTTTTCAATCGTACTCACTGAGACTCTCGGTTTGATGTGAGTTTGAGTGAGTCCCTATGAGTCGACTCATTGGTGACTCGCAGATCTGAGTGTCAACACAGATGATGCGTACCAAGTATCCCTTTGTTATCTGCTTGTTTTTCCCCATATGTTAACATATGTACCACTTTTTACAAGATGTGCACCAGCTATAAACAAGCATAATCAATGTTGCCCAAATAGTCACTTTTCTGACCACGTAATGCTCTGTCATTGTATCTTTTTAGATATGGTGAAGAGTACAGTGTGAGGGTCAGACTCGAACTCGGGAAGTCGGAGGTCCGACAAGCGATGACCACACAACGCGTTGATTCATTCTGCAACTGGCTTGGTGAATCGGCAAGGTGCCACCTGCAAGAGCGATTTAAGGCCAACGACAGTGAAGTCCGGTTGTATCAAATGCTGTGGAACGAGCTGTACTTCGCACCACTTTTCTTGGGCAATGTAAGTAAATTTAGAGATGAACGTACGTTACTGAAGGGGCAAGGGGAATTTACGCTGGTACGAAAAGGAGCTCCTAAGTAAGAAATTGTGATGATGGAAATAGTTATGAGTATTCTGATTACTTGCGCCAGTGACATTGCGTCATGTGCCGTAGTCATTCGTTGCTTGTCGCGCTATCAGCCGGAGGTGATGCTGATCTCTCCCGTAACCTAATAGTAATTTAATATAACTGAAGAATAAACAAAACGCAACACTGAGTGTCAGTTGTGCACGCCAGACCCACTAAAACGTTCTCGTAAAACTTCATTACCAAACCACAAAGACCACAGATTACCGGGATGCTAGACAACCAGGACCATCCATATGTGGTAGATGCTACCGTTAGTTACCAACATGTCCTTTGAGCCTACGTATTTAACGACATGCCCCTAGGGTTCTTTTACAGTACATTCCTGTAGATACCTGGTGTATGTAAGAGCGAGTAACTTTTAATAATTTAGTTTTTCTGCTAGATGTAAGTGTTTTCGCCTGTTTCCTGCTCATGCATGCTATTGATAGATACACGTTTTTCATTTCTGATAACGCATTCGGCCCTCATATGAAACCGATTTGGCTATCAGGGAAAAAGGCAAAGGCTGGTAAGGATTCACATGACTCAAAATTGGCCCCGGATCTGCGTGTAATCTGCATATGTCGTCGAAAGGCGATAGTCTTTCATCCGGAGAGAGTGAACAAAACACTTATTTGATGTTCTGCGCAACAAAATCGGTGAACGGCATTCTGAAGGCACTGCGTTGGAGTGCCTCGAGTGTGCAGCGAAGGCGAACGAGTGCATTGAGGTACGTTACACACGAGCGTCATCTGGCATTCATCTTCGAAAACGAAGAAAGGCATGCGCACCTGTGAAGATGCGTGCCATTCTCGGAGGCGATAAAGTGGCGAAAGCAAAGCAATGGACTGGTGCCACCACCGTCTCGTTTTATCAAAGCGTTGGTAACGCTTGCATTTTTGAGCATCGCGTCGCACTGCCAGCCCAGCGTGTTTAACGCTACGTTATTTAGTATTACTTAGGTGTGCCTTCCCTAGTATAAGGGCACACCTACAGAACAACGACGTGTTATTGTGGTACCTCAAATATGCGCAACGATTGCTTTTTATCTGGCATTCGCACAAGTACGAACGCTAAACCTTGAGCAATAGTGGTGGGCTCTGCAGATAAGGTCGGCCATTTGAGGTACCGTTAAGAGCGGACAAACAGAAAAATGTACAGACAGACAGACAGACAGACAGACAGACAGACAGACAGACCAAAAATTTTTTCGTCGAAGGTCCCTAAGAAAGACTATCGTGTTTAAAAGAGGACCCGACAACGTCAAAGTAAAGTACTGCATTCCTGTAACAATCCACTCGTTTCGAGTTTCTTGCAGGCTCTAAGGAGGCCTAATTCTACCGTAACCCAGCAAACACCGCACACTGGTCGGTAGGGAGCGAGTGGGCCTCCAAAAATTGCCAAGTATAGCGGTAGCACGTGACACTCCTTCCAAGTTTGTTCCTTCCTCCAATGTTGCCAACAGATTTCGTGAACAGGCATTATTTCGTCATTGGCCCTCTTAGTTAATCCTTCAATAAACTATTTATTTAGCGCTATCTGCCCTCTTTTCTAACATACTGACCCTATGATGTGAAGGATGTCAGCAGTTCTCTGTGGGGTCTGCTCGATGACGACATCGACACAGCGCGCAAGATGGCCTGCGTCCAAATCCACGAGGGCCTCTTCCAGTCGGACAGCGCGCAGGCGGCCGTTCTCGTCTTGCAAGACACTCTCACGGACGTCGATGAAATTGCCTCGCAATTATTCCACGCAGCGGTGGACGCTCTGAGTATGCGTGTTCCTACATGGCTGTCCAGGTGAGTGAATGACATCGTAAAGCCGAAGACCTCAGGTGCCTCATCGTCCGCCGAAGCATATCAGTGGCTATATGGTGCTCTGCTGCTGACGTGAAGGTCATGGGTTTGATGATCTCGGCGACGAGAATCGCATGTCGGTGGGGGCGAAATGGTTGCGCCCTGTGTTTCGTGTGGTGTCAGTGCTTGTTAAAGAACACCAGGATGTCAAAATTTTTAGAAGCCTTTCACTACAGCGTTTTTCGTAATGATATCGTTGTTTCTAGAATTAGAACCAAAGTTTATATTATTATTATTATTATATTATTATTATTATTATTATTATTAATATTATTATTATTATTATTATATATTATTATTATTATTATTATATTATTATTATTATTATTATTATTAAACAGCCCCGCCGTGGTGGTCTAGTGGCTAAGGTACTCGGCTGCTGGCCCGCAGTTTCAATGTCGAGCCTTCATTTAATGGTAGAACGATACATGTTCAGTAACTTCTGGCACAAGACAACTGCGACACTGCATTTATGTGACCGTACCCTCTGCGCAGACACGCTGAAGGTGAGAACCCACGATTGCAGCATCAGCGAAGGCCTAAATATCTGAAGGAGTTGCAGTCCGTGCAGGTGGAACTAGTCGGAATGTTGGAAGACACTGACGCGGACTACGAAACATCGGTGTATTCTTGGGAGGTACGTTGGCGATAGCATCGCCTTGCTGATCATATTGAACCAGTATTGCTTGCGCGAAGCAACTCTACAAAAACCTAATTCCCCGATGATTATATAACATACTGCCTAATGCAAATCTTGAGAGCATCTTTCTCAGTATTTTATTCTGCGATATTCTGAGGCAAGCGTGCCCACTTCGAGCATACGTGCCTCTGGATTCTGGCTTCGGCCACACTGAGCCTCTACTCAGGCCGCTCGTTTAGCAGCAGTGGCGGACGACGTAATTCGACCAGTTTCGTCAGCATTGTTCAAAAAGAAATGGCTAAGGTCTGTATTTAAAAAGCAACCTCGACTTTACCTCACGTTTTCTTCAACTTCCTGTGCTCTCTACATGCGTTATAAAGGCACAAAAATGGAAACAGGGCGAAAGATAAGGGAAAGACCAGTTCATGAATACTGGTACAGTTGTTTATCATACACAACGAAAGTTTGAAACAGATAAGTAAAACTTGGGGAAAGGTTGAGGTTGGTTTGTGAATACGGGTCTAAGATTGTTTCGTGGATATTTCAATAGTGTACATTAAGAAAATAACCCTATGAGCAGCGCGAGAACCGCAGACAATTTTTTGATGGCCGATTTCACATCAACCGACAAAGATGCAACCTAGGACGAGTGCTTAGCCAACTGTGAGAACATGAAGATAGTGCATGGGTGCGTATCACCCCAACCTCGCAGGGTGTCGAACCAGTCACCTCTCAAACCTTAGTGCGTGGCGCTAGGCCCCTAGATCATGTAGCATACGCTGTCAAAAGCCCTAACGCCAAACCACGTGTATAAGTCATTTACGATTTGGCAGTCCTCAGAGCTCTGAAGCTTCATCGCGTTTTTGTTATCCGGAGCGAGATGGCGCGATGAGCACGCGTTGTGTACCGTTGGGCGCTGTGCCTCTCGCGTTTCGACGAGCGGCTGCATCTACAAAGCATGGTACCTCCTGCGGGTGCTTATGAGACTCGTGGTTCGGGAGTGCACGAAGATCCCTTTGCTCGCTGTCGCGGTCGCCTTTACGAAAGGAACAAACACGCTGCTCACACATGAAGAAGGAAGAATTGTGACAGTTGTCGGGCTTGTCCTGTGTATACTTCCCCGTTCGTTTTGTGTGTTTTCTGGCTGAACAGCGTGCTTAAGGTATTGAGCCGTGACAGCTGTTTGCGCTCGTCCTGTGTATGTTCATTTCATGTCTGCGTTCTGCGAGAGGTACGTGCAGCATGTTTAGAGCTGCCAGGCATTGTTCGCATGACGTTGCAATGCGTTGCTGTAGCATCAATTACTTCGCCTTTGTGGCGAAATACTACACAACAAACACTCAACTACTTCTTTGGAGACGTGTTTCGCTTTCCTGTTTCCTACCAAGAAGGATCAGTGACGTTTTTCTTTAATTTTCAATTTTCCTGGTGCTGAAAGAATATATGTGGAAGCTGCTCTCCACAGATAGTCAGTCATGCATGTGTTTAGGATGATTTTTCGCATTACTTCAAGTACTATTTATTTAAATACTCTCAATGCCACTTCTTGCGTTACAGATAAGAGTGGCGTTACAAGTGAGAAATAGCAGTCTTGAATGATGCATGCACAGGGTTGCTGGTGCTGTAGGCAGGAAGGTGGTTCCAATCAGGAATAGGAGTGAAAACAGATGTTTCTAAGGCAGAATGACACAGGAACCCGGAAGTTGTGGTCGATGCGAAATGAAACGTAAGAAGGTGGCGAGAACAATGTGCGCTTCATTTCAGGATTTCTGTTAGAAATGGCAGGGAGGTCGAGAGGAGGTTTCATTGATGAAATACAAGCTGTGCGAGAGTAATTAGTCACAACAAAACGAGCTGAATGATTCTGAATTGCTTCAAGTGCGTTAACAAGTGTACAAGAATGAAGATCCCAGATTAATGAGGCGTACTCGAGTTCAGATCTGACTATTGTTTCATAAAAAAAGAAGTTTCAATAAAACAGGTTCTAATAAAAAGTTACGGCGCAAGAAGCCGAGAGTGCGGTTCGCATTGTAAATCACATAAGTAGCACGAGTATTCCATGTTAAATTGTTATCAATGTGAACACCAAGATTCTTGCCAGCACAGTCCTAAATAATTATTCTCAACGTAATGAGGAAAAAAACATGGCTGATCCCTTCGTCATTGGAATTGATAAAACAAAAAGTGAAACGTGTCCTTAGAGATGTAGCTTATTGTTCTCTGCACATTGATATAAAAGAACTTGTATTAGTGTTTAACAGCTAGAAAACCTCTTCACATGGAAGCATTCACGTTGACGCTGTCATACATATTCGTCCTGACGACTAACGTTCATCATTAACGATTAAACACACCGTTGTGGTCAGATGTTTGAGGTATCTGTGGTAGTTAACGTTGAGATGGGAAAAGCAAGCGGTGTGAGAACCAGAAGAGTGTGACTGATTGGACGCCGAACTTGGGCTAAGGCGGCCTACTCGCGTCATGTTGGAAATACTGAACTTCGCTACCCGACCAGGGGAAAACGCAATGCTCCTCGTGTCTTTGGCCGGCTGTGATGATTCCCGTCACGAGCATAGGGAATGCGCAAACCCGGCGGTCGTCCCCGAGCTATTTTAGAGACGAAGCTCGTTAAGGCATAGGCGCGTCGCGCGTTGTGGTACCCACTGCTAGTACTCGGAGTGCTCACTAGAGGGCGCTGTGGCACTCACACGGCTAGCATTCGGATTGCTCAATAAATGATGTATTGGCGCTCTTTCTACTCCGATGCGTGCTCTCGTGTGACAGGAGACCTCGTTCGGTCTGGCGTTAGAGAGAGAGAGAGAGTGAGAAAGGAAATGCCGGGAGGTTAACCAGAGGTCTCGCGTTAAAATGCGTTCGCTCTTGGCGCGCTTCCTCTTTCACCAGAAGTCTGTGTGCTTCGAGTATGAGCGATGAAGACAAAGTGGCGGAGCGGAGATTGCTCGGAAAACGACAGCAGCGTGTGCTCGCCATCTTTTCCTGATAATCAACTGGGCAAGATTTCCGCAAAATTCACGGCTTACCGATGTACATCTGGAGCTTCGCCCACTTATTATCATTCACTTCATGGATAGGCTGCGACTTTTTTATATGGGTAGATTCTATGAGTGACGGCAACGCTTGGGGTAAGGTCGCCACCTGGAGGTGTGTTAATGCGTTGACAAAATTTCACTTCTCCTATTGGAAACCCACCCGTAGAGGCGGACGTTTGGGTTTGACTTGTTGAGGGAACTAATCACAGACGCCATAGATATGATGCAGTGATGCATATCATCAAGGATGATGTGAGAGCATCGTTGTAGATACAATCACTCGCTCGCTGGATTCCGTGCTGACCAGTTGTGCCCTCGCGATCTCCGACGACAGCGCAGCTCTGGCCTACTAAGCTCGCCCTACGCCATCTCCTGACGCTGATCTCCGACGACGGTGCAGCTCTGGCCAACTGGACTTGCCCTACGCCATCTCCTGACGCCGACAAGAGCTCTCGTTGAGTGGTGCCCCGTCCACAGACTCTTGCGACTGGGTCCATCTTTCCTATCTTTTCTTTACTTCCGTCACTCGCTGCCCCTTGTTATGGGTCGGCAGAAGGAGGTTGCTGATGGCATGCCACCGCTGCAACCAGTTGTTATGGGTTGGAAGGAGGAAGTTGCAGATGTAACCGGGTGGATGAACTGAACGCCGACAAGAAGTGGATAGGAAAAACAAACAGGTTTATGGCACTATTTACACTTATTTATAGCAAAGAAAGGTTAGTTGTTTCACAAACCACGAGCGTGGTGGATGAACCGTTAAGGCTGGTGCACACCGGCGACTAGCAGCGGTCGCGCGACCATTTGCGACTGGCGACCAAAAAGCGACTGATGTTCACACCGGCAGGGGCTGCATGCGAGCGACCGGAAGTCGCAAAAACGGAGAGTCACGTACGGATCTCGTTATCAGCGAGAACTCTAGAGACCGGCGCCGATCAGCTGATCACCGCCAGCTGAGTGAGCGGAGCATACCGGGCGCGCCGCATTTATTATTTTCGTCTTTTCTCGCCCAGCGTTCCCATCAGCGTCAAGTTTGATTCAAGCGAAGAACAATACATTGTCATGGTGCTGATGCGCTGTGCTAAGGTGTCAGCGCTGGCATCACAGATGCCTCCAAAGAAAAAAGGCCGGTAGTGGGTGTGACCATCCTTTCGATCGCGGGAGTTGGCCGATCATGCAAGCCGCCTGCCTCCCGAGCTGCGCTGAGACGACGAGCCACCTGCCTCCCGAGCTGCGCTGAGACGACGAGGAGTAATTCCAAGAGTCGTACGTATTCAGAAATGGTCCTTGAATATAAATTGACTTGCCACAGCCTACAATACAGCGCAAACGCGTCTCGAACGCGGTTTCTTAAGTCGTTGCCAAGGCATGAAGCACAAACGCGTTCCAAACGCACTGCATTGAAGGCGGTGACAAATCAAGTTCAAGACATTAAAACGGTTCTGAATACGGGTGAAAGATAGTGCACAATTTATTTTCTTTTTACTTAGACGGTGTTTACCTTCTTGCGAATACCACCTGTAAATTCGACACTTTGCTCGAGCTGCTGCGCCCCGCCATCTCCAAGCCAAGTATTCCGTGGTTGCCATGGTGCCACAGACCCAGAGGAACGCACTCGTTTGTTTCCGGTGGCAGGAAGCCAGCGCAATAGAAAAACAAAAGAACGAAAAATGAGCGTCGCTGATTGGTTCCCGCAGCTTTGCGACTGCAGTCGCGCGACTGAAAAATCGGTGAGGAAGCGACTAGTCAAAGCAGTCGCTTTGCGACCGTTTGCGACCGTTCGCGACTGTTTGCGACCAGTCGCAAATGGTCGCGCAACCGCTGCTAGTCGCCGGTGTGCACCAACCTTTACATAGTTCAGGGCGACGTCCAGCACTCTGCGGCGTCGTTTTAAGCCCTGTCGGGCTCCTCCTCTTTGAGTGAAACACCAATCACACACACACAACAGGTGAGGGGGACGAGCATGCACGGTCCACGTGAACTGAACGTCCACTATTGAGTCGTAATCACTGCACTGCACGGTGGTACCAGCGGGGCTCTTCCTCGTCGTGTGTGTACCGCTAGTCGAGAAGTCCCAAGCTCCTGACAGCATACATCAAAGGGTCTGCCGATCTGTTCGTTCAATTAGCGGGGCAATTTGCGGCTGCCGCCACGGTCTCTTCCAAGGAAGATGCTGTCTTTGTTGTCCTCTCTCGAACGATTTACGGCGTCGTGGCGACACAACGTCTCATCCTCCGGCTAGCAGGAACAATGCCTGACGAGCATAGGCAGCCGGCGGGTCGGCTACTTGATTGAGGATTAAAAGAGCGCCGCTCCCCCGTCAGCTCTGGCACTGGTCACAGCAGCTTCCCCCTGTATTGATGAGTCGTTGAGGTCGCCAAGCACCGCTGCTGCTCGAAGGGACGACGAAAGGGTCCGCATTTGAAACTCAGGAACTCGCCTTTGCTTGCCGCATGGTCTGGGTAATTGCCGAAATCTTCAACAGCGTCTGGCAGACTGGGCGCCGAAAGTTCTGGGGGCCCCCCCCCCCCCCCCCCAGGAGACTGGCTTAAGCACAACGGTGTCTGCCCAGATGAAGTGCCGGGCCAAACGTAACACCCAGCGCCTCGCTCTCTCCTTTTCTCTATATATAGCCTTTAGTCCTATTTTTTAATCCCTTCTTACCCCCATTCCTTGTGAGCTACTGTTGAGGTGTCGTGCCTGATGCAGACAGTTACGGGGCTCACTTTTCTCTTCTTTGCTTTTCAAGAACCACAAAAGTTACAAAAAACGTATTTTGAAACTCTACAAAGTATGTAACCGTGTCGCAGTGGTTTGCGCTCCCTGCAAGTGTTGTCGCGAACCCAGAGGTCATAACTTCAACTCCCGTTGACGCATCATTTTTGTCTTCTGATCATACGTATTTCTTGACGTCCTTTCCGGCACAGCAATGCGTCTCTTAAGCCTAGGCGAACCCTGGCGTGATACAGTTTCGGAATAAAAGAGGTTACGCACGCAATTCTATTGTGTTGATGAGGAAAAATCACATTGACTTGCATCAGCCCACTAGTTACTGCTAGCTATGTCAATTAGAGAGGACGTATGGATCAAACTGCACAAAACTGTGAATATAGGCGATGTTTGATGGTGACAAACTCGTATCGTTGTTTAGACTTTGCTGCCATTGAATCGGCTTCCAATTGCTTTTACATTTCTTTTATTTTGTGCAGACTCGTTATGACTACGGCCGCAACTTGCTTCTAGTTCCGCAAGGTTTGCTGGCGCTCCTGGCAACTATAACAGACGTCATAGATCCCGTGTCATCAGTGTTTCTCTTCGCACAGCTAATCAGACCCCTGTTACCCCAACCTTCCGGTCCATACTCTTGGAAGGTACGACATAGTTTCTTCAAACAAAAACATCAGACAATATGTTGTCATGGCCTTAAATTACAGAAGACATGTGAAGTTGCTGACAATGCATGGACAACATGCTTGAGTTGATTATGTGCCTCATATATCTACGCATGATCTGTATTTCAGTTGGCACACGACCATCACCTAGCCTACGTGACGGGCTGCTTGCGCGCCGTGTACAATGCCTCCTTAGACTTCGACAACAGTCCTGGCTTGCTGCCTCAATTCGCGTATGAGTCTGCGCTACTCGGTCCGCTTTACGACGTCTACCGTAGAGGCGTCCACGAAGGCATCCAGCCTTCGGTCTACTTGAACCAACGCTACACGAACTGGCAGCTGTTCTTCGTGCTATGGGCTATGAGTCACTGCGGAACTGGGCGGGACGGCACTGTTCTGGTGAACGCCGTGGTCAGCAACTCGATGCGCTTCGGGCGGCTCTTCAGCTGTGGAATGGGAGACCCCATGTTCTCGACGAGGAAGTGCAATTTCTGGGTCTATTGGTGACACAAGCACGAATCTAATTGTCATGCAATCAGGTGTATTATTCCATCAGGGATTGTTTTGATTCTGAAGATTGTGTGAATAGAATTGTATTTTGCTAAGTTGATCTTGAAAGCGAAAACAGCTTTTCAGTGACTTGACGACATCTGGTTTTTAGATATTAGAAAATTGACCGCTAATAAAACTGTCACGACACAAACTTTGCATAAAACACAGCAACGTGTATCGAATATTTTCCCGATGCTCTGATTGATTGGCTTACCATCAACGAACGTAGCCTAATCAAGGTTTCTGCGTGTAGTGGAGTGACGTTGTCGGCTGCCACTGTAGAGGGAATGTTCCTGTTTATACAGGGCATTATTTATTGTTAATTTGCGCTTAGCATGAAGCTTTAGTCCTCCCAAAGGTGGAGTTTATGAATACGTAGAGGTGGCCTGGTTGCATGTTGCGTTGTATATTCTAGATAAACTTGCAAGCAAGAACACAAAGTAGCAGAGAATCAGTGCATGCCGTGGTAATCGTATTCTTCAGCTGCATCTTTCGTTTGGTCATTCAAAAACAGTCCGACATTCTTTTGTTGTGAAACCGATGCTAAAGCCCGATTCTGGAGCGATTAGGCATTTCTGGTTAAGCAATGTGTGTGCAACTTTACCTTGGGGTAACTGGACATACCTATTAGTGCAGACAGATGAATTGGAATAACCTAAGAACGATCACTGATGTTGACACGAAAGATACCCGTTTTAGTTATTGTTTTTGTTCTTGCCGTACCGGCACCCATGTGTCAGTAAAAGTTCTAACGCCCCACATAAAGACTAATTTTTCCCCATTCTTAAGGCACGCTGCATTCAATCATAAATCGTGGATCACACATTACAGTGAAGGAAGAAAAACTGTGCAACAGACGCCCAAACTCACGAACATGAAAAAACTCTTAGCAGAACTGACGCAAAAACAACTTGGGGAATTGACACAAACATATCTTAGAACTCACTCTATCCCAACTTCCAAAAAAAATTCGTAAGTCGTGGCTAATAGTTTTCACAACACCTTTGCGCTAATGTTCAGGCGAGTTCAGGCAAAGATTATACTAATGAGGCTAAATGGCCAGTCGTGTAACACGCGCACTAAAGAAGTGTTTCTAATGCAAGCCTAATAGAAATTGCTTTGCACCAGTAATAAAGTTCACAATCCTTTTTTGTGTGCGCTTCTAAACTGATTATTAACTTCCAAATGACTGAATGAATTTTTTTACTTGGGGATAGAGTAATGCATATCGTGAACAATAATGCAGAGAATTAACTGGTACATACGTGAGTGATATTGCACTTCCTTGTAGAAATGTAGTAACAGAAAAGAAAATTTCTGCCTAGTATAGCATAATTCATTTTGAAGCAAAGCTAGAGAATAATTCTCAGTGTAACGTGAGAAAACAAAGTCGTGGTTTTGAGGCGTGACATAGTTTGGTGCTTCGATTTATTATGACCACCCAAAGTTCTTTGAAGTGAGCGTTCTTGGGTTTCATTTGGCTACATTTCACATCCATCGAAATGCCGAGGCGCCCCGCCGCGGTGGTCGAGTGGCTAAGGTACTCGGCTGCTGACCCGCAGGTCGCGGGTTCGATTCCCGGCTGCGGCGGCTGCATTTCCGATGGAGGCGGAAATGTTGTAGGCCCGTGTGCTCAGATTTGGGCGCACGTTAAAGAACCCCAGGTGGTCAAAATTACCGGAGCCCTCCACTACGGCGTCTCTCATAATCATATAGTGGTTTTGGGACGTTAAACCCCACAAATCAATCAAATGCCGAGGCGGTGACGGAGAAAATACCGCAGCGTCAGCTTGACAACACAGCACCTCAACCTCTCGAGCTACTGTAACGAGTATGTAGGGGTGCACATAGTGGTAAGCCAGAAAGATGCGCAGAACTGGACATGTTCTTGTTCACCTACTCTTGTGGCTTATACGCACTGTTGGAGATCGGCCAACAATTGAGTCGCCTTATAAAATCCTATGCGGTCTGAGAGTAATGGAGGATGGCTTTATTTGTTTCTCTATCGCTTTCTCTTTCTTTATTCGCCTCTTGCTTTCTCCTTCCGGTTTCCTGCTTCTTCTTTTTTTATACTTATTTCCATTTTCTTCGTAACATTTCCCTTTCTTTGTCTGTTTCTTGCTTGCGTCCACTTGTTTTTTTTCTTTTTCATACGTAGTTTAGCCAGCGCCAAGCCAATATAACAGTGCATTAAAGAGTTTCAGTGCCCCTAAACTGCTCCGCACTTTTAGTTGATCATTCTTGAATCTTGAACTCTCTATGCAAACTTCAAACTCCCAAACGTAGCTGCATGCGCGTCGTAGTACGCAAGCTTAAATATTGTATGCACCTATGATGCATTTTATTCTTATCGGTGCAATTATTGATCGTGAAAAAGAAAAAAAAACAATCACCCGTTTGGGGTACGAATCAAGAAGGAAATCCCTACAGATTTTTCAGAGTGTTATTCAGCAACTAGGTTTTTATGCAATAACAGGCTTTTATTCAAAAGAAATCCGTGCGTATTTTCTGGTGACTTCTGAACAGACTATAGTGTTTGTGTAATTTCTGTTTTTTAACCTTTCTGCCATTGTGCGAGTATCCACAGAGCTCATTTAATTTATTTGATCGCCATCATCTCCTTGAATGATGATCTCAATTGTATTCAGGTGGATTCATCATCAGAAGGTCCGCGGCACTTTTATTGCTGCCGAGTTCACAGCCAAATGAACATAAACTGACTAAACGAGACTACATAATCAGTTGAGCTGGATTGGCAACCGCCGGTCTTCTTCTCACCCCATCTTCCCGGTGGAGTTGCGTTGAGGCAGGAACTTGCAACCACTGTGGTCCAACATGTCGCAGAACGAGTGAGCAGACGCTCATCGGCGTTGCAAGCCTCGTCTCGTTTACGTAATCAACCAGCCGCGTGACGCCCTCCCTACGATCTTTGCTGGTCTCAGCGGAATGGTGTGGAAGCTTCAACATGTAGTTCCACAGGCTTGCTATGGAGAAGAAAAAAACTTATTAGAAAGAGTAGTGACTCACTGTTTAGGATGTGTATTGAGGATAAATTTGCCCCTCGCTTCATCAGTGAATCGAATTCACAATATTCTAGTGCAAAGCGTGCGTTTTTGGTATGTTAGTGACGTCGTCCTTGCTGATGTAGGTGTTCATTGCAATTTAAATATTTCCACAGGCCAAAAAATTAAATAAGGAAGCTTATCGCATTCAATGCAATTTTTTCAAAGTATTTAATTTTCCGTTTGGTTTCAGAGTAGCGAATGCTTACAGAAATATGTAGCAACATATTTTCGTGTAAACGCACCAATCAATCATGAGTTCTCAATGAAAGGATGTCGCTTATTGGCAGTCTTAAAAAGTGGCCTTCCGGTTACTCGCAAACTAACAGGTGATCTCGGCAAAAACCACGTGAAGAATGCATCCAGTTGGCATAGCAAAGTTGGGCAACGAAGCTTCAATAATAATAATGCTTGTCGTTGCCATCACTTCGTTCTCTTTAATTAAATACTTACTCTATTTCAGTTTGCTTACATGACTTGCAGTGGCGGCTACAACTACTTCTCCTAGTGACTACTGCTACTATTACTGATTCTACTACTACTACTACTACTACTTCTACTACTACTACTGCTACTACTACTACTACGATTTTTACTACGATTACTACTACTACTAATACTAATACCACTATTCTGCTGGTGGTACTGTTGTGACTACTACTACGAGAACGACCACGGCACTAAGCTTTGCTGTGAAATGATGCCTCAGCGAAAAAAAAACGAAAGTTCATTTTAAAACCTGTGTGCGCAGCTTCCAAGCTTCTCTAAAGAGTCCCCTTTTCAGGGATCGCAATTGTAGAATCCTATTTTCTGAAGTTTCATACTAGCGTTCCAAAATGCATTCTTTATTAAACATACTGACTTATGATGCCCCAATGTCGGCAAATAGCTCGCTTTTTTAGTACGACATCAGGGCTGGTCATGCTGCGATGTAAGAGAAAACCCTTGGCTAACACGATGGCCTTCAGATGGGGGATGAGCTATGTTTCCATCGCTTCGACGCGCCTGCATTCTTATCTTCGTCGCACTTCTCACACGTGGCACCTCTAACAACGCCACGGCCGGGGCTCTCGACAGTCCAGATGGAGTGTCACTGTGCGCACTGAAGCTGGTACTGCGGCCGTGGAGCGCTGTCATGGCTTGTTCTCTCAGTGACCGGATGGAAGAGTCCGTCTTTGCAGTCAAGACAGAGGCCCCAGGGAAAGATACGCTGCTTCGAGCACTGGATACTTGCCACGAACGGTCGTCGGCGTCTTCAGGCATGCACTCTATTGCGCCGCACACGAATATCATGCATGCGGCCAGAGCACACAGCACGATGTCTTTCCTATGGTCACCTTCGTAGGTGGAATACACAAAGCCCATAAATGATCCCAGGCGGCCCAAGGCGAAGATAACGGATGCTCCCCAACAGCGCGTAGTGGTTGGAAAGGCCGCCACAGTAATTATCGAAATTACCAGAGAAAACATCTCAAGTAGGACTCTCATGACTATCAGCAACACTGCCGGATAAACTGGCCGCTCCTCCCTGTACATCAAGGCGAGAACGAGTGTCGACAACGTAAAAACCGCGCTGATTGCGATGGCCGTGCGCTTGACGCCAAGCAGGCGTACGACGGGATACAACAGTAACTGCGCCGGCGCGATCAAAATTATATTGATAGCGGATACTACGGCGCTCGGAGAAATGATGCGAGTCAGGTTGACCACGTTGTACGCAGCAGTGAACACGAGC
The DNA here is from genome assembly GCF_013339725.1 of Rhipicephalus microplus. Taxonomy (NCBI): domain Eukaryota; kingdom Metazoa; phylum Arthropoda; class Arachnida; order Ixodida; family Ixodidae; genus Rhipicephalus; species Rhipicephalus microplus. The sequence continues at coordinate 189,590,343 of NC_051167.1, forward strand.
CAAACGAAAGACAGCAGTATAGTGCGTCTCCTCAGGTGGTAGCCGCAGATGACAAAATCCTACGCCTTAGTCCAGCTTCGACTTTCGGAAGCTCGGCGCCCCCCGTGTCGAGCTTACCGAGGCAATCTCGTGCAGGGACACCGTTCAGGCGAGCGGCCCTCAGTGCGACGCGCTCGGCCTTGTGAACTTTCCACTTCACGAGAAGCCAGCGAGGTGATTCATCCACAGTGAAGTAGAAGAGCAACAGCACGCAGGTAAGGGCCGCAAGCCAGCGGTAGAATTCGTCCCAGTCTAGCTTGAGCGAGTTCGCCACGAAGAAAACCACGGGAAGGCTGACGTAGGCAAGCGCCGTGCTCACGAGCCAGTATTCGACCCGCCGATTGCCCGAGGACACCTCGAAAAGGAGCGCGAAAACGATGACAAGAATGGATGTCGACGTCACGGAGACCACCACTCGAGTCAAGACAAAGACAGCGAACCATCTGGTCATGCTGCTTGCCGCTGCGGCCACGACGACAACGGGCAGTGCCACGTAGATGACGGTCTTCCGGCCGTACGTGTCAGCGGCCATGCCCATAATCGGCAGCCCGAGGATGGGTGAGGTGGAGTACAAGGCCACGGCTAGCATGACGAGCCATTGTCGCTGGCAGACCAAGCTCCACTGGCTGACAATGGTGTTGCCGTACTCCTCCAGGTCAAAGTGCCACGACGAGCAGGGTATGGGAACGGCTAATGGGTCGGCGATGTTGGGAGGGTCGAGAACCGTGCAGCTTTGGTGGGTGCCTGTGTCGTCCTTGGGGATGGCCATCTCCTTCCAGGAGGCATCGGTCATGTTGGAGAGGTAGTCCGGTGGCCGGCACCAGTGGTCCATGGAGCGCGCCGTTATTCGAAAGCTGAACGCGTGAGTCAGGAAGACCGTCGTGGCTGCGAAGGCGCTGAAGGCGACCATGTATTGGAAAGGGCCTTCACCGTAGGCGACCGGTTCTTCATCCATAAAACCTTGGATCGGCTCTCGCTGCGCCATTGTCACTGACTCAGCTGTCGTCTTCTTCTCTTTGGCACGAGAATCTTTATTATCTCGTGAGCAGTATGTCAGTAGCCTTCTAGTCATTACCAAATGGAGAACACTTATTTTAATTGTCAATAATACTTTCTTTGCTTGATTGTAAGTTTAGTGCACTATCCTGCGTAGTTTATTGTGATCTGTGCGCACGTATCTATGATAGGACGTACACTCTAAAAAAATATCGAGTAAAAAGGATGTCTTTTTGTCCCACAACAATAATCATCATCAGGCTTGCGTGCGGTTCCTTTTTTGAAAACTTGGCGCTGGCCACTTTCCTATCGAGAATGCAATGTAACCCTGATAATAGGCATGTCGATCGTGACTGGAATGTACCGGGCGCGGGGCGATAAGCAAAGGATGGAATGCAATATGGAGGACGATTATTGTTGTGGGACAAAAAAACACTCTTTTTACTCGCTATAATTTAAGAGTGTATGTAGAGTACAATATATTTAAGCTACTTGGTTTTTGCATAATCATTGAGCCTGGGTTTGCGCCACTATACTGTAACTCCTCTTGTGTTCGTATTACCACAATCAGTAGAGTAATTGTCATTAACGTAATGCCTTTAAAGGAGTGGTGCAACTCCTTTAACCCATGTCAATAAAGCTCTACCAATGGAAAGTCTAGCCTACTGTGAACACGTCAGCAAGACTTTATACGCCGCACGCAACCTCGGATTTAAAATCACTCTCGTAGAAAGTTGTAAATCGCTACCTCTTCTTCAGAAAAATGATGCTATATTCCCCAAGTAACCACTTTCGGGACACTAAGTACACCGAGTGGTTCGAACATGGTGAGCTGCATAGTTACAGTGGTCGCCTCAAGATCTGGGCCACATGACCGCGGAAGAACGCACATGACCACACAAAATAAACCCATGAGTTCGAAAGCAAAAAAGAAAACGAAAACGAAAAAAGGAGTAACAATTTAGAGTACTGTGGATGTGTAGAAAACGTTGTTAACGACTTAAGAGTACGATGCACCCTACTATGGGAGAGCATAAAGCTGTCCCGTGGGCCTTGGTGTTTAGAAAAATGGCAGCATATCCACGGAGTGAATAATGGAGAGTGGGGCGAAGCATTCGTCCGTCCATGCGTCCGTCTGTGTGACCGTCCATGCGTCTGTTCGTGCGCCCGTCCCTGCGTTCGTTCATGCATCCGCCCCTGCGTCCGTTCATGCGTCCATCCATGCATCTGTCTGTGTGTCCGTTCGTCCATCTATTCAACACTCCAAGTCCCACCATCTCGCATCTTTTTATCATATATTCCCCATATAGAAGCACCGCCATCAGCGGACATTCCAAGGACTAAACGAGAGGTGGCACACGCACACTTTCTTACGGCTTGCGCTTCGGGTCTACTTCCCACCTTCAACCACCTCGAGTTCATGGTATATACTAGTTCACTGTATTCATGGCACTGCGGCCCAACGCTCGCTAAACCTTTCGAAAACCAAGGAGGTTACGCCCAGCGAGTATAACGTAGCAACCTTTTCCTGTCAGATAGTGCTCAATGTACATGCCAATGGCTGCTAATGAGAAATGAGAGACAGGAGATTCAGGCTTTTAATTTCTTACGGCTTGCGCTTCGTATCTACTTCCCCATTTTAACCACCTCTGAGTTCATTCATGGTATATACTAGTTCATTGTATTCATGGCACTGCGGCTCAACGCTCGCTAAACCTTTCTAAAGCTAAGGAGGTTACACCCAGCGAGTATAATGTAGCAACCCTTTCTTGTCCGATAGTGCTCAATGTACATGCCAATGGCTGCTAATGGGGATCGCAGCGTGCGCGTTGACTAAAAGCCGAATGCTCCTGTCTCTCATTCCCCATTAGCAGCCATTGGCATGTACATTGAGCACTATTTTTATTGTTAAACAACGCACAGAAGAAATCTCTCACCGGCACCACCTTGGAGGTCAAATGTTATACCTATTTCGGGTATGTGCCACTGGTGGTTACGTACTACGAGGGACGCACAAGCCACGCCATAAGGAGCTTCGTGTTACCAAGGGTTCCGTGTTGACGTCCCTGCGTGTTCCACGTCAGGGACGTCCTCCTCATCTAGCCATGGCGCCATCGACGTCGTGGACGCCTTCGAAGGCGCAAGCCTTCGACGTTGTCGTCCCTGCGGGGACTAGTCCGGAGACCGTCGTCGACGCGACGGCCTCAATAGTTGGCCTCTCAGAGGTACACTGCGTTCAGCACATGGGAGGCATGAACTTCCAAGTAACTGTCAAGAGCATGGCTTCCATGACTCTCATCGTCGACGCTGGCTACCTGACCATCGGTGGCGAGCGTATCCCTGTCGTTCCCGTCGGCCCGCAGGTAACTAACGTCGCCTGCCTGTTTTTACCAGCCTTCGTCTCCAACGAGGTACTCGTCCAGGCTTTGTCCCCATACGGCAAGGTATTGACTGTGACCGCTGGCGTCATGAGCGCAAGACGCGGAGTTCTCACAGGCACACGCTATATCCGGATGGAAATGAGTCCCACAAATCGCGTCCCCAACTATCTTCGCGTTTCTGGTCATCGAGTCACCTTCGACTACCGCGGTCTGCAACGTGTTTGTCGTCGGTGTGGCTCTAGTGGTCATTATCGAGCACAGTGCACAGCACCATTCTGTGGTCGCTGTGGTGTGCACGGACACGAAAGCGAAGGTTGCGACCGCCCCTGCCGACGTTGTGGAGATAACCACCCTACCACCGTCTGCCCTGTGCGTCGTTCATATTCTGATGCTACTGCGGGGACCTTTCCTGCCCTACCGTCCGTGTCACCAACGGCAACAGAAGAACGAGAACCAGGAGCTGTACTAGAAGAACGCCAGAATCCGATTCTGAGAGCTCCATTAAACGATGAAGAAGTGTGCAGCTTGGCCAACTCGAGCGTGCCACGTCTGCCAATCTCAGCGACAGAAACAGCCACCGCGATTGACCTCGCGTCTGTCCCAGGCAAACATGTCATGCCATGTTCGACGCCGGCGCAAGCCGAGAAAGAAACGCCGGTAGGCACTGAGGCACCAGACTCATCGTTAAACCTAGCAGTTGATTGCCCAGAAGACGCCGACGTTGCGAGATCTACGGACGCTGGTGTCTCGCCAGGAGCAGAATTGAAACCGAATGAGCAAAGCCCATTGGATCATTCCGAAAGCCAGGCTCGTGACTCTCTTGAACAAGTAGCAAGACGCCATGGGAGTTCTTTACTGACGCGTCTCGACAAGCAATCCGTGATCAAGTTCGTTGGAGGCGGCGACAACGTTAACGCTGCAGCCCTACCACCATCTGATTCGTCCGACAGCAGCTTCAGCCTCGAAGTCGACAGTAGCATCGGACTCCCTTCTAGCCCAGACGGATGTGACGTGGAAATGCAAGCCCCGCGAGAGGTCAAGCGTGCTCACAAGTCTGGCACCAGCTCGGACGGCACCCAAGATAGCCGCTCCGAGTTCCAGCAACCAAAGAAACCTCGACCCTCTTCTAGAGGGTCGAATTGTGCTGTGTAGTGTACGTACTCCAGTTCCCCCGGACAGATCCCCGGGGTATACCGAATCGAAAAACACGACCAGGTCAGTCACCCACCTTTTTTCAATATGGCTGACACCCTGAAAATTCTTTCTTTAAATGTTCAAGGGTTCCGTAACCCAGTAAAGCAAGCCGAGGTTATCAGCATAGCCCGCGCAGAACATTGTGATATTCTGTGTTTACAAGAAACAAATTTTTTCACCATTGGCCACGTTCGTGCATTCAAACGCGCATTTAATTTAGACTGTTATTTTTCCTTCGCGACATCTCGCTCCTCTGGAGTTGGAATTACTATTTTTAACCGCGCTCTTCTGCGCAATCATCATGTTTTCTATGACGGGATTGGACGGGTATTGGCTTTTGACTGCGTCCTATCATCCTTCAAGCTGCGTGTTTTGTGTATTTATGGGCCAGCTCAAGCAGCGATGTCTAACAATTTTTTCCGTGACCTGGACGTGTATTTTCTAGACGGTCGTCATGTCATACTCACTGGAGACTTTAATTGTGTATTGGACACGCGAGCTGACGTGCAAGGTCCAGGATGGGGTCGCTCTGATTGGAACGCGCGAGAGCTGCGTCGCCTAGTGCACCATTTCTCTTTGACAGATACGTACAGACTAGTGCATGGACCACAGTATGCCTGGACTTGGCGGCGTAGCACGTCGTCTAGTCGTTTGGATCGTTTCTATGTGCCGAGCGCGCTAGCTTCTTACGTATCGCACTCTGATGTAGTAACATTACCATCATCGCCTGTTTATATATCAGACCACCGACCAGTGACGCTCGAGGCTCACTTTCCCTTTTCATCATCAGTGAAACCTTGGCGTCTTGACATCCGCATTCTGCACGACGCGCGTACACGCTCCAGTTTATCTAGAATCTTGCGCGCCTCTCTTTTGGGATGCGGTCCGGAGGTGTGGGACGCGCTCAAGACGCAGTGGCGTTTACACTGCTCAGTAGCAGGGCGGGCCCTTAGACGCCGTACGTCCGAAGAACTAGCGGACACTGCCACAAAGCTGCGTATTGCTCTTCGGGTTGATCGACTAACTCCCTTGATGCGCGCATGGCAGCGAGAGTTAAGGGGTTGTTTTCAACGCCTCATTGCAGCTTCGTCATTGACGGTGGCTAATTAGCGTTGCAGACGTAATCGTTGTGCTCATCCTGAGGTTCTGCGCTTTGCGAAAAGCTCGCTTCTGAACCCGTCGAGTCGACTAGGAACTCCGGCGGCCAGATTCTTACACACTGCCTTACCGCCGACACGTGATCAATCAGTTTTCCTAGCTCACTTTGCCAACATGGCTCGTACGACAATGTCATCACATCGCGGTACCACCGAGACAGCCACAATGTTAAGTAGGCTCCCTCAAATTTCATCTGAAGTAGCTGAACAACTGTGCACAAGTCCGTCAGCTGACGAAGTGAAAGAGGCACTGTCTTCCATGAAGCGTGGCTCGGCCCCCGGGCCGGATGGGTTGCCTGTTGAGTTTTATTTAACGTTTTGGGACGACATTGGTGCCCTTTTCACCTCTGTTATTTGCCGCTGCTTCGAGAATTTTGAATTTCCTGATAGCTTTCGCGATGGTCGAATTGTTTTAATACCTAAACATGACCCATCGTCAGTTCGCCCAGAGGAGTGGCGACCAATAACGCTCCTCAACGTTGATTATAAAACTTTCGCGGCAGTTATCACTCGGCGTTTGAGAAGCCTGATGCCCTCCTTAATAGGTCATCATCAGGCGTGCTCTATTCCTGGAAGAGAAATCCACAGTCTCTCCTTTGTTACGCGCGATATAGTTGCGTACACGTTAGCAAGATCAGCTCGGGGACTCTTGGTTTCACTTGACCAGGAAAAGGCATTCGATCGCCTCGAACATAGCTTTATATTTAGCGTAATGGCAGCATTTGGCTTCTCACAAAACTTCGTCGAGCTTCTCAGAAACGCATACCGAAATATACGCAGCACGTTATTTCTTGATGGTTTAGAGAGTGCGCCATTTCCGGTTACCCGTGGTGTTCGCCAGGGGTGTCCTCTATCCCCTGCGCTTTTTGTATTCAGCCTCGAACCATTCCTTCAATCGCTAATCGCTGATCCTTACGTTAGAGGCCTTCCTCTTCCAGGTAGTGGTACCGTGACAGTGACAGCATTTGCTGATGACATCACGTTGTATTTGAAGAATGAGGACAGTTTATCCCGTAGCCTACGACTTTTTACTACGTATGGCACGATTTCAGGTGCTGCGTTAAATTTTTCCAAATGTCGATATTTATTCATTGGTTCACCAGACGCAAGTCTAAGTTCCTTTTTCGGTCTTCAAAAAAGTGACTCTATTCGCATTCTGGGGCTTGATTATACTTGCTACGGCATATCAGCCTCCTTGTGGAATTCAGTAGTCGAAGATGTAAAACGACACGTCCGGGAAGCACAAGAGTATGATTTACCGATGCTCGAAAGAAGGTATTTAGCACAGACGGTGTTTTGCGGCCGTGCATGGTATATATCTCATGTCTTACAGCCCCCATTACAAATCACCAGGTCGTTGCAATCCCTCATTGGCTCTTTTTTCTGGTCGGGTGGAACAGAGCTGGTTTGCCGAGCAGCTCTTGGGCAACCGAGAAACTGCGGTGGATTCGCATTCCCATCCGTCTCTGTTCGCTGCCGGCTACTTGCCCTACGATTCTTACTTCGGTTGTTGCATGGTGATCAGTGCCCCGCGCGTGATCTCGCCTGCTATTTCTTAGGCACCAAGTTACGCTATTTACTACCAGATGCACGGCTTAATTCTGCACCGCAAACACTTCACGTACCTGCATTTTACTCAACGGCAGTAGCATTTTATCGACACGCGCAGCAGGTTTGTCCCGATGTGGACATTCTTGAAAGCCGCATTGTAGATACAACGGCGGCTCTTCTGCTTCCTCTGGTTCCTCCAGCCCGTCTAGCACGATCGAGACATGTCTCGTGGAGCGCGATAACGGCATTGTTTTTGCCTGGTCACCTCCGTGACTTTATGTGGCGTCTTGGATGGAGAGTACTCCCAACACGGGACAGACTGGAGAGGTGGGGCATGGTCCCATCTTCCACTTGTCCTAACTGCCCGTTACAGGAGTCTAACCAGCATATGCTGCAGCAATGTGTCATTGCAAAGGTGTTTTGGAAGTCAGTTAACACTAGTTTTCGCGGCCTAGGTGTTAATCGCTTTGTAACATCTGGTCGCTGCTCGCGTAGTCGCTTTGCACGCCTTCTAATAGCTGCGGGAGCTTTTTGTTTATGGCGTAATAGGTGCGAAGCTGTTGCGGCAGGTCATCGTCGTCGTGCTCTTTTTCCGATACTGGAACGCCTCTACTCTGAACTCATATCGTTTCTGTCGGAGGAATTGTTCTTCCTTGGGGAGGAAGAATTTCTGCGACAATGGTCGTGCCGCTTTCTGTCCGTAGTTGACAGACGCGTTCAATTAGTCTTCCACCTGGCCTGGTTCCTATAGCCAGATCACCTGTCAATGTCTGATTGGTGCATGTAATCACTATGTGCTTACTACTTTTATGTGTTTGTGTGTGTTCAATATAGGTGTGAGCTCTCCTATATATGCACTTCATTCTAACGCTGTAAGTTATGTAACCTTTATGAATATTGATACCTGTTGTACATATTTTCTAACATCTTCACCAAGTCTTGTAAATTCTGTACATATATCATCATGTACATTGTCCATATTGTGATTAGTGCATTTACGTAGTATATGTACAGTTATTAGTACAACGGACTATGGACATCCTACGGACTTGGACACTTTAGTTTAAATGTGTAGTATATGTTGTGCTTTGTCTTTTGTTTGTTATTGTGCCTGTTATACAGACGCTTGTCTCTTAGGTTTGTTGCGTCCCATGAAAGAATAAACTTTTTCTAAACAGGAGCTTCGCCCCTAAAAAAATTGTCAAGGTTGCGACGCGAGCTGAAGATTGCACGTGTCCTTTCGTTCATAGATTATTCTAAATATACACTAAAGGGAACGCTGGCGCTCGTGTCTATGAGCTGCAACGCATGGCGCTTCAGTACGCATGGAAATGATGGGTAGTACACGGATTTGTCTAATCTTCGTACTTCTGGCTTCGCGTGTGTTCGCGTTGCTTGAAGTTGTTTTGTCACGAAACAATTATCAGTAAATGTTCAACAGACGTGCTCCACCACATTATTATTTTAGGCTTACCATTTCAAACAGGTCACGAAGCTCCGGTCACGAAACATTCACGTTTGAGCCACAGCAAGACTCGGACTGGGTGATGATAGGGCCACATTCTTTCCTAAGTTGTGTTACTGCCTCAGTCACTGTCAGTAATTCTCAGCGCAAACCGCTCTTGCAGTGTTCGAGAAGCTTCAGGATTGTTGTTGGTTGTTGTAGGTTACGCCACTTCACAAACATTACAGATTACTCTGGAACCTACGTGGCCGCTAGCGATAACTCAAGGATGTTCAATGGCACGGCTATAAGTGCCGACGCGCTTCACCGCTTGTCCATTGATCGGAGGCCGACGCTCAGATCGCCGCTATCAGTTCCACTGTGTTAGTTTATACTGACTTCCCGTTTACAGGCCAAAAATTCAGCTCAATAAACAGTTTTCATCTGAATATCCAGCCTGCCACCTTCATCGACGTCCGGGTCCCATGCCAATACTTTAGTGTTATCCCAGTACATCGCATGCTAGTTTTTTCGCGATTCATGCCCCTTGACGTTACGGAGACGTGGTTCTCACACTGATGCAGGTGAGTCAGTGCGTGACTATTCTGCCACAAGGTCGTGCCAGCCACCATGTTAGATCAGAGATGTTCCGTGCAGAGAATTTTCGCTTCTTCAGAAAATTTTCACCTGTCATTGTGAGCCAAAGGGGAAAAGGGTATGTTTGGGATATTGCAGGGAATTTCAAGAATGGTTAAATTCTCCTGTGATGACCTATAGTTAGCGGTCACAGTGTGCCTTCACTTCATCTTCTCTAATCGGCTCTGGCGCGTGCACCACGCAAGCAGAGCCTTGGAGATTTCTTTCTGTTATTTGCGCGGAGTGATTTCTTGTTCACTAGGGGTGTTAGACTTGAAGCCCACAGTGTGCAGTGTGCTAATATCAAATATTGAAGTCGTGCTTTGTTATGCGGCAGTAGAGGGGCTAGCCACGACTTTAAAAGTTGCCAGTGCGAGTGACACGTGTAATTATAAGATGTGTGTGCGTGGATGGGGGCATGAATTAGTACTGTTGCGCATTGAAATATGCTGGGAATTCCGTCAACGTTTGAAGGGAAAAATCTTTGAAATAAGGAATTTTATTGTCTCTGAATGGGAATTCTTCCGCGTAGTAAGGAACATCACTGCGTTGATTCTACTTTTAGCGTTCGTGGCGCTTCGCGAAATCTAACAACTGTCACGCAAACAGCTACGTTTGTTGAGCTATGCGAAAGGGTCATAACATTCGGAGTTCTACGTCTCAAGTCCACCATATGAATGTGAGGAATGCCGTAGTGGAGGGCTCCTGGAAATTTTGACCATCTCGTGTTCTTTATTGTGCACTGACATCGCAAACTACAATGGTCTCTACCATTTCGCCTCTATCAAAATGAGACAGCTGCTGCAGAGAACGAATCCGCTACCTTCGGATCAACAGCCGCGCACCCCAACCGCTACACCACCGTGCCGGACAGTGGTGCGAGAGGAAAGCCTCTGGTAATGCTCACGTCAGGCCTGTAGGCAGGGATATTTGGGGAACGGGTGGGGGCTAGATTCGTTAGAAGTATTGAAAACACCTACTCTAAGTATCAGTTCTTAGTAAAACACCGCAGAACGTTCGATTGTCAGAGAGGGGGAAGAGGCTATGGCACACTCCCTGGCGACGTGCCTGGTTCAGATTTTTTACTTACAAGACGTTGATCGAATGAAAATGTTGCATGTTGCCGGCAGATATAGCCTTGCTAAATTTGCAGGTGATTGCCCCACCTGGTTTTATTGTTTCAGATTATATTCAAATGTTGTCCTTGACAAAGCAAAGTGAAAGGCGGGCTACCAAGCGCCGATATTACGACACCAGCTCCCAGACTTCTGCATAAACCGGCCTTTTGAGTAGCTTAGCGAGATCTGATTGTGATGGGCTTGCTCATACAGCGACACCACCACGAAGCACGTTATGAAAAGCTAACGGTGAGGAAACGACAATATATGATAGCATGAGTGAAAACAAATAACAGCAACTTTTTTTACTGACGTGTACACAAAGTGCCGTTCATAATACCAATAATCTTGTCATTTCTATGGCTACCGCTTCCAAAGGTTGGTAGTTTTTTAAACGAAAAAACAAAGGAGATTACAAGAAGAATGTTTGTATCTGCTATACTTCATAGTACATAGGTTTTATACAATATTAAAAAAATATATAATAACGACCACGTTCAGCATGCGGTGATGCTTATGTACAGAAAAGTGGTATTAGTTTAAGGTTTGATACATCACAGAAATGGCAAAACAGGTAATATTCGAAAGAATTTTGAAGATGTCACTGCGTTAAAAAAGTATTTTTTTTTCTATTTGTGCGTGGACAAGGCAAAACCTTACTCAGAAGTGCGAGACACTGAGGTTTAGGGAGGTCGGTTAACTCACGAGTTACCTTACTAGGAAACTAAAATACCCCTCCAGGATTGCTTGCTTGATTGATTGATATGTGGCGTTTAACGTCCCAAAACCACCATATGATTATGAGAGACGCCGTAGTGGAGGGCTCCAGAAATTTCGACCACCTGGGGTTTTTTAACGTGCACCCAAATCTGAGCACACGGGCCTACAACATTTCCGCCTCCATCGGAAATGCAGACGCCGCAGCCAGGATTTGAACCCGCGACCTGCGGGTCAGCAGCCGAGTACCTTCGCCACTAGACCACCGTGGCGGGGCTCCAGGATTGCTTGAAGAATATTAACTAGCGAGGCTAGAAATTGTGGCTTTGGTGGTTTCAAGGTTTTTAACTAGGCTAATTAATGAAGATATATAGTCGCTTACAGGGCACTCTGGCATACGTGTTTTTTTTTCTTCGTCCGTGTGTCATAGTGCGCAGTAAGCTATCCTAGAATTTATCCCCAGCTTACTTGTAACCGCGACATCCGGAAAGTTCTCAGTTATTTGATGTGTGTGTCAAGAAATCTTCATTGGTACTTACCGCCCACGTGTTCCATTCGTCGTTCATAGTAGATGGGTGGTTTAATGTGCAGTAACTACAGCATAGTAATTTAAAACACCGTTAGTTGTGGAGGGCTCCAGAAATTTGGACTACCTGATGTTACTTGGCCTGAACTTAGGTCTAAGTATACATGAGCTTCGAACATTCTCGCCTGCGTTGAAAGCACGGCCACCGCGTCCTAGTTCATATCGCGCAACTTCGGACCAGCAGCCAAGCACCATAGACACAAGACCACCTGGGTGGGTTGTGGATTGCTGTTTGTCTGCTTCAAACTTCATCGGAGAACCAGCGCGCATCGAAGTGTTAAAAAATACCTGCGGCTCTTATTTGCAAACTTCTTATGCTAACTACAATATATGCTAACTGTATGTATGGTACACTTCAGTTTTTCATTATAATGTTTGCCTTTTCTGAATTTAAATGAAGCAAACTTCATTGATTTATAGAAAATTTCAAGGTTTCGTTTCGCTCACCATATAGCCCATGTTTCCGCTGTTTGTTTCGCTAGGTTAATGCCTACTAGTTTGTAATTACGAAATAGTTATTTTTCACCTTTAGTTTTTAGGTGTTTGCTGTTGTTCCTATCTAAAACCACTGTACAGTTTCGGCACACCCACCCACAAATATCACTGTGATTTTGCGTAAACTCACTAAGCCATTCGGTGTACACTTCTGAGCAGTATTTCATAGATTGATAAAATTGCACGATTTCCTTGAATGTAAGCGATTCAGACATAAATTTACCGCAGTAGGTTTCGAAGAAGCACATTATTGTCACCAATGGCACCTTCCGAAAAGTGGGCGAGGACCTTAGACGGCTACAACATTGAAAGAACAAATATTCTCAATGGCCCCTCCTCCCGCAACAGCAACTTTCTTTCCACATATAGAGGGCATAAATGAAGAATTTCATGCTTGTCGAATTATCGTAATGTGCAACACTGCTGCAAAATGGTTATCACTTTTACTGTCATGCCTATACAAAGTGCAGATGTCGCCGTCCGCTGCGCACTGCTACGAAACCATGGTGAATTATGGTACGCTCAAGCGGTATGACTGTACTATAATCATCTTCTCAAGGAAAACATGGGAAATGCTGTAACTACTGAAATATCTAGAGATTGCAATTATTCATGTATCATACTATTATAGGCTTTTGTATTAAGTTGTTAGTAGGTTCACCTGATAAAATTCAATAAATAAATATGATGGATGTCTAAATTTATTCTGTTAAATCTAATCCTGACTATATTCTCTCCCGCTTCAAACAATTACCATCAAACCTTTGAGGAGAACGCGATAAGAAAAATGAGAGCATTCCCACTGGCTAGGCATGAAGGCTTGAATTTTAATATCTGTCTTATTCTAAAATGCGCTGACAACATGCAGTGGGAAGTAACACTGAAGCGAACACCGTTTTAATGGCTGAAAAATTCAACAATGTCCATGACCGACCGGTACATGAAACTTTTCAGACACACTGTGCATGGACGCCTCCAATAGATGGCGCGATGTTGTGTGGCGTGTGGTCGAATGTGACCCCAAATACTTCTGCGCCAGACGTCCTTCAAAGCTTCGATAAGCAGGAACAAAGGCCCCGATGTGTTGCTCTTTTCCAAAACGGAAGTGGCGTGTGCGGCTCGGAAGGGCGGAAGCAACGGTCTGTCGCCGAAGTGTCTGAAACAAACCGAGCTTCATTGCCCTAACGGAAGTGGCGGCTAATCGAACTTCCTTTGCCCCCCCCCCCCCCCCTCTTTACCCACTCCGCCATTTTACATGTCCCTCGCATTGCCACCCACGTGTTGTTGGTCCTCATCCGCTGCCGTGTTGCGGTGCCGCAAGGCGCGACTAATCATGCAAGTCGCTTTACCGAGGAAGTGAATAATCGGGCCGTGCGTAACCAGTGGCAATGTCGAGGACGCGCAACGGAGCGCTGTATTCTTGGTTCCTGGAAAGCCGAGAAAAGTGTAGCGATGATCAAGGAGTCCGGAGGGCGCTGCGATCGATAGTGATACACGTCGACTATTGTTGAAAAAGATACGACCGATCTCCCTTCGCTTCCTCCTCATGCCTTGCACCCATGAGTGTGGAGAAACGAAGGGTAGGCGTTCCACGGAGGAAATTGATACGTCAAGCACAAAAACAAAAAAAAGAAAGGAGTGTAGAGGAGAGAGAGAAAGAAACGCGAACTAGATACGCTTATCGTAAGGCGGCAAGCGGCTCCAAAGGTCTCAGTACCCGTGCAAAAACGAATCTCTCTCAGCGGCACATTGTGGTCGCCCCGTGCAGATTTTTGCTGTCGCAGGGGCAGCGCTGCATAGGCCGGTGACAACGGGGCAGCCACAGTGACCGGGAGTACGACTACGTGTCCCGCTGCGGAGGACGGCGTAATATGCACTCGGCTTTCGCGATCGCGCGTGCAGCTGTGCGCGTCGCCGCAACATGACGTCCGCGTCCCGAGCTCTCCGGTGTTTTTGCTCGTGATGGGGCGTACTCGAACGTGGCGAAGGACGTTGCCCGTCGCATCGCTCGCATGGACGGGATTTTACGCGTTCTTCTTCTGCTCTGCGCTGGCGGTAAGTTGCCCAGTTCATGGTCATTGCGTGTTACATTTGCTTCCAATTAGTTTTATCAATCGTGGGTCACTGAACCCGACTTGAAAGTCGGCTAGAAGTTACACAGTTTCCTTATGTCTGCTTAGTGGTGTCGCGTATTATCAAAACTGTCGGCCGCCCCGCCGCGGTGGTCTAGAGGCTAAGGTACTCGGCTGCTGACCCACAGGTCGTGGGTTTGAATCCCGGCTGCGGCGGCTGCACTTTCTATGGAGGCGGAAATGTTGTAGGCCCGTGTGCTCAGATTTCGGTGCACGTTAACGAACCCCAAGTGGTCGAAATTTCCGGAGCCTTCCACTGCGGCGTCTCTCATAATCAGTGGTTTGGGGATGTTAAACCCCACGTATAAATCAATCATCATCAAAAATGTTGGCAACTGTCGACGTATCATTGAATTCTGAAACTGGAGATGAAGCAGTGCAGGTTTTGTACAAGGAAGGTTCTATGCAATCCTCAAAGCCAGCATTTCCTAACACGTACGCGAATCGGACCTTTAAGCGGCGTGTTGTCAAGTGCGTACTTGCCACAGTACTCGACGTACTCGGAGAACAAGCTTGCTGCGTCATATTCCGGTTGCTGCAGTGTGAGGGGCGTGACCTACCCAGCAACAAACATTAACGCCACACTGCTCACTCCTACCGTTGAAGAAGGTACCTGAGCTCAAACCGTAAAACATTAGAGAGAAATACGAGCTTCAGTAAAATGGTGCGCGTCGATTAGTTCAGAAATGTGAAGAACAGCAATTGGAAGCGTGGTTGTGGTGAAAGACTCAAATATATTTAGGCTAAGCGCAACAAAAAAATTTTCGCCTGAGTGTTGCGCTTTGTGAGAAATTTATTCGCACAGCTTCCTGAAAGGAAATGAATGATCTGCCTTTCGAAGAGGAAGATAGAAGAAGAGCAAACATGCCATCGCAATATGAACCGTTGAAACGTCAACGTTTTCGGTTCTGCAGAACGATAAAAAAGTAACGCCTGATATGCAAGGGTTGGCGCTTTCGATGCACGCTAACTTGCATTTTGCTTTGTTTGTTTAATGGCGCGCTTAATATTGTGCGCAATACATGGGTAGCTTTATCTTTAAGAGAATTTTGTTTACATATATGCGCTATCACAGACAAGGCCGAGTGCAATTAAATCAAAAGATAAGTAATACTAATTTCCTGTATCAGCTATTTTCTAGATACTTTCCGGTAGTAATAATTACGGCTGATTGGTTCGGCAGCTATACCAGTGGTACTTCCGTGTAGTTGAGATTGACCACATGATCGAAACTTTATCGCAATAATTGGAGCTTGGGTCATCATAGCATATGGCTTCTATGTTGAAAACAACGCGGCAGCGTTGAATGATTCATTCCGAACGGGATAAACCAAGCTTATCGTCAAACGGAACCGCACTCCACTGATATGGTGTTGCCGTGGTGCCGTGTCGCTAGCCTTACGCACTCCTACAAATATGCTGAGTTAATTAGGGTTGACCCAGCTGTCCTATTACGTGCCAGAAACGCCCTCTGATCAGGCATGCTGTAGTTGGAAACTTATGATTGGTTTTATCATCTAGCGTTCAATAACGTCTGCTCCACTCGAACTGCATGGTCACTTAGCATCCCCCCCCCCATAGTTCGGCCACTGTTGGCGGACTCTGCGCCCCCTACCCTCACCTATAACTCATCGTAGATTACCAGATCTGATGACGAAGACCTAATTGAAAAGGGCTCATTTTTTAATACTTCTCTGGAGGCTTCAGGGTGCTCAAAAAGCCCACGCAGCATCATGACCCACAGAGTTATGAATATCCTCGAATTGACAGTTGCATGGATTTACGTCAAGTGAAACCAGTATGCACGCAACGAGGAAGTTCTTTTGCCGTGCTTAGAAAAAAAAAAAGCATACTTTGTAGAGGCACTTCATTTTGTACCTTTTACTATTTGCGCATTTTATTTCTTGATTGAAAGATTACCAGCAGCGCACTCGGGCATATCTTCAAAGCGGCTAACACACAGATTACTGGCATTTTAAGCCTGAACATATAACAACAACAAAAAATAATAAGCATTCGTATCTGCCTTGGTTAGGTACATCAAGATTTCGCAGTTGTCAGCACTGCACCACGAGACAATTCCATTATTTTATGCACTATCGTTACGAGAACATGAACAATGTTTTCACTTTAGGACTAGACTGCCTAAAACACAAACACAAACACAAACAGTATTTTCCTCGATACTATGGAAGAGAGAAAGAGAGCTACTCTTCAATCGCATTTTACTAAAGTGCTGCTACACAATCGGCCATTTTTTATTGTTCTTTTACATGAACGAGGCTACGTGAAGCAGGATGACTTTCTTTGCAGCTATCAAATTTCAGAGAATACTCACATCGGACGTTGCTTGACGAAACAGCGGCTACGGTAGTCTGCTGCTGTTCCGGTCATCACGGGTTCAATTCTGGTTGCTTTGGTGGAGGCGAAGTAGTAAAGGCCTGTGTACTGTGCGATGCCGGTATTTGTTAACCAACACCAGATGGTCTAAATTTTCGGATTACTGTACTATGGTGTCCGTCCTAATCATATCGGGATTTCAGGACGTGAAAACGCTAGACATTATTATCTCTGACGTTGCCTCGAAACAGTTATGGTGTACCAAAATGTTAACGTGATTTAGAATGTTGTCAAATGTATGTGACGTCACTTGACGAGTTGCCTTTGGATGATAAATTTAGAAAAAAAAAGCGTCTTCATTGAAAGACGTTCAGAATATTATTTTTTAATCACAGCAAGCTGGCTTGTAATAAATGTAAAACTGAAATATACTGAACGGTAATGTGTACTATAAATTGTATCTTGAAGAACTGAAAGAGTTCACACACAGGAAACTGAAGCAGTCTATATAGCTGTAGGCAACGCCACAGCCCCCCCCCCCCCTCCTAACTCGCTCTTTCTCTAAATGCATGTTTGTTCGGTACATACACGTACAGTATTTGTTCACACTCAATATTGTATTTGGATGTTCAATATTCATTTTCTGCATGGTTTCTGCTCATATTACAAGATATTTTCCTATACGACTCATTTAACCTGCTCGTAGCACATGCGATATCATTACCATTAGCTGGAAAAACTTCATTTTGTTTGTTATCGTGTATAAATAGTGAAATATTAGTGGAACTAGAACCGTTAAGCATACATACCCCGTCCATTTCAAAAGCATATAAAATGCTAATATGAATCGCTTCTGTTGGAACGCGTTACGTTTCGAGTTAACAGAAGTGACGTGAACATAATAAAAGTTTGTGTGAGCATCTAAAGGCCTCACCAATGGCACTTGTTTAGGACGTCTTTGTGTCCTCAAACGCAATAGTTAGTCACATTTCGTGCATGGTTAGAGTAAAACTCGGAACCATTTGGTTCCGAGTTACACGTGCAATGCGACAGTGTAGCGGGTGTGGTTTTCGTCTGCAGACTCACGTCATATTGAGTCATATCTTGGTTTAGGCGTGTAAAATCCTAGAAAAATATCACACAAGTTTTCTCACTTGCGCGTTTTCTCGAGTTAGCAAATGTGCTCGGCTACATATATTTTGCGTTCAGCAATACTTATTCGCATTCTAGTAAATACATTACACGATATTTGTTAGTTTGCTGCCTCGTACTTCTGCTCGTGTGTTGTTCTGAGCCATGGAAAAATCAGCCCTAATAAACAACCTTCTTGCGAAATGAGTCATTGTCTCGTTAGAAATGTTTGTATCAACTTTCGCCTGCCTCAGCTCTTAGAAGCTAAGGCTATCGTCATATGTGCAGGAGTTCGAAAAAAGAAACGCTTCTATGTGACTCAGTTGCATCGCATCCGCTAAATAGAGAAGCGAGGCGTCGATCGCAAAAGCGGGAACTTTTCAGTCACAGGCGATGTGTTCAAGTAACGCCGGATGTTGCAAAGACGCCGCATGTCGAACTTATTGGGCAAGCACGTCGCCTTTAGACGACTCAGTCAGGCATATCCTTTGCTGACCTGTTGCAAAACTGTTATGCATTAGTGCGTGAACGAAATTGTATCTATCTGAACAGCACTTGCGCAATCTTCCTGAATTTTATTAGTTAGGATACAAAATGTGTGACGTACGGACTTCGAATCAAAATTTTCAGCGCCAATCTCCGATAGAATTCAGTTAAGTGTGTATCAGAAAAGGATTGCAGACTTACTTTGCAATACGGAAACTGCATATTTGTATAGCTCGTATTGGTATATCCTTCTGAGAATTTTTTCGTTTTCATTTTTTTCATACTTGTGAGCTTTGCATAGCTTCACACGTTCTTTATAAAGCATCGTTTTCGCACACTATCGTGTGATAGTACAAAACTGTTTTATGTAGCGGGAGGAACTGCAGTAGGTCCTGCGAATGTAAGCTGTAGTTGCGAAACGTGATTCTGGTATAACACTGGAAGGAACTTAAGGCATGCACATACTAAGACACTATTAATACAAATTGGTGAGGGTATATCTGGTATTTGAGGTTTTTTTTACATTTCAAAATGCTATGTAGGATTACTGCTCGATGGTTTTCAAAGGGAGAAAAAGGCCTCAAAATGAACAATGAAACTAGAACTACTTTTTTAAACAAAATGAAAGAAATAATGACGATTAAAGCATTTATAAGCGTGCTCTAAAATAATGACAGGAGGCAACTAAAGTGTTTTCTTTGAAAAAAAAAACTAAACGTAGGGGCAGTCTTAAATTACCAAGAATAAACACAAATATATAAAAAGAATTGCCTGCGTCTGAAGAACTTCATTGAATTGAGAATGCTTATTGCTCAAACATAATCAGGTAAAAATATGCACGGCGTCAGAATGGGACGACCTTAAATAATGTTTTCGATTTAACCCAAACCTGATGGATTGGAAAGCGAAGCAAGCTTTGGGTGGGTGTAGCCGTAGTGAGCTAACGTGCATTACCTGGAGGTTGAAAGAAGGACGCCATATTTT